>VMYD01000063.1:125106-1325106 GCA_007663325.1 Eucalyptus pauciflora
AAAAAAAAAAGGGGGACCCGGGTCGTTGGGTCGGACCCGGGTCGGGGAACCGGGTAGGGTTTGACCGGTTCCCCCCTCCCCTCAAACGGCGCCGTTTCCATTTAAAAAAAAAAAAAAAGAAAAATGTTGAAAAATCCGAGCCGGGCCCGCAACGCGGGCCCGAGTGCGATCGGCCTTTTTTTTTATATATAAATAAATATTAAGTAATTTATTTATTTTCCGAAAAAATCAAAATCCAAAAAAAATATTTTATTTTCGAAAAATATTAAAAATATATTTTAATTTCCAAAAAGCAGAAAATATTTAAAAATATTAAAAAATATTTTATTTTCCAAAAAATCAAAAATACTTTATTTTCCAAAATATATTAAAAATATTTTATTTTCCAAAAATCAAAAAATAAAAAAAAATCAAAAATATTTCATATTTTCCAAAAATGCCAAAAATTCAGAAAAAGCCAAAAAAATACCAAAAATCCAAAAATCCCTTTTATGTCCAAAAAATTGGAAAAAGGTCCAAAAAATATCTTTTTCCAAATAATGCATGGAAAATCCCTAAAACATCCAAAAAACCTCAGGGTTTAAACAAGGTTAGGTACCGAAAGGGCATTAGTGATTAACTAGTGTAATCAAGTCCCCGATCCTAATTTCTCTGGTTGCGCAGGAGCGAATATTTCTCCCAATATTTCGCATGGGTTTCTAATCAACCCACCCCAAATTGATTAGTGGCGACTCCATTTTAAAAATTAACTTACAGGTTAAAAACTTAGACTATTAAAGTCGTGAATTGGTGGACTTGGGAGAGTCCGGGCTTAATTAATCCAGCCGAGCCATTAGCCTCCTTAGGCGCCCGCCCCGATCGGGCGCCGGAAAAAAAGAGGTCGCGACATGCATCAATTTAGTATATCATTTATGTGCACCTATTAGGATAATCAACATTATTCCAAGGAAAGGGAAGAGATTGCAATGTTTCATATCATAGAAAATTGGATGCCGACAACAAAATTGTATCTTCATCTCGGCAAATCGTAGACGAGTGATTGATCCTCCTCCCACGAAGTCATCTCTACATCTGCTTTCAATAGCATCAATGCGGAGACCACACCTGAAGCACGAATAGATCCATTTCTAATGCGATCGATCTATTCGTCTTTTTGTCGAACGACCACGGGATTTTGTAATGATCTTTACTCTTTCCAATTTCATTGCCACTTCCTTCATTGTAGGCTTGTACCTTCCATGAGGTTTTAAGCATCTTTTCACCAAGTTAGACACTGTAATGATTTCTTCTCTCTTCCCATGGTCTAATAGCTCCTTATCAAGAACATCGAACAAGCTGTTATCCTCCATCGAAATGACAAAGAACATGGCTAGATTTCTACCCTCTTCCACCCTCCCTTGAGAAATTGGCTTTTCTCCGATTAGTAGCTCAACAAGGACAACCCCAAAACTATAGACATTACTCTTGTATCAAACAAGCTGTTCTCCTCCATCGAAATGACAAAGAACGTGGCTAGATTTCTACCCTCTTCCACCCTCCCTTGAGAAATTGGATTTTCTCTTATTAGAAGCTCAACAAGGACAACCCCAAAACTATAGACATTGCTCTTGTCTGAAAATCGACTCGTTTGGCAGTACTCCAGGTCCAAGTATCCAAAGGTTCCTCTCACCATTGTGGTCAAGTGAGTTTGGTCGATGGTAATTGATTTGGAAGCTCCAAAATCTGCCACTTTGGCTCCATATGTTTCGTCCAAAAGTATATTTGACGACTTGATATCACGGTGATAAATTGGTGTGGCAGAAGCAAAGTGCAAGTATGAAAGAGCCCTAGCAACTTCATTGACAATTCTTAACCGCATCTCCCATGAGATAGGAAATTCTTGGTTTGGATCATGGAGATATTGGAGAGAGTTTCATTGGGGACAAATTTATAAACTAGCAAAGGGGCTTCACTCTCTAGACAAAATCTTAATAATTTAACCACATTTCTATGATTAATTTCATAGAGAATAATGACCTTATTGACAAACTGTTTAACATGTCCTACATTGACAACCTTATTTCTTGACCGCGATAATTGTTCCATCTATCAACATTCCCTTGTAAACAGTTCCTTGACCACCACAACCCAATATTCTGCTCTCGTTAAAATGGTCCATAGCCGTGTCTTTAACTCCATTAAGGTGAATAGCTTGCCTTTCTCCGTGTGATTATCTTGAATATTAGGGAGGCGTTGTTGCAATACAACCACCAAAAAAGGAAAAGAAATAGTATGTCTCCGACGCCCGTGCCCATACCTGTGTCAGAAAAAAGTCGACCGCGATTGCCTTAGGAACTTGGTAGAAAATATTCTGAGTTTTTCTTCACTCCTGGACTTACGTAACCAACTTCACCTTCATCGTCGACAAATTAGCTCCACAAATTTGAACGATTGCCTTCTGGATTTGAAGAGAAGGGAAAAGGAAAAAGAAAAGAAGAATTCGCTCAGCAAAATAATTCAAAAGACCCTTGAAAAATATGCATCAGTTATGGATGAGAAGATACAATCAAATTGTTATACGCATGGACTAGGAACACACAATTAAGTTAAAACCATTGTTGAATGCACAGATTATGAAAGCACAAGTAAATTGAGCAGATACAATAAATTTTTTTGTGCAATATATAACAATCACATTCCATGACCCGGAAAAAAAACGGAGCAAGTAGTGAGGTACCTATTATGGCCATTATCTTGTTGTCAATGCAGTCATATGACCCTGGTCGATTCGCACACCTCCCTCGGCAGTTGAGGTCCGGTCTTTCTTTGCACTCATCAACATCTAATTGATACGAAATGATGGATGGGATCAAAGAAAGAAGCAAAAAGAACAAGCAATTTCAATCTATATGATATTAGACTGAAGATTCAGCAATCAAAATTCTCTCTCGGATTCTCCTGTGTTGGCGATTTGTTAAATTCCATCATCTAATTCGAACGACTTAATTATTCCAACTATACTCGTGGGCTTTGGGCTTTTTGTTGGTTTCGAGCTCGCATAACGTCCTACCTGGCTTTGGATAAAGATGAAGGCTAAGATACAAAATAAAAGTGGACGTTCCAATTTCACCTTCATATCCCTGGGGAAGAAAATAATTCCCTCTGTAGCCTTGATTGCATGAACAATACGTTAGGCTCGGTACCCCGGGCTTCGAGTACGTACGGCAGGAGGCGGAGTTGTCATTGCCGCCCCTATGCTTTTGGTCGCTCATCAGTTCATCCTCATACTCGGTGATTGCCCATTCAAGCGCCACCGGAACGTCTAGCGGTAAATTGTGCAAATCAGCGATCGAAGTCATACAGCATCCGATACCACTAGAACACTGGTCGAATCCGAGAGTCCTGTTTCTGCTACAGGAGGACTCGCATCCTACAAATGCCCAAGGGTACTGGCGTCGGCCACCAAGGCCAAGCTGTCACAACCTTAAACGACAAAATAGTTTTTGACTCTCGGAGTACCTGAAAACGTTGTTAGTAGCCCTTAAGTCCACCGGGCGTCGTTTTGCTCGTTGGTCGAACAATTAAGATGCGAGTACGATATTGGCTGGCTGACCCTAATAATGCCTGGGGATTCTGAACTAACTGGTAGTGAGACATCTAACACCACGACGCTCAAATTCTTAGGTACCGGACTGTTGGTTCCCTGGCAATCAATCTCGTACCTGGGATCCAAGAAGCAGCCGGGTCCGATTCCAAAGGGATACGGAATGTCTGTCAGATTGCCACATGCGTCCGGACAACCAGGCCAGGCCAAACTCTGAGGAGGCGATTCTGCTGCGCCAGATTACCCATTCGCCTCGAAGAGAAGCACGACGATATGGAAAGCCATCTTGGATGCCGGTTTCAGCGTCGCCAGGATCATCTTCTCCCAATTCATCCTCCGCAGTCTGTTGCTGGAAAAGAAGCTGACGAATCAAATTTGACGCACACCACTGCTATTGAATTGTTAAACACCTTTCCATGAAACCAATAAACTAATGCAAAGAGAGCAGGAAAACCCAGTAAACTATACTATGGTGGACTTGTCAGAAGCCAGATTTCCTTCTTCAGCATTGGTAACTCCCACTTAAAAATGTTCAAGATTGGCGGCTCTGCATTCTGCGCGGGTCGCAGAATCGCCGAATTTGGAAATGTCTAGGTACCTAACTTATAAAACTTTTGCCTCATGCATTTTAAGTCTTTAATTGACTTAATCTATAATTTTATGAATCAAAGTCATCTCAATCAACCATTAATTATGTGGATTTTATCCTAAAATCCAAATTATAAACGATCCAACTAAACTTGCTTTACATGATCTATAAACCACATAATGATCTTTGATATTGGCCTACTTAACTCTACTTGGGACTTCCACGTCGCCCATAATAAATCGCCCCCTTAATTTTATCATAGTCCTTGCCACACCCGATCTCACCAAATAAGAATATGCAGAAGATAATTTAATTAATTTTTTGTGTATTACAAGATAGTTATCTAAGGTAACGAGATATTAGATTATGAATTACAATCAATTACGATGAGTAATAAATATGTACAATCAGTGGAGATAGTGCACAATCTTAAGAGATATGGAAAATTGAAAAAGATAGGGAAGATTTCCTAATTATCTCAACCACCGCCGGACCTTAATCCGCATGTCTCTCTCTCTCCGTGTTTTTTTTTTACCTATTCTCTCTCCTCCCTTATGCAGTCCCGATCCCGCTGTAGTTTTTCCACCATATTCTTGCTAAATATGGTGGCAGATTTACATCATATTATTCCATCAAACATACGTAAGGCATGATCATAGCCTATTATACATGTAATTTGAGATAGGGCTTACGCCAACACGCGGATTTAGATATTATAATGTGGATGAAATCATGGAAATGTCCCAATAACTTCATGTACCCCTTAATAATTGCGCCGAGAATGCCAAAACTCTGGTATTATTGAAAACCCCAGTGAAAAGCTACAGCAGACTCGCTAGAACTCGAGAAGAGACAATGTGGTCTTCAATGACGCTAGACATACAAAGATTATATCAAAAGGAAGAGTGAATTTAGTCTATTGTTTCTGGGAACTTATTAGTATAATCAACATTATTCTGCAACTCGAGTATAAAGGTAAATAAAGGGATCGCAACATCTCATATCACAAAAAATTGGACAGAGACAACCTAATGCATCTTCATCTTGGCATTAAGAGTGACTGATCCTCCTCCACTGAAGTTGGCCCCCCTTCTGCTTCCGGTCGCAGCAACGTGGGGATCACACCCAAAGTAGGGATAGATCCAGTTCTTATGCGATTGATATCTTCATCATTTTGCTGGACGACTGTGGGATTTCGACTGATCGCACTTGCTCTAATTCCATCGCCACTTCCTTCATTGTAAGCCTGTATCTTCCATTAAGGCGTAAGCATCTTTTCGCCAAGTCAAACACCACAATAATTCTTCTTTCTCGCCATGGTCTAACACCTCCTTATTGAGAACATTGAACAAGTAGTTCTCCTCTGTTGAAATGATGAAGTACAAGGCTAGATTTTTGCCCTCTTCTGCCCTCAATTGAGTAATTGGCCTTTCTCCGGTTAGTAGGTCGACAAGGACAACTCCGAAGCCATAGACGTTGCTCTTGTCTGTAAATTGACTTGTTTGGTAGTACTCTGGGTCCAAGTATCCAAAGGTTCCTCGCACCATTGTGGTCAAGTGAGTTTGATTGATGGTAATTGACCCAAAAGCTCCAAAATCTGCCACGGATATTTTTATCCAAAAGTATATTCGATGACTTAATATCATGATGATAGATTGGTATGGCCCCAACGGAGTGCAAATACAAAAGAGGCCCAACAACTTTTTTGGCAATTCTTAACCACATCTCCCACAAGACAGGAAATTCTCTGTCTAGATCATGAAGATATTGGTAGAGAGTTCCATTGAGGACAAATTCATGTACCAAAAGAGGAACTTCATTATCAAGACAGAATCCTAATGACTTGACCATATTTCTATGATTGATCTCAGATAGAATAATGATGTCGTTAATAAACTATTCAACTTGTCTAACATCGACAACTGGATTTTCTGACCAGAATGATGTTCCGTCTATCAACATTCCCTTGTAGATAATTCCTTGACCACCCCGATCCAGTATCCGTCTCTCATTAAAATGGTGCGCAGCCATGTCTAACTCTGTTGAGGCGAATCTTGCCTTTCTCCATGTGATTGTCTTTAATAGAAGGTAGAAATTATTGCAACAAAATTCCCCATTACGTTTGAAGAATTTTTTTCTTTAGGTTTGCCTCTCGCCTTGTCTTGATAAATTTGTACAATCACCAACAAAGCAAAAGCAACACTACGGCTCCGACGGCCGTGAACGTACCTGGGTAAAGAAACAAAAAATGTCCACCGCAAGTGCTATAGGATACTAACAGACAATATTCTGGGAGTTTTTGTTCACTCTTGGATTTACGTATCCAATTTCACCATCATCGTCAACAAATTAGCTCCCCACCAATTTCAAAAGTGTCTCTTTGTTTTGAAGAGAGAGAGAAAAAAAAAAGTAGGATTCACTCGACAAAATAATTCGAGAGATCATCAAATATTATGCATTGTTTGTGGGTGAGAAACGAAGATACAATCTAATTGCTAAATGCATAGACTAGGAAAATACAATTAAGTTAAAAAAAGGCTCAGTTGAATACATATTTTATGAAAGTACAATTATATAGAGCAGAAATGGTTACATGTTTCGCCTTCATGTAGATGAAATTGGTGTATACATAGAAGAAAAAGGCAGTGACGTACCTATCATGGTGATGATCTTTTTGTCTACGCAGTCATATATGACCCCAGTCGATTCACACACTTCCCTCAGCAGTTCATGTTTGGACTTTCTTTGCCCTCATTGATATCTGGTCCATATTAAATGATGCATGGGATCAAAGAAATAACCATAAAAAACAAGCAGTTCTAATATGCATGATATCAGGCTGAACATTAGTCTAATTCTCTCTTGAATCCTCCTGTATTATTAATTCGTGAGAATCCATCTGAACAATTTAGTTATTCCAGCTATTGTTGCTGGCTTTTCATAGGTTTCGAGCTCGCATATCGTCCTACTGGGCTTTGGATAAAGAATAAGGCTAAAATACAGAACAAAAGTGGACGTTCTAATCTCACCTTGGCATCCCTGGGGAAGATAGTAATTCCCTCCATCGCCATCATTAAGACGAAATACAGATTCCATGAGTGCCTAAGAATGCCAAAACTATCGTTGTTGTATTTATATAAAAATAATGTTTATCATCATTTAATGTGATTTGACATATGGATGAATCACAAAACATTGACGACAAAATAATACTAGGTCTTCGTCAAGCCATTGAATTTCATATTGTACCGACTCATTATCATACAAAAGAATTTCCACTAATTTTCTGATTTCAATTTTTTTGTGGATCTAGCATCGATGTCTTAGAATTTAAAAAATAATAATAATAATAAAAGAAGAAGAAGAAATTACCCCCGAAATCTTGCTTTAGTGCATTTAAGATATGGTCTTTCAGCATTATTTCGGGCTTACACGTTTTATTCAACTAGATATTCTTGCTAAAATAGTTAGCAAAAATAAGTTGTTGAATAGATATATTGATTTTCTCGTCTGTCATTTATGATTTAAATAGGAAGTTTCATAAATCATAAAATGAGATTGACACGTCTAGGATCATACTATAATAACTCTATTATGTAGGATCATGGGCATGACGGAGTAATAAAGAAATGGTAGTCCATCATAAGTTTGGGTATCCTCTTGCACAGAAGTCCACGTGAGGCGTCCACACTTTAATTTGTATCTTCTTCTTTTTTCGTTTATACTCAGTTTCCATCCTTTTTTTTTATTCTTCTCTATTCAGTCTATTTTTATCGAATAATTTAAACCGGGAAGTAAGCAGAGTCCTCCTGTAATGCAGTTAGACTTTTCTCATATCTTACATTGTACAAATCCATGAAATCTTTCGAAGACAAGACTGCCTACCAAGTCATCTGATACGACGCTTGATAGATAATAATAATAATAAGACGATATGTTTCGGTAGATGATAGTTTGCGTGCCCGATAAATATAGGTATGATAAGAAGCGAACAAGATCACATATCTTTATCGTTCTAAATCACGTAGCAACAAGCTTGAATTGATCGAGCCCTTACATGATCAATCGATTGATTTTGCTCGAGAGCGGAAGGATTGACATGTTGCACTCGTATTTGCTTTAACACCATCGCTACTTCCTTCATTGTAGGTCGATTCCTTCCACTTGAGTTCAAGCATCTCTTTGCCAAATCCGCAACTCCCATAATCTCTTCCTCTTAAGCTTGGTTTACCACTCCAGCATCGACGATGTCAAGTAGGTGGTTTTCGTCCATTGACGTAATCAAATGCGCAGCTAAGCTTCAACCATCTTCCGCCCTCGTTGCTGAGATTGGCTTTTGCCCCATCAATAACTCAACTAGGACTACTCCAAAGCTGTACACGTCACTCTTGTCCATGAATTGGCTCGTTTGAAAATACTCAAGGTCAAAGTACCCGATTGTTCCTTTGACCATTGTGGTCAAGTGAGTTTGATCAATGGCAACATATCTCGGGGTTCCAAAATCCGCTACTTTGGCCCTGTACTTATCATCCAAAAGGATATTTGAAGACTTGACATCTTGATGGTAAATGGGTATGGACGCGGTGAAGTGCAAGTAGTGACAATCCTCAATCGCATTTCCCATGACATTCGAAAGTTTTCAGTTGGATTATTCAAATGTTGATAACGAGTTCCATTGGGAATAAATTCATACAAGAACAGTGGGATCTCTGTCTCCAAACAACATCCCAACAATTTAACTATGTTAAGATGATTAATTTGTGAGAGAATCATAACCTCATTGAAAAACTGTTTGACTTGACCTTCGTGTACAATTCTTGATCTTTTAACAGCAACGATTTTTCCATCTATTTGCCTTTCCTCGTAGACAGTTCCTTGGCCACCTTAACCGAGAATCTTGTTCTCATTAAAATGAGTAGTAGCTTTCCTTAACTCTTTCGAAGTGAACAATCTGTATTCTGTCATGTGATCGCCTTCGTCATCAGACAGTTGGTGTTGAAATGAAAGACCATTTTGTTTGAAGAACTTCTTTTTGAGTTTGACTTCATGCCTGCTCTTCATGAATTTGTTTAACCGCCACAGCAATCCCAGAAAGAGTACGGCTCCAAAACCACTGCCAAGCCCCTCATGAAAAAAGTTGCGTAACAATTGCTTAAGGGAAATCTCTCATTTGTTGGAGGTAACTAAGATCAACTCACGTGGTTTTCCTCTTAAATCTGAACGGTACGAAATCGATTCGATTGCACATAGCCTCTCGAAAGAAAAGGAAACAAAACAATTGCGAGTGAATTAAGAGAAATAGATGGGAACAGAAGCATAGTGACTTATCAGAACTTTTAGACCTATATCGACAAATGATCTAGAGCGTAACATTTACCTATTATGGCCCTCTTATGGTTGTTGCTGCCCTCACAGACATATGAACCAGATAGGTTCACGCACTTCCCCTGGCAAATGTTGGCATTTGGGATTAAGCACTCATTTATATCTGCCAACAATTAAAAAGGTTACAAACAACAATCTTAGAACATTGTTAAATACAACCAACGGCCTTTCTGTAGTAGTATGCGTTGTTGGATAAATTCTCTTCAGGTATTTTGAAGTTGACAAAACATTTTCCTCAGTCTAGTCTGAAGACTTACAGACTCTACTGACAAAGTCTAAAGATCAAAGTCTGAAGCTAGTAAGACTCATGTTTCAAAGTCTACTCTCATGGACAGTCTCCAGACCAACTTTTATTCTGATCTTATATGGTCTTTACTCTAACGGCTAGAGAATATCTTTCTACTGGATTCAACACTAGAAGATCTTACTTTCGTATTCGAATATGTATAAATTCTCTAAAGATTTCGCAACTTATATTTGGAATGATCTACTTATGGAAACCAAGATCCTGATTGTATGGGCGAGCATGATTGATGGGCTATCAACACTTACCTTAAAGAGCTCGAGATCTCTCTAATTGATTCTGTCCAACGGGTTGATTGGAAGAACTTCTTTGGAAGGTGCCAACGGTATTGAAGGCATGAAGAAGTATATAAGAGAGATGCTCCAGTTGTTGAAGGGTGCCAGATAGAAGAATTCCAAAGTCTGAATCTCCTTTTCTATTTTGCGATCTTATTCTTCGAGCTTTATATGTAATCAAAAGAGAGATCATATTGTGGTGAGACCTCGAGGAAGTGTAGTAGAGCTTCTACACTGTGGACTCAAGAGCGTGAGACTGTAATCACTCTTTTTGATTCTTAGTGAAATCCAGCCAGAAGGGCTGTCCGTGCGGGAGAGTGGACGTAGGCTTGGTCTAAGCCGAACCACTATAAATCTGGAGTGTTGATTCTCTATCCCTAATATTTTTATCTTTCATTACTTTCATTTGCAGCGATTGTTGGTTTAATTCATAAATCTCTCATTCGGATTAAATTGTTAAAATTGCTTTAATCACCTATTCACCCCCCTCTAGGTGCTAATTCTAGTCCTAACAGTATGCGCATAAGTAATCTATTCCTTGAATGTCGAGTGAGATGAACTAGGTGAAGTAGACTAACCTTTGACCAGAAAAGAAGGGCATACATACAAGAACCCATTTTCATCATACATGCTCTTAAGAAGTCCCATTCTACCCTGCCGTGCGCCTTTTGCATGTCCAATTTAAGTATGGCTTGGAACTTCTTCTTTCTCTTCCTTACCCTCAATTGATGCAATACTTCTTGGACTATAAAGATGTTGTCTTGAATCCAACAACCTTGGACGAAGGCATTTTGTTCTATTGAAATCAATTCATGGAGCCATGGTTTTATCCTATTAGTCATCACTTTTGAAATTATTTTATAACTGAAGTTGCAAAGGCTTATAGCTCTAAATTGACTTATTTCTTCCGGGTTCTTAATCTTTGGAATAAGAGCAGCATGGGTTTTGTTTAAAGCTGGATCGAGAATACTTGTATTGAAGAAAATCCGTACCAGCTGAAGTACATCCTCCCTAATTTCCTCCCTAAAATGCCAATAAAATTGCCCATTCAAGCTGTCGGGTCCTAGGGTTTTAGATGCCCCTAGTTGAAAAACTACTTCTTTGACTTCCCACATCGTAACATTTGCCATCAAGCTATCATTGATGTCGTCATTAATCGGGTTCAAGCATTGCTCTAAGATGGGTTGGAAGTTTCGAGGCCCTACCAAATCATAAAGGTTTCAGTAGAAGTCCCCTATGTGCTTTTCAAAGTGTTTGGTTCTCTAGACCAAGTTTCTTTATCAATCTTCTGCATAGTTATCCTATTTTGATGCCTCCTTTAAACCGGTGTTGCGTGAAAGTATTTTGTATTTTTGCACCCCCCCACTGTAACCATTCAATTCGAGATCTCATCTCCCAATACATCTCCTATTGCCTCCACAGTTTTTCCATTTGTGCCACTATTTTCTGAATTTTTGCTTTGCTAGTCTTTGCCCCCGAGCTGTTATTTATCGCCATTAATTTCCTTTTTGGCCCTTCAATTTGGTGTGCTACACTGGAAAACTTCCCCTGACTCCATAATGCGAGTTCATTTGACACTCCTTGGACTTTTTCTGAAAAGCTCATGGGTTGGAGTTGTTCCTCCCGCCATGTCCTTTTGATAATCTCCCCCACATTCCTGTTCTTCAAGCCAGTAAACCTCAAATTTAAATTCTTTCTTCCTCTTGTTCTGAAAAGGATGCAAATAGAGTATAAGTGGGCTATGATATGAGCCCACGGTAGGTAGTGTCACAACCTCTGCATTTGGAAAGGCTACCCTCCATTCCATCGTATATATCATTCTATCTAAGTTCTTCTTTACTAGAGCATCCCCTTCACTATTGTTTGTCCACGTGAAGGCACATCTTTTACTCTCCATATCCATGAAAGAACAGTCATTCTTGAATTCATGAAAAGCCAATATTCTATAGTGGTCAGCCTCTCTTTTGCCTACCTTCTCCCAGTTGTACAATATCTCATAAAAATCATCAATACATATCCATGAGAGTTGATTAGTTACCTGGATGCCACGTATTTGTTGCCAAAGCACTTCCACTGTTGACGGTGTCGATAACTTCTAAATTTTGGCTTACTCTATGTCATTCCCACAGCTGTAGTGATTGTTTCCTTGGTAAAATGTTTGTTTCGGATTGCTCAAGGATGTTTTCGAGGGGTCTACTGAGTAACTGGCTCGTCGTCTGGTCGTTAATGGGAAGGAGCTCTTGTCCATAGTTATGAGGAATACTATACACTCTCATAATCTACAATTGTGTGTGTGTGTGTGTTTTTTTTTTTTTGTCTTGACAAGTCTTGGCCATGTACACGTTGCGAACATGTGAGGTCTGTTTGTCGTGCCTCAGGGAGTGAAACCTCCGTGTCAAGAGTCTGTCGTACGTAAGTTCGTGTTTTCGATACAAAGTCTTATAAAATTGCAAATGCTATCATTTTATACTGACCCTCGCTGTGGACGGATCTGTTTCATCACAAAAATAAGAATATCGTAAATCTCAGAGAATACGTTATAAACTAATCACTTATGAATTTCACGTTGCAATACGATGAATGACCTAATTTACGGCCGCATAAGGGGGCATAGAAGTTCACGGGTCTCTCCACACTTCTTGGTTAAATATGATGTCTATCTTATGCTTAGTTAAACATTTCTCGGGATTCACATGAGATCAAAAGGAACAAAAAGCTCAAAGCATCAGATCTCTAAGATATATAGTCGCCTAACACAAATTAAAGCTTGAACCAACATGTCTCTTCTTACCCAAAAAAAAGAAAAAAAGACATGATGTCTCCGGTCAACATATGCTTTTTATAGATAGTCACTGGGATTTAAACCCAATTGTGCAGTGTTTCATCCCAAACCTCTCAAACGTTCCTTTGTATGATCTGCAGGGTTCGACATATTTTTTAGGCTAACGCTATAATATGCCGAAGTTCTCTGGGGTGTTGCACAGCACATCAGCTCCGACCGTGCAAAATACGATGATGACTTCTTCTATAAAAATATGAACTATTTGTAAACACAAGTACGTGGAAAGAGAAAGATATTTTAAGATTTAAAATTTCCTTGGTAAGGTTTTTTTTTTTTTTTTTTTGGTCATAAAGATAAATTTCATTAAGTAACAGTAGATATACACCCCGCTTGTAAAGCATCGGTCAAAAGAAGTTCAACCAAAATGGGGGGAGGGGAAAAGGCCCAAGGAGATTTCAGAGACCCACGATAATGAGCCCGTGCAGCCCAATCCGCTAGTGCATTTGCCTCACGTTGGCAAAACCTAATATGAAGACAAGAGAAATAGGAGAGGAGAGCGACCGTTTCAGCAAGCAGCGATCTTCCTTCCCAAGGCGTCGTCCGTCGGTCAGTTACCGCCTGAACCACCTGGAGGCAGTCTATATCGATGATGAGGGGATCGACAGACTTACCGATTTGCAGAAGATGCCTCAGCACGACATTAAGAGCTTCGATTTCAATCTACAAGGCGGTGGATGCTGCAGCTTCGCAGGTAAATCCTTCCTTCAAGTGACCGGTATGGTCTCGACATATGTACGCTGTTGAGCTGGAGTGATGACCGGTCTTAAAGGCTCCATCAATGTTGATCTGCAGCACACCAGGGTCGGGGGGCCACCACAAAGAACTTGTATCAGTGTGAGATAGGGTCGCGCCTGTTGAGGTGGATGACAGATGCTTCACCAAACTAGAGGTAGCAAAGGCCGCTTCAATGACAAATAGTGGATCCGTCGTCTGGCGATTGAAGATACAGCGATTTCGTTCTTTCCAGACTTGCCAGAAAATAGTAGCAACAGCTTCCATACCGGGTGAGTGATTTTTCTCTGCAAATTTGTCTACAAGCCAAGATTCAATGCGTGTGATGTGAGTAGGTAGGATAGATATGTTAACCCGAGGATGAGACCAGATGGTCGAAGTCTAGGGACAGAGAAAGAATAGGTGCTCCATCGTTTTTGGGGTATGGGTTGCACAATTATAGCTCCACTATTTAGCATCATGTTCCCGCACCTGTATTAGCAGCAAAAGAAGTCAGAACAGGCGCACCATCACCCCGACCAGCAATGATGCACCCTCACTCCAGTGAACAACACCCACCATCTTGCCTACCTCATCCTGCAAGCTCAACATTTGCAAAAGTGGAGGTCAAGTGGAAAGGTAAATAGGTTGCTTTACCTACTAATGTCATCAAGGATCCCGGCAGAATGCAACATGACTCAATCATCCTCAACACACCTGACGTTGTTCCGCTACTATCGTATCATCCAGCTGCTATTCCACCACAGAATACATCCATTGCAGCTCTTACTATCTCTTCAGCCAAACAAATATGTAACTCTGCTCATACTCGGGAAGCAGCTTCTCTAAAGAAACAGAAACATTCCAGAGTATCAACTAAAGCCGGGACTGCCAAAAAACTTAAAAGGTACAACCTGTACGATACTCACACTACTGCAATTGAAGAGTTCGATGAAATAACATTGTTAGATACTCCTATCCTGTCTGCTGATCTTGCTGGCAAGTGGGTCGAGGTGGCTTACCCCAAAAAGCCACTGCATGAAAAATGAGGCTACTTAGTTGGAACTATTAGGGACTGGGCTCTCCCCTGACAGTTCAAGCTATCAAGGCCTTTGTGGTCAAAGAGAAGCCCGACCTGGTATTTTTTATGGAAATGAAAAACAGAGGGGAGGTGGTTACTAAATTCCTTGGTAAGGTTGTTTATATAAATTGGAAGAGATCCAAGTAATCGAAATACAATGGCAATAAGCATGCCTATTAATTTACATGTTTATCCATCGATAATACAATGGAATCAATAATCTTGAAGACATATACACACTAACTATATACACACTAACTAAATTTTGATTCCTCTTTTGTTGGAGCGTCCTTACCGCCACTCGCATTCATGCTCAAATTTGGGGGACATTGTTGAAAATCATCAAGTATAAATTGCAAAGGAAAAAATTGTCCAAAAAGTCCAAAACTTATTATAAGACGGCTAATTTAATCATAAACCTTTCAATTATATCAATTTAGTCATAAACCTATTGTATTGCGACTGGTTCAATCCTAAATTTTCAATCAAGCAAATTTAATTTTGAGTCATTTGACGATTTGTTGATTTAGTCCTAAATCTTCTTAAGATTTGTTAGTGTAATCCTTCAGCTAATTTTGGCTTGAAATCGTTCATGTGGTAGTCCAATCAATTCCAACCATCCTACGTGGCATGGCCAACGCTAATGTGAACAACTGTTATAATTTTTTAAAAAATTTCCCTATTTTTTTTTTAAATTATTCATTTTCCTTTTTTTTCTTCCCCTATTTTCCTTCAATAGTGACTGACCTCGAGCGAGGGCATTGTGGGCCTCATCAATGGCTAGCAACAAAAAAGGGAAATAGGGAGAAAAAGAAGGAAACAAAGAGAATAAAATTGAGAAAGATTTTTTAAAAATTATAAAAATCATCTACGTTAGTGCTGACCGTGCCATGTACGACGGCCAATGTTGTAGACCCCACATGAGCGATTTCTGGCCAAAATTACCTACCAAAGACTACATTGGCAAATTGGTAAAATGTTTAAAACTAAATTAGCACAATTGAAAGTTTTAGATCTGAATTGCCCACCTTACGATAGATTTAGGACTTTTTTACAATTGTCCCCATTACAAATGCCTGGTTGTCAGGCTATTTTTAAAGCAGAAAAGAGAAATCAAGAAATAGGATCATCAATGGACATTTAAACGTAAAATCAAGTTTATCGGCTAAAGGCACGAACCTGGAAGTAGAAGACGAGGAAATGAGAGCAATGGGAGGTAGAAAATCTTAAAAGGGAAAGATGAGGAGGAAGTTTAGGAATTAGAAATTGAGCATGGTGGTGCGAACGGTTTCTCACTCTCCTTTGATTATGGGCAAAAAGGATGTATACCTCAGTACAATGTAAGCATTTAGTAGGAAAAGTTTTACGTGTAGGGTAGATAATGCGTCAGTTAGTGGATGTAACCATAAATTATCCAAATCGTCAAAATACTAAACCTTGGAAATTTGATAGTTTAACGAGTGTAAGATCGAAAGACAACAAAATAATAAAAATAAAAGTACATCATTGAGCCATCTATCACCATTCGTATCAAAGTCCAAGGGTACTTGCGTCGGGCTTTAGGCTTTGCCCATGCAGATCTTGACTCAAAGTGATACGCTAAAATTTTAACAAGCACCATAATTTTTATTCAAGGAAAGGTCAAAATTACCTTGTAAAGCGTTCAAATGCACCCGACAAGTACAACTTACATATTGTAAAACTAGAAAGATTGAAAATCCAAAAGTCTCTTTGCATCTCAGGTACGTGCAACAAAAAACCAGCAGCCGGCTAAAACTTATGAGACATTCACAATAGTACAACCCGGTGAAAAGCTGATGCATAATAACAAGAAATCAAGAAGAGTATATGAAAGGGTGCGTGAATTTAGCATATCATTTCTGTGCCGCACTTTTTAGTATAATCGACACCATTCCATAACTCACGCATGGGGGCAAATAGAGAGACTGCCAGGTTTCATATCAATAGAAAATTGGACGAAAACAATTAGATGCATCTTCATCTCGGCAAATCATTTAACCACGAAGTCAGCCCTACATCGGCTTCTGATCGCATCATTGCGGAGACCGTACCACAGATAGATCCAGTCCTAATGCAATCCATCTCTTCCTCGTCTTGCCGAACCATCACAGGATTTCGTAGTGATCGTACACGCTCCAATTCCATGGCCACTTCCTTCATTGCAGGCCTGTATCTTCCATTAGGGTTTAAGCATCTTTTCGCCAAGTTAGACACATCAATGATTTCTTCTTTATCGCCATGGTCTACTACCTCTTTATCAAGAACATCGAACAAACGTTTCTCCTCCATCGAAATAACGAAGTACGTGGATAGATTTCTGCCCTCTTCCGCCCTTGATTGAGAAATTGCCTTTTCTCCTGTTAGTAGCTCAGCAAGGACAACCCCAAAACTATAGACATCGCTCTTGTCCGTAAATTGACTGGTTTGGTAGTACTCCGGGTCCAAGTATCCAAAGGTTCCTCGCACCATCGTGGTTAAGTGCGTGTGGTCAATGACAATTGATTTGGAAGTTCCAAAATCTGCCACTTTGGCTTGAAGTTTTTCGTCCAAGAGTATATTTGATGATTTAATATCGCGATGATAAATTGGTATGGCTACAGCAAAGTGCAAATACGAAAGAGCCGCACCAACTTCACTAGCAATTCTTAACCGTGTTTCCCACGAGACGCGAAATTCCCTTTCCGGATTATGAAGATATTGGTAGAGAGTTCCATTAGGGACAAATTCATATACAAGAAGAGGGACTTCACTCTCCAGACAGAATCCTAACAACTTGACCACATTTCTATGGTTGATTTTGGAGAGAATAACAACCTCATTGACAAATTGTTCAGCTTGTCGAGCGTCAACAACTTCGGATTTCTTAACTGCAACGATCGTTCCATCTAACAACATTCCCTTGTAAACAGTCCCTTGACCACCCCGACCCAATATGTGACTCTCGTTAAAATGGTCCGTAGCCGTATCTAACTCCGGTAAGGTGAACAACTTACCTTTCTCCACACGATTGTCTTCAATGGAAGATAGGTGTTTTTGCACTAGAAGTCCGCCATTAAGTTTGAAGAATTTTAACTTGGTATTTGCCTCACACCTTCTTTTCAAGAACTTGTACAACCTCCAAAAAAGCAAAAGTAATAATATGGCTCCAACGCCTGTGCCCACACCTGCGTAGAAAAAAGTCAACCACAATCCTTTTAGGAAGCTAGTAGATAATATTCAGAGAGTTTTTCTTCACTCTTGGATTTAAGTAAAAAGCATGGTTGAATGCACAGATTATGAAAGTACAATTTAAATTGAGCAGAAATGGTAATATTCGTCATTCATGCCAATGAAATTGGTGTAAGCACAGATAGTCACATTCCGTGACCGTGGGAAAAAAGAAGCGGACAGTGACGTACCTATAATGGTGATGACCGTATTGTCTACGCAGTCATATGACCCCGATCGATTCACACACTTCCCTAGGCAGTTGAGGTTTGGATATTCTTTGCACTCGTCGATATCTAATCAATATTAAATGATGAATGGGATCAAAGAAAGAAGCAAAACGAACAAACAGTTTCTATATAAATATAATATCAGACGAAACATTCAGCGGTCAAATTCTCTCGTATTTCTAATTCGTGAGCATCCATCGACAATTTAATTATTCCAGCTATATCCACGGCTTTATTTTGTAGGTTTCGAGCTCGCATATCGTCCTAGCAAGCTTGGAATATCGAATAAGGTTAAGATACAAAATAAAAGTGGACGTTCTATTCTCACCTTGGCATCCCTTGGAAAGAAAATAATTCCCTCTGTAGCCTTGATTGCAAGAACAATATATTAGACTACGCACCCCAGTCGCTGAGGATGCACGGCAGGTGGCGGAACTGTCATTGCCTCGCCCATTTTTTTGTTTGGTCAGCAGGGTATACTCATAGGAGGTGATCGCCCATTCGAGTATCACTGGAACGTCCGGCGGTAAACTGTTCAAATCAGTTTGATGCCACCATGCTTTCGCGACCAAGAAGGCATACCTGCATTCTACATCCTCTGGCGCTGTGGTTTCGCCATTAAGAGTCTTGAACTCCACGTTGTATTTGCTGATAACATCAGGGATAGAAGTCATACAGCAACCGGTACCACTAGAGCACTGGTCGAATCCAAGAGTCCCATTTCCGCCGCAGGAAGACTTGCATCCTACTACCGCTCTCGAGGTGTCCGTGCTGGTCATCACGGCCAGACTCTCACAACCTCCGGCGACAAAATAGTTATGAATCTGGGAGTACCTGAATATGCCGTTGCTGGCCCTTAAATCCACCGGGGCGTCGTTTTGCTGGTTGGCCGAACAATTGAGATGGGAGAACAATATGGGCTGGCTGACCTTAATGAGGCCTGGAGAGTCTAAACTACCCGGTAGCGAGATATCTAAAACCACCACACTCAAATTTTTGAGTACCGGAGTAGAGATGCCATAGGCTCGTTGGCAATCGATCTCGAACTGGGGACCCAAGAAGCAGCCAGGCCCAATTCCGAAAGGATACGGAATGCCAGTGAGATTGCCACATGTGTCCGGACATCCTGGCCAAGCCAGACTCCGCGGAGATGATTCCGCTACAGCTGCAAAATCAAGCAAAAGAATCGCGAATGCCATCTGAGATGCCGTTTTCAGCATCGCCAGGAGCATCTTCTCCTGATTCATCTTCCGAAGTCTGCTCCTACAGTTTGATATTCCTAGAAAAGAAGGGCCTGGTGAATCAGATTTGATGCACGCCACCGCTATTTAACTGTCGAAAACCTCTGCATGAAACAAATAAACTCTGGCTTATTGTGGACTAGTCAGAAGCCAATTGAGGTTTGAGTTCAAGATTCGCATTTGCACGTGTTGCTGAATTAAGGAAATATCCAGGTACCTCTCTCTCTCTCTCTCTCTTCTCTCTCTCTCTCTCTCTGAATTAAGCCGGGACACTAGGGGTTGATCAAGCCCTAAGGAAGCAGCCTTTTTTCTCTAGGTGTAGAAAGGGCTTATACCCTTAATTTATTTTATTATAAATATCCAAAAAAATCTCTCCATTTTTTTCAAAAAAAAATTAAAATTCACCAAGCAAGCAAAATTAGCGGAGCTATTGAAAGGCATCCATATGTGGCTGAGGGCCACGTTGCTTCATTTAAGTGAAAAGGCACATGCTAGGTTAGGTTGCTAGAGAGTCTTGCACCCTTACAAAAATTAAAGAGACATAGTCAAGCATTCAATCTGACAACGTTAGGCAACAAGATTTTCTCCTTTCATGTGATCCGTCAAAGACTCTCCTATGACTTTTGTGGCTTCCTTCTTTTCCGCTCCTTTTCTTAGTAAGGACTTCCCTTTCTCCATAATTAACGAAAGATCTAATTTTCATGGGTCGACGAAATAAATTTCCGTCGATAAAAAATATCTTACTTGAATCTCCTACTTGATCTTTGTCCATCAATGCAATTATTGAAAGGCATCCATATGTGGCTGAGGGCCACGCTGCTTCATTTAAGTGAAAAGTTACATGCTAGGTTAGTCAAGCATTCAATCTGACAACGTTAGGCAACAAGATTTTTTCCTTTCATGTGATCCGTCACAGACTCTCCTATGACTTTTGTGGCTTCCTTCTTTTCCGCTCCTTTTCTTAGTAAGGACTTCCCTTTCTCCATAATTAACGAAAGATCTAATTTTCTTGGGTCGACGAAATATATTTCCGTCGATCGAAAATATCTTACTTGAATCTGCTACTTGATCTTTGTCCATCAATGCAATTATTGAAAGGCATCCATATGTGGCTGAGGGCCACTCTGCTTCATTTAAGTGAAAAGGCACATGCTAGGTTAGGTTGCTAGAGAGTCTTGCACCCTTACAAAAATTAAAAAGACAAAGTCAAGCATTCGATCTGACAACATTAGGCAACAAGATTTTCTCCTTTCATGTGATCCATCACAGACTCCTGTTGTGACTTTTGTGGCTTCCTTCTTTTCCGCTCTTTTTCTTAGTAAGGACTTCCCTTTCTCCATAATTAACGGAAGATCTAATCTCCATGGGTCGACGAAACATATTTCCATCGATCGAAAATATCTTACTTGAATCTGCTACTTGATCTTTGTCCGTCAATGCAATTATTGATGGAGTTTGCACTCTCTCTCTCTCCCTCCCCCCTCCCCCCTTCCCCCCACCCGACGGAACTAGTCGACTTGAATCTGCTACTTGATCTTTGTCCATCAATGCAATTATTGATGGAGTTTGCATGAATATCCGTCTATTATTCATATGACTATTCCTTGCTAAGTATGGCGACAAATCAATGTCATATTTTTCCAACTAAGACAAATCGATCTCATTAGTAGGAATAACGGTCGCCTCTCGACCACAATTATCTCACACCAAGATAAGACAACAGGTTGCATAACTTAAAAGGCGCCATTGACTAAGAAAGGGGAAAAAATGCCTAAATAGAGAAATAAATTATCCTTTTATTTTTTATTTTATTTTACTTTTTTTAGACTGGAGGAACCACTTCACAGCGAGCGCTTGGCGTAAACCTCTAGGGAGCACTGGCGCGGGGACCCACCTCCCACGGTGCTTCGCTTAAGTCACGTTAATGCGCACGCGGTGACTCGAACTTCCCCCCTTTCGCAATTAGAGGGGGAAAGACCCAAACCAACTCGCCCACAGCACGGTAGGTGTCCTTTATTACTAAACAATAAAAGGAGGAAAGATACATAATCTAACTATTTGTCCATTAGTAGATGACTTATTTAGAGTTATTAGAATTAGACCACAACAAAAAAATTCTTGTTAATTGTCTCTTTGTAGATGACTTATTTTTTTACTGAACTGGAATAGCAAATTTATATTCTGCTGTGTGAAAATCATGTTAGATATCATTTTTGCTGCAACAATAGGGAAAAAAAAAAAAGGTGTGCCCTGAAATCGATAAAGCAAAGAGAGAATAATAAAGAAGAGGCTGATGAATCAGATTTGATGCACGCCACCGCTATTTAACTGTCGAAAACCTCTGCATTAAACAAATAAACTCTGGCTTATTGTGGACTAGTCAGAAGCCACTTGAGTTTGAGGTTTGAGTTCAAGATTCGCATTTGCACGTGTTACTGAATTAAGGAAATATCCAGGTACCTCTCTCTCTCTCTCTCTCTCTCTCTCTCTCTCTCTCTCTCTCTCTCTCTCTCAGAATTAAGCCGGGACACTAGGGGTTGATCAAGCCCTAAGGAAGCAGCCCTTTTTCTCTAGGTGTAGAAAGGGCTTATACCCTTAATTTATTTTATTATAAATATCCAAAAAAATCTCTCCATTTTTTTCAAAAAAAATTAAAATTCACCAAGCACAGCAAAATTAGCGGAGCTATTGAAAGGCATCCATATGTGGCTGAGGGCCACGTTGCTTCATTTAAGTGAAAAGGCACATGCTAGGTTAGGTTGCTAGAGAGTCTTGCACCCTTACAAAAATTAAAAAGACAAAGTCTAGCATTCAATTTGACAATGTTAGGCAACAAGATTTTCTCCTTTCATGTGATCCATCACAGACTCCCACTGTGACTTTTGTGGCTTCCTTCTTTTCCGCTCTTTTTCTTAGTAAGGACTTCCCTTTCTCCATAATTAACGAAAGATCTAATTTTCACAGGTCAACGAAACATATTTCCCTCGATCGAAAATATCTGACTTGAATCTACTACTTGATCTTTGTCCATCAATGCAATTATTGATGGAGTTTGCACTCTCTCTCTCTCTCTCTCTCCCCCCCCCCTCTTCCCCCACCCGACAGAACTAGTCGACTTGAATCTGCTATTTGATCTTTGTCTGTCAATGCAATTATCGATGGAGTTGGCACTCTCTCTCTCTCTCTCTCTCTCTCTCCCTCCCCTCCCCCCCTTCCCCCCACCCGACGGAACTAGTCGACTTGAATATGCTACTTGATCTTTGTTCGTCAATGCAATTATTGATGGAGTTTGCATGAATATCCGTCTATTATTCGTATGACTATTCCTTGCTAAGTATGGTGACAAATTGATGTTGTATTTTTCCAACTAAGACAAATCAATCTCATTAATAGGAATGACGGTGGCCTCTTGACTACGATTATCTGTCTCTCTCTCCCCACTATAGCGGTTAGCACCCGATGAAACTAATTGACTTGACTATGCTACTTGATCTTTGTCCGTCAATGCAATTATTGATGGAGTTCGCATGAATGTCCGTTTATTATTCATATGACTATTCCTTGCTAAGTATGGCGACAAATCGATGTCATATTTTTCCAACTAAGACAATTCAATCTCATTAATAGGAATGACGATGGCCTCTCGACTACGATTATCTGTCTTTCTCTCCCCCAAATAGCAGTTAGCACTAGGGGTATGCAAAAGAACCGGGACCCGCCTGAACCACTAGGAACCGAACCGGAATCGCCCGGAACCGGTGGTTCTTAAGGGAACCAGTCCGGTTCCTAATTCCAATTTATGGGAACTGGTGGGTATCGGTCCGATTCCCGGTTCCATGGGCGGATCCACCCACCCGCCCAACCAGACTAGAGCGGTTATATTATAATAATATATTAATTTTTAGTATTTAAAAAAATTCGAAATTAACAAATCTAAAATTTAGAGCTTTAATCACCATCTTATCTCAATTCACTACTCTCCTACTCCATCTCATCTCTCTTAGTTCAAAATCTCCCCGAGCTCTCTCTTCCTCTCCAATTCACCTCCCGATCTACTCATCTCCCTTCAAGTCCTAGTCCAAACTCAACGAAATAGCGAGTTGATTCTCTTTCCCCACCTCAAACTTGAACTCTCTCTCCATGTCGTCGCCATCCTCGTCGCGACCTTCGTATTCAATGTCACTATCATCCTCTTTGTTGTTGGGCTCATCCCACTTCTACCTCCCCTCTTCCTCCTCCCCCTCCTTAGGCCTCCCCCCATCGTCCTCATTTTTGGGGGACAGGGGCAAACTCCAAGTCTAAGAATGGCTCATCGTCCCCGTTGTCCTCCTCATTGTCGGTCTCAAGGGAAGAGCGGGAGACGGCAGAGGCGGTGGCGAAGATGGTGGTGGTGGTTGGGACGGAAGCGGCGAGAGGGTCGCGACCGCCGCCGCCACCACAACGCTAGTACTTGAGGAGAATAAAACTACCATGGTCGGGAGAGCCAAAATAAGTAGATGTGAGGGGGGGCGAAAAGGGGAAGACGCGGAGGTTGGACCGGTTCTATGGATCCACCCGGGAACTGGACCAAACCGATGGTCTGGTTCCCGGGTGGATCCATGCAATTAGCGGGCGGTTCCCGGTTCCAATTTTTCGGAACCGGTTCTTAGCAGGCAGTTCCCTGTTTTAGGTTGGGAACCGCCCACCCAGACCATACACATGCCTCATTAGCACCCGATGAAACTAATTGACTTGACTATGCTACTTGATCTTTGTCCGTCAATGCAATTATTGATGGAGTTTGCATGAATATCCGTCTATTATTCGTATGACTATTCCTTGCTAAGTATGGCAACAAATCGATGTCGTATTTTTCCAACTAAGACAAATCAATCTCATTAATAGGAATGACGGTGGCCTCTCGACTACGATTATCTGTCTCTCTCTCCCTACTATAGCAGTTAGCACCCGATGAAACTAATTGACTTGACTATGCTACTTGATCTTTGTCCGTCAATGCAATTATTGATGGAGTTCGCATGAATATCTGACTATTATTCGTATGACTATTCTTGGCTAAGTATGGTGACAAATCGATGTTGTATTTTTCCAACTAAGACAAATCGATGTCATTAGTAGGAATGCCGGTCAAGAATATCCATCTATTATTGGTATGACTATTCCTTGTTAAGTATGGCGACAAATCAATATCGTATTTTTCCAATTAAGACAAATCGATGTAATTAGTAGGAATGACGGTGGCTTTTCGACTACAATTATCTCATACCAAGATAACGCAACAGGCTGCGTAACTTAAGGCTGCCATTGACTAAGAAAGGGGGAAAAAGTTAAATAGAAAAACAAATTATCAGTCCATTACTAAACAAGAGAAGGAGGAAATATACTGAGATATCTAATCTGTCCATTTGTCCATTTGTAGATTACTTATTTAGAGTTATTTAGAATTAGACCAAATCAAAAAATTTCTTGTTAATTGTCCATTTGTAGATGACTTATTTTTTACTGAATTGAGATAGCAAATTTGTACTCTGCTGTGTGAAAATCATGTTAGAAATCATTTTTGCTGCAACAATAGGAAAAAAAAAATTGTGACATGAAACTGATAAAGCAAAGAGAGAATAATAAGAAATACAATGATAATCCACTGGTGCCGTAAATACTGTAAACTAACGATGCATTTTGAGCCTTTAGCACCATTTTAAAAGCAACATGCTACCAGAGATTTGATTAATTAATAATTCAACTTCATTAGTAGAAGATTGCAGGTATTTGAGAGAAATGAACAAATATGTTTAATTGAATAACTTAATATTGATATAAAATCTATTTCATATGACACAACTTAAAATCCACCTAGCAAATTTGAAAAGAAAATTTTAACTCTCATACAAGAAATTAATAGAATCCAGGGCGGTGAGATTTAACAAAAAATCGCACTCAAAATCCTATGTTTCCCAGGGAAACTGTACCGGTGCAGTCTTCTAAGCTTTTTGCTATTTGAAAAGTAAATTTGAGGTAGGTCTTCACCCAATACGCGGATTTTGGAGATTCTAATACGGACAAAATCATGGGAATTTCCCATCAACTTCATACCCCCAAGATATTTGCGGTTTGGAATATGTTCTAGAAACCCAAACCTTATTACTCTTTTATTTCTCAAGTCACAGCCTCTCCCCTCTCATTTCTTACACATTCTTACTCTACTCTCTAGTATTGAATAGAGAGTATAATATGGCATTCTTAAATAAATGAAAAAAAGTATAAAGTAACATTTTAACATCATTCTTGTAAAATACTTCATTGTAATAAAAGAACCAATAGGATTG
Organism: Eucalyptus pauciflora; assembly: GCA_007663325.1. Classification (NCBI taxonomy): domain Eukaryota; kingdom Viridiplantae; phylum Streptophyta; class Magnoliopsida; order Myrtales; family Myrtaceae; genus Eucalyptus; species Eucalyptus pauciflora. The sequence goes on from VMYD01000063.1 coordinate 150,902, forward strand.
GTTACAGAATATACAAAGTAGATTTCAAGTTTAAAAAATTGGAATCAATCCTAGCATGTTCCAAGTTTCAAATTTAGAATTACCCATCCTAAAATTAATCCCTAAATCACTTTATATTGATCACTAAATATTACTTGTTCTTCATGAGATCATTGAATTTCATATTGCCCCAATTCAACTTTTGCTATCCCTCTATAGACTTTCAACTAATTTTATGATTTTAAAATATTTCATGGATGTGATTAAATTACCCCACTACCTCGAGCATTAATGTGCAGAAAGATTGTCAAAAAAAAAAAAACAAAAAAGAAGAAGAAGAAGAAGAAACGACCCCGAACTCTTGCTTTAGACTTTGTAAGATTGGACTTCCAACATTAAGTCGAGCTCCCCCTCATTCCATAAGATATATTTGATGCAATGGTTAGTAAAAGGTAACTTCTTCAATTGAATATATTGATTTTCTTCAATGGCATAAGCGTTTTATATATGAAATTTCATAAATTCTAAAAAAAGAGTCACGCACATAGAACCCCGCAATAGTAAAATTATTATGTATAATTGGGCACATGATAAAGTGATAAAGAAATGGTAGCCCAGCGGAAGCTTGGCTACGCTTTTCATTTCTCAATTTTACATCTTTGTATTTCATTAAATTTGTCATGCCTTTTACTCGGTTTTCCATCTTTTTTTTTTCTTTTTTTCTCTATTTTTATTCTATTCTATCCATGCATTATCTTTATGCCAATACTTCTTCTTCTTTCTTTTGTATCCTCTCCGTTACAGAATTGTACTTTTTTTCCTTTTTTAGTTTTTTTCTTCCTATTGATCATCACGAATACTTTTGCGTACCTACCTTCCAATTTGCCTTAATTTGTTCTTTAATTGTCCATTTTAAAAATATATTCAATGACTTCAAAATACAATTGAATCATGGATTTTTTTCCACGTCAAATCATTTTTAGAATTTTAAATTTTAATCTACAATTTTCGCAGGCTTTACCTAATTATTTTCAGATGTTATGTTGAAATTCAAAAGTTTTACATGCAGTATTAGCCGATGAACCCAAATTGCATTGAACTCATAATACATGGGGGAATATATATGTATATTTCCCCTAGAAATTTTCAGTAGAAACTTTCTCTTCTTAAAAATACATGAGATGATACATTGTTGCCACAAAGAAGATTTAGTGGATGTAATTACAAGTGAAATATTCAAATTTGACTGGCATTTTTTTTCATTGTCTCACACACATGTAGAATTCAATATTTATATCTCTGATGTCATGTGAGATTTTGTGAGACTATTACTAACTGTTATAAAAGTTTAAGCTGTTAGATGAAGATATGGTTTATTTTTAAAATATTCTAACACGAGGAATTTCAGGATAAACCCCATTGGCTTCGAGATGTAATACAATAATCGCTCTTTTAAATTTGCCTGCTTCTTATTTGGCTCAACTCTGACTGTTACAATGGCGATACCATTTTGATGATTGCCTTCGTGTGTTAAACGTCTATTTCTTGTCGGACGCCTTCACCGGTACTGGACCTGATGAATGAGGATGCAAACTACCACTGTGGACCCAACATATGATGATGCGAATACCAAGTGGACAACCACGGCGACGATGCAAATTGTATATCATGTCCCGATGGATGATGATGCAGAGTACCGTGCGGAACCAACGGATAATGATGATGGTGAAAACTACCCTGGGGACCTTGTTGTAGAAGAATCTGTTGCACCTTTTAAGTTGCCGCTGTCTTCATTTCCACGAAGACCAAATTTCATTCGAATTGATGAGAATCTCACCAGCAAGATGCTATAGAAGAATACTTCAGACCATGAAATAAGCAGAATCGTCCTGTAATGCAACTAAAGTGTTCCCAAATCCTTACATCGCACAAATACACGAAATATCTTGTCTGTAGAAGACTAGATTGCCTAACTAATCATCTGAATGGATAATAGTAAGATAATACTTTTTGGTAGATGATAGTTTGCGTGCATGCCAAACATATGTAAAATAACAGGTAATTGAGATCGTGCATCTTTATCGTTCTAAACTGTGCATGAGCAATTGGAACTCGGATGAAGTTGTCTGAGTTTCGGACCTCACTGGCATAGAGAAATCATGCCAAGCTCGAATTGATCGAGTCCTTACGTGGTCAATTGGATGATGATTTTGCTCAAGAGTGGAAGGATTGACATGTTGTGCTCTTATTCGCTCCAACTCCATTGCCACCTCTTTCATGGTAGGTCGATTCCTTCCATTCAAGTTCAAACATCTCTTTGCCAAATTTGCAACTCCCAGAATCTCTTCTTCTTGACTTTGCTTTATCAGTCCAGCATCAACGATGTCAAGAAGGTGGTTTTCCTCCATTGACTCGATAAAATACACCGCTAAACTTCTGCCATCTTCTGCCCTCATTGCAGAGATCAACTTTTGCCCCGTTAATAGCTCGACTAGGACTACCCCAAAACTATAGACATCACTCTTGTTTGTGAATTGGCATATTTGAATATACTTGGGGTCTAAGTACCCAATTGTTCCTTTGACCATTCGATAAAATACACCGCTAAACTTCTGCCATCTTCTGCCCTCATTGCAGAGATCAACTTTTGCCCCGTTAATAGCTCGACTAGGACTACCCCAAAACTATAGACATCACTCTTGTTTGTGAATTGGCATATTTGAATATACTTGGGGTCTAAGTACCCAATTGTTCCTTTGACCATTGTGGTCAAGTGAGTTTGATCGATCGCAATCAATCTCGAAGTTTCAAAATCTGCTACTTTGGCCCAATATTGGTCTTCCAGGAGGATATTTGAAGACTTCACATCTCGATGGTAAATGGGTATGGCCGCAGTGAAGTGCAAATAGGAAAGAGCTCCAGCAACCTCAGTGGCAATCCTCATTCTAATTTCCCGTGACATTGGAATTTCTTCGATTGGATTATGCAAATGCTGATAAAGAGTTCCATTTGAAATAAATTGATACACCAAAAGTGGAACCTCCATCTCCAAATAACATCCCAACAATTTGATGATGTTACGATGATTAATTTGTGAGAGAATCATAACCTCATTGACAAATTGTTCGACTTGTCCTTCATCCACAATTCTTGATCTTTTGACTGCAACAATCCTTCCATATGTTAACATTCCCTTGTAGAGAGTTCCTTGACCACCTTGACCAAGCATCCTATTCTCGTTAAAATGATCCGTAGCTTTCTCTAACTCTTTTGAAGCGAACAATTTGCTTTCTTTCCATATGACTGCCCTCATCAAAAGATAGCTGTTGTTGTAACAAAAAATCTCCGTTTCGTTTGAAGAACTTCTCTTTAAGCTTGATTTCATGCCGCCTCTTTATGAATTTGTAGAACCACCACAATAATCCCAGAAAGAATACGGCTCCAAAACCACCGCCGACACCTTCATGACAAAAGTCGAGAACAATTGCTTTAGGAAAATCTCTAATTTCTTCAAGGTAACTAAGATCAACTTACACATTTTTGCCCGTTAAATGTGAACATTGTTCAGTGCTGGATCTTTGCATACGTCGACATTTGCACGGAAGACGATGAAAATTCTGGTCACTTATTAACATGCCTTAACAGGACAACATCATTTTTGCTACCAAAAATTTAGGCCAACAGAGACCATCTTTTTAAAGGTAGCTTAGCGGAATGTCGATTCTCTGTCTGGTTAAAACTTTGCAAATAAGCTATCCCCCCTGTCGTCTTATGAGTTAACTGAAAGACCAGCTCTTGAAAACCAGGTATCGGTTGGGGCAAAAGCCGACAGGAACACCGTCAACATGATTCGCAAAATTGTTGTTTGGTCTGCAGAAGATACATCAAGATACATCTACTAGTAGTGGTCCTTTGCACCGCAACTTCTACGCAGCAACCTTCATTGATTGTTTCAACCGGACCATAGAAAAAGACAAAGCTAATCGCTTACAAACCAAGAAATTTTATCACATGAACAATGGAATTTGCATATCTGGGATGGAGTCAAGTCAATTCTAAGATCAACTCTCTTCAACAGAAAATACTCTTCTATTTCGCTGGGTTGGAACACTAAACTCTTCCAATTCCAAGCAAAATCAAAATGTCATGATGAAGTCTCCAAACTTTATAACGGGTAATCTTCGCCAGACAACAGCCTAGGGAGCAGAAGATCAGTTGCAAGCGATCGGAGACAATGTAGATTCAATGACGCACGGCACGACGTATCAACAAGAAAATTTGCTTTACCCTGACAATCTGCAAGGTAGGCATTCCCGACGTAACCTGGCCTGCAACAACACCTGTACAATCTCGGCATCGATTCGCCATAATACTCGCAACCATACGAATCCCTTCCGCTCAATCCGATCCCACTCACCATCTCTTTCGAATCCCCCACTCCAGCACTCCAGGCACGAACTCCATCTCTCTCGGCATCCTCAAATCCTTCGAGTCGTTAAACGCTAACCATTCCTTATCCGCCAGGAAAGCGAGCCTGCACTTCTCTCCGACGGTGACAGCGTCGGCGACGCTGATCCGCTTGAACTTCACACCCAACGCCCGGAGCCCGGACGGAATCGAGGTCGTGCAGTAGCCGACGCCGGAGTAGTCGCTGAAGTTCCCGAGGCGGCCTCCGCCGTCACGACGAGGATGTTGCATCCGACAGCGGCGAAGAAGTTGACGGGCTGGAGTGCAAGCTCACGTTAGGAGGAGAAGGCCTGGCGCCATCCCATTGGTGGCGGACGACCGGGAGGTGGGCTTTGACCGCGCCGTCGTGGAGGCCGGAGGTGGTCTCCAGGGTGGCGGTGGGGTCGACGGAGTAGTGGGCCGGGATGGAAACGTTGAGGACCTGCAAGCGGAGGCTCCGGAGGACCAGGACGGCGGCGCTCCGGTCGCGGACGATCGCGTACCCCGTGTCGAGGAAGCATCGGCCAGGATGGGCCGGGCCGGGCCCAGCCCAAAGGGGAAGGGTAGGGACATGTTCCCGCGCTTGGGCTCATACCCGGGCTTTTGCGGTTCGAAATGTGGGCGAGAGAAACAAACAAACGATGATGGCGGGAGTTCATCGATGGGGCATGTTTATTTTGTGTTCCTATGGAGATAACGGTTGGTGTCAATGGTTGTGTTTACATATGAATTTTTGGAGGTTGATCAGACAGTTCAAACGATAAGGATTTTGCACTGTCAACAAGTACGTCACGAATAATTCATCAAAAGTCTTCTAATCTTGGCGTATATGCCCTACATTGGACTGAGTTGAGATCAATCAATTCGATTCCAGTTGATTTTATATGTCATCTCATGAAAAGATAAAAACTACATTTTTAGAAAGCTCAAGCCAAAGAAAGTCCCCTTGTGAATGGGGACATTGATTGACCGAGACCCAATTGAGGTATCATTGATTGACATCTTTTGAGGACTGGCACGTCCATAGTTTAACGTTGGAGACTTGAAGAATTATTGTCAATAGCCATAGTTAAGCCAGCTTAGAAAAGGGTGCCCAGAAACAACGTTCCGAGCACTTGCATTCGTGTACGACAACACACAAAGAGAATATTTCTAAAACAACTTATTAGGAGTATTCTGGTAAGGGGGCTATTTTCTTGATATAATAGTAAAGCCCAGTGAAGTGTTAAAGCAAACTAATAAGAAATTAAGAGGAGATAATAAGGTCAGAACATTATTCAAAAAGCCTTAACTTTATTTTATTTTTATTAATTCAGTCCTAAATATTTTCATATTTTGCTAATTGAGTCCATTTAGCCGTTCTCAGTCACGGCCTTGCCACATAAAACGGTCGGCGTTCATGTTAAACTCAACTGATAAAACGTGAAAAGGTTTAAGACTTGATTCGCAAAATTAATAAGTTTATGATCGAATTAGTAAAAGTGCAATAAATTTAGGACTTTTTAGACAATTTTCGCAATCATCACTTATACGAGACATACAAAGAGTAAATCAAAAGGGTTCATGAATCTAGTATATTGTTTCTGAGCACTTCTTAGCTTAATGAACATTGTTTTGCAACTCAGGTGCAAAGGCAAATAAAGAGATTGCGATATCTCATATTACAAAAATTTGGACAAAGACAACCGGATGCATCTCTTCATCTCGGCGATAAGAGTGATTGATCCTCCTCCATTGAAATCAGCTCCACTTCTGCTCCCGATCGCATCAACATGGGAATTGCACCCGAAGCATGGATAGATCCAGTTCTAATGCGATCGATCTCTTCTTCATTTTGCCGAAAGTCCGTGTGATTCCGTTGTGATTGTACTTGCTCCAATTCCATCGCCACTTCCTTCATTGTAGGCATGTACCTTCCATTAGGGTTTAAGCATCTTTTCGCCAAATTAGACACCACAATAATTTCTTCTTGTTCGCCATGGTCTAATACCTCCTTATCAAGAACATGAAACAAGCGGTTCTCCTCCATTGAAATGACAAAGTACGAGGCTAAATTTCTGTCCTCTTCTGCCCTCAATTGAGAAATTGGCTTTTCTCCGGTTAGTAGCTCAGCAAGGACCACCCAGAAACTATAGACATCGCTTTTGCCTGTAAATTGACTTGTTTGGTAGTACTCAGGGTCCAAGTATCCGAAGGTACCTCGCACCATTGTGGTCAAGTGTGTTTGGTCGATTGAAAGGGATTTGGAAGCTCCAAAATCCGCCACTTTGGCTTGATATTTTTCGTCCAAAAGTATATTTGACGACTTAATGTCTCTATGATAAATTGGTATGGCGGCAGCAAAGTGCAAATATGAAAGTGCCCCAGCAACTTCGTTGGCAAGTCTTAATCGTATTTCCCACAAGAAGGGAAATTCCTCATCTGGATCATGGAGATAGTGATAGAGAGTTCCATTGGGAACAAATTCATATACCAAAAGAGGGACTTCACTCTCTAAACATAAACCTAGTAGCTTGACCACATTTCTGTGATTGATTTGAGAGAGAATAACCACCTCATTGACGAATTGTTCGACTTGCCCTACATCAACAGATTTGGATTTCTTGACTGCAATGATCATTCCGTCTAATAACATTCCCTTATAAACAGTTCCTTGACCACCCTGACCTAGTATTCGGTTCTCATTAAAATGGTCCGTAGCCGTGTCTATCTCCATTGAGGTGAATAACTTGCCTTTGTCCACATGACTGTCTTCAATAGAAGATAGTTGTTGTTGCAATAGAAGTCCGCCGTTACGTTTGAAAAATTGTTGTTTGAGCTTTGCCACTCGCCTTCTTACGATGTATTTGTACAACCCCCAAGAAAGCAAAGGTAATGCTATAGCTCCGATACCCGTGCTCACCCCTGTTTCAAAAAAGTCAACGGGAATTGTGCTAATAAATAATGTTGTGAAAGTTTTTATACTCTTTGCTTCTCGGTAACCAATTTCACCTTATCGTCAACAAATTAGCTTCCACTAATTTGAACAAGTGCCTCCTTGCTTGGAAGAGAGAGAGACAAAAAGGAGGATTCGCTCAACAAAATAATTCGAAAAATACTTTGCATCATTGATGGGTGAGAAAACTAAAGTACAATCAAATTGTTAAATGCATAGATTAGGAAAACACGATTAAGTAAAAAGAATTGTTCAAAGCACGGATTATGATTGTAAAATTAAATGGTAATTTTTTTGTGGATCCATGCATATGAAATTGGTGTATATATAGACAAAAAAAAAAGGAGCAGGCAGTGATGTACCTATCATGGTGATGATCTTATAGTCTATGCAGGTGTATGACCCCGGTCGATTCACACACTTCCCTCGGCAATTGATGTACGGATCTTCTTTGCACTCATCGACATCTAATCAAATATTAAATGATGCATGGGATCAAAGATAGAAGTAAAAATGACAAGCAGTTCAATATATATAGCAGACTGAACATTTAGCAGTCAAATTCTTCCTTGGATCCTCCTTTATTACTAATTTGTGAGCATCCATCATCCGATTTGAACAATATAATTATTCAAATTATGTTCACGGGTTTTTTGTAGGTTAAGAGCTTGCATGTCAACCGACCTGGCTTTGGATACAGATGAAGACTAAGATTTAAAATAAAAGTGGACGTTCTAATCTCACCTTGGCATCCCTCAGGAAGATAATAATTCCCTTTGTAGCCTTCATTGCAAGAACAATATACTGTCATAGGCGACAAGTCCCAAAAGCAGCCGCCGGAGCTTCCTGTGTGGTTTCTATTACTCAGCAGCTCAAAATCATCGGAGTTGATCCCCCATTCGAGCAACACCGGAACGGCCGAGGGTAGTAAACTGTAGAAATCTGTGTTAAGCCACCATGCTTCCTCGACCAAGAAGGCGTAACTGCATCCTGCACCCCCTGTCGCTATGGCTCTGCCATTGAGAGTCTGGAATTCTACACTGTAGCTGGTGATTTGATTGGGGATCGAAGTAAAGCAGCAAGTGGTACCATTAAAGCACCGTGATGATTCGGATTTGCTGGAACAATTGCATCCTACGACCGCCTCGGCGCTGACCATTAAGGCTAGGCTGTCACAACCTTTGGCAACAAAATAATTTCGATGCCGGGAGTAAAAGAAAGTGCCGTTGTTGTGCACTAAGTCCACCGGGGGGTCGTTTTGCTGATTGGCCGTACAATGAGGATGGGAATAGAATATCGGCTGCCTGACCTTAATGAGGCCTGGGGACAGTGGGGAGTATGAACTATCTGGTAGCGAGATGTCTAGCACCACCGCGCTCAGATTCTTAAGTACTGGAGTATAGATGCCACGGGTTTGCTGGCAATCGATCTCGTACTGGGGAGCCAAGAAGCAATTGGGTCCGATTCCAAAAGGAAACGGAATGTGAGTCAGATTGCCACATGTGTCCGGACAGCCCGGCAAGGCCAGACTTTGAGGAGATGATTCTGCTGCAGCAGCAAAAGCAAGCACAAGAATAACGAAAGGCATCTTGGATGCCGGTTTCAACATCGTTCGGATCATTATCTTCCGATTCATCATTGACAGTCTGCTCCTACCGTTTGCTTTTGCTCTCTGGTTGATGCCTCTCAGTCTGGGGTCTCTCTATTACCGATCGACTTGACTCTGCCATTTGATTTTTTGCCAGTACTCTCTCTCTCTCTCTCTCTCTCTCTGATTGATGCCCCTCTGGCTCTCTCTAATTGGTGCCCCTCTGGCTGTGTTTGGTCGTCCGAATTTCTAAACAGGATGGAACTGGATAGGATAGGATAAGAAATCCATGAATTTTTTTATATCATTTCCACTGTTTGATGAGCTACGAATTTAAAGTTGGATATTCTCATATCATATCATATTCACTGTTTGGTGAACTACGGGTTTAAACTCGAATATTTTCATGAACAATTATATTCTTGGAAGAAAAAATTAGGAAAGTACAAACTAACATATTAGATTATAGCAAAATCATCCAAAATGAAATATTTTTTTTAAGTCAACAGATTCTCACAAAATCACACAAAATCAATCCATGAGTATGCATTATATGTGAAATGCATAAAGAATCAAAAAGTGATATTGCGTATGCTAATATGAGATGAAATAATTAAGAATGTTGCCTTGAAAGAATGTTGACTTGTTAGAATTGGACCATTGCAAATTATTTGTTGATGAGGATTTGTTTTCTTTATACCCACTATGAGTAACTCCCATTGTGTTACAATAAGGTATATAATTCGGCTCTAGAATAGATGAGCAACTTACTGTAGCTAGCCTTGAGCTTAACAAAAATAATTTTGAATTTAGTTTCAACTGCCTGCTTCACGTGCACCTTGCCTAATATTTTCTAACGCTAATTATCCTAAGTGGCATTGATTGCGGCAGGATCTATAGTACTTTAGTCAATTAATTCAATCAAGGTCTAAGCCCGTGTAGATGATGCATTCCAGTATACCAATTGCAATTCACAGAAAATTGAGAGTGCCAAGCTTCTAGAATGAATTAATACATACACACGTTCTGATGCCAAGATCTCCCATAGCTTTAATTCTTCACTAAAAATTCAATCATTATCTTGCTACTTGCATTGTCCATTGAGGAAACATGCTACGCGACAGAAGTCAATGACGGAAACCTAATATTCAATTCAGGCCAACCTTAACAGAAACACTCAAAGAGAAAAGCATATGTCCTTAAGACTGGCCAAAGCTATGCAATAGAAATTTAAGACGCTCTTCTTCACAAGAGGGACGCAATCAGGAAATAAATAAATAAAATTGCAGATATGCAACCACAAGACTACATAAATGGACAATGTAAAACAATATCGCAATTCTAACATTTACTTCTAATTTATATATGTTTTCCCTGTAGAACTTGTAAATATTACCACACAAGTAATGAATATCTCCTACTGAGATAAGGTATTCACCAATAAATCAATGATGATCCACCACACCAATAAAATTGCAAATATGCAACCACAAGAACACATAAACCAACAACAACACAATTCTAACATTTACTTCTATTTAATATATATTTTTTTCCCACATTGAACTTGTAAAAGATAATACCACACAAGCAATGAATATCTCCTACTGAGATTAGGTATTCACAAAGCATAATCATGAAAAGATATAGATCGCTTTAATGCTAGAAACATTATTGATCGAATCTTACTCCGGAAAAACATTAGCTCATCCTCACAAAAATAGGGTATGAAAAGAAACCACGGTGACAAGTGATGAAATTTGTGGAAAAAAAAAGTAGGGCGCACTATAAAATAGAATTTCATGGAAAAAAAAGTCGCATTTTCATGAGCCACAATTGACTGCACCTATGAAAGCAAAACCAAGGAATGAAATCACAAACCTTGTAAATCGTGAGAATATCAATGCACAGAGAAAGACGAAATATTGTGAGAAAGCTAGAATCGCCGTGGCTCCTCGCCGGAGATGGTGCTTGAATTCGTGGGATTAGAGCTACCGAGAAAAAGACGTGTTTTTTGTGAGAGGAGTCTTGCGTGTGAGAGAAGGAGAAGGAAAAGGAGAGCATAGGGTTTTTTTAATAATAGATCGACAAGAGAAATCCTATCCGGATCTATCCTACCCCTCCCCTTGGGATTTTTTTATTCGGGCTATATCCCCTCTATATCCGACTTTATCCTATTATAGCTGGCTACCAAACATGAGATATGATAAAACATATCCTATCCAAGCTTTTATCCAGTCGATCAAATGCAACAAGTTTAGGGTCTCCCTATTCCCGATTGACTTGACTCTGCCATTTGATTTTTTCTCCTTTATGCCTCTCTCTCTCTCTCTCTCTGAGATCGATGCCCCTCAATCCGGGTTCCCCATTACTGATTGACTTGACTCTCCATTTCTCTTTATGCATTTTTTCTTGGAAATTTTTCAAAAAAGAACTCTAAATATCCTCATCTTCTAAAATAAAGACTCGAAATGGATCATGTTTTAAACAAAAGCCTAATATTGCCATAATTATTTCAAATAAGGGTCTGAAATGACAATGTTTGTTTCAAATAAAAGTCTTATCTCGCAAGTCACCGACCGGCTAAATTTTCTGAATGATTAAGGTTATACTGATTCACGAGGATTGATAGTCGTCTCTTTTCTTCTTTTTTCTTTTCCAACATTAGTTAGTGGCCGTTGGCAAAGATTAGCGAGGGTTCCGCGACCCTCGTTGGCAGCAAGCGAGGGCTTGACGACCATCATTAGAAGCGGGCGAGGGCTGTCAAACCCTCACTAGCTGCAAGCAAGGGCTTGCGGCCGACCCTTGCCAGATCTGGCGAGGGTAACCTCGTTCGCAACCAGTGAGGGCCAACCTCGCTAACAGCTATGAGGGGCAACCTCCCCCAGGGTGAGGGTCGCCTCACTCAGGTGAGGCCATCTCTCGCCAGATTGAGAGAGGGCAACCGTCACCCAGTCCTCTGTGGGCATCATCGATGATTGGCTAGCCACCGAAGAAGAAGGAAGAAGAACTATAAAAAAAAAAAAAAAAATGACGAAAATATTCTTGATCGCTAGAAAGTCAAGCCCTTATTCAAAACAAACATAACCACTTCAGGCCCTTATTTGAAACAATATCCACTTCAGGCTCTTATTTAAGAAAGTGATGGCACTTTAGGTTTTTAGTTGAAATAGAAAGTGATGGCACTTTGCTCCCCTTTTTTTTTCTAACTTTATTCTATTATTTCCTAAGGGTGAGCAGCGGTCTAGAGTCGACTCTGGACTGACCCTGGACCGGCCCAACCCTACCGGTCTTGGTCCGGTTCCCAAGAGGACTAGGTCGGTCCTTGGTCCTGAAATTCCAGGACCGACACTGTGCGGGTTGATTATCGGTCCTAAGAGTTTTTGGTCGATCCAACCCTAGACCAACCCTTGTATATATATTATATTACATTATATTATTTATAATTCTTTTATATATTCAAACCTAAGTAAAATGTCTGTTATAAAACCTAAGAGTTATGATGAAATGTTTTATCAATAGCATTAATAGTAATTTCAATTTAAAACTTTTGTTGAGTATTAATTATATGTCGTTTGTTTTGTTTTCAGGTGTTTAGAAGTTCAAATGAATTAACAAGATGTGAAGTTATATATTCATGGTTTATATTAAGTATTTTGAACTTTTTATGGTTTAATTGTATTTTACTAATGAATTTCAGCTGCACTTTACTTTTCAATTTGTGTCAAATGGTAGAAGTTTTTGAAGAGTAAAGTAGTACTACAATTGCTACGGTGATTTGCTAGTCAAGTGGTGTGAAGCTCATTTTTTGGTTGAGTGGACTCTACATGATCAAATGCTAGTCAAGTGGTGTGAAGCTCATTTTTTGGTTGAGTGGACTCTACATGATCAAATGCAGGAAAACACTTTTACATATGGTGTTATGAATATTAAAGATAAATGATTACAAGAATTTTTCATCTTGTCCCATATCTCGATGAGCGGTTAGCAGGTACGAAATTTCTATTATTGTGTTATCTTAAAATTGCTAAATATGTATTGGTATTTATAGTTTAGTTGCACAATGCCGCATTGTCGGTGGATGTGTAATTTGAATTTGTAGGTTTGCTTTTTTAGAGAGTATAAAAAAAAAAAAAAAGACAAAAAAAATTATCGATCGATCCCGGGTTGACCTTGGAACCGAACCGGACCCATTGGGTCGGTCCGGTCCTTGGTTCCATGCTCAATAGGGTCGGTCCTCAGTCCTAAAAATTGAGGACCGACACTATACGGGTTGGTCCTAGGATTAGGGGGTGGCCCAGACCAACCCGGACCATGCTCACCCCTATTATTTCCTCTTTTATAATTCTTCAAGAATCCAACGAAACTTTTTTATTCAATTTAAAATTTACTTGGAAAATTTTTATCAACAAATTCGATTTAACAAATTATTATCCAAATTCAAACTCGAAATATTAATTTAACAAATGCATTAATAAAAATTACAAACTACAAAAGAAATTTTGTAAATGTAATAGTGAAGAGCATAAAGCGACACGACTATCACCAAAGAAAAATCCCTCAGAATGTGATGAAGCACCTATTGATGGCAAAGTGATGGGAGAGACGGTAGACTTAATAACTGAAATAATATAAGTTAAGGTGACAAATGGATGCATTGGCCCAGTAACTGAAGTCACAAATCGACAAGAATGCATTCTAAATTTGAAGTGAAACATAGATAAATGCACCTCAGCCAAGAGGATTCTTCGGAATGCATTGGCAATAGAAGGATCGAAGCCGACCATATCAAACTCCATGTCTTCATGGCTAATTCTGGTGATTTGGACTCTAAAGTTGTTGCTGAAATCATCAAAACTTTCTTACTTTATGTTGGATGAAATCCCTTAAGATATTTTGAAGTTGACAAAACAGGTTTATCAGTCTAGTCTGAAGATCAAAGTCTGAAGGACAAAGTCTGAAGATCAAAGTCTGAAGGACAAAGTCTGAAGATCAAAGTCTGAAGGACAAAGTCTGAAGATCAAAGTCTGAAGACTAAAGTCTGAAGCTAGCAAGACTCAAGACTTATATTTCAAAGTCTACTCACATGGACAGTTTCCAGGACGACGTTTATTCTGATCTTATACGATCTTTCTTCTAACGACTAATGGATATCTTTCTACTGGATTCAGCTCTAAACGATCTAAGTTTTATATGGAATATGTTTAGATTCTTTGACGACTTCGCAACTTATATTTGGAAGGATCTACTTATGGAAACCGAGATCCTGATTGTATGGGCGAGCAGGATTGATGGGCTATCAACACTTACCTTAAAGAGCTCGAGATCTCTCTAATTGATTCTGTCCAACGGGTTGATTGGAAGAACTTCTTTGGAAGGTGCCAACGGTATTGAAGGCATGAAGAAGTATATAAGAGAGATGCTCTAGTTGTTGAAGGGTGCGGATAGAAGAATTCCAAAGTCTGAAATCTCCTTTACTACTTTGCTATATCATTCTTTGAGCGTTACATGTAATCAAAAGAGAGATCATATTGTAGACCTTGAGGAAGTGTAGTAGAGTAATCTACACTGTGGACTCAAGAGCGTGAGATTGTAATCACTCTTATTGATTCTTAGTGAAATCCAGCCAGAAGGGCAGTCCGTGCTGGAGAGTGGACGTAGGCTTGATCTAAGCCGAACCACTATAAATCTGGAGTCTTGATTCTCTATCCCTAATCCTTTATATTGTTAATTGCTTTCATTTGCTGCAATCGTTGACTTTAAATTATTCATATCTTATTTGATTTGAATTGTTAAAATTGCGTTTAAACACCTATTCACCCCCTCTAGGTGTTGTTACTAGTCCTCTCAATTGGTATCAGAGCCAAGTGCTCAGTTTATAAAAGTGTTTTTACTTTTGAGCTAAAGATCTTTTATGGCTAGTATCTTGGCACCAGGACTTATGGAGGGACAAAGCAACACAAGACCACCGTATTTTGATGGAAAGGAATACAACGTGTGGAAGAGAAGAATGAGAGTTTGGTAAGGAAGGTATATATTTTTCAATTTTTGGTTTGGATACAAAATTTAAAAATTCTTATTATACTTATATTCTCTTTGTGCTTTAATTGATTCAGATTTTATAAAGATCATATCCTATGATTTGTTTTATTGAAGAAAAAATCATGTGATTTATTTTTGTGATTTGTGCGTTGAGATTTGATTTAATACATGTGATCATTTTTGCTTAAGAGACAAATGAATTTATTTGGTTTGATTTTATACTCTCAGATTTTATCATTTTTTGCCAAATAAAAATCTGTTTTACGTAATATTAAATTATTACGCGAGATTTTCCTAGATATTCAAGAATTTTATTCTCTCTGATTTTATCGTGCTATGACCAAATGAGAATTTCTTTTTTAAGATATTATTGAGATGTTCTTTCCTTAAATAATATGTTATGATGAGTTTGGAAAGAATATTTGATTATGGAGGTTTTATATTTTGCTTTAACGTCATGGAAGGATCCAAATTGATGGATACCAAAAAGGAAATGAGTTGATTGCAGGAAATTCAATAAGGCAAGAATGATTGCGAATCTACGCAAATTTTGGTGCAATCAGAAAAATATCTCCTACGAAGATTGGTAATGATCTTTTTTAATCAATGGTATATTTCGAACATATACCTTGGGTAAGAAATTTTTTTTTATCATTCCGCCATACAAAATTCTACGTGCATTTATCCTGATTTTGGACGATTGCTTATCATTTATATTGCAAATATTTCTTCTCATAAATATGAGGCATTGCAATATTTTTTACTTGATTTGGCACATGACAGCAATATCATCCTTCTTTTTGTGAAATGCATTTATAATATATTTTTGAGATTTATGCTCAAGGAAATCCCTTTGATCTCAAAAGATATTATTGCATATTTATGGATATTCTTGCTATATTCTTAGAAGATATATTATATCTAGCAAGGTTGATCTGCAAATCGGAGGAATGTATTACGTGACATTTTTTGCAAAGATTGTTATCCATTATACAAGATTTTGCAGGTGGCAATAGAATCTTTCATATGGAATTTGGAA
Source organism: Eucalyptus pauciflora (assembly GCA_007663325.1). NCBI lineage: Eukaryota > Viridiplantae > Streptophyta > Magnoliopsida > Myrtales > Myrtaceae > Eucalyptus > Eucalyptus pauciflora. Next base: position 166,931 of record VMYD01000063.1, read on the forward strand.
AGCTTGATCAGAAAATTATGAAGATTCTATACTATCTCTTGGAGGCTAAAAAATTCCTTCCTTGTGCAAAGTTTTTGCAAATTGTTAAGGAAATCCCTAATGTGTCATACGAAAGTTTGTTAAGTTCATGCAGGTTGAATTCGAGACAAGCTTGATTGAAGAAAATAAATTTTTGCCTCGAATTTCAAAATGCAAGTGATCATTGCGGATGTTGTCGCTGCAAAGGAAATAATCGAAAAAAAAAATATTATGCTCAACGTGCACAGGCCACAATTAGTGCTATTTGCAAATATTGTCATGATGATAGGGGGAGAAAGCGAATCCAAAAGAAAGGAAAGAATCGTGATCATCTCAAAAAGGCAACAAATTGAGGGGCAGCTTTGATCAATTATGGAAAAATCTTTTTGAATTGATCGTGATCTTGTTTATTATGGAATATCGGAAAAGGTAAATGTGTTGGAACTTACCAAGTTCTACAAAATCCGGTTAGTGCATTTTTTTTTACCTTTTGTCATAACAAATCTTTTATTGGTATTATCTTTTTATTATGACAAAAAGGATAAGTGAATTTTATAATGCATCCGTGATTTTTATTTGCCGATATATATGATCGAAGTGAGCTATATTGCATATTTTTAATATTCAATTTATAAAAGCTGATTTTTGGAAATCATTTGTTATCGTTTTATATTCTCTACGTCATTCTATTTCTATCGTTATCGCTTTTTGATTATGACAAAAAGGGGGAGAGAATATGAATATGCATATGTGTTGATTGGTTAATATTATTCATTGCATAATATTGAGCTGCGATTATTTTTCTATATATTGTTATGCTCAATCTATTTGCTATATTTTGATATCCTTTGATTTAAATTAATATCTTTAAAAGTATGTTTACAAATCTGCATATTCAGAGATTGTTTTGTCATCATCAAAAAGGGGGAGATTGTTAGGGAAATCCCTTATGATGTTTTGAAGATGACAAAATAAATCAAAGGCTACTAACATGTTTAATGGTTAAGTAATAGACCATGCCGATGATTGAACATGTAAAGGATATCGTCAAAGCCTGAAGACGGCCAGAAAACTGAACGGAACACATGTCCAAAGTATATTATGAAGATTTTCAGATTTCTGTCTAATTTTAAGTCGGTTATTATTTTCAAAAGAAGTGGTTATCGTTTTATTAAGGCAGTTATTTTTCAAAAAGGAAAATTCAAGATTTTCAAAATATACGACGCTTGGTTATTCCCCGTACCTGTTATCTTTTATACATCTCTTCTCCTTCGTTTTCACTTTACTCAGAAACCCTAGATCAAAAGCTTTTCACTGCTCTGCATTTTTTCTCCCAAACTTCTTTGTTTCAAAGTTCTCAACTTTCTTGCGATACAAGTGAGAAAGTCTCTCCAAAGAAAAGCATAATGTCGTATCAGAGGAAGTCTTCCAGAATAGCAAACATGGGACCACAAGGCTCTGGTGAGGGGCCTACGCATTTTGATCTCACTGAGGAAAGCGACATTCCTACTGAGCAATCTCAACAGCAGTCATCCCCAACTAGACCTCAAGGTGAAATGATTTATGAAGACATCGAACCAGTAAGAACTCTAAAGCCTGCCTTTGTTTATAAACTTTACTCTGCGTTAAAGGAAGGTTCTGCTATGACTTTTGTGGATGAGTTTCTGAAAGAGAAGGGTTATAGAAACGAGACGCACTTTCTTACTGTAATGGAAAGGTCTGGAATTGTGCCTGAGGGAACGGCTGCAAGAGCATTTGCAAATTTCCCGAGTGACCCTAGGTTTAGTAGTATGAATCAGCCTGAGGGAAAGGATGATGATGAAAAGATGTTCATGCACTTTAAACCATGGATGGGTGTGGCTGCGAGCCTAAGAGGGAAGAAGAATGAATTGTTCCGCTCAGACGGACACAGAAGAGATATGAAAAATTGCTGAAGCGTGGGGTGATGAACCCACGAACTGTGGATTTCGATTTTCTGGACTTGTTGAGTATAAATCTGCGAGAGAAATTCAAAAAGCTCCAACTTTATCAGTTCTGCACAGACTGTGACACAGCACATTCTGAATTGACTGCCTATTTCTACTCCAATATCAGTTTCATTGATGCAAACAGTTTTACCTTCAGTGTGAGAGATAAGGAGTATGTCATTGATAGTGATATTTTGGATGATGTGCTTGGTGTGGAAAGAGGGGCTTTCCAACCAATCGGTGTGTCTGTAAGTTCTGCTACTCTTGAACTAGCAAAGGACAGAATTGCAGAAGGAAGACTGTCTTATTCCAGAATGAATGCAACAAATACTTTGCTGCATAAAATTGTTATCAACTGTCTAAGACCCAAATCGACATCTAAGACAGATGTTTCAATTTTTGAAGCGAAGTTGATGTTTGCCATCAAGATAGGTGTGAACTTATCTTTGCCACATACCATCATCTTTCACATGTATAGATGCATGGTTAAGGACAAAGGAAAGCTTCCTTATGCTGCTCTCATTACTCGTCTCCTCAAACATCTCAACATTCAACCTCCTCATATTCTCACAGTGAAGACTATTGATAAAATGGTCATCGGGCTGAGGATGATTACCAAGATGCGTCTAAAAGAGCTTAGCAAGAAGCTGGAGCAATTCAAGGAAAAGACTCCTATCAAACTCAGACCAGACTCATCAGCAGCAAAAAGGAAAGGGAAAGAACCTGTGGCTGGTTCTACCAAGAAGCGAAGGGCTGTCATCCTGGAAGATGAAGATGATGAGGATGCAATTCCTATCTCTGTTCTTATTTCTCAAATTGCTGCATCTACTCCAACTGTTCCAGAACATCAAGTTGCAGAGAAAGAGAAAGAGAAAGAGAAAGAGAAAGAGGAAGAGAAAGAGAAGGAAGAGAAAGAGAAGACAGAGGAAGAAAGAAAGGAAGAAAGAGAGGAAGAGGAAGAAAGAAAAGAAGAACAAGCAGATGAACCTGGAAGAACAGATTCTCCAGCAGAAAAGGAGGATTTACAACACCTTGTCTCTGAGGAAACGCCTCAGAAAGATGAATTCTTTTCTCCACCAGAAGACATGGAGACAGGGGGAGATAAAGAAAGCGAACACACACCTCTTCGGCTGACTTTTAGAGAAGAGGATGCTCAGACAGGTGTTAGTCGATCTCCTCCTGATGCTGAGGATATTCATGTTGCACAGTTTCCTGAAGGAGAGGCATCATCTCCACACACTGAACTTCTTACTGACATTCATACTGGCGACTCCACCATCAGACCGAGCTGAAACAAGCACTCAGACTGACAACTCTGGAAATTTTCAAAAGCTGCTTGAGATCATCTTGGAACTTAAAGGTCAAATTTATGCCATGGGATATGAATTTCAGACCTTGCAGAATGAAAATCATGCAATGTTCATCACTTTGCATGATCAGCTTAAAGATGTTCAGCGTCAGATTCAGGATACTGCAAAGGGCGCTACTCTCACCCAAGTACAGGAAGATTTGAGGAAGTTGGAAGACACTGTAAAGTCTATGGGAGACTTTCAACTTGTTCGCATTCCTCGAGCTCCTTGATTTTTTTAATGCTGACAAAAAGGGGGAGAAGACTTTGCAGATTTTTGTTCGTTTTGTTCTTTTTCAAACCAAACCAAATCCTATCTTTTTATCTTTTGATTGCTTGACTTTGACTTGACTTGAGTTTTTTAAACGTATGTAGTTTTTGGAATGTGTGCTCACCATGGCAATACTTCAAGCTTTATAAATTAGATAGTACTGTCTGTTTATGACTAATGAGGTTTCTGTGAATGCAGATCTGTGTACAGGGAAAGTCTGTGTACATGATAACTTCTACTATCTTATCTTTTATATGCTTGCTTAAAAGTTGTATTGCAGGGCAATTATATTCAAATCTGCAGGAAAGTTTTGTCACCATCAAAAAGGGGGAGATTGTTGGATGAAATCCCTTAAGATATTTTGAAGTTGACAAAACAGGTTTATCAGTCTAGTCTGAAGATCAAAGTCTGAAGGACAAAGTCTGAAGATCAAAGTCTGAAGGACAAAGTCTGAAGATCAAAGTCTGAAGACTAAAGTCTGAAGCTAGCAAGACTCAAGACTTATATTTCAAAGTCTACTCACATGGACAGTTTCCAGGACGACGTTTATTCTGATCTTATACGATCTTTCTTCTAACGACTAATGGATATCTTTCTACTGGATTCAGCTCTAAACGATCTAAGTTTTATATGGAATATGTTTAGATTCTTTGACGACTTCGCAACTTATATTTGGAAAGATCTACTTATGGAAACCGAGATCCTGATTGTATGGGCGAGCAGGATTGATGGGCTATCAACACTTACCTTAAAGAGCTCGAGATCTCTCTAATTGATTCTGTCCAACGGGTTGATTGGAAGAACTTCTTTGGAAGGTGCCAACGGTATTGAAGGCATGAAGAAGTATATAAGAGAGATGCTCTAGTTGTTGAAGGGTGCGGATAGAAGAATTCCAAAGTCTGAAATCTCCTTTACTACTTTGCGATATCATTCTTTGAGCGTTACATGTAATCAAAAGAGAGATCATATTGTAGACCTTGAGGAAGTGTAGTAGAGTAATCTACACTGTGGACTCAAGAGCGTGAGATTGTAATCACTCTTATTGATTCTTAGTGAAATCCAGCCAGAAGGGCTGTCCGTGCTGGAGAGTGGACGTAGGCTTGATCTAAGCCGAACCACTATAAATCTGGAGTCTTGATTCTCTATCCCTAATCCTTTATATTGTTAATTGCTTTCATTTCATGCAATCGTTGACTTTAAATTATTCATATCTTATTTGATTTGAATTGTTAAAATTGCGTTAAACACCTATTCACCCCCCTCTAGGTGCTAATACTAGTTCTAACACTTTATGCGGTCAATTTTTGTTGCTCAACTTTTCTCTAACAAGTTTATTGACTGTGTTGATTGATAGCATTGTGATTTCGCAATAGCTGTTATGCAGCTCGTGAAAATCGTTTGGTTGCTCGAGAGATTAAAGGCAAATGCACTTTTGTCAACATCTAGGAGACGACCCCAAAAAAGAGATTTCATCACTGTTAAATTAATGTATCGAGTTTAAATTTGGATAACGATTTATTATATTGAATTTTATTGATAAAAATTTATCAAGTAGAAGAAATTCGCTAGACTCCTTAAAGCTACGTAGAGGAGGAAATAATTAAAAGAGGAATTTTTTTCCCCCTTTGGAGTGAAGCCGTTGAAGTCCACGCGTGAAAAGGAAAATACGAATTTTTCTTTACCTACGGAAGTTGGGCGAAATTTCTTATGCAGGTGGGGCCCAAAAGTCATTCACGCGGATTTCCTTTAGCACTGTCGATGGAAATTAAAGGAAGCTCCTGCACGTGAAGAAAGGAAGTGGTGGGGCCCAAGGTCAAAGTTTTGACCTTGGGCACACACTCACGTATAAAAGCATCGAGCTTTGCAGGTCTTCTTTCCCTCTTCTAAAATTTGCCGCCGAAGCCTACGTATCGAGCTGCTGCACGTACATGCCGAAGGGAAACCGCACGTCAAGCCAAAGATAGAGCCGAAGGGACGCGCGATAATTTTGTTCCGTAAATTTATGTCCAAGTGAGTTGTTTATTTATAAATATTTTAGATTTGAGATTAAATTTAGGTGTAAAAAATACTTGAGCGTTTAAATGATTGTAAACTCTGATACTCTGATTATGGTGGATTATTTTCTACTGGCTCTCCTCGTGGACGTAGGTACCGATACTCGGACCGAATCACGTAAATTTCTATTGTCCTTATTTTTTTCGTTTATTTCTCTATCAATTTTGTGGTAATGTAAATTGCAAGATCATGTCGTTTCCGCGTATTATATCCCAACAAGTATAAATTGCAAAGGAAAAAATTGTCCAAAAAGTCCAAAACTTATTATAAGACAGCTAATTTAGTTATAAACCTTTCAATTATATCAATTTAGTTATAAACCTATTGTATTGCAACCGGTTCAATCAAAATTTTCAATCAAGCAAATTTAATTTTGAGTCATTTGACGATTTGTTGATTTAGTCATAAATCTTTTTAAGATTTGTTAGTGTAATCCTTCAGCTAATTTTGGCTAGAAATTGTTCATGTGGTAGTCCAATCAATTCCAACCATCCTACGTGGCATGGCCAATACTAATGTGAACAATTGTTATAATTTTTAAAAAATTTCCCTATTTTTTTTATTTTTTTATTCCTTTTCCTTTTTTTTCTTCCCCTATTTCCCTTCAATAGTAATTGACCTCGAGCGAGGGCATTGTGGGCCTCATCGATGGCTAGCAACTAGAAAAGGGAAATAGGGGGAAAAAAGAAGGAAACAAAGAAAATAAACTTGAGAAAGATTTTTTAAAAATTATAAAAATCATCTACGTTAACGCTAACCATGCCACGTAGGATGGCCAATGCTGTAGACCCCACATGAGCGATTTCTGGCCAAAATTGCCCGGAAAGACTACATTGGCAAATTGTTAAGATGTTTAAAACTAAATTAACACAATTGAAAGTTTTAGATTTGAATTGCCCACCTTACAATAGCTTTAGGACTTTTTTACAATTGTCCCATTGCAAATGCCTGGTCGTCAGGCTATTATTAAAGCAAAAAAGAGAAATCTAGAAATAGGATCATCAATGGACATTTAAACGTAAAATCAAGTTTAAATCAAGTTTATCGGCTAAAGGCACGAACCTGGAAATAGAAGACGAGGAAATGAGAGCAATGGGAGTTAGAAAATCTTAAAAGGGTAAGATGAGGAGGAAGTTTAGGAATTATAAATTGAGCATGGTGGTGAGAACGGTTTCTCACTCTCCTTTGATTATGGGCAAAAAGGATGTATACCTTAGTATAATGTAAGCATTTAGTAGGAAAAGTGTTACGTGTAGGGTAGATAATGCGTTAGTTAGTGGATGTAACCATAAATTATCCAAATCGTCAGAATACTAAACCTTGGAATTTGATAGTTTAACGAGTGTAAGATCGAAAGACAAAAAAATAATAAAAATAAAAATAAATCGTTGAGCCATCTATCACCATTCGTATCAAAGTCCAAGGGTACTTGCGTCGGGCTTTAGGCTTTAGGCTTTGCCCATGCAGATCTTGACTCAAAGTGATACGGTAAAATTTTAACAAACACCATAATTTGTATTCAAGGAAAGGTCAAAATTACCTTGTAAAGCGTTCAAATGCATCCCGACAAGTACAACTTACACATTGTAAAACTAGAAAGATTGAAAATCCAGAAGTCTCTTTGCATCTCAGGTACGTGCAACAAAAAACCAGCAGCCGGCTAAAACTTAGGAGAGATTCACAGTAGTACAACCCAATGAAAAGCTGATGCATAATAACAAGAAATCAAGAAGAGTACATGAAAGGGTGCGTGAATTTAGCATATCATTTCTGTGCTGCACTTTTTAGTATAATCGACACTATTCCATAGAGAGACTGCCAGGTTTCATATAAATAGAAAACTGGAGAAAAACAATTAGATGCATCTTCATCTCGGTAAATCATTTAACCACGAAGTCAGCCCTACATCGGCCTCTGATCGCATCATTGCGGAGACCGTACCACAGATAGATCCAGTCCTAATGCGATCCATCTCTTCCTCATTTTGCCGAACCATCACAGGATTTCGTAGTGATCGTACACGCTCCAATTCCATGGCCACTTCCTTCATTGTAGGCCTGTATCTTCCATTAGGGTTTAAGCATCTTTTCGCCAAGTTAGACACAGCAATGATTTCTTCTTTATCGCCATGGTCTACTACCTCTTTATCAAGAACATCGAACAAACGTTTCTCCTCCATCGAAATAACGAAGTACGTGGATAGATTTCTGCCCTCTTCCGCCCTTGATTGAGAAATTGCCTTTTCTCCTGTTAGTAGCTCAGCAAGGACAACCCCAAAACTATAGACATCGCTCTTGTCCGTAAATTGACTGGTTTGGTAGTACTCCGGGTCCAAGTATCCAAAGGTTCCTTGCACCATTGTGGTTAAGTGCGTGTGGTCAATGGCAATTGATTTGGAAATTCCAAAATCTGCCACTTTGGCTTGAAGTTTTTCGTCCAAGAGTATATTTGATGATTTAATATCGCGATGATAAATTGGTATGGCTACAGCAAAGTGCAAATACGAAAGAGCCGCACCAACTTCACTAGCAATTATTAATCGTGTTTCCCACGAGACGCGAAATTCCCTTTCCGGATCATGAAGATATTGGTAGAGAGTTCCATTGGGGACAAATTCATATACAAGAAGAGGGACTTCACTCTCCAGACAGAATCCTAACAACTTGACCACATTTCTATGGTTGATTTTGGAGAGAATAACAACCTCATTGACAAATTGTTTAGCTTGTTGAGCGTCAACAACTTTGGATTTCTTAACTGCAACAATCGTTCCATCTAACAACATTCCCTTGTAAACAGTCCCTTGACCACCCCGACCCAATATGCGACTCTCGTTAAAATGGTCCGTAGCCGTATCTAACTCCAGTAAGGTGAACAACTTACCTTTCTCCACACGATTGTCTTCAATGGAAGATAGGTGTTTTTGCACTAGAAGTCCGCCATTAAGTTTGAAGAATTTTAACTTGGTATTTGCCTCACACCTTCTTTTCAAGAATTTGTACAACCTCCAAAAAAGCAAAAGTAATAATATGGCTCCAACGCTTGTGCCCACACCTGCGTAGAAAAAAGTCAACCACAATCCTTTTAGGAAGCTAGTAGATAATATTCAGAGAGTTTTTCTTCACTCTTGGATTTAAGTAAAAAGCATGGTTGAATGCACAGATTATGAAAGTACAATTTAAATTGAGCAGAAATGGTAAAATTCGTCATTCATGCCAATTAAATTGGTGTAAGCACAGTGTTGACGCCTAAAATTTCGTTTTATTTCATTAAGTCTCACTTTATTTTGTTTTATTTTATCTTTTTCAAAAAAATAAATAAACAAAAGCAAAAAAGAAAACAAAGCAAAACAGAAGCAAGAAAAAGCAGGGGAAGCAGCCTTCGCATGGGCCCTCGGCCCATTTCCGCTTCGGCCCGGCCCATCCACGCCTTCTCCTTCCTCGCGCCTCTGCAACGCACGCGCAGGGGGGCGCGATGCCGGAGGGACGGACGGACGGCGACACAGAGGGGCAGCTGGCGTCGGATGGGACACCGGTCCAGCCGTCCGGAGCCGCTCGGCGCGCGAGGGGGACCGGCGGTCGAAGCTCCGTCGACCGGCCACCCCCTCGCCTATAAATACCCCCGTCCCCGCCTCTGTTGAAGCACGCGCAGCAGCCGGCGAAGCCCCAAGGACCCCTGAGAGACATCGGGGAGCTTGGAGCGAAGCAAGGCAAGGCGGTCGGGTCGCGAGCTCGCCGATCCCCCTCCGAGAGACTTCGGGGGAGACCGGCGGCGAGCGAAACCCGGATCCGCGGGCTCGCAGAGAGAGAGAGAGAAAGAGGGAGGGAAAGATCGCGTTACCGCCGCCGCACCGCCGTCGCCGCCGCTCACAGCCACCACCCCGCCAGGTAGCCGCCGCCGTCGCCACCCCCTCCTTCCGTTGTTGCTGTCGCCGCCGCCGTCGTTGCCGTCGCCGCGTCCTCCTCCTCAGCGCCGCGAATCGGGAACCCTAGGGTTCCCGATTTTTTCCGGGTCACGACCCGGGTCGTTGGGTCGGACCCGGGTCGGGGGGAACCGGGTAGGGTTTCGCCGGTTCCCCCCCCTTTTCCCAAACGGCGCCGTTTCCTTTTTAAAAAAAAAAAAAAAGAAAAATGTTGAAAAATCCGAGCCGGGCCCGCGTTGCGGGCCCGAGTTCGATCGCCCTTTTTTTATTTTTTTTAATAAATAAATATTAAGTAATTTATTTATTTTCCGAAAAAATAAAAATCCAAAAAATATTTTATTTTTGAAAAATATTAAAAATATATTTTAATTTCAAAAAAAAAAAAAAAGAAATTATTTAAAAATATAAAATATATTTTATTTTCGAGAAAATCAAGAAAAAATCAAAAAATACTTTATTTTTCAAAATATATTAAAAAATATTTTATTTTCCAAAAAAAATCAAAAAATCAAAAAAATTCCATATTTTCCAAAAAAAAGAAAATGCCAAAAATCCAGAAAAAGCCAAAAAAACTTGTATTTTCCAAAAAATGCCAAAAATCCAGAAAAAGCCAAAAAAACTTGTATTTTTCCAAAAAATACCAAAAATCCAAAAAGAATCCCTTTTATGTCCAAAAAATAGAAAAGAACCTCAAAAAATATGTTTTTCCCAAAAATGCGTGGAAAATCCCTAAAACATCCAAAAAAAACCTCAGGGTTTAAACAAGGTTAGGTACCGAAAGGGCATTAGTGATTAACTAGTGTAATCAAGTCCCCGATCCTAATTTCTCTGGTTGCGCAGGAGCGAATATTTCTCCCAATATTTCGCATGGGTTTCTAATCAACCCACCCCAAATCGATTAGTGGCGACTCCGTTTTAAAAATTAACTTACAGGTTAAAAACTTTGACCATTAAAGTCGTGAATTGGTGGACTTGGGAGAGTCCGGGCTTAATTAATCCAGCCGAGCCATTAGCCTCCTTAGGCGCCCGCCCTGATCGGGCGCCGGAAAAAAAAAGAGGTCGCGACAGCTTGGCGACTCCGCTGGGGACTTCTGAGGACTTAGGCCTTTTTTATCTTGTTTAATTCCTTTACTGACTTAGGTTTTTCTTTATGCAGGTCAATAGCTTAGAAATTTATTTTAACTTTGCTTAAAATAGATTGTCTTGTGATTATGAATTGTGGTGCATGCTTTACTGTTTCAGCACTACACATGGCACACACAACCCGGCCGCCGGACCTGGGCCGCCATAGGATATTTAGGATGGTGTCAAGAAAGATACGACCTCGAACGCGAGACTGCGATGTAGAGGTTGCCTTTCTTTTCCCCGAATTTCTTTAGCCGAGGTTAGGAGGGTATGCTGCTAACGCGAGACTGCGACGGGCAGATACCCTTTTAATTTCAACAAGCCTTCTCAGTTAGAAATCGAGCCGCACATCTCATGTGCATGTCTTTGTACTTGTCATTTTATTTAAAAGCAAAGTAATTTATTTACTTTTACTCAGTCCTTTTATTGACCCATGGCAATTTAGGAAAGTTTTTTTTTTGAGTCACAGTTTATATGCGATGGGAGAAGATGACATCCAGTTCATTCCCACTCCCAAAGCAGAGCTCTTCAGATGGTGGGGTCAATTGGACCAGTATGCCCAAGAACGAGTGAAAGCCAAAGTCGGTCATCTTCTATCGTTGATTCGAATCCGTGTTCATCCCGAAGTCATGCAGGCCGTGGCACATTTCTGGTGCCCGAAGACGACTACTTTTATATTTGGGAGGTTCGAGCTAACTCCAACTCTGGAAGAATACAACATCATCACTGGAATGCCTCTCGAGAAAAGACTTGTTAGGCCATCAACAGGCGTTATCCCGTTGCGTGGGTTAGCAAGACTCTTAGGAACTGAAGTCCATGTTATGAGGCAAATTCTTGAAAACAATCATAATACCTGCCCCTTAACATTTTTGACTGCCTGTTTCGAAAATCAACCCATGACTCAGAAAAGCGAGATTTTCCTCTTGGCCTTTTTCGGACTCATCATTTTCCCCCATCAAAGAAATGTCATAAGTCCAAAGATGGCATGGATAGTTGACCAGATTTTAAGGGGGCAAAACTATGTCAACATGATCTTAGCTGAAACATTCTTGTCCCTCACTCGTTTTAAAGAAAACATGGAAAAAGTCATGCGAGTCTCCCCGGAAATTTTACAAGTCTGGTTCTTTTCTCACCTAAGCGAATTTCGAGGCTTCATGCGGTCGCGTGAAATAAATGATTTCGAAAATCCATTTGAGAAATTTATGGTTTTAGGACCATACATTCCTAACCAAAGCTGTTTAAATTGGATAAACTTTCTAAGAAACCCAGCTCCCGAGGCGTTCCAATGGTGTGCTGGTTGGTTCCATGAAAAGAGAGCCTACTTTGCTTATAGACGCCGCCATCCAATTCCGTTGCTTGGTTTCACCGGCGGCATCTCTTATTTCCCATATCGGGTGGCGCGACAGTATGGAGCCCTTCAGGAGATCCAACCGCCTTTCAAGAGGAAGGATCATCCACTCTTCTTCACCCAGCAAAGTCGCGAATACACATTCGAGATTGACATTGTCGAGGAAACATGGAGCAGGTGCCATCGCAAAAGAATTGTGATACCTGAAGGGCTCGAGGGACGAGAAAAAGCCCACCACGCCTCTGAATCCTACATCCTCAACCATCGTATCCCGACAAAGTGGAAGCCATCGATCCCTCACCCAATCAGCGAGATCAGCCGGCATGAACAAGCAGAGCCTGTGCAAGGGGATTTGGGAATGAACAGGATACATGTCTCAGAGCCGGCCCAAGAAAACAAGCATCGGCGCAAGAGCAAGGCTCCCCGTCGCATATAGATTAGCAGTCATGTGTTTCCTAGTGTTGATATAGTGAAAATTTCGTCCCATTGTTTAGGGACTTTTGTTTAATATATAGTATTTCCTTCTGTCATTTCAAGTTTTAAATATCGGAAGTGTGTGGTCTATGAAATCCTCTTTTGATGAATAAAGAAGCAGTTAGACCATTGCCATGGGTCAATCCTTGTTTACTTTCGTGCTCATTCATGATTTTTGCGCCACAGGTAATTATGAATCGTCAACTATCAGCCACATGCGAATGGCCTCACGTGATAGGACCCGATCAGAATGAGGTACAAAATCGCCTCACCAACATTGAAGATGGCGTAGGACAGATGTCCATTGTCCTTCGACAACTCTCAAGGCAAATGGAATCCACTCAAGCTAAACCCAACTCCATAACTACTTTAAGCACACTCCTGGCACCTGCAAATTTGCCAGATAGTGACCGACAAGATGAACAGTTTGAAAAGATCATGAAAAGGTTGAGACAGCTGCAAGAGCCGAATCCCATTGACTTGTCTAATTATGTCAGTTTTGAGATCCCTGAAGAACTCAGAACGCCTAAATGCGAAAGGTATGCTGATACCTTCCGCCCAGAGACCTACTTACAAGCCTACCTGGTCCAAAGGATGATTCAATCATACCAATCAAACCTGACCGGCCCTGCCTTGCGATGGTACATTGTCAGGAAGATTAGTTCCCTTAAAACCTGGAAGGAACTAATTCATGTTTTCCACCAAGAATATGATATTGACATCAGCCCTGACATCGCCTTGCCCTACGAAGAACCAATGATCCCAGAGCACGAAGAGCCGTCAAATGCCAATGAAGCCTTGCATGATAAATGGGCAACTGAGCAACATCATATTATTGAAAAGTTTCCCACTCGGAAGGGTAAGGAACCTATGTACAAGATCACAGGTACAGAGCCTGTTCAAGACCGGGGCACGACAAGACGACTCCCCAAGCTTACTGCAAGAGCTAGGGTTCACAGAATACCGACCCCTATCGACATAGAAAGTGAAACAGAGAGTGAAGCCTTAATATCTCTCGTTCCCGTTGACAAAATCGAACTGGCAAGACGAAGGGCCTTACTCAAAAGGTCTAGACCAGGAGCCAAGAAAAGAAAGCCTAAACCGATCAATTCAACATCTACCACTGAGTATAGGCGAAATTTGATAACTGGCGAACCACTACATCAAAACTTCGAGCATTCTCTGGAATACAACTCTGAAGGCTACATTCCTCTAGAATATGACCCTGATGACTTCCAGTCCCTAGAATACAAACCCAAGGATTTCCAGCGTTATTTCGATGGAGCTGATCACTCATCATATAACTGCTTCCTACCGTCACCCGGCGATGAGGGCCCGTCAGAAGAAGAAACGTACGTCCTTATCCGCTATGATCCTAACGAGCTACTAAACTCGTCCTCCGACCATGAAGATAGCTTCAATACTTCATCCTCATTCGGAAATTTTGACCCAGAAGAAGGCAATGGAGTGATCTCGGTAGAGTCCAACTTCTCTCAAACAGAAAAATTCACCACTTCAACGAATATGCAGTGGGAAAACCAGTGGCCTAACCAAGACATGTCAAGCCCGCCTTGCCCTCATATGATCTTGACCCCCAATGAAGTATGGATACCTAATTTCCGCAAGTACAACGGCACGACTTGCCCCGTGGCTCATTTGCAATATCTCCATACTGAGATGAGTCAGTACCATGGCCCGATGACATTCACAACTCAGGCGTTCCAGGAAACTCTTACGGGGTCTGCATTGCAATGGTTCGTCACAGCAAGTATTTACCTCATAAAGGATTGGAATGAGCTGTCTTCCACATTCTTGCATCAGTACCAAAACCAGGTTGGAACTGAGCTGCCTTGCGAGAGTTTGGCCCACTTTAGAAGAAGACCAATGGAGGATTGCCGAGCATATGCAGGAAGGTGGAGGGCTTTTATGATGCAAACCTATCCTCAACTGACTGAAGAAGAATTGATAAAGCAGTTCACGGAAACTTTGCCCCACGAACATCGCTGTTGGCTGCATGGGTTACACTTCCGTAGCTTCAACGAAATAGTCATCGCATGCGAATACTTCGAGTCTACTGGAGACGAGGAATTCAAAGACGCTTGACTTCAGGACCAACACTTTCAAATCACTCCTTTTCATAGGAGTTTTCATTAGTTTTGCTTGTCTTTATGTTTATTATCTAGTGTGCTACTGTTGTATTTCCAGTACTTTAATGTATGGTTATAGTATTTTGTTTTGAAAGCATGAGGCGGTATTCCAAACCAGCCCAGTGATGCTATCCAACCATGAAAAGAAAATATCATCCAAGGAGAATACTGAGGGCTGGGCTTCCTCATGCTTTTTCTCCCCCAAAGACATGTTCTGAAAATAAAAAAATATTTCATCACCAAAAGCTTTCGTCAAAACAAGATGATAAACTTAACCGTGTTTGTCTTTCTGACTCTCTCACTTCATGTCTCAGAATATCATTCCCTTTGACTTAGTGTAACAGGAAGCATTTAAAACTGGCACATCATGTGAACAGACCAAATTCAAAGACACCCTTTCAAGGAAGCAGGGGCAAGCAAAAAGGATCATCCTGTTTCAAAGAAGGTAAGTCTTATTCCCCGAACATAATTTTGAAAATGATGTCTCCTCTCTTCTGTATACAGGAAACAAAAGATCGGACATAATAGGCATAAGCGTGCGGTTAAACCCGACACACGCACACCATGGTAGCTCGAGGCAGGATAACCTCCTCCAGGCTGCTTTCGACCTTCCCATATTTGCAGGCTGTCCTCAGGAGCTCTGTGTATTCCACCTCACTCCTGTCCAATTCCTTTTCAAGACGGAGCAAATATCTCCTCCCCCTGACATGCCCGAGCAATTAGACATTGAAGGGATTTCCAGCTTCGACAAGCCAAGAAGTACAAGGAAGAAATTTATTCTCTTCCTTTGAATTCATTACTGTCAATAGGGAGAAAATCCAGACAGTCAAGGCGATTTATAGCCCCCACTCCAGACAATGACTCTAGAGCCTGGAAGCTTCACTCCGTGTTCTAGACACGTATTCTTCAAAAAAATAATTGCTATCAGAAAGCTGGGGGTTTTTGATTGTCCATCTCATAGAAGCTTGAGGTATGTGGCTTTTTGCTCAATGCAGCTATAGTCAAAGACAGAAGAAAAATTCCACAGAAGGAAGGCGTTGAAGATGAATCAACGACCATCAACCATGCATACAGGGCCACTAATAAGGAGGGCCAATCAAAAGAGACATTGAACCGTGTCAAAGACAAAAGGCCGTCATTGACACTCAAACATCCCTAGGAGTCAACAAATAAGAACTCTGGGGAAGAGTAATTTGGTATCGTTTCCAATACTCTCAGTATCTGAATTCACTTTTGATATATTTTCTCCTATTTGACAGGAAGCATAAGATTCGAGAGCACAAGCTTAGTGATTAATTTGGGCAAACCAAGTAGCCCATATCGATTTACCTGGCTTGGTATGAAAGGACGTGTCATCCAGAAGCCGATTCCGTCAAATGAAAAAAGAAGCGCCCCCTGCAGACATTATCGGCGCCTCTAGCCAAGTGCTACCCGGGAAGAAGCAAAATGGTCCAAAGTCGAGGGTTCGATTCCCCGACGCAACAGTTAGCCGCTTGAAAAAAATATAATAAATAAAATTTTGCTTCTCTTGCACCTGCAAATTACAAGAGAGCAAATGACCTAACAGAGTGAAAATTACAGGAATTCATATCCTCCTCGTACTTCAGGTCCATTCAAACATTTGTAAACCAGTGAAGGGTAATGTTGTATCACTTCCAAGTTATTCGACTTTGGAAAGAGCTTCTAACTAATATGATCCCTCTCGTCTGTTGCAGGATCACCTGATCTTCAAAGATGCAGAGAACAAATCAATGAGAGTCATGTCAGACCGTAATAAGCTTTCCCAAGCCAAATGGCGTCTCAAGTATCGCCAAAACAGATAACAGAAACCTTTCAGGCCTCGAATCACGTGTGATATTGATCCTACTAATTGATCTATTTCCACATCTTCTCTTCTGCAGGGGCAAAAGCAGAAAGACCGTCAAATCAATGATCAGATCCCCAATCCCAGCTGATCCTTCTTGTGTCATTTCCCTATTTAATTAGGATAATCCATCGACACCCATTTGTGAATAACTCTTTTGATGTTCAAAATTCAACATATTTGTAAATACAATTTCACCAAGTAAACACCCCTAAAGTTGTCAATAGGGTCTCTTGAGTAAAAAATCATTCATTTGTTTTGAGAGTACAAACTCTCTCATACTTCAAAAAATGCTGCATGTCTATTCAAATGGATTTCTGCATGATGATTTTGTTTGTCTAAATCACTAATTCTATTGAGGATTACTAGAATAGACAGCTAAGTGAAGAATGCAAGATTAGTTGAGCATGCTGGATGAGGCACGTCAGAATGATGACAGGCAAGCCATATCCTACACACAGTCCCCCATCTATACACTTGTGAGATGAGTGCAGAAAATTCCATGACTGCAAGGTAAAGAGTTCTCTCGCGAATGGTACGATAACCAAAATAGTGAGAGGTATTTCATTGCTCACCCCCTATTGAGCTCCCATACACTGGTGAAGCTTCTCTCATCAAGAATCACCCCACATTGGAGCATGTCAAAGACAAGGCAAATCAACATCACAAGGTGAGAAGAGGGATAGAAATTCTCTTGCTTGCACTTGCATCAATCTTCGAGTGTCTTTATTGCATATGAACACTCGCATTAATTTAAGTGCCTTAGAATGACGAAGAGCAATGCATTTGTATACATTGTACAACCCAAGTGAGTCTGTAATTTTACCCTCACATTGAGACAAAGCAGAAGTTATTGCCATAGCCTAGAGCATTGGCCGAAGATGAAGACTCAAAGTCTAAATAATGGTGCTTCGATTGAACTCGCCTAGATCAGTTCCTCAAGCAACAAAAATGAAAAAGCAGGGGCATAAAAAAAGCAGTGTACCTGGTAAAAGCAAGGTCAATGCCCATAAATGAGGAACTGGAATAAAAATAGGGGCATGAAAAAGCAGTGTGCCTGGTAAAAGCAAGGCCAATGTCCCCCAGTCAAAAATATAGCCAAGAAAAAGTTGCTGTTGTAAAATCTTCATCTGATCATGAGAAGAAAGACTAGTGACGAATGCCGAGACAGTCACCAACTCTCACCCCTCTACATGTGGGCCGAGTCTACGTTATATTCCCATTATAAAAAGTCTCTTCAGACTAGGGGCACTTCAATTAACGTAAGATTTCATATGTGCATAAATATCGCTCGAAGAAGTACGAGCAAGATTACTCTATCTCTTTTCGCAGGGTTCTTGACTTGTAAACCTGGAGAGAATCGTGCAACATTTTCATCCATCAACTTCAACCTTGATGATCCCTTTCGATGAGCTGCTAACCAAGTCTTCATCACAATTTCAACAAAGACCTCTCACATTGGTAAAGTTGTACCACTTGCGAGAATACTCGGACCCCTGCTGACATGATGACAGTGAGAAATGTGATCCTTATAAATCCTGCATCAATGGTCAGGATAAAACAGCCTTTCCATGAGAGTGAGTGAAAAGTCCTTTCAGACTGAAAGTCCCTCATCTGGCATGCTCAAGACATCTATATTCTAAATGAGGGTTGTCTTTCAAAATCTTCCCCAGTGGAATTCGGATGATACAAAACTGACAAAGTTGTCATGCATAAATCGCATTTGAACTTATGAGTTTATAATATATACAATCATTGTGTACATGTCTGCATATTGTGTAAATAGCAAACATACTCTCAGTGATCAGAGATATTGCCAGGTAAGCATATCCCTATCCCTATCTGTCTTAGAGTACCGACCACTGTCCTGGTACTCTCTTCTTGTCACTCGACCTGTTCGAGTCATCCCCTGAGTTTGGGTGCTTGCAGCGGTTTAAGTATCCTCTTGCTTTTGAGTACCCACCATTTGCCGGGTACTCCCTCTTGTCGACACTCGACCTGTTCAAGTTGTCCCCAAAATATTAATATTTGCAACTGTCTAGATATCCCCCTGCTTTTGAGTGCCTGCCATTACTCACGTACTCCCTCTGTTGACACTCGATTTGTTCAAGTTGTCCTTAAAGTTTGGATGCTCGTGACTGTCCAAGAACCCTCTTGTCTTTGAGTACCAATCATCGTTTGGATACTCCCTTTCCGTGACACTCGACTTGTCCGAGTTGTCCTCCAAATTGTATCTTTGAATACTAGCAGCTACTCAAGTATTCCACCACATTATGCGCCTGCAATCACCCAGGTATGCTTTCTTACACTCGGACCAGTTGAGTGGTCCCTGATTATATCATTAAATATTTGTGTTCATCCAAATATTTCTCTACTTTGTACACCTGTGTGCCTGCCGCCATCCAGGTAAGCCTTGTGCTACATTCAAATCCCCATACCAGAAGGTGAGAGACCTTCACGAATATGCGGGGCATGCCCTCGATATTCTCAATTACCAGGAGGTGAGAAACCTTCACGAATATCCCAGGTATGTCATCGATATTCCCTAATTGCCAGGAGGTGGGAAACCTTCATGAATATGCGAGGTACGCCCTCGATATTCCCAATTTCCAGAAGGTGAGAGACCTTCACGAATATGCGGGGCATGCCCTCGATATTCCCCAATTGCCAGGAGGTGAGAAACCTTCACGAATATCCCAGGTACGTCTTCGATATTCCCTAATTGCCAGGAGGTGAGAAACCTTCACGAATATGCGGGGCATGCCCTCGATATTCCCCATAACCAGGAGGTGAGAGACCTTCATGAATATCCAAGGTATGTCCTCGATATTCCCCGTACCAGGAGGTGAGAGACCTTCATGAACATCCAGGTACATCCTCGATATTCCCAAACTACCAGGAGGTGAGAGACCTTCACGAATATCTCAGGTACTTCCTCGATATTCCCAACTACCAGGAGGTGAGAGACCTTCATGAACATCCAGGTACATCCTCGATATTCCCCGTACCAGGAGGTGAGAGACCTTCATGAACATCCAGGTACATCCTCGATATTCCCCATACCATAAGGTGAGAGACCTTCACGAATATGCGGGGCATGCCCTCGATATTCTCAATTACCAGGAGGTGAGAAACCTTCACGAATATCCCAGGTATGTCCTCGATATTCCCTAACTGCCAGGAGGTGGGAGACCTTCATGAATATGCGAGGTACGTCCTTGATATTCCCAATTTCCAGAAGGTAAGAGACCTTCACGAATATGCGAGGTACGTTCTCGATATTCCCCATAACCAAGAGGTGAGAGACCTTCACGAATATGCAAGGCACGTCCTCGATATTCCCCAATCATCAATAGGTGAGAGACCTTCACAAATATCGCAGGTACGTCCTCGATATTCTCAATTACCAGAAGGTGAGAGACCTTCACGAATATGCGAGGTACGCCCTTGATATTCCCCATACCAGGAGGTGAGAGACCTTCACGAATATGCGAGGTACGTCCTCGATATTCCCCACTACCAGGAGGTGAGAGACCTTCACAAATATCGCAGGTACATCCTCGATATTCTCAATTACCAGAAGGTGAGAGACCTTCACGAATATGTGAGGTACGCCCTTGATATTCCCCATACCAGAAGGTGAGAGACCTTCACGAATATGCGGGGCACGCCCTCGATATTCCCCACTACCAGGAGGTGAGAGACCTTCACAAATATCGCAGGTACATCCTCGATATTCTCAATTACCAGAAGGTGAAAGACCTTCACGAATATGTGAGGTACGCCCTTGATATTCCCCATACCAGAAGGTGAGAGACCTTCACGAATATGCGGGGCACGCCCTCGATATTCCCAACTATCAGGAGGTGAGAGACCTTCACGAATAGCCCAGGTATGTCCTCGATATTCCCTAATTGCCAGGATGTGAGAGACCTTCACAAATATCCAAGGTATGTCCTCGATATTCCCAATTTCCAGAAGGTAAGAGACCTTCACGAATATGCGAGGTACGTCCTCGATATTCCCCACTACCAGGAGGTGAGAGACCTTCACAAATATCGCAGGTACATCCTCGATATTCTCAATTACCAGAAGGTGAGAGACCTTCACGAATATGTGAGGTACGCCCTTGATATTCCCCATACCAGGAGGTGAGAGACCTTCACGAATATGCGAGGTACGTCCTCGATATTCCCCAACTACCAGGAGGTGAGAAACCTTCACGAATATCTCAGGTACGTCCTCGATATTCCCCGATTATCAAAAGGTGAGAGACTTCCATGAATATGTGAAACCCATCCTCGATATCCCGTTTGCCAGGTATTTTTAGAAATTCGTACTTGTGATCATCCGAGTACCTCTTCAACGCCTGCGAACGTTCAGGCATCCTTCAAAGTCTGTACTTGTTAACATCCAAGTACTCTTTTGACACTTGCAATCAATCAGGTATTTTCCAACATCTAGTATTTGTGATCATACAGGTACCCCTTCGATATCTGCAAATATTCAGGTATCCTCCAAGAGTTTGTACTTGTGATCATCCAAGTACCCCTTCAACGCCTGCAAAGGCCCAAATATCCTCCAGGTTTGTACTTGTGAATATCCAGGTACTCTTTCGATGCCTGTGAATGTCCAGGTATCCTCAACAAATTGATGCCCTGCGAAAGGTCGGTGCATCCCCCGAAAACGGTCGGGTTCCAACAGGTGTCTTTGATAAAGATCAGACGCCCCACAAACCGATGCCCTGAGAAAGATCAGTGCATCCCCCGAGAAAGGTCGGGTTCCAACTGGTGTCTTTGACGAAGATCAGGCACCTCACAAATTGATGCCCTGCGAAAGGTCGGTGCATCCCCCTAGAAAGGTCGGGTTCCCACAGGTGTCCTCGACAAAGATCAGGCACCTCACAAATCGATGCCCTGAGAAAGGTCGGCGCATCCCCCGAGAAAGGTCGGGTTCCAACAGGTGTCTTTGATAGAAGTCAGACACCCCAACAAAATCGATGCCCTGAGAAAGGTCGGCGCATCTCCCGAGAAAGGTCGGGTACCAACTGGTGTCTTCGACAGAGGTCAGACATCCCAACAAAATCGATGCCCTGAGAAAGGTCGGCGCATCTCCCGAGAAAGGTCGGGTACCAACTGGTGTCTTCGACAAAGGTCAGACATCCCCACAAATGAGATGCCCTGAGAAAGGTCGGTGCATCTCCCGTCAAGGCGACCGAAGAAAGGTTCGAGTCCTAGACAAATCATTGATTGTTTTAACAGGCGACCGAAGAATGGTTCGAGTCCTGGAGAAACAGTTTACCGTCAAGGCGACCGAAGAAAGGTTCGAGTCCTAGACAAATCATTGATTGTTTTAACAGGCGACCGAAGAATGGTTCGAGTCCTGGAGAAACAGTTTACCGTCAAGGCGACCGAAGAAAGGTTCGAGTCCTAGACAAATCATTGATTGTTTTAACAGGCGACCGAAGAATGGTTCGGGTCCTGGAGGAGCAATTTCCCGTCAAGGCGACCGAAGAAAGGTTCGGGTCCTAGACAAATCATTGATTGTTTTAACAGGCGACCGAAGAATGGTTCGAGTCCTGGAGAAGCAATTTCTCGTCACGGCGACCGAAGAACGATTCGGGTCCGAGACAAACCCCTAATTGCTCTAACAGGCGACCGAAGAATGGTTCGGGTCCTGGAGGAGCAATTTCCCGTCAAGACGACCGAAGAAAGGTTCGAGTCCTGGAGAAGCAATTTCTCGTCACGGCGACCGAAGAACGATTCGGGTCCGAGACAAACCCCTAATTACTCTAACAGGCGACCGAAGAATGGTTCGGGTCCTGGAGGAACAGTTTACCGTCAAGGCGACCGAAGAAAGGTTCAAGTCCTAGACGAATCATTGATTGTTTTAACAGGCGACCGAAGAATGGTTCGAGTCCTGGAGAAGCAATTTCCCGTCAAGGCAACCGAAGAAAGGTTCAGGTCCTAGATAAATCGTTGATTGCTCTAACAGGCGACCGAAGAATAGTTCGGGTCCTAGAGAAGCAACCCTCTCATATCACCAGGTAAGATGACACCTTGATACTTGCCAAAACTCGGGGTTCACACCCTATCTCACTCACTCTCGGTAAGTAATTACAGGTATCTTCTCAGCTGTTTTAGTATATGTAATGTTATATTGCTCTTTTTGCATAGGATAATAGGTCCCAAATAAAATATAATCTGCTACGTATGTATGGATAAAATTTAGGCATCAGTTTATCTTTGAATGCAACCTCTGCGAGCTCACCTTCAAAGAGGGGCAGCTGTTGACGCCTAAAATTTCGTTTTATTTCATTAAGTCTCACTTTATTTTGTTTTATTTTATCTTTTTCAAAAAAATAAATAAACAAAAGCAAAAAAGAAAACAAAGCAAAACAGAAGCAAGAAAAAGCAGGGGAAGCAGCCTTCGCATGGGCCCTCGGCCCATTTCCGCTTCGGCCCGGCCCATCCACGCCTTCTCCTTCCTCGCGCCTCTGCAACGCACGCGCAGGGGGGCGCGATGCCGGAGGGACGGACGGACGGCGACACAGAGGGGCAGCTGGCGTCGGATGGGACACCGGTCCAGCCGTCCGGAGCCGCTCGGCGCGCGAGGGGGACCGGCGGTCGAAGCTCCGTCGACCGGCCACCCCCTCGCCTATAAATACCCCCGTCCCCGCCTCTGTTGAAGCACGCGCAGCAGCCGGCGAAGCCCCAAGGACCCCTGAGAGACATCGGGGAGCTTGGAGCGAAGCAAGGCAAGGCGGTCGGGTCGCGAGCTCGCCGATCCCCCTCCGAGAGACTTCGGGGGAGACCGGCGGCGAGCGAAACCCGGATCCGCGGGCTCGCAGAGAGAGAGAGAGAAAGAGGGAGGGAAAGATCGCGTTGCCGCCGCCGCACCGCCGTCGCCGCCGCTCAGTGCCACCACCTCGCCAGGTAGCCGCCGCCGTCGCCACCCCCTCCTTCCGTTGTTGCTGTCGCCGCCGCCGTCGTTGCCGTCGCCGCGTCCTCCTCCTCAGCGCCGCGAATCGGGAACCCTAGGGTTCCCGATTTTTTCCGGGTCACGACCCGGGTCGTTGGGTCGGACCCGGGTCGGGGGGAACCGGGTAGGGTTTCGCCGGTTCCCCCCCCTTTTCCCAAACGGCGCCGTTTCCTTTTTAAAAAAAAAAAAAAAGAAAAATGTTGAAAAATCCGAGCCGGGCCCGCGTTGCGGGCCCGAGTTCGATCGCCCTTTTTTTATTTTTTTTAATAAATAAATATTAAGTAATTTATTTATTTTCCGAAAAAATAAAAATCCAAAAAATATTTTATTTTTGAAAAATATTAAAAATATATTTTAATTTCAAAAAAAAAAAAAAAGAAATTATTTAAAAATATAAAATATATTTTATTTTCGAGAAAATCAAGAAAAAATCAAAAAATACTTTATTTTCCAAAATATATTAAAAAATATTTTATTTTCCAAAAAAAATCAAAAAATAAAAAAAAATTCCATATTTTCCAAAAAAAAAATGCCAAAAATCCAGAAAAAGCCAAAAAACTTGTATTTTCCAAAAAATGCCAAAAATCCAGAAAAGCCAAAAAAAAAACTTGTATTTTTCCAAAAAATACCAAAAATCCAAAAAGAATCCCTTTTATGTCCAAAAAATAGAAAAGAACCTCAAAAAATATGTTTTTCCCAAAAATGCGTGGAAAATCCCTAAAACATCCAAAAAAACCTCAGGGTTTAAACAAGGTTAGGTACCGAAAGGGCATTAGTGATTAACTAGTGTAATCAAGTCCCCGATCCTAATTTCTCTGGTTGCGCAGGAGCGAATATTTCTCCCGATATTTCGCATGGGTTTCTAATCAACCCACCCCAAATTGATTAGTGGCGACTCCGTTTTAAAAATTAACTTACAGGTTAAAAACTTTGACCATTAAAGTCGTGAATTGGTGGACTTGGGAGAGTCCGGGCTTAATTAATCCAGCCGAGCCATTAGCCTCCTTAGGCGCCCGCCCCGATCGGGCGCCGGAAAAAAAGAGGTCGCGACACTAGGGTACCCAAGGAAATTAAGTTATTTTTTAACTCTGGAACATGCCTTACTCCAGTCAATGTCTTCACAATACCATCATGCATTCTGATTTTAACATCACCAACACCCACAACATCGCACTCAGCGTTGTTCCCTAACTGGACTTTATCACTACCCGTGCACTGATAAGTGATAAACCAATTTCTATTTGGTGTGACATGAAAAGAACAACCAGAATCCAAAATCCATCCATCAAGCGATGAATCATTAGTGACAGACAAGACATAATCGGCACTATCTGCTACAGCTGCAACATTATCTACAGAATCAACCACAACTCCTTTACCCTTCTCATTCTTCAGCTTAATGCAATCTCTTCTAAGATGCCCCCTCTTGCCACAACTCCAACAGACAACATTAGCAGTTCTAGACTGACTACGCCTGTTTATATTAGTACTACTATTACCCACACGTGTTATAGATCCTCCTCTATTTTCACCTACTAAAGCAGCAGATACAGGTTCGCCAGATTCTCTTCTACGAATGTCCTCGCTCAGAATTAAATCTCGAACCCCATCGAACGTCAAACTTGTTGACCCAGAGGAATTACTAACAGTAGTAACAGTAGTATTCTAACTATTAGGCAATGAGGATAACAGAATCAAAGCACATACCTCATCTTCAAAATCAATCTCAACTGAACTCAATTGACTAACAATCACATTGAATTCATTGATATGATTTGCAACTGACGCACCTTCACTCATCTTCAAATTAAACAAACGTCGCATCAAACAGACCTTGTTGATCGCAGAGGGCTTCTCGTACATATCCGACGGGGCTTGCATCAGGTCAACAGTGGTCTTCTCCTTCAGGATGTTAAACGCAACGTTACGAGCCAACGTCAGTCGAATAACATCCATTGCTCGTCTATCCAGCAAATCCCAATCAGCTTGCTTCATCGTCTCTGGTCTCTCCCCAGACAAGGGCAAGTGCAGTTTCATCTGGTAAAGATAATCTTCAATCTGCATCTTCCAGAAACTAAAATCCTTCCCATCAAATCTGTCGATTCTCACTTTTACTTCTTCTGTCGCCATCGATTCGCTTCAACTTAGCCAAGCCTGGCTCTGATACCAATTGTTGATCGAACAATAATATAGACAGAAAAAGAAAAATAAATCGGACACCAGATTTACGTGATTCAGTCGTAAAGACCTACGTCCACGGGGAGAGCAGCAGCGAATTTCACTATAGATCAAGCGATACAAGGAGATTACACACTCAAGTCACTCAAACACTCTCTCGGTGTTTCCCAAACCCTAATTTATCCCAAACCCAAAGTGTTTATAAATAAACAACTCACTTGGTATAAACTCAAAGCACAAAGTTACCGCGCGTTCAAGCTCAACACAATACGCTCTATGTATGGCTTCGCGTATCTCTTCAAAGCTTCGCGCGGAGGACTTGCGGCTTCTTCGGAAACATGGAGGCGCGGCTCCTCTTTTCGTTTCGTAGGGTTTTCAGCCGCATCTCACGAGAAAAAGGGTATTCTAATATTTATATGCGTGTGTGCCCAAGTGGGCCCCAACTGCATATTTTGGCTTCATGCGGCAGATTTCCTCTCTCAGCTTCATGCGGCAGATTTCCTCTCTCAGCTTTTATGTGCAGGGAATCCACGTGCGAAGGCTTCACTCTTTTCACCGTGTGCCCAAAGTCAAATATTTGACTTTGGGCCCCACCTTTCGAACGCGTACAAAAACTTCACCCGTAGCTTTTATATTTTATCTTGGGCCTACGAGGAAACCTTCCTCTTCACGCGCATGCAGGTTTTCTTCCTTCGGCATTTTGGATTCCGCAACGAAAAGAAACTTTTCTCCAATTTTATTTTATTTTATATTTCAAAATTCAATAATTCGCTTCGGGCTTAAACTCGAGACATATTTAACAATCCAACCACCGCCGTTCCAGCCTTTGTCATCACCGCGCCCCCACCTTGAGGAGCACCCTTTCCCTCCCCACTCTTTCTCAACCTCGGAAGAGGATCTAAGGCTCGATTTGGGGTTGACTTGCCTGAGCTTCGACCTCCGATGATGACTCGATATCGGGAAAGTACTAGCCTTCTATCATTTCGAGAAAATTTTATAAAGGTGACGATTTAAAGGAAGACGGTTCAAACGTCTCAATATATCTTTCATTATACGAGTTTTGTCTGTGGGTGGAAGAACGGTTCAAAGTACCTTATTATAACCCCAATTACATACTTCCTTGCGTGTAATAAAAGAAGCTTTGAAACCTCTAACTCCACCGGATCACTTTGAGCCATGCAATCTCCGTGAACCTTACTTCTGGCCTAAAACTAGTAAATGGATACTTTTATGCTCTTTCATCAACCCGAGGAGGTTGCTTCTTTCAAGGGAAATCACGCCAAGACGCGCGCCTAAGAAAGCAGGAACAACTGGACAGGAGCAGCAAGACATCACTGAGAAATCCCTGTGGAAACCGCATGAAGTAGGCTAGACCGCTTGACTTTCACTAAACTTGAATTAAATCTAGGCTAAAGAGGACATCAGCTACTTAAGTTCAAGCTATATATGGGTCATGGAGACTACAGTTTTCTTGAAAGTGACTGTTGTTGAGAGCCACTGGTTTGACATGAACCAATTCAGCAATTGACAGACAAAAACACAAGCCGTCTATTAGATATTGAATATGTATATGCTAGAGGAAGGTGTTGGAGAAAACTTCCTTATTTGTTTTGAAGTTGACAAAACGTTTTCATCAGTCTAGTCTGAAGACTCAAAAACTCTATCGTCAAAGTTTGAAGACTTCTAGACTCAAGATTCAAAGTCTACTCTCACTGATATTTTCCAGACCGACGAAGAAAAGACTTATCTAGATGCAAGTATATTCTTAAGGATTTGGTTTGTACGATTGAAGAAGATCTCACAGCTGGAGATAGCACTTCGTGATCAATTATTTTCATTGAAATCAATTTAGATAATTAGATCTAGTGATTGACGAAGTATACTTGGAATGTTCTACTTATGGAAACCTAGATCCTGATTGTATGGGCAAGTAGGATTAATGGGCTATTATCACATTCCTTAAATAAACTCGAGATTTCTCTAATTGATTATGTTCAACGGTAGATTGGAAGAACTCCTTTGGAAGGTGCCAACGGATATGAAGGCATGGAGGAGTATATAAGGAAGACACTCAAGTTATTTGAGTATGTGCATGATAGAATAATTCTAAAGTTTGAAGCTCCTAGTTCTTTGTTATTTCATTCGCTAAGCTTATATTGTATTCGAAAAAGAGATAAATACTCGTGAGACATTGAGGAAGTGTAGTAGAGTCTCTACACTGTGGAATCAAGGACGTGAGACTGTAATATCTCTTTTGGTTCTTGGTGAAATCCAGCTGGTGGGCTGTCAGTGTGGGAGAGTGGACGTAGGCTTAGTTTAAGCCGAACCACTATAAACTCTGTGTTTCGATTCTCTTTCCCTAAACTCTTTACTCTATTTTATAGTCTTATATATATGTTCATTGTCTTTTATATCTTCAGTTTATTACTATCAAAAGACGAATTAAGTTGTTAAGTTTTTGTAAAAATCGCATTAACACCTATTCACCCGCCTCTAGGTGTTCTTACTAGCCCTATCAGAATGAATGTTGGCAATTTGGGACAGTGCTTGAACTGAGTCGGGCATTACCACAAGGGTCCAGCACACAAGGACTTCCCATCCACGACGTAAAATGAACTTATTAGCATCAGCCTCAATGTGATTTTATCCGTTGTACTTTATTTGAGCATTAATCCATTCCAATTGTCTGAGCAAACAACAAATTTTTTTAGGAACATATGAAGTGGACTATTTTTGGCCAAGGTCTAGCCTATGCTCAAGGGCAAGGAGAATGTTAAAATATTTAAACCATATATTCATCTAACAACTTAGCCTCTGATTGGACTTTTTAACAAGACGGATTGAATTTGTCCAACCTTGACAACTATCTGCCAGGCCTAGGGATGAAGAGGGGCAACTTACCAATTGGTCTTAAATATATTATAAGGATGCCAATTCAATCCTAAATTCTTCAAACTTTGCCAATCTAAGTCCTAAACATTTGTATGAAATGCCAATGCAACCCTTTTGGCCACTTGGAAATCACTAATGTGGCGATGCAAAAATTGTCCAAGTCAACATGTCACATAGAATGGTTGGCTATAAGTGGACACCACTTAGCAATATCTTACATTTATTGGTTAGAACAATTATATTGAAATTTTGAGTAAAGGTTTATAACTACATTGATAAAAATGAAAAATTAAGGATTAAATTAACGTTCGTACAATAAGTTTAAGACTGATTAGGTAATTATCTTAGATGAAGAGAGACACCAAAGTTGGTGCCTGCACAATTGCTCATGGTTGGCTTATTCTTTGGCCCCGGTTGTGTCGTTTGGAGAGTGATCTCGTAGACATGTATCAGTCCTGAACGAATGGGGTCGCATAAAATGCAGGTTTTAAAACCCGAACAGATTAAATTTAGATGAGAAGTTTACCTATTCATGCTCGCCTCTCATTTTCGTGAAATGATTCGTGTCATTTCCTTTTGTTATAAAATTGTTTAAACCTAACAACAAAATGTTTTCTTTTAAAAATTGAGTAAAAACGTGTCAATTTAGGTCAAGTTCAAGTTAAGCTGTCTCGTGTCATCTCAATCCGAGTGGTGTTCTTGTGTCATGTCCGAATTGCCGCCTCTAATATTTGTTAATGCCATGGGTTGCAGCCAGAAATTTGCCTAAGCACCCCTGGCGACGAAGGTAGAAGAGACCATTTGAGATCTGGTCGGATCCCAACATCTACTAAGAAAAGCACGATTCGCGATGTTAAGTGACGGTTCCGGCGAGGTTGGAGTGTCCCGAAGCTGTCTTATTTTGCTCTTGTCTCCACTTTTCTATTGGTTGTGTCAACTGGAAGTGGAAAATGCCAATCCTAGGTAGTATAATGGAAGGGGAAAACTTAGCTAGGAAATTTCTTGATTCCCTGCTGCCCGCCATGAGTGTGTATGTCCAGCGAGGACGAGGACAATTGTTTCCTTTCCTTTATATTACCTTACTGAGGCTTCCCTTTTTCATGGAATATTACATAAACTCCCCCGCTCTAAGGACTAATCTCCTTCACTAGTGTTGGCCTGTATTGCCCACCAGTACTCTCCTTATTTAATGAAGTGACCCAGTCCCCCTCCTTTACCATCCTAAAAACCTATACAACTTGCACATTTTCCGAGCCGTCTCATACTAATGGTCACTCCTCACACTCGTCGAATCGGATATGGGCCTAGTCCATTCATGAACATCTATTGGAGGGAAAATGAATTGAGTAATGTCATAATTTTAGTATTGCACTCACTTTAGTATCAAAATTTTTCGAGCAATTACTTGAGTGCCAAATTTGTAAAATAATGATTACTTAAGTGTTACAGCTGATTTTAGTGACTAGAAAATCTTGCATGAATTACTTTAAAATGGATGTTCTGATGTAGCTCACTGACGTAGCTCACTAGTAAAGAGCCATGTCATAGTTAAATTCCATGTCGCCTTAATTTTTTATCCACATTGGACATTGAACATTTTTCTTTTTCAATTTATAGAGGAAGTACTAATGAAGATGAGGAAGGCAAGGAAGACATAGAAGTAAAGATTGATGATGAAGAAGAAGAAGATGAATTTTTAATGGCTAATCGAGGATGTCTCTAGGGGTGTGCAATAGAATCGTCTGGACCGGGAAACACTCGGACCGGATTGGCCGGTTTTGGGTGGTACCCACGGTCAGCGGTCTAGTTCCTAATTCCTATTCTTAGAACCAGTGACCGATCAATCTGATTCTCGGTTCTAAGGTGGGAATCAGACTAACTGAACCGGACCAACTTTATATATATATGCCTATAATATATATTTGACATATATAATATTTATATATAATAGAACTTATTGCAACCGAAATTGCAATTGAGGTAGCAATCTCACATGTGGCCAAGAGACCACAAAAACTCTTATTGTTCATCTTTATTTAAAGACAAAGCTTACTTGTTATTTTCTTCTTCTATCCAATGTAAGACTAAGGCTCCAAGAGACTTTCATTTCCAAGGCTCTCTCTCTCTCTCTCTCTCTCTCTCTCCTTGCAAGAGACAACACACTCAAAGCCTCCAAGAGTCCCACGTCGAGCACATACTCAAAGAGCTTAAGAGAGCTTGTCTATAAAACCCAGGCCAAGCACAACCCTAGTCATATTGTTCATGGCCTTTATGGTTAAGGTTAAACGTGAAATACACAAAGTGTGATTGATGCTCACACAAGCGGAGTTTGAATTTTTTGCACTTGGAAATATGTGCGATTAGTTCTATTGAGCTGCCTGGGAATCAAATTGGATTGATTGGTCTAGAATATGGCCACTCTTTAGTTTTTTTTTTTTTTTTTAAAGGCTGGTTCCATTGGACCAAACCGGATTAGAACCAACGGTCTGGTCCAGTATGGCAACCCTCATGGCAGTCTAACCGAGGGTCCTGTTAACTAGATGATGGCAGGCGACCCCACCCAAATCTTGGTAGACGATTGTGATCCTTGCCTACAATTGACAAGGGTTGCTCCCTCTTGAGGAGTCCCTATTGGCCTTCTAATGACAGTGAGGTGGTAATGTTGAGGGCTAGCCACCCTTGCCCTTGTCCTTGTCTTTTTTTTTTTTTTAACATATACTTTTTAATATAATTTAAGATTTTGGTTAAACAATTAGAATTTAGGCCACAATGTCATTTTAGTCTTATATTTCATGTTTTAGAAAGGTAATGCCACGTAAGACAGAGAAAATTATTTAAAATAGTTACATTAGCATTTTTCATTAGTTTAATTGGATGGAGTTAACAGAATTACTCAATTGCATTAATTTGATAAATTTTAAGATTAAATTGCACTTTTTGTAAGTTTTAGGATTTCTAGTATACTTATCCAATTTTTAAAAAGCCACGTCTTTCTAAAAAATCCAATAAAAAGGTCACATATGATTTTTGGTTGGAATTTGTCGCCAGAGGCCCTTAAGTGATCTTTTTTCCTCCATTTGGCACTTAAGTAATGTGACAAAAAAATTTGACACAAAAGTGAGTGTCGTACAAAAGTTATGATGCTTTTGGCGTACTTTTCCTCCAACTGGAGGGTCTCGCTTTATCTATAATGAATCGGATCAATCTCCGTAAGTCTAGTCTCCAAAAGTAATACTTTGAGTGACCACCCAAGTGGTGACCATTGTGATGTCCCAAGTCCGAAATGGGAGAGGCTTTTTGTGAGTTATATACAAGTTAACACCTACCAAAATGGACCACCGGCCGTGGTGGCTCCGTTAGGTAAGGGCTTCATTGATCCTTCCTCAAAGGTGAGGGGTTCGAAACCCAGTGGAGGCACTTGGTGTCTTAAGTGTGATGCCGGGGTGATGGATCCTCCGCTAGCGTCGCCTTGGGTTTACCTCGCCGGTTACCGGCTGTACGGGGGTTCCTGGGTCACCGTAAAAAAAAAAAAAAAAACACCTACCAAAATGGTTAACACCTTGTGTGGTTTCGGGAGCTTCTTCCAATTAAGTCATTACCATCATCGTCCAAATATCTTCATGTTTTGACTCTTTCCAAGCATTGAAGAGTAGAACTTCATCAATTTTTTTATTAATTTTTCTTAATGGTTATTTCACCAATAACATTGTATGATGCTACTAATATTTGCTTATATATATATTTCAGATGGCGCATCTTGTTGCTACAAGCTCGGGACTATCTACAAGTCATTTACAAGTTAAGCCATTCACGGAAGAAAGAAGGCCGGTGGTCAAAGTAACTTGAATGAACTTTTAACTCCAAAGTAGCCTTACTTGAATCAATGAAAAATTTGTCAATGATCAACCCAACCCAAAAGCGAAGAAATTTGAATGTGGAAGAAGCAACTTCAGGAGAAGAAAAAGCTGAAACATACAGGTGATTGTTTTCCTTTTTGAAAGAGCAAGCTTTGCTTTAAAACTGCAAATTAAGCAAGCCCAGGCTAGAATACTACTAGAATAGGTGACCTCCTCGATAAGTGTCTGTTTGTATACCTGTCTATTTGTATGCCAAAAAAATAAAATCATGAGACTCAGTATGGGACTAGCCAAAGAAAACAATACCTTGAATGAGTTAACTTAGTGATGTCACTATATGGTATTAGAGTGAGATCCCCTCCGGAAGGTGTATGGTTGGTTGCCGAAGCTAGAGAGCCTGAACAAGGAGTAGCTCTTGACAGGCTTCTAGGATGGCAATGGGGTATGAATGAACCAAACCATGCACTGAATAGGAGGATAATGATTCTAAGATACATGTTATGAAATTTCTATATCAACTCACTTGAGGTATTATCTACTTTTGCCTGTCCCATACCGAATCTTACAATTTTGTCCTTTGGTGTACATATAGGCACCTTCCTAAGAGGTTATGTGAAACTACTGGGGTTTACCTCAGTGGTCACCCTTCCAACATGGAAGAGGGAAATGGGGAGTTCGAATCCCCACCTTCTCAGGGGGGTTGGGGTGGGGACAAATTAGTTTCAGGAGTGGGTTTCGACTCCTATGCCCTGCAAGGAGGCAGGGCAAAAGTCTGAGAGTGAAAGTTAGAATAGGAGTAGAGTAGGATTGACAAAAAAAAAAAGTTATGTGACGCCTAGAACGTCACCTGACACATGTTTATTATATTATTACTCTCTTTTAGTATGCAGAAGCATAATCAAACATTTACGGATATTCTTTTAATAATAAAAGTCTTACAAATATAACCAACATACTTATACTTCTTTTATTTATATCACATTTTACTTCATAACTTCATTATATTTCAAGTAAAAGACAAAAGTCTATGTAGTCGTAGGGAACAAAAGTCTGGATAAGGGCAGGGATACACTACATTTCCAAAAATGTGCCTATACATCCGTCCAAACTGAAATCACAGATCGATAACTTCTTCATCTATTGCATCTCCATCGTCAAGATCGAAGTCAGTCAACCATTCAAAGGTTGTATAAATTTTAAGCCCCAGGAAACTTCACTTGAATCAGCCAGTGCAGATCAGGAAATGATCCAAAGCCCCAACAACCCCCACACCCCATGTTTTTTTTTTTTTTTGGGGGGGGGGTTATTGTTAAAATACCTCATAATCAATATACTTGTGGAACAGTCAAGGGAATATTTCACAACATCGAAAAAGACACGTGGCGTGATCAAACCATCGCGATCCTAATATAATATTGACTGGTAAATAAATAAACAACCATTCAAAGGTTGCATTAATTGTAAGCCCTAGGAAACTTTACTTGAGTCAACCAGTGCAGATCTGAAAATGATCCAAACCCGAAAAAGAAGCAGCTTGACAATGGAAGACCGCAATTTATGGAGAAGAACAAACTTGAAGATATCTGACACTTTGTTTTCTTTTTAGTAGCTTCTTAATTATTTTTGTGTACCAGTAACTACATTCATTTTGTGGACTTCCCATTTTGTCTTGAGTGTACATCTTCATATCCACAACCCCGAAATGAACTATCACAAACTTGAATGTACTTCCTCAGTAACATAATGGATTCTGGCTTTAGCGGCCTAGAAAGCATATCAGGTACCATAAATCACCCTATTCTTGTATACAATAGGAACTAGGAAGAACGGATGCATTCAAGCTCAACAGATCACTTGAATGACTAGGAAGAGTGGATACATTCAACCTTTTCATTGTACTTGTCCCACTCGAAACCGGTGATCCCTTGTGCAATCTAACCACTCGTCCAATCCTAAC
Organism: Eucalyptus pauciflora; assembly: GCA_007663325.1. Classification (NCBI taxonomy): domain Eukaryota; kingdom Viridiplantae; phylum Streptophyta; class Magnoliopsida; order Myrtales; family Myrtaceae; genus Eucalyptus; species Eucalyptus pauciflora. The sequence continues at coordinate 201,335 of VMYD01000063.1, forward strand.
AGGCTTGGCAATTGTGGAGTGAAGGCAGAGCATTGGACCGAATGGATGAAGCAAATACCGATGCTTTATCAACGGCACAAGTAGTTCGGCGCATTCAGGAAGGGCTTCTCCGCATGCAGGCCATGAAATGGAAAGACCCAACATGCTGGCTGCAGTCCTATTACTAAGTGAGGAGTCGGGTCTCCCCCAGCAAGAAATTATGTTCTTTTCCAAGTCAAAGAAATTTGAATTTCAAATTAAAAAAAGAGATATATTTATATATGTAATAACAGTAGTAACTTCCTCATGGAGTTGGCAACTTTCTTTGACTTGAAAAAAAACATAATTTCTTGCTTGGCAATCCAAAGAACAAATTATCGCCAATAAAAACAATGAAGTCATTACTTTGGTAGCATGGATTCAAATTTGCTTACGGCTAGCAAAGAAGGAGCAGCCATGGCTTTGAAGACAACTATTTCACCGATGCACGCCACTTCCTCTCAATAACAATACAACACTAAAACTATTCCGTATTTTAATAGGGAAAAAAGAATGACTAAAGAACAATATGAAAAAGGACAGGTCAAAGTACCTTATCTTTCAGTATCAAGCCACGCACATACATCTTATGATCATTTCCACGAACATTCCCTTGACTTTGTATACTAACGAGCCAAACACCTTATACATGACTTCTGGTTATTTATGGCATCAATTCATAAATCGATGTAGTAATCTGATCTCTTGACATTCTCCAGCTTTGCCAAATGCAAAAGTGCACGATAAGATGGTGATGATTTTGAATTGCTTAATGTCGTTCTCAACAAACAACTGTGCAAAAGCAGAATCTGAGATGATCCACAGATGAAAGATAAACTAGCATCCAGAGGCACATGGACCGAAATCAAACCCGACCACTATGTTTGCCGTATCTTCTAAGAAACCTCTTGCTAGACAATCTATTCTCTAAGTTTGTTCCCTTGGGGGTCAGATCTATTGGTAGTTGGAAGGGAATATTTTTAAAATTTGAGGATAGAGGATTATATGTCACCTCCCAAAGATGTCAACTTTGTACCCAGGATCAGAAAAGGCCAAGCTTCCATGGATGCTATAATCTCTGGTTTCTTTTGAAAGCCACCATCTTGACTTGGTACTTTTTTAGTATTGCCAAAACAGAACACAAGTTGCCATTCAATAGCCACATCCCAGTGGAATGTTGATGTCCTGCGACTGTACTTGAGCCAAATCAGCCCTTATTAGGTTGAAAACTGGTTTTATCTATGACATGAACTTCTATGAACCAACCTCAGTGAGAAATGAAGCATTATAGCTTGGTTAACAAGCCTTGCTTCTGGAGCAATCCTGTGTTTTATCCATTTTGATCTGCCTACCAAAACAGTGAAGCTCTGAAGGCCAATATCATATCTTTCAAATTCAACGGTACGACTTGATTGGCAGTTTTTAATATAACTGCATCAGAGCCGCTTCTTCAGAACCAGACACTGTTGTCCAATAGTCAAATCTTCGAGCTTGGGTTCTTCATACCAAATGGATCACAAAACCAATATGTTGGAATATGGTTCAAGAACATGACTCCTTCCAAAGTTGTCTGGGTGGCCAATAGGGATCAGCCACTCGCAAATACGGATCGATCTGTGAGCTTGACGATAGGCAGCGATGGAAATCTGAAGCTTCTTAATGGACAGCGAAGCCTGATCTGGTCTACCAATGTCACAGTCCATTCAAATTATTCTGCAGCAACACTTTCAGACTATGGAAATTTTGTTATTGAAGACGGAAATTTGAATGAAACATGGGGAAGCTTTGATGAGCCTACTGATACACTTCTCCCAAACATGAAGGTGGGAATAAATGTCAAAACATGAAAGAAAGCATACTTGGTTTCCTGATTGTTGTCTGGGTATATGTTTATTAGTTCGCTTCCACATGTGCATAAAATGAATGGGTTGGTGATGCGTCCTAGCAACGTCGCAATTTTAGTTGACCGCTAAGAGATGTGCGTGCACTCGAGATTCGGGGCGTGACACTAAGACACGTTTCAGATTGGTTTTGTGGGATATTGGATGATCGAGTTAGTGGTTTTATGCTTATTGTCACTATCTTTGAACCCATTGAGGAGTTGAGAATGCATATGTTCTTAGGACATTTTGTTTGGGCTAGTTGATATAGGAGGAGACATAGCCAAGGAGAATCTTAAAAAGTCTTGTCATGGGCCGTGAAGCATGACCACAGTTTGATATTGAGCACTAGATTAGTCAATGGACTAGACTATTAATGTCTGCTTTGAAGTTACGGATGAAATAAATATGTATGATATGTATATGTGTTGAAGTTATATAACTCATAATTTTGTGTGCTATATTTGGGATAATGAGTTTTTGATATTGCTTTGTAGTATGCATAGTAGATGTTCAACTTACTTAAAAGAGATTTATACTACTTACTAAGCGGTGGTTTGTTCACACCATTCATCTCAAATCTTTTTCAAGCTTTTTAGCCAACGACAAATAGGTCAACAATGATATTGGTGGGGAGTTTTTGGGAGTTGAATTTTTGGGTATGAGCTTAGAAAGTTGAATAGGTTTAAAATGATATTTGTTGGCTTTAATTGTTAGTTTGTAGATGCCTATATATTAATTTTGATGGATTTTAGAAATCTGATAATGTAACCAACGTACTATTTTATCAAATATAGATGCATAATATTAACATGTTCATGTTGGTTTTTAAGGTTACATCCTTTGGAGGACAATTGTATCATTTTCCCTGCACTTGTTGAGTTGGGGATGACATCACATTGTAAAATTCAAGTGGCGACAAAAGAACAATCTCATCGTGATCGTTTGGGCCTTTTTGAGCTTGCACTTGTACTCTGAGACCAGCATTGTCGGCATCCACGATTGTGTCTAGTTTGTTGGTTGAATGAACCTTGGAGAAGCACAACAATAGGATTTAAAAGACGTCATGCCTTGAGCACCAAGCAACTCTTTTGACTCATGATTGTGAAGTCAATCTTAATCTTTTGGGTCATTTTTGGCATGCAGTTGTACTCTGACCGAGCCAAAAGAAGCGGTGGGACCCGTGGAAAATAAATGAATAAAAAAAGGGAAAATGGGCTGAAATGTCAAAGAGAAAGGGGAAAGGGGCGGTGCCGCTCGTCTGAGAATAAAGAGAGTCTGAGGGCTCCCGCAAGGAAGAAGAAAGGGGGAGAAAGAAGAAAGAAAAGAAAGAAGAAGGAGAAAGGAAAGGGGCGTTCCGCATTCGTGTCATGAAACCTTGCTAAGCCTACTATAGCATAGTCTGGTAAGTACTCGGGCGCCTCGTTCGTCCAATTAGAATAATTTTTTGATTTAGGACTCAAATTAGGAATTTTGAAAAAATTGAGTGGTAAAGTTCGATTTTTTAGTTGTAGAGCTTCAAGATTTCTTGGAAATATAAAGGTTTATGATGTGGTAGAGCCGTGGATTTTGACGAGAATTGTTTGTCGCAATGATTTTATTGGAACGAGATTTTAGTGCTCAAATGGACTTGACCATTTATGTTTATGAGGGTTAAATGAGTATTTTCTGAAATGTTGAAATAACTCATATGTGATTTGATATATATTTTATACGTTGAGTTTGGATTATGAGTTTTTGATATTATTTTGTATCCTGCGAGCTACTTAGAAGATACGTACTACTCATTGAGCTTCTGATTGCTCACCCCTCTTATTCCTAACCTTTTTAGGTTCTTCGGTTAGCAGCTAGTAGAGCGAGAGTGCTATTGACGAGGGTTTTGAGGGTTGGATTTTGGTGGTTTGAGGCTGCCTCCTTTGGTGGAAGGATGGCTGTGTAATCCCTATCCCTGTGGAATTCGATGTGACAACATTAGGGGTTAACTTTCTGAAAATCTTGTTCATCAATTCTTGCTCCGGCCACCGACACACAGAACTCGCTAGGGTTGTTCAGTTATTCTTATCATGCCATTTAAGATTAGTTGGTGCTCTTGCTTGGTCTTCTCCATCCTACTTCAGGCAAGTCAAACAGCCGGGGGCATGGTTTACAATATTACAACATCGGAGCCACTGTTCCCAAATCAAACTCTGGTCTCCTCCGGCCAAATCTTTGAGCTTGGGTTCTTCACGCCGAATGGGTCAGAAAATCAGTATGTCGGGATATGGTACAAGAACTTCACGCCTTCTAAAATTGTGTGGGTGGCCAATAGGAATTTGCCGCTTATGTACAGGGACTGGTCTGCGAAATTAACTATAGGCAGTGATGGGAATTTGAAGCTTGTGGATGGACAAGGGAATATAGTTTGGTCTACCAATGCCTCTGGTCAGTCCAACTTTACGTCAGCTGGGCTATTAGATAATGGAAACTTTGTACTGCAAGATGCAAATTATAGTGAAATATGGGGAAGCTTCGATGATCCAACGGACACTCTTCTTCCGAGCATGAAGATGGGAGTAAATGCCAGGACTGGGGAGAAACACTATTTAAGTTCCTGGAGAAGCGACAGTGATCCGTCCTCTGGAAGTTTCTTGACTGGGATAAAATCGGAGACGCCGCCTCAATTTTTCACTTGAAATGGTTCAATCCCTTACTGGAGAGGGGGCCAATGGGACAAATCAAAATTTATCGGCATACAAAACATGGACCAGTCGTACTCAAGTGTGATGAATGTCCAGCGAGATATTCAGCAGGGGACTACATACGTTTCTATCGTTATTCACAACAGCTCGCTCTTTGTATACATGTATGTTTCGCCTCAAGGATCTCTTAAGTTTATGTACCGAACAATACTTGCGAGACTTATGGAACTTGTGGTCCTTTTGGAGTTTGTAACTCAATGAGTTTGCCTATTTGTAGATGCTTGAATGGGTTTGTGCCAAAGTCAAATGAAGAATGGAACAGCGGAAAGTGGACCGGAGGATGTGTAAGAGAGACGGAATTGAATTGCCAGTGATGGATTTAATAAATGGGCCTAAGTTGGCCCGGCCACGATGGGCCTAAAGGCCCGGCCCACGGGAATAAGGCCCGTGGGAAGGGGAACCTATAAAAGGGATGAGAGAGAGAAAGAACGCACCTCTTGGCATTTTTGCAAGAACGTTCTCCATTCTCTTCAAGAATTCTCTCTCTCCAAAAGCTAAGAAGCGACGCCATCTTCCCTTCACGGCGATTTTTCGACATCGGATCGAACGGGACTGAAATCTCTTCCTCAATACGGCATCGGTGTCTAATCTGTGGCCAACAAGGTACGCTCGAATCCGTGGTGTGCTTTATGATCGGTGATACGTGTTTAATTCCCGGGCTTATCTTCAGCATTGATTTAGGGGTTCGGTTTAAGTGCCGAATCTGGTTTTTGGGGATCCGACGATCCCAACATTGGTATCAGAGCATCGGTTCACGTTTTTCCCGACCAATTTACTATTTTTGATTGATTTTCGCAAAAAGCATTTCGGCCGTACGGATCGGGGTGAGAAATCCCGACACCCGAGCGTTGTTCGCCATTTTTTCTGACTTTTCGTAAGTCGAAATCAAAATCTGATTACATAGGGAGGAAGGCGACGTCGAGACGATTCCGGCGACATGTTGCACGCCGCCGAGGGACGCCGCACGCGCCCCCACGCGCGGCCAGAAGGCTCTGCACGTGGGCGTGACGCACCCAGACGTGCTGGTTCATCCAGCGCGTGCGAGACACGTGCCGGTGGCGAACCGGCGCAAGCGAGCCGCCGGCCGGCGAACCGGCACGCGCCGGTCCACGAACCAACGCGTGGTGACGTCAGCATGAGTCACCCAACGGTCGGTAACCGCCGGGGTGACATCATCGGCGTCGACTGTCGGTGGCACGGGCGGTCACCCGGCCCGGCAACTTTGACCGACCGCTAACGCGGCAGACGTCTGCGTGACGTCAGCCCACGCACGCGCGCAGCTCGTGCGGTCGGTCCGTCCGACCCGAGCGACTGGTTCGACCGGCTCGACCGGTCCGACCGCCCGACCGGTCCGACGACCCTGTCGGTTGACCGTTGAACGTTGACCACCATTGACCGTTGAACGTTGACCACCGTTGACCGTTGACAAAAAAAAAAATTGTTCCTTTTTTTCAATTATGTCTATGTGGATTATATGGAATCCATTTTTGTTCTGCATTTGTTGTAGGAACAATGCCTCACCGTAAGCCGCGCGCATCTTTGCGCACAATGTCAGATGAACAAAAGGAAAGGCTTACAAGGTTGATAGCCGATTTGAATGGTTATCGATGGGAGAGTGACAACATAATTGATCATGTCATAGTGGTCAACAACAAAATTCAGGAAGTCATTTGGAACGGTTGTCCCATGCCAGATATTCAGATGATGCGATTCTTTATGAACACTCTTCCACTAGAATGGCAATGAGTGTTGAATCGCCTTCGGGAGGTCAAAGGATTTACTAGCTATAAGGAGCTAGTAATGTCATTCGTAGATGAATATCATCGGGTAGGAGCCACAAAGACTGCGACCCAAGGAATGACTTCGATTGGGCCATGACTGAATGTGTGTAGGAGAAATCCTAAGGGATATCCGTCTGTTTTTCCGTGGCTGTCAAGAATGCCTGAGAATTTTACAGAGAAAAAGAAAAAGCAATTGGACCATGTAGCAGCTTTCTCTATTAGTTGTAATATGCCTTGTTTTTAAATGTTATGGCTATTTTTATTTGTGTTCTTTGTGAACATCTTATGTAATCTTAACTACCTGATTGTTGTTGATATAGCAACCTATTTGTTAGCAATATTGAGTGAAAGCATTATTATTATATTGTATGTCAATTATCTGCTGCTTTCTGTGATTGCTGGTTACTGTGGGTAGTTAGCTGTGGGTAGTAATATAAGTTTTTGTAGCTTCATAAAATTGATTTTGCATATGACAATCATATTAATGATAGTTTTAAGTTAGGATTTTTGGAGGATGATTGGAAACATAGTGACCTTTTGATTCTGAAACCTTACTTAAAATTATTAATTAATATGATGAGTTTTGTGCAAAATAGATGCATAAGTGATAGGCATTAATAACTCGTGCATGTATGTCTGATGTGTTCAGATCAATGGCTTCAGCCACAAAGAGCATAGTTGTCGAGCTGAACAAAGGTGAAAAGCTCAAAGGTGACAACTATGAAATTTGGCAAATGAAAATTCAATATGTGCTGGAAAAGCAAAAAGCACTAAAAGCTCTTGACCATGTTATGGAAGATCTAGAGGATGCCGTGCGCCACCTTGAGCTAGATGATCATCGCCTCAAGGCATTAGAGCAAGAAACAGATAATTTCTGTGTTGCTGTTAGCTTAGAAGGGGCTTCATGCTCTAAGCGCAAGCGCATTGATTCGTTCAATATGTGGAAATGCAAGGGATCAAGTCCTTCTTGCAAGAAACCAAGAATTAACCAACAAAAGAGAGGAAAAAGTCCCCATGTGAAGAATATCTCAAGGGTGAAGTGTTACAACTGTGACCAGAAGGGTCACTATGCCCGCAATTGTCGAGAGCCAAAGAAGGTACACACCCTTGGTACAATTGAGAACTTTGCATATGTGTCAAGTTCTGTATTCTTGACTGAATCTAATCCTCTGTGGACTGTGGATTCAGGAGCGACAAACCATGTAGCGAAGGATAGAGGATCCTTCGTGGAATTTCGACGGGTACCTACTGGAACTAAGTAGATCTATGAGGGAAACAACTCCAGAGCTGAAGTGAAAGGAATTGGCACATGCCAACTGAATATGCGTGATGGACGCACTTTGTTCCTTCATGATGTGTTGTATGCTCCGGAGATTCGTCGGAATTTAATGTATGTTTTAGTGTTGGTTAAATTAGGTTTTAATATGAACTTCCATAATAAATGTGTAGATTTGTATTTGGATACAAACTACTATGGTCATGGTTATTTTTCTGGATGGTTTCATTGTATTGGATATTGATTATGTTAATGCAAATGTTTGTTATTCCCTTCTCACGTCTCACAATACATATGATAATGATGTGAATGTGTGGCATGCTAGACTTGGTCATATTGGCCAACAGCGTATGAATAGACTAGCCAAAGAGGGCTTGTTGGGCAATATTGAAAAAGTCGATTTGCCCATCTGTAAGCATTGCCTAGAAGGGAAAACGACAAGGAAACCATTTGGAAAATGTTAAAGAGCTGAATTTCCTCTGCACTTAATCTATTCTGATGTTTGTGGTCCAATGAATGTGAGAGGAAGGCATGGGGCTGTTTATTTCATCACTTTTATAGATGATTATACTCGATTCGGATATGTCTATTTGATTTCTCACAAATCTGAAGCAATAAGTTGTTTCAAAAGGTTTATGAACCTGGTAGAGAATCAATTAGACAAGAAAATAAAAGCATTGAGATCTGATCGAGGTCGAGAATATTTATCTAATGAGTTCAGAAAATTATGTGATGAAAAAAGAATAGAAAGACAGTTATCTATTCCTTATACTCCTCAACAAAATGGTGTTGCGGAGAGAAGAAACAGAACCCTACTGGAAATGGTTAGGTCCATGATGGCGCATGCTAACTTACCTATCACCTTTTGGAGTGATGCGTTGTTAACTGCTGCCTATATACTTAACCGAGTGCCTTCCAAATCAGTTACTTCCACTCCATATGAGTTATGGACAGGTAGAAAACCGGACTTAAGTTTTCTTAAGCCATGGGGTTGTGCTGCCTATACACATGAGTCCTCTCACAAGTTTGGGAAACTGGGTCCCAGAGGAAAGAAGAGTATTTTCATAAGATACTCGGAACACTCAAAAGGGTATGTGTTCATAGGTGAGCAGGAAAGTGGGAGTATAACTGAATTTGAATCACGTGATGTCACATTCTTAGAGGATGAATTTCCTAAAAAGGGCGAAATAGGGGAAGACAACTCCTTATTTGAAACCTCGGATCAAGATAATGATCTTGGTGGAGTTCGTCCAATTGGGAGTAATATAAGAAGTGATTAATTGAATTCAACTCATTCTCAATTGCAACCACATAATGAGACGACATCATCATTATCTAATCCCAGTGGGAGCATAATGGGGAATGATGTGCAAAGTGTACAAACTCCCCTACGGCGAACAAGTCGCCAAAGTATTCCCCGTCGACGTTTTGACATTGAAGGGGAAACTTTTATGATTGCTCCATAAGATGACGATGAGCCTAGAAATATTAATGAGGTTCTGAATTGCCCTAGTAAGGAAAAATGGATTCATGCAATGGAAGTGGAAATGGAGTCGATGAAATCAAACCAAGTCTGGGAACTGGTTGATCTTCCAAAAGGACGCAGAGCTATTGGGAACAAGTGGGTTCTCAAAATAAAGTGAAAGGTTGATGGCTCGATAGAAAGGCATAAGGCTCGCCTTGTTGCGAAGGGGTATAATCAACAGGAAGGAATTGATTATGAAGATACATTTTTTCCTATAGTGAGATTTACCTCGATTCGCATCATTCTGGCAATAGTATCTAGTATGGATCTTGAGTTACATCAGATGGATGTAAAGACTGCTTTCCTCAATGGAGAATTAGAGGAAGAAATATACATGGAACAACCTACTGGTTTCATAGTGAAAGGCCAAGAAGAAAAGGTATGTCGACTTTTGAGATCGATATACGGCCTTAAGCAATCATCGAGACAATGATATATATGTTTTCATAATGCCATAATGGCATATGATTTTACAATGATTGATGAGGATCATTGCGTATATATCAAAAGATCCAAGGATCATTTTGTGATCATATCATTATATGTTGATGATATACTGATTGCCGGAAACAATATGGAGTTTGTTCATACTGTCAAGAGTTGGTTATCTTCCAACTTTGAGATGAAGGATATGGGTGAGGCTGCATACATTCTTGGAGTTAAGATTTCAAAAGATCGTTCGAAGAGATCGTTGTTTCTTTCGCAAGAAACATATATAAATAAAGTTCTTGAACGATTTCGTATGCAAGATTGTAAACCCATAGACACTCCTATTGCAAAAGGTGAATGATTGAGCCATAGACTGTGTCCGAGGACTCCACAAGAAAAGGAACAAATGAAACATGTTCCTTATGCTAGTGCAGTTGGGAGCTTGATGTACGCTATGATGTGTACAATACCCGGCATATGTTTTGCAGTTGGAATGGTGAGTAGATACCAATCCAATCCAGGTCCAGCACATTGGAAAGCCGTTAAAAGAATACTGAGGTATCTGAAGGGAACTGCTGATTTCAAGTTGAATTACCAAGGAAATGATCTGCGACTTGAAGGCTATTCAGATGCTGATTGGGGAGGAGATTTAGATGAAAGAAAATCTACCTCTGGATTTGCTTTCTTACTGAACAATGGCGCCATATCGTGGAGCAGTAAGAAGCAAACGTGTATAGCCTTATCCACGATGGAAGCTGAGTTCGTGGCATTATCAGCAGCGGTGCAAGAAGGAGTTTGGCTAAAGAGATTTTTGGATTATTTAGGTGTTATTGAGAAAGCTGCACATCCGTTATTGGTTAACTGTGATAGCCAAGCAGCTATAGCGTATACTAAAGATCCAAAATATCATGGCAAGACCAAACATATAGATACCAAGTATAACTTTGTAAAAGATATGGTTGCACGAAAGGATGTGAACTTGCAGTACATATCTACGCATAGAATGGTAGCAGATCCTATGACAAAGCCAATACCTAGAGATGTGTTTTGTGGTCATGTAAAATCTCTAGGATTGCGTAGAGTCTGATGTACTGGATTGTATTTTCCCTGAGTTGTTCACATGTATGAACTAGTGTTGTTTTATTATTAATGCCTATGAGTCTTTGTTTAATCTTTATGCATCTTAATGCTTAGTGCATTATATTATGTTGAGAAAGTATGTCGGACAGATAAGAGATTAGCCCACTCACACGGGTAATCGCCTCTATTTACTATGTGATAGATATATATGAGACTGTTTTTAAGCTTATTATCTAGGTGATAATCGAGAGCTCAAGCTTAAAATAAATATGTCGCCTTAACTGAGTGTTAAGATGAAGACATAATGCTTACGATGTCCGAAAGTAAAATAACCCACACATTTTACTTTATCTGTCTAAGATGCCAGATGCGAGTTCTGATGAATTTTGTGAATGAGTAAATACGTGAACTCAAGTTAGACATTGAGTATGTCTGAACTATCATCTGTACGGTATTGATTGTGTAGACATACGCTCCATGGGAAAGGAGTTAATACCGTAATACGTATTTCATACTACGTATGCATGAGACGACCTATAAGAGTGGCAAAAGTTATGATCTCAACTTTTATAACGTGTGAGACTCTTGAGGAATAGAGTTCCTCATTTTTTAGTGCCCTCATGACTCTTACTTATTCTCAAGATTTCTATTTAGTGTTTGCTATCTTAGAATGTTGCCAATGGTCATGAGATGATTCGATCTAATGGGACATTTCTAGAAAAGCAAGTTGAAATGAAATTGAGAGTTTGAAGGAAAGAGGAAGATCGGATTTGTAGAATCACATTGTGGTTTTGTATTTAACAGGTCGATCAATTATGACTGTCTTTGGGATAATCATAATTGTGAATACAATATATATATCATTGTTTAAATGAGATTAATAGAGATATAAATGTGATCGATCGATCTAGGGTACTGCATACTAAATTTACTCGGAAAATGATGCCCAATATGAGCTGCTATATATTCCTAACAGATGTATAGCAACGAGCTCTCAAAGTATGCTAGTCGCACGGATTATTCACCGATATGAATGTTGAAAGAGGAAAAGAGGGATTTTCAGTTGATGGGCCTAAGTTGGGCCTATCCGCCCATGTTGGTTTTGGTCCACCATGTGCGAGTGGGAGATGATGGATTTAATAAATGGGCCTAAGTTGGCCTGGCCACGATGGGCCTAAAGGCCCGGCCCACGTGAATAAGGCCCGTGGGAAGGGGAACCTATAAAAGGGATGAGAGAGAGAAAGAACGCACCTCTTGGCATTTTTGCAAGAACGTTCTCCATTCTCTTCAAGAATTCTCTCTCTCCAAAAGCTAAGAAGCGATGCCATCTTCCCTTCACGGCGATTTTTCGACATCGGATCGAACGGGACTGAAATCTCTTCCTTAATACGGCATCGGTGTCTAATCTGTGGCCAACAAGGTACGCTCGAATCCGTGGTGTGCTTTACGATCGGTGATACGTGTTTAATTCCCGGGCTTATCTTCCGCATTGATTTAGGGGTTCGGTTTAAGTGCCGAATCCGGTTTTTGGGGATCCGTCGATCCCAACAGCCAGAAAAACACGAGCACATCAGCTTCAACATTCGTAAATAAAGATGCCTTTTGGCAAATGAGCCGGATGAAACTACCTGACTCTGGGGACTATTTATCACACATTGGAGATCAAGAAGGATGTTTAAGCTGGTGCCTGAGAAACTGTTCTTGCTTGGCTTATTCTTATGTCAGCACCATCGGGTGTGTGGTTTGGACTAAAGAAGACCTCATCGATCCTGAGGAATTTTCCACAGGTGGAGAAAATCTATTTGTTCGAGTTGCACATGTGAAAACAGGTTAGAAACGGTTTCATTGAGATGCATTTGAGTCAACATCAATCATCTTTTGCATAACTCTCTTTCCCTTTTAAGGAGGATCGTCGCAGAAAGCTGTTATCATCAGCCTAAGTACTGTCGCTGGGATCATGTTCTTTGCAGTATTTGTTTTTGGTCTTTGCAAATGGAGAGCTAAGAAAAGAGGTAATAAAAAAGAGTCACATCAGTGTTTTCAGAGGATTGTGCTTCTATTTTGTTTAATCTTCCATTGCTAGATAGTAAGCTGATTCTTCACCAATAATAAACACAAGAATCTTAAGAAAAATCTTAAGGCTCCTTGACTTGGTAGGTAAACCTGAAAAGCCGGGCGAACTGGTACAAGGAAATGCGTGGGAAGAGCATTTGAAGGAAGATGATGCATTGGAATTGACTGTTTTCAGTTTTGATAGCATACTACTTGCTACAAACAAGTTCAGCATGACAAGTAAACTCGGGCAAGGAGGGTTTGGCTCTGTTTATAAGGTAAAACTGTTTTGCAAGACATTCATTAAATGGAAAATATAGAGATCATTCAAGGTCTAAAGGCTATGTGATTTGTGGAACAGGGAAAGATGAATGATGGGAAAGAGGTAGCTGTGAAAAGACTTTCTAGTAGCTCGACCCAAGGTGTTCAAGAGTTCAAGAATGAGATGGTCCTAATATCAAAACTCCAACATCGAAATCTGGTTAAACTCATTGGTTGCTGCACTGAAGGAGATGAAAAAATTTTGGTATACGAGCACTTGCCAAACAAAAGCTTGGACACCTTTCTTTTTGGTTGGTTTTTTCTCTCTAAAAAACTATTTTTGGGTAATGTATTTTTCAAAATAGCACAAAAATATGAAAACGGTTCTTGTTTGTCATGTTTGTTAGATTCAAATAAGAAGGTAGAACTCGAGTGGGGCAAACGATTCCAAATTATTGAGGGAATTGCAAGGGGGCTTCTCTACCTCCATTGAGATTCTTGCCTTAGGGTCATACACTGTGACTTAAAAGTGAGCAATATTCTCTTGGATGGAAAGATGAACCCGAAAATTTCAGATTTTGGGTTGGCACGGATGTTTGAGGGCACTCAAGTCTTGGTGAACACTCACAAAATTGTTGGAACCTTGTAAGTTCTCTAGCCCTACTTGAATAATCAATCTTTTGAGTCGATCATTGGAAAGCAGAGAGAAATGATTGATTTAGCACAAGGATGCTATCACTTTAGAAATGTTTCATCTCGTTGTCCCTCAATACAATTAAAAGGGTAAATACTAAGTTCAAATTAATGCAGTGGTTATATGTCTCCTGAGTACGCTATGGGTGGAATATTTTCCGAGAGGTCTGATGTCTATAGCTTTGGAGTGTTGCTACTAGAGATTGTTAGTGGCAGAAAGAACTCAGCCCTGTATGATCAGGGATATCTCAATCTCCTTTCCTACGTAAGTGCCAAATTCCAACTTTAATCAATATAAAAAGTTCCCTGCAATATTATGACAGTGTTCTCCTGTAGGCATGGCAATTATGGAGTGAAGGCAAAGCATTGGACCTACTGGATGAAGCAATTGCGGTTAGCTTTCCAGCGGAGGTAATAAGATGCATCCACATTCGGCTTCTCTGTGTCTGGGATCATGCTATGGATAGACCAAACATGACGAATGTGGTTCTAATGCTAAGCGGTGAATCAGATCTTCCTCAGCCGAGACAGCCTATATTCACTTTCCAAACTGAATTGCCAAATCATGCTATTCCGCCGCAGCAATCTGTTAACACCATCACTAATACAATGGTTGAAGGAAGATGACGGCTATGTATCATTTGCAGCTGATTTTGTTGTTATTTTCTAAGACATTAGATTACGTTTGGTCGTTTGGATTTCCAAATTAGGATAGGACTACATAGAATATGATATGAAATCTAAGGATTTTACTATGTCCTATCAACCGTTCGATGATTACAGTAATAAACCCGGATATATTTATATTATATCATTGTACATTGTTTGATATAACCGTTATATCAGTATAAATAAACCGATTTTTTTTACAAATAGAGAGTGAGAATCTCTCATAATACTCTTGCCTACTTTTTATTTATTTATTTTTATTTAATTTTCCTCTTTTTAATTACTTTTTTTTTTATTCTTCTTCCCCTTCCATCATTCTCTAATAAAATTTAAATTAAGTAATAAGCTATACTAATATACCTAATTTTAATTTTATTAATTTAAGAAGTTTGAATTTCCTATTTTGGATATTATGAATTTTATCCACCTATATCCCACCTCCTTCATGGAATGATTTAATTCGGCTCATATCTCTCTTATATCCGACTTTATCATATCTTGAACAAATACCAAATGCAAGATATGATATATATTATCATATTCTGAATTTCATCCTAACTAACAACTGTAGCCTAGTGTTTATTTGAGTAACTCTAAGTTATCCAAGAAGATGAAAGAAAACATAAAGTGGCCCAAAGCTTGAATGATGGAGCACTTTGTTCAGAGGAGCTTCGCATATAGATGGAAGGTGTAATAGATGGCCCCATCAAGCCCAGGCCCATGTCTTTAATAGACAAACTCAGCCCATCTTCATTTTTTCTTCTCTACATATCTCACGTGAAGTCAAAGCAGCGATAGAACAAGTAAAAGAGGAAAAACGAGAAGCTCGACCGTGAAGAAGGAAAAAGGGGAAGAAGAGAGAAGAAGGAAAAAATTGTACATGCGTAACCGATCCAGACACATCAACTAACCAAATTAACTATGCAGCATAACACCTGGTAAGTATTCACGTTGATTTCATGTCTAATCGGAGTAATTTTGGAAGTTATGGCACAAATTTTGAGTTATGCAAATTTTTAACTATGAGGTTCGATTAAGAAGTTTTTGAGTTATGATTTATGTGGAAATGGTAGTCTAAGGCTTTGTGGAGTGGCAGGCTTTCACGAAACTCAATTTTGAAGTAGGTTTGTTTGGAACGAAATTTCAAAGTTTTGTGTGCAAGTTACTTGTAATAGATAATACGTGCAATAGCAAAAGACAAACATACGCCATAAACAAGCTTCTTTGTAGCGTTTAGGTGTTGATACATTAATGGTTGAACATGTTTTAGTCGAGTCATTTGTTGGAATAATGTTTTACTCAAATTTTAACATCATTTTCAAATAATTGATAAGATTATGAGTGCGTCAACTCGAGTAACCTCTGTAAGTCAGTTTCAACATTTTTAGTAAGTGGCGTTAGATGTTCTTTGGGTTTATAAACTCATAGTTCAAAAGTAATATGGTTTAATGGAAGAATGACACTAGGGGTGCGTATGGTAACATTTTTATTCCCGGATATAATTTATTTTCAAGAGTAGTTTTTTCTAATTCTATTCTCTAGAATAGTTTCAGAGTAAAAAAAAAAAAAAACATTTGGTAATTGACAAAAGTTTTATTTTCGAAATAGAAAAAGAAAATTAATGTATTTTGGTACAACCTACTATTTTTTTTATGTCGAATTTCTTTTAATTTTTAATAATTTTTTGAGATTTTTTTTTTTCATCTTTTCATTTTTTTTACCACTCTTCTTCTTCCTTGGGCAACAACGAGCATCGAGCAGTAGAAGGTGGACTAGTTAGAAGAGGAAAAAGAAGAAAATAAAAAAATGACTTATTCCAGAAATTATTCCCTAGAATAAGAAGTTATTTTTTTTATTTCTTATTTTTGTTTCAAATATATTCTCCAACCACTTTTCTATTTTGAGAAATAGAAAAATTAACTGATGTTATTAAATGGATTTCTATTTTTTTTTCTATTCTGAGAAATAAAAGAACAAACAAATAGTAAAATTAAAACGTTACCAAATGGAGCTTAGAAGTGTCAAAAATTGTATACGACACTTACTCTAGTGCCAAAAATTTTCATCAACTAACTTAAGTGCTAAATTAGAAAAAAAGGATCACCAAAGCGCCTTCGACAAGAAATTTCGATCAGAGAAATTACGTGACTTTCATAATTCAAATTTTTATTTGAGATGACATTTTTTTGGTACCGATTTGATCGCTGTTTAACTTTGATTGATACTAAAACAATCATTTTTAATGGTGGCTAGCATTGAAGTAATCACTTTTTAGCTTGCTATATGACATTATTTAGGAATTATATGCCACGCATGATTGAGAATTTAATCAAATATGGCTATATTAGAGTTCTATCAACCCAAATCAAAGTTGACACTTAAGTGATCCGTAGAAAACTTGTGGCATTACATAACTTTTAGCACTTTTAGTGTCATTCTACCATGGTTTAACTATTGTATGAGTTATGAAATGACATTTTTGTTGCATAAAATTTTGGATCGAGCATTTAATATTCTTTGGTTATTTACACATATTTAAAAGGTGTGTTATACAAGGTATTATAAAGTCATATATATGTATGTATGTAACTACTTTGTGAACTGGTTTATAAAATGGTTTATGAATGATTTAAAAATGGCGGATGAGCTACATTGTGAAAAGTTATTTGTTTGATTTATGAGATGGGATTCTAGTGTTGGAGCATAGTTGTTTGATGCTCAATACGATTGTAAACCTAGTGAGGAGTTTTTGGGTATGCATACTAATTCAAGATATCCTTCTGAGCCGAGCCATTGACTTTGTAAGGGGAGGCCTTACCAAGAGAAGAATCTTGGTCGCTTTGTTACAAGCCATTGTGTTGAGACCACAATTGTCGCACTCCGATTCCACAAGGATAGGGGCATCACATGGCCATCCTTTTTTCAAGGGACACAACCTCAACATGATATCAAAATATATACATACATATCTATGTATATGTATATATATTTGATAAAAAAGTTATTTGGTAACAATTTAGAGTTTTCTATAATCTACCAACATGATATATGCACATATCTAACAAAATCAACTCAAAAACTCATTAGCTACATAAATCCCATACCCAAAAGTTCCCACCATCCAAAAGTCCTCCACTTGCTAACGATAACGCTCATGACCTGCTTGCGGCTCGCTGAAGAACCTAAAAAGCAAGTAAATGAAAGAAATAAGTTACAACGGCTCAATGAGTAATATATTTTTTCTAAGCAGATTGAACAATCACTTTACATCACTTTAAAAATGATCACAAGTTATCATCTCAAACTCATTATACGATATACGTAAAGCATTGGAAACTGTATGATTTTCCAACAAAACTTTATACGTATAAGATTAGTCAATGAAACCTACTTAACAATAACACACAACCATCAATGATCTAATCCATTGACTAATCTCATCAAATCATACATCAATGGTTCATTCCATCGACTAATCTAGTGCTCACCCCATCAAACTATAGTCACATTTAACGCCGTGACATAAGTGACTAAGTCTACCACCTATATCAGCCGGCGGTTCGGCCTAGAAGGACGTGTTGAAATAATTTACTTACTACCCCCTTAATGGGTTCTCATCACAATAATATAAGCAATATTAATTGGCATCTTCCTCCATCGATCCACAATCAACATTAGAAAGCTATTTCATAAAAAAGTTTTGTTGAAAGTTCATAATTCAGTATTAATATTATGTATATATTGTATAGTGGAATTGAAATAAATGAAATTTTGATATTATTTTATAGATATGCATAGTGGGTGCTCAATTTACTTAGAAAAGATATGCACTATTCATTGAGTTATGATTGTTCAGCCCATTCTTTTCCTAATCTTTTTAGGTTCTTCGGTTAGCGACCACTAGAGAGAGCGTTATTGACAAGAACTTGTGAGAGTTGGACTTTCAAGTATAGTTTAAGATTGCATTCTTAGGATGGAAGGATGGCCTTGTCACCCTCTCATCCCTATAGGATTCGGGGTGTGACAAAAGGCTAATGTTAGCTAGCGATCAAAATCAAAGCCATGTGAACCTTAAACTGAAGTACTCAAGACTCAAGAGTTAGCCCTTTGTTAAGAACCGTAATCAAATCTAGCTTCATTGAACATGAAACTAGTGCTATTGCATTTACAAATAAATATGGCAAAAAAAATTCGAGATATTTATACTAGAAGTCTTAAAACTTATTACGAAAGTATAATTGAGTCATAAAACTTTTAAAGAGTGTAACCAAGTCATAAGACTTGTCAAATTTGTGCAATTGAGTCATTCCGTTAACACTGTCAATTTGTTTAACGGAAAATGTTGACATTACATTTTAAAATTAATTTCTCTCTTTCACGTGACATTTTTTATTAATTTTTCTTCCAATATTATTTAAATAATATTAAAAAACAAAAAAAAAATTAAATTTTTTTAAAAAATAGAATAAAAGAAATAAAAAGGATAAGGACTCACCAGTGGCCTTTGCTACTACCGCCCATCGCCAGTAGTGAGGGCTTGCATCGCCCAAATATGGGTTCCTACCTTTTAGTTTTTTTAATGTTTTTATTTTATTTTTAAATGCTTTAAATAAGTTTAGTTTTTTTTTAATTTTTAATTTTTTTTTAATTTTAGTTTTTTTTAAATTAGTTTTTGAATATTTTTATTTAATTTTTAAATGTTTCAAATAAGTTTAGTTTTTTTAAAATTTTTAGTTTTTTTAAAATTTTTAGTTTTTTTTAATTTTTATAGTTTTTTCTAATTAGTTTTTTAAATATTTTTATTTTTATTATTTTATTTTTTAAAACTAGTTTTTTTTAAATTTAAATTTTAAAAAAATTATTTTATTTTTTAATGTTTTAAATAAATTTCGTTTTTAATTTAATTAAATTAATTTTTATATTAATTTTTTTAACACGTTGGCACCAAAATGATGTCGTTTTTGTATTGTTTAGCCATGTCAGCGTGCAAAACAACATCGTTTTGCACCCAACTCGCCGGAAAATTGCCACGTTAGGATTTTGCCTGGTGTGGCACTTAAGTATTCCACTTTAATCCAAAACTGGCATTGAAGTATTACTTTTATAACTTTTGGTACTTAAATGTCCCTCCGTGCCAAGTTTTGGCACTTGGGCTGTACTTTGCCCCCAAGATATGTGTTGGAAGATACACGTGATCAATCACGATCATTTAGTATTGGATCCAAATTGTAGAATATATGTAGAATATTTACTTGCTTTTCTTATACACATCTTGTATTATAAACATGGTGGACATTGTACATTGAATGATATAGAGAAGAAATACAAGAAAATTCTCTCCTCCTATTTTCTCGACTACTTCCTTCTCATCTTCTTTCATGGTATCAGAGCACCATGTTCTGATTCTAACCTAGCTTTCGCACTCTTGTATGAATTGCCTTCCATTTCTTTTTTCTTTGTCTTTGTTGCCGCGACACTTGCAAAACAAAGCAGCCTCCGGAAGGAATTCCCCCCTTTCTTTGAACATTCATCCTTTCCAATCCGATGAACAAATTGAAAGGGGCTAGTGAATACACCTAGAGGGGGGTGAATAGGTGTATACAAAACTTTTCGTAGGACTTAAAAGAATATGTTTGATATATAGTAAAATAAAATTCAACTATGAAATAGATAAATAACACGAAAGCGTAAATAGGAAGTTCAGGGATGAGAGAAGATGAACACATAATTTATAGTGGTTCGGCTTGTTCCCAAGCCTACGTCCACTCTCCCACACTAACAGCCCACCGGCTGGATTTCACTATGAATCAAAAGAGTCGTTACAATATCACGTCATTGATTCTATAGTGTAGAGACTTTGCTACACTTCTTCAAGGTCTCACAAGTATTTAATCTTTCTTTTGAATACAAGTTTCGCTCAACAGTTGAATCAACAAAGAACAAGGAGCTTTAGACTTTGAAATTTATCTATTACACGCTTTCTCGAATAACCAGAGCTTCTCCCTTTTATACTCCTCTATGCCTCCATACCCGTTGGCACTTTCCAAAGGAGTTCCTCCATCTAACCGTTGGACGGAATCAATTAAGGAGATCTTCGAGTTACTTAAGGAAAGTGATGATAGCCCATCAATCCTGCTCGCCCATACAATCAGGATCTAAGTTTCTCTAAGTAGAACCTTCCAAGTATACATTGTCAATCAACGAATCTAACTTATTCATATCAAGATAAAAATGAATAAAAAGATTTCGAAATGCTATCTCCAGCCGTGAGAGACTTCTTTAACCGCTCGAAACAAATCTTTAAATAAATCCTTGATACTGGATAAATCTTCTTCGACGGTCTATATACTGTCAATGAGGGCAGACTTTAAACTTTGAATCTGATGGTCTTCAGACTTTGACGACAAAGTCTTCAAGTCTTCAGACTAGACTGATAGAAACGTTTTGTCAACTTCAAAACACATAAGGAAGTTTTCTCCAACAATCTCCTCCTTTTTTATGGTGACAAAACTTTCCTACAGATTTGGAAATATTGACTTGCAAGACAAAACTCAAGCAAACAAGAATACGATATCTCATAAACAATGAGTGAGTTAAAGATAGTATCAAATCTGCATTCACAGGAAATTGGTTAGTCCTGTAAAAACAACTACCTCGTACCAATATCGTACCAAGTATGCTTAAGATACTTTAAAGCAATCACATAATCAAAACACAATCCACAATCCAAAAGTCACACCAGATAAAAGTTAAAGTCAGAAAAATAAGTATGATCAAACAAATCAAACAAATCTGCAAATCTCTCCCCCCTTTTTGTCAGCATGAAAAAGGTAGAGACAAAACAAGAATTGATTTAAGATGATTTGGGAACGCGAATAAGCTGGAAATCTCCCATTGACTTGACTATCTCCTCCAGCTTCCTCAAATCCTCCTTCAGATGTGCTAAATCTTCACCCTTGGTAGTTGCTTGAATTTGAAGATTAAGGGCCTGAACTTGATTGATCAACGATTCTAAAGAGGCTTTATAAGCATTCTACATGTTTCGAAATTCGCATCCCAAGGCATAAATCTGACCTCTCAATTCCATGAGAATATCAACCAGTCTTCGAAAGTCTGCTGAGTTGTCTGTTTGAGTGCTTGCCTCAGCATGGTCAGATAAAGGCACATCCAGATTTGCAGAAGATACCTCATGACCTTCTTTAGGAAAGTGAGAGACATACACATCTTCTGGATTGGCAGGAGAACGATTGATATCATCACTAGTGAAAGCAAGAGAAGGAGTACCTCTTTTCTCTACAGCTCCCCCTGTGTCTGTGCCTTCAGGCGGAGAGAAGTACTCTTCCTGCTCAATTTCCTCTTCAATGATAGGACGACCTTGTTCTCCTTGATTCTCCTGGTTTTCGACTTCTTTTTTCTCTGTCTCCTTCCTCCTTGATTCCCTCTCTTCACTCTTCTTCTCGGTCTCTTCTGGTCTTTCTCTAAACTCTGTTTCTAGAACAGAACGCTGCAAATTTCTCAACGAAAGAGCAGAGATGGTAACATCATCATCATCATCTTCTTCATCCTGCAAGATGATTGCTCTTCTTCTTTTAGTTGGACCTGTCACCGGCTCCTTTCCTTTTCGTTTTGCAGCAACAGAGTCTTGATGAGTTTGTTGAGGAGTCTTTTCTTTGAACTTCTCCAGAGCTTTGTTCAGCTCTTTCAGACGCATTTTAGAAACCATCTTCAGCCATACCACCATTTGTTTGCACGTTCGAACACACAGAATTCTTGGAGGTTGGATGTCGAAATGTCTGAAAAGCTTTGTAACAAGTGCTGAATAGGGAAGCTGACCCTTGTCTTTCACCATCGATCTGTAGATGTGAAACATGATAGTATGTGGCAGAGAGAATTTTTTACCAGCATTGATGGCATCCATTAGCGTTGCTTCTAAATTGGGGACATCGGTCTTCAACGTGGATTTTGGTCTAAGACAGTTGATCACAATTTTGTGAAGCAGGATATTCGAAGCATTCATCCTTGAATAAGAAATCCGTCCTTCTGCCATTCCTTCTCGGACAAGTTCCACTGTCGCACGACCATTAGATACACTAATTGATTGAAATAAACCTCTCTCTACTCCAATCACATCAGCCAAGATGTCCATACCCACCACAAAGTCTTGATCTTTAACACTGAAGGAGAAACTGTTCGCATCCAGAAAACTTAGATTTGAATAAAAATAAGCAATGAGTTATGGATGGGCTACAATCGAGTCAGAACAAAAACATTCAAGCTGAATTAAAGTGAATTTCTCCCGTAATTTCACATTCAGGGAGTTAAGAAAATCAAAATCCACAATCCACACTCCTTGGATTCATCACTCCTCGCTTTAATAACTTAAAATAAATAAATAACTGCCATAATAAAAAGATAACTTCTTTTTCAAAAAGGAATGATTTCTTCAAAAATTTAGAAAGATAAAGACAATCAATTACCGATATATAGGCTTACCTTTCAAAAGATAAATTTCTAAAAATTAAACAACTTATAGTCGTGATCCAAGATCATTTAGGTCTGAGCGTCATTTGGGTTTTTAACCTAGAGTCTGAGCTTCTTCAGACTTTATAACATTAAGCTTGTGCCGAATAGACTCAAATTGACTTTTCTCTAGATATTTTGTAAAGATGTCCGCCAGTTGGTTCTTCGAGTCAATGAATTGAATCAATATTTCTCCATTTTGAACATGATTTCTTATAAAGTGATGCCGAATCTCTATATGCTTTGCTCTTGAATGAAGGACTAGATTCTTGGTGAGGTTGATTGCGCTTGTGTTATCACATTTAATCTCAGTACATGAGTTTTCAATTCCAAAGTCTCTTAACTGTTGTTTTATCCATAGGATTTGAGAACAACAGTTTCCAAGAGCCACATATTCTGCTTATGTTGTTGAGAGAGCAACCGTACTTTGCTTTCTAGAGAACCAGGATACAGTCCTGTTTCCAAGTAATTGACATGTACCTAAGGTGCTTTTTCTATCAACTCTGCATCTAGCAAGATCTGCGTCTGAGTATCCAAGAAGAGTAAAGTCTCCCATTTTTGGATACCATAGATCTAACAACGAGGTTGTTGCAACGCATTTGATGATGCATTTTGCAGCACTTAGATGAGATTCTTTGGGGTCTGATTGAAATCTGGCACACATACAAACACTAAACAAAATGTCAGGTCTAGAAGCAGTAAGATAGAGAAGTGAACCAATGATACTTCTGTATAGCTTTTGATCAACTTTCTTTCCTCCTTCATCTTTATCTAGCTTCGAGGAACTTGACATCGGTATTTCAGTCTTCTTGCAATTCTCCAAACCGAATTTCTTAACAAGTTCCTTAGCATATTTTTCTTGATGAATAAAAATTCATTCATTCAATTGTTTCACTTGTAGTCCAAGAAAGAAAGATAGTTCACCCATCATGCTCATCTCGAATTCTTCTTGCATAGACTTAGAAAATTTCTTGCACAGATTTTCATTAGTAGATCCGAAAACAATGTCATCAATATATATTTGAACAAGTAGAATTTTACCTTCTCTTTTAATAAAAAGAGTAGTGTCTACTTTACCTTTTACAAAGCCACTATGAATCAGGAATTTGCTTAACCTTTCATATGAAGCTCGAGGTGCTTGCTTTAAACCATATAGAGCTTTTTTCAATCTGAATACATAATCTGATCTCCTTGGATCTTCGAAACCAGTTGGTTGTTCCACATAAACTTCCTCTTGAATGAAGCCATTTAGGAATGCACTTTTGACGTCCATTTGAAACAACCTGAAATTTTTATAGCATGCAAAAGCAAGTAATAAACGAATTGCTTCTAACCTTGCCACTGGTGCGTAAGTTTCATCATAGTCTATCCCTTCTTCTTGCGTGTATCCTTTGGCCACGAGCCTTGCTTTGTTCCTTAAGACTTTTCCTTTTTCGTCTATCTTGTTCCTGAAAACCCATTTAGCACCGATAATAGATTTACCTTTTGGTTTAGGAGTTAATTCCCAAACATCGTTAATGCTGAACCGTTTGAGTTCTTCTTGCATAGCTTCAATCCAGCTTTCATCTATTAAGGCTTCTTCTATACTTTTGGGTTCTATTTTAGAAATAAGAGTGACAGCGCTAGACTCTTCATGCCTTTTGGATCTTGTTCGTATCCCTTCATCGATGTTACTAATGATGAGTTCTTTGGGATGACTTGACTTGTGCTTCCAGTTGTTGGTTGGTCTGACAACTTGTTCATCTTTTTCTTCATTTGATTCTTCAAGATTCGTTCATTGTTGACCTTCTGTAGTCTGAGCTACTCCAAAGGAATTGGAATTTGTAGAGTTCGGATTAAGCTCAGATTCCTCCGGTTGAGTCGGAACTAATTGATTTTGTGTAAATTCTTGGAATTTGACATTCATTGACTTTTCCACAGATTGAGTCTTCTTGTTGTATACTTTCTAGGCTTTGCTGGTTGTTGAATATCCAAGGAAGATTCATTCGTCTGACTTTTCTTCAAACTTACCAACATGATTATTTGCATTTTTTAAAATAAAACATTTGCAGCCAAACACATGAAAATATGAAACAATTGGCTTTTGTTTTCTATTAAACAACTCATAAGGAGTTTTCTCCAGAATAGGCCTCAGGAATACTCTGTTAATGATATAACATGCTGTAGAAACTGCTTCAGCCCAAAAACGAGATGAAATGTTACTTTCAATTAAAAGAGTTCTTGCCATTTCTTGCCAAGATCTATTCTTTCTTTCCACTACTCTATTTTGTTATGGAGTGTATGGCGAAGAGAAAACATGCTTTAAACCACATTCATCACAAAAATTTGCAAAGTCTTGATTTTCGAACTCACTTCCATGATCTGTCCGGATGCTTGTAATAGTATATCCTTTCTCATTTTGAATTTTCTTAGCAAATTTTGAGAAGTGAGAAAAAGTTTTAGACTTACTTGATAAAAAAAAACACCCAAGTATAGCAAGAAATGTCATCTACGATTACCGAGCAATATTTCTTCCCACCAATGCTTTGTGTTCTGGTTGGTCCAAAGAGATCCATATGCAGAAGCTGCAAAACATGATCAGTTGAAACTTGATTTACAGGTTTAAATGAGTTTCTTACTTGTTTACCCAGAACACATGGTGTACATAATTCTGTCTTTTGAAATCTTAGGTTGGGCAATCCATGAACAAGCTTTTTGGAAGAGATCTTGGCTATCTGTTTCATACTGACATGGCCAAGTTTTCTATGTCAGAGATTCTCTTCATCTTGAATGGAGATTAGACACTGAGAGCTTTCTGATTTGATATCAAGCAGATAGATGTTTACATGTCTTCGACCAGTAAAGGATTGAGACAAATCGTTACTAATTCCTGAACATGTGCCTTCTTGAAAGTTGATTTTGAAACTAGTGTCACACAGTTGGCTTATGCTGAGAAGATTGTAGTTTAAGCCTTCCACCAAGGAAACATTATTGATTGTGAGACTTCCAATCTTGACAGTTCCAAGTCCAATGATTCTTCCTTTGCCATTTCCTCCAAAGGAAACTTTTCCACCATCTATTTGGGTAAGCTTTATGAAGTAATTTGAATCTCCTGTCATATGTCTTGAGCAGCCACTATCCAAGTACAATTTAATCTTTTTCTTGATAGTGACCTGTAATTATGCAAAAATTTCAAGTTTTCTTTGATACCCACACTTTCTTGGGTCCAGGGGAGTTAGTTCCAAAAGTAGTATTTGCCCAGTTTCTCTTAACAGGTTTCCAGACTTTAGGACAATCATTCTCAAAATGTTCCGAGCTGTTACACTTAGAACATTTAAGAGCACTTTGACCAATAGATTTTACAAAAACTTTTTGAAAATGATTTCTGTAAAAAGCTTTAGCAGGTCTTTGTTTAATTCTTTCTTTTACCTTTGGAAAATCAATTAAATTAACGGTTTCTGGTGTCATTCCCAAACCTGATTTATAAAAATAAGGTATTTGAATTGAAATAATTTTATCAAGTTTTTCAGATCCATTTAAAACCTTTTTGAAATAGCTGTAATATCCTTTTCTAAGAGAATGTTTTCTTTTGAAAGAAACTCTTCATTTTCTTTTGAATTCTTAAAATTGTTGTTCAGATTTTCAAATTTTTCTTTCAAATAACTTTCCTGTTGCCTTAGTATAGAATTTTCCTTTTTGAGTTCGAAAATCCTTTTAAGAGATACCTTTAGGCTAAGACAAAGTTCATCAATGTACTTTGAAACTTTAATGGGAATTTTAAAGTTACTTACCTCAATTTCTTTATCAGAATCTGAGTCTGAGTCTGATTATGAGTTTGCCAGTAGAAAAATATTGGCATACTCTTCATCACTCTCTTCACATTCTATATCGCTCCAAGTCTCTGCTTTGAGAGCTTTCTTGAGTTTCTCTATATTTCCTTTCTTTTTCTTCAGTAGAGGACAGTTGGGTCTGATGTGTCCTTTCTTTTTGCATTCGAAACAAACCACATCCTTGTTGAACTCATTATCTTCAGTTGCTTTATAGGAAAGATTGGAGCAAAATAGCTATAAATTAGTAAAATTAAAACATGATTTTAGTTTACTAGAAGCATTGACATATTATATTTTTTAGCTCGGTGGAAACAAAATACTTTTCCTAAGGATTGAAAATTAGATTTCTCTACAAAAATATAGTCGTAATTGCAATGCAATAAATACTAAAGGCAGAAGAGGGCAAAAAGGTATTGACAGACAATTTTTGGATGGAGTCTAGTCTTGGGATAGAATTGATATGATTTCAAATAGTGAGGATTTATTGCAACTTGATTCATAAGATTAATACATGGTGGAGCCGGGAAATACAAGTTTAATGATATTTCCATAGGCAGACTGAGATCTTTGAGTGTACTGCTTCCTCCAGTTGTATTTTCTTCCCTTTTTGTTCAACTTTTTGAATTTCCTTATCATGAGTGACAATTCTTCATCGTCCAAATCGTCTTCAGTATCTGTAACATCAGAATCATCGTTAGACTTTAAAGCAATTGATTTTTTTACCTTTAGGTCCTTCATCTTCATTGATTTGCTCCACTTCGTAAGACTGAAGTGTGCCCACTAATTCATCGACAGATAAAGGTGCGATCATTTGAGTTTCTCTAATGGAAGTCTTGATGTGATTCCAATCTTTAGAGAGTCCTTGCAGCAACTTGTTGACTTTCATTTGTGCTAAGATAGGTTGCCCATGATATGCAAGACCATTTACAATTTCTATAAAACGGCTAAACATATCAGTAATAGTTTCTCCTGGCTTCATTTTGAAAGCTTCATATTGCCCAAGAAGAATGTTGATCTTTGTCTCTTTGACTCGATCAGTTCCTTTATAAGTAACATGTAACGTGTCCCAGACTTCTTTTGTTGTTTCACATGATGAAATTATGTTATACTCATTAGGAGATAAAGCACAGTATAAAGAATAGATACCTTTTGCGTCGAGAGCTTATCTTTTGGTTATCTCTTCTTGTGTCAATTCTCTTGCATCTGTCACTTCCTTTCCTCTTTCTGAAGTTGAAGTTATTGTTGGAATAACTCTTCTTTCCACTACATCCCATTTAAGGGGATCTTTCGATCTGAGGAAAGCTTTCATCTTGTTCTTCCATACGTTGCACTCTTTTCCATCAAAGTAAGGCGGTCTGGTGTTGCTCTTACCTTCAATCAGTCCTGTAACCAAAATACTAGCCATAGATCTTTAGCTTAAGAAGTAAAACACTTCAATAAATAAGCACACAGACTCTGATACCAATTGAAATGGGCTAGTGAATACACCTAGAGAGGGGTGAATAGGTGTATACAAAACTTTTCGCAGGACTTAAAAGAATATGTTTGATGTATAGTAAAATAAAATTCAACTATTAAATAGATAAATAACACGAAAGCGTAAATAGGAAGTTCAGGGATGAGAGAAGATGAACACATAATTTATAGTGGTTCGGCTTATTCCCAAACCTACGTCCACTCTCCCGCACTGACAGCCCATCGGCTGGATTTCACTATGAATCAAAAGAGTCGTTACAATATCACGTCTTTGATTCTACAGTGTAGAGACTTTGCTACACTTCTTCAAGGTCTCACAAGTATTTAATCTCTCTTTTCAATACAAGTTTCGCTCAACAGTTGAATCAACAAAGAACAAGGAGCTTCAGACTTTGAAATTGATCTATCATGCGCTTTCTCGAATAACCAGAGCTTCTCCCTTTTATACTCCTCCATGCCTTCATACCCGTTGGCACTTTCCAAAGGAGTTCCTCCATCTAACCGTTGGACGGAATCAATTAAGGAGATCTTCGAGTTACTTAAGGAAAGTGATGATAGCTCATCAATCCGACTCGCCCATACAATCAAGATCTAAGTTTCCATAAGTAGAACCTTCCAAGTATACCTTGTCAATCAATGAATCTAACTTATTCGTATCAAGATAAAAACGAATAAAAAGATTTCGAAATTCTATCTCTAGCCTTAAGAGACTTCTTTAATCGCTCGAAAAAAATCTTTAAATAAATCCTTGATACTAGATAAATCTTCGACGGTCTAGATATTATCAATGAGGGCAGACTTTAAACCTTTAATCTGATGGTCTTTAGACTTTGGCGACAGAGTCTTCAAGTCTTCAGACTAGACTGATGGAAAAGTTTAGTCAACTTCAAAACACATAAGGAAGTTTTCTCCAACACAAATTACTGCAATTTTTATTGCAATTTTTATCATGACAAACCTAGAAACACTTACCTCAGCCTGTGAAGATCAGTCGGGAAGGAATGTGACACCACATGCTTTGCCCAATACAGATTCATCAATCATCACCTCCATGACTGAACGCAACCCAATCAAGGCCAAACACAATTGCAACACATGTAATGGCAACAAATTCCGACTCAGTTCAATCCAGGGTCCTTCTCAGGCTATCCTTATCAATGGATGCCGTACACATGGATTTAGGGATTAAACCCAGGTACATCACAGCCAGGCTACTAGAGCATGCAGATCAATGGAGGCCTACCAACCAATACTGGGGCAGGCTCAACCATCAGCATTAAGCAAATGGGTGAATCAGGAAATTCAAATGCGGGACAGTCTACAAATAATCTAGGATTCCCAATAGGGTTCAGAAATTCGAATGTGGGTCAATCTACGAATAATCCAAGATTCCCAACATGGTTCCTACCTTTTCCCTTTGCGGTTGCCATGGGTCGCCCAGAACCAGGCGACGCGCTATATGTCTCCAACGCCGACGGACCTGAGTTGCAACTTATCAGCCACCCCCTCACAGGACCGGGAAATTACTCAAATTGGGCAAGCGAATTCCGTCGAGCCCTCGTAACAAAAGATAAGGAGGGATTTATCGACGAAACCATTATGGTCCCCACTGACAAAAAATTAGGGCGATAATGGAAAAAGTGCAACCAGTTGGTCAGAACGTGGATAGGCAATTGCATCAGCCCAGAGATAGCTGCTGGATTGCCTCCAATAGAAGATTCCAAAAATTTTTGGGACCATATACAAGAAATGTATGAAAAACTGGATCGGGCGAGAATCTTCTCGCTACATCAGGCTCTTTATGAACTGAAGCAAGGAAATACATCGGTGACAACGTGCTTCAACAAGCTGTCAGCTCTCTGGAATGAGCTAGAAGCAGCGGAGGAGAAGCTTAATGGCCCCAAAACCACTCTTCAACAATACAAGGAAATCAAATACAGAGAGAAGACAACATGTTTCCTGCTTATCCTTAACGATTCTTACCTCCATTTCAGGTCACATATTCTTGCGATGGAGCCTGTGTCCTCGATCGAGCATATATTTCAACTTGCCGTGCAAGAAGAAAGCCAAAGACTTGCCTTGACAGAAGGGAAAGGGGCGGAAACCCTAGCACTTGCCGCAAGAATAGAAAGGGGCTCGCGAACCCTAGAAATGAGACGTGATTCGAACCTAGGGTTTGCGGAACAAAAGGTTTTTAAAGGGGCTGTCGCGGACGGTCATGATCGCACGCAGTGATGGGACGGCTCAAGAGTGGCGCGCAATCTTGGAGATCTGGATGGTGTAGATACATCTCTCACTAAAGGATCCAATGGCGGGAATTTTTCGAAGACTTACGGGCCAAATCCGAATGGGCCCAATTCTTATGAACTCCTAAGGGCCCAATTCCTATGGGCCAAATTCAAAAAATAAGGGAAAATTATACTGTGAATTTTGCAGACGACCCCATCACACCATTGAAAATTGCTGGAAGTTACATGTCAGACTTGGAGAAAAAAGGGGCAAGGAAATCTCAGCAGCAGCATATCAACTCACAGGACAGGCAAGTGCAAATCAATCCATTACTCATGGTGAATATGAGCAATTGATGCAGGCACTGCAAAAATTGGATGTTCAAAAGAAGGGGAGCAGCTTTACAGGTATTTCTCATTGCGGGATAAACAATATATGAGAAGACATTATTTGCCACTATTAATGAAAGACTAGATAGCCCTATTGTAGTGCGGTTACCAAATGGAAATGTTGCTCATGTCACTATAATTGGGACAATTAGTCTTAGTTCTGAAATCATTATCACCAATGTCCTATACATTCATGAATTCCAGTTCAATCTTATATTTGTGTCAAGAGTCTGTAAAGAAAATTCATGTCGAGTTTCTTTCAATACTAATAGTTGTCAATTTCAAGCCATTTCGACTGGGAAACTGATGGGATGGGGTAATCTATTTGAATGACTATTTTTCTGGAGAAGTTTGGCCAAGAATCTAGACTTTTCTCCTTGTAATAAACAACCATTGTGTAATTCGACTACCAATGATAATAATTTCCTTTTCCATTCTAGATTGGGTAATAGTTCCTTATTTCCCTATTTTCAATGTCACATTTGTCCACTTGCAAAATAATCACGTAGCCTTTTTCCATTGAGCAAAAGTCGTGCAGCTGATATTTTTTCTTTACTCATATTGATGTCTAGGGACCATACCATACACTAAATCATGATGGTTCTCGTTTCTTTCTCTCCATTGTGGATGATCATTTAAGGGCCACATGGATTTTCCTTCTGCAGTCTAAGAGTCAAGTCGTATCACATTTAAAAACTTTCCTTTCTCTGTCAAAAACTCACAAAAACTCAATTTGGGAAAGCTATCCAAAAAATTAGGACAGACAATAGGAAATAATTTTTCAATTATGAGTGTACGACTTTATTATCATTTCGAGGGATTATGCATGAAAGTTCGTGTATATACACACCACAACAAAATGGAATAGTAGAAATGAAGCATCGTCACTTGTTGGAAGTTGCCAGGGCTTTGAAATTTCAGGGTTCTATTACAGATAACTTTTGGGGAGAATGTGTATTGACTGCAGCATATTTGATCAACCGTATGTCGACTAAGGTTCTTAACAGTCAAAGTCCTTTTGAAATCCTTTTTGGGAAGAAGCTAGATCTTACTCATCTAAGGATTTTTGGATGTCTATGCTATGCTTCTATAGTAGGACCTAAGGATAAAATGGGTCCACGGGCTCGCCGTGGCATATTTTTGGGGTATGCTACCCTACAGAAGGGATACCAAATATTTGATCCTTCTACAGGTATATTCTTCGTTAGTAGAGATGTTCGGTTCCAAGAAGAGTTTTTCCCTTTCTCTTCCCAGGAATTAGACATGGACACACAGGGATATTCTCATACTCATCATATCGAAGAATCCAATAATGATCTGGGATATGTTCTGATTCCCTACTCAGATAATACAGGTACTGATCCTACACCTACTATGGCCATGACACCCTTAGCAGAAGATACGGATCAAAACCCAGATGAAGGGATTACTTTAGAATCCTCACCTGTGGAGACTCTAGCAACTCAGTCCTCTTCTGAAGACATCCAGCCAAGACGCTCAGGACTAACCACACGTCCCCCCACTTGGACCAAGGATTACATATGTGGAGTGAGAAATTCACCAGGTATTCTTTTTCCTGTTTCTTCTTATGTTTCCTTCGATCGATTATATAAGGAGCATTGATGTTGCATTACTCGAATTTCTGAAGAACGAGAACCTTCAAGCTATGCTGAGGCAAGTACTGATTCGGGATGGCAGAAGGCTATGGCAGCAGAATTGCAGGCACTGGTAGATAATTAGACATGGGATCTTGTTAGTCTACCTCCACATCGCAAACCAATTGGCTGCAAATGGGTCTACAAAATCAAATACCGAGCTGATGGTTCAGTTGAAAGGTACAAAGCCCGATTGGTGGCAAAGGGTTTCACACAGAAGGAAGGTTTTGATTATCATGAAACATTCTCTCCCGTTGCCAAAGATGTTACGGTCCGCTCTTTCTTTTCTGTAGCAGCTTATCAAGACTGGCCATTACATCATATGGATGTTCATAATGCTTTCCTATATGGAGATCTCGATGAAGAAATTTATATGGACATACCACAAGGTTTACGGAAATAGGGGGAGAATAAAGCATGTCGTCTCCGCAAATCCCTATATGGGCTCAAGCAAGCATCCAGACAATGGTACGCAAAATTTTCTGAATCCCTGATAGCTACTGGGTTTCAACAGTCCAAATTTGATTATATTGTTTTCACATGGACCAAAGGTACGTCATCTATATACTTGATGATATATGTAGATGATATATTGATTTTGGGCAATGATGCGATGGTTGTCAAAAGTTTCAAGCAATTCTTGCACTCTACTTTCCATATAAAAGATCTAGGGTCGCCAAAGTATTTTCTTGGAATATAAATTGCTTGCTTAGACCAAGGAATATCCCTCAGCCAGAGAAAATTTGCCTTGGAAATCATATCAGAAGCCGGACTGTCAGGATGTACGCCGGTTGTAATCCCAATTGAGCAAAATATCAAATTGACTATAGCAGAGTATGATATTGGAATCTCTCAAGAAGCCGATCCTATACCGAGAGATCCAATAAGTTATCCGGATATCAGTTATGCCGTGCAAACCCTTAGTTAGTTCATGCACAATCCAAAGTAGTCCCACATGAATGCAGCACTCAAAGTGGTAAAATATTTGAAGAAATGTCCAGGTCTTGGGATTCTTCTCTCCAAGAAATGTGATATGAGGATGATTGCATATTGTGATGCAGATTATGCGACATGTCCGATGAGCAAAATGTCCATAACGGGTTTCTGTATCAAGTTAGGGGATTATTTACTTTCATGGAAGGCAAAAAAGCAACCGACTGTTTCATTATCCTCAGCAGAAGTGGAATATCGAGCCATGGCAAAGACCACATGTGAGGTAGTGTGGCTACTAGGATTGCTTCAAGATCTTGGGGTACAAGTTCAAGGGCCAACCAAATTGTTTTGTGACAACGATGCGGCTCTCAAACTTGCCTCAAACTCGATAGTTCATGAAAGAACAAAACACATAGAGGTAGACTGCCATTTCATTCGAGAAAAGATCCAGCAAGGGATAATCGAGACACTGGGGATCCGAACAGAAGAGCAACTAGCAGACGTCTTCACCAAACCCTTATGTCAAAACCAGCACGCGTATCTTCTAAGCAAGCTAGGTGGCTTGGATATCTACAAGCCACCAGCTTGAGGGGGAGTGTTGGAAGATACACGTGATCAATCACGATCATTTAGTATCGGATCCAAATTGTAGAATATATGTAGAATATTTACTTGCTTTTCTTATACACATCTTGTATTATAAACATGGTGGACATTGTACATTGAATGATATAGAGAAGAAATACAAGAAAATTCCCTCCTCCTATTCTCTCGACTACTTCCTTCTCATCTTCTTTCAATATGTTAACTCCCCAGCTCCCCAGGCGGGGCGCTACCGTTACATGTTCTATAGCTAGGTTTTACAGTCTTTGTCACCTGAGGTGGCAAATATGGCGGCCTATGGTGGTAGAAACTATGAAGGGACTTGAGATTAGAGTTTGGAGGTACAAAGGGTTCCCTTTTTGTGAGATCTTTTGCTGGCAATTTGGTCTGTTTGATTAAACTGTTTGGTGTTTAGATGCAAAAGTATGCGAAGTGAAAATTTTACATGGGGCAACCAAGGAGGACACAGTCCAAATAACAGAGAAACAGACTGGGCAATCCTAGCATGTCTTAGAAAGCAACGACTTGGAGATTTCCTTTATAGAGAGCGTCCTTTCTTTGCCATGAAATCAGCACCTTGATTTGCTTTTCTAATGTGTGTCATCCTATATAGGGGTGATCGGTTCTTGGTTTGATTCAGTTTTAAGATGGAATCATGAACCGGACTGGAAGGACCAGTTCCTAATTTTGAGAATTGTGGATTGGACCGCTTGGTCCTAGGATTGGGATTGGATCGGACTATCGGTTCTGGTTCAGCCCAATGAAACCAACTACTTTTTTTTTTCTTTCCCACTAAAGAGTGGCCATGCACAATGAGAGAGAAAGTGATAAATCTTAAGATATTGATGGAAGTAATGATGAGTGAAGAGTACTTATGCCATAGTTTGTGATACGATTGGACTAGATAGTATTTAGTTCATATTTTATTAAATTTTTAAGAAATAATAAAAAAGTATTTGTAGTTGGTTCGATTCTCTCTTGAAATCAGGAATCAGGCCGCTCGGATACTGATTTCAATTTTAAGAATTAGGAACCAAGCCAACACTCTAAAAAATCATAGCGAATCGGCCGGTCTGGTCTGATCCAGGCAATTCCTGATATGGGTGGTTTATTTTGCATGCTTCTAATCCTATACTGAGAAAAAGGTTGGAAATTGACATTGTTGCAAGGACCAGACGAGAGCATTTGGACCAACGCAAGTGCATGCATGCATCCGCTCTGGCAATTTATGCTTAAAAAACAAGGCACCATTCGAAAACAACACGTGATTTCGAT
Organism: Eucalyptus pauciflora; assembly: GCA_007663325.1. NCBI lineage: Eukaryota > Viridiplantae > Streptophyta > Magnoliopsida > Myrtales > Myrtaceae > Eucalyptus > Eucalyptus pauciflora. The sequence continues at coordinate 236,626 of VMYD01000063.1, forward strand.
CTCTCCTAGGGGAGCGATGTTTCGTACACTCTCGAAAACGACGTGAAAAAAGATGGAAACTTCCCATTGGGTCAACGGTTCGCTAAAGCTTGTCGTGCACGAACCGATGCCTCTTTTGTGATGGACGAATAATCTATCGCCTTCCTTTTTGTCCTCATCTTTGACCTCTTCGTATAAACAAACACAAACTCGACGACTCCTCCGTCGACGGGAGTCGCTGATCCCACACCGGGGGTCGCAAAATCCCAGAGTAAAAAAGCAAAAAGGTCTCAAATCTCGATCCGACGCGCATTTCTTTTTGTTGAATCCCACTTCAAAAGCCGTCAACTTTATGTCAGAAACTGCAACGCCCAACATGGGTCGCCATTGAAACCCCCTCTCTCACCCATGAAAAGTTTACACTTGTGTTCTTGATTCTCCCTGTAAGATGTGGGCTTTGAAAAGTCAAAAGCGGAAACAAAGAAATAAAAGAAATAAAAAAGAATAAAAAGGGACCGCAGTGAGATAAAAGGAAGAGAGAGAAGACTGAGAGCAATTTGAGAAAGAAGGAAAGAAGAAGACGAAGAAGAAAGGAAAGAGTATTTGGCGCATGCATAGTGCGGACGCCATGCCAACCCGACTCAACTTCATAATGGTAAGAGATTAAGCCCCTCATTTGTACAATCGAAGTATTTTTCGGGTTTCTCAAATTCGGAATTTTTGGAAAATCGAGCGGTGAAGTCCGATTTTTGAGTCGTTAAGCCGTGTATTTTTATAGAAATGATAGTTTAGGATGTTGTGAAGTTGTAGGATTTTACATATTGTAATTTGAGCTTATGATTTGTCCGAAACAAAATTTCAAAGTTTCCTGCATGCGGTGAATAGTGTGCGTCCAGCAGCTTTGGACCCATATTTTGTTGATTTTCGGCTTGATTTTGGAATGGTCAAGTTGAGATTCTTGTAGCATGTGTGAAGGGCTTTCTATTGACTATAAATATATTTGGAATGGGATTCGGAGGAGAAAGTTATAGCGTAATCAAGTTGTGTGTTGAAACTCTGCATTGCGAATGGGTTGAATAATCGCTTTGGGTATACGAATTGCTAACACGTAGGAGTCGTTTTGTCAGAGTTAAGGTGTAGTTTAGTCGTTTCATAGTTGAGGTAGAGTTTTATTTGATTTTAACATTTTTTTGTCGGTTATTTGATAGGGTCATGAGTTCGACGATACGAGTATTATTTATTGTTTGGTCGAGGGCATATCTAGGTGAGTTGTGCTATCTCTTCTATAGATTTATAAAGTTATGTCTTGAAAGAGATAAAAAAAAAATTGAGTATCATATGAGCAATTGAAGCATGTTTGTCGCATAAAAGTATGGATCGGGCAATTACTACGTTTTAATATTTGAAAATGGTTTTACGAAAGGTATTGTGAAATAATACATCGCTTTACGAATTGGTTTATGGAATGAGTTATATGATGATTTGAGAAACATTTTATGAAGGATGTTATAAAAGATTATATATATTTATATATATATCAATTTGTGAATTTGATTTACAAAATGATATGAGAAATGCTTTATGAAAAAGTATTTTTGTTGGATGAATTGAGAGTTATATGGTTGGTTTATGAAATGCATTGTGAATTGTGAGATTAATTGTGGATTGAATTTCTGGATATTGGAGGATGTGAGTTTGGTGCTCAATATCGCTGTGAGCCCGTGGAGGGGTTGGTGGGTATGCATACCAGGTTTAGGGTATCATTCTGGGCTGAGCCACTGGCTTTGTAGGTAGAGACCTTGCCAACAAGGCGTTGTGTAGTGACTATGGTTAGGTATTGAGCAAAAAATTAATCGATAGATGGACCACCGACGTGTGTTTTGATATGAGATGGATCAATGGATACATCATTGATTTTTGGTAGAGATTAATCAATGGATAGACCATTGATTTGATATGTATATATAATGAGTTGGATTATGATTTTTTGATAATGCTCTATATTTATATATATGCATAGTGGCTACTCAATCTGCTTAGAAGATATATGTACTACTTTAAGTGTGGATGCTAAGCCCTCTATTTTCAAATCTTTTTAGGTCCCTCAGTTAGCGATCAATAGAATGAGAGCGATATCGATGAGTACTTTTAGGAGTTGGATTCGGATGGTTAGAGACTGCGTCCTTCGGGTGGAAGGATGGCCGTATTACCCCCATCCCTGTAGGAGTTGGGGTGTGACACTCCCACTCCCCGGAGCAATGTTTGAGGCATTTGGCAACGGTGGAATGCCCTTCACCGGCAAAAACAGAGGAACTCTCTTCCTTATCTCCTTGTTTTTCATGTGGTCGTCTCTGTTTTCATATTCTCGTGCAGCGAATTCGTTATCGCGAGGGCAGTTGGTCCGAGATGGTGAGACTCTGGTTTCTCCTTCTGGGAACTTTGAGATGGGGTTCTTTAGCACTGAGAATTCATCTCTTAGATATGTTGGTATTTGGTACCGCAAGATAAATTTTAAAACATATGTGTGGGTCGCAAACAGAGATAGCCCTGTTTCTGATGAATCTGGAGTTCTGACAATTTCAAGTGATGGAAATTTGATGGTTTTAGATGGGGATCATCGCTTAGTTTGGTCTAGGGGCATTAATTCTTCCTCTGTGCCCACCAACTCAACAGCTGTTTTGACGGATGCTGGAAATCTTGTTCTTCTGGCCAATGCAGATGCTGACACTGCTAGTGCTGATGGTCATGTCAGCAATGCATACTGGCAAAGCTTTGAACACCCGACGGACACGTTTTTGCCTGGCATGAGAGTGAGGGTGAATTCTGCGGTTGGAGAGAACCATGCCTTTAGGTCATGGAGATCGTTGAACGACCCTTCCCCTGGGAACTACTCTATGGGCATCGATCCCCGGTTGCCGCCACAGATAGTGATCTGGGGCCAGTCAGGCCGGGAATGGAGGAGCGGGCATTGGAATGGGCTGTTTTTCACTGGCATGCCAAATATGACTGGCAATATTCAATATGGGTTCAGGCTTTCGACCCCCGAGGAGGATGGAAGCATGTATTTTACATACACACCGTTGAATAGGTCCAATCTCTTGATGTTCCGTATACTTTGGAATGGAATGGGGGAGCAGTTAGGCTGGGATGAGACTAATAATGAGTGGACTGTGCTGCAAGAACAGCCTGCTAAGGAATGTGACCTATATAACAAGTGTGGAGATTTTGCAATATGTAATGAAATGGGCTCTCCCAAATGTAGTTGCATGGAAGGGTTCAGTCCAAAGTCATCGGATCAATGGAACAGGGGTAACTGGTCCACGGGTTGTGCTCGGAAGACACAATTACAGTGTCGGAACAACAGCAGCATTTCAGTGGGAGATGGCAGCAGGATGGATGGCTTTTCGAAATTGGATGGTGTGAAGTTGCCAGATTTCGCGGATTCTGTTTCAGCCACTAGCAAGGAAGAGTGTGAGGCGAAGTGTCTGGGGAATTGTTCGTGTGACGCTTATGCATTTGCTATAGGCTTCGGGTGCATGCTGTGGAGTGAGGATTTGATAGATGTGCAGCATTTTGATAAGGGTGGACTGACCCTCCAAATTCGTCTCGCCAATTTTGAATTAGGTACGATCTCTTATGGGTATTCCCCCTTTGCCATTTTCAAATTTGTTGATCTTTTCCAAAATAATGTTTCTTATACCTAATGATCTTCTTTAATATGATAAAGGCCACAACTGATTGCGTGACTTAGCAGAAAAGGCACTGAGATTCTTATCTATGGAATTGAGTTCATGAAGGTCAGGGATCTCAACAGTTAGTGTAACTGAATAACATGAATCTAGCCTTTTGTAGCAACAGAAAGGAATGAAAGCAATCACGGTCAACAAAGATCACCATATGATGAATCCATAATGGTAGTCTCAAATAATAAACTCCAGCATAACTAGGTACTTTCAAGCTTATAGGAAGGTGAAGGATCAGAACCTTCATGAATATAACCGTCCTATTCATCAGCATATGATTTGTTACATGGCTTAGCCGAAATTTCCTTTGTCTCACCTGCCCGCAACAGGAGGCGTGTATCACACGATAGACAAAACAACTACTGTCACAGAGTTTATCTGTGCTAATGACTTTGGATATTTTATAGGATACTTGAACACTTTCCGATTACTGATGATCTCCTATAATTGTAATTTCTTTCTCTTCTCATGAATAGGAACAAAGAGCAAAATATCCAACGTATTCATAATAATTACTGTCTTGGTTGGAGCGTCTGTTCTCGGTATAACGGTATGGTTGTTGTGGAGGTTCAAGGAGAATTTGAAAGGTGAGATTTCAGTCCGTGGAGTGAATGATTTATTAGTCTTTATTTTCTTATTTACATGTTAATGAACTATAAATACAGGATTCTTGTTTGATGATATTGTTAAGAGCGAAGAGCTATATGTTGATTTGTCCGGATCAGATGATCTTGCTAGTGATGCTAAGCAAGTAGGAGGACCTCATATACCAGTGTTCGACTTCAGTTCCATAGAAGCTGCAACGAATGTCTTTTCTGAAGAAAACAAGCTCGGACTGGGAGGATTCGGTCCGGTTTACAAGGTAAAGATATATGATCACCAGTTCTAGACTCGTGATGTCATATTTGCATTCTTAATTGCCTACCATCTGAATCTGCAGGGAAAGCTTCTTGGAGGACAAGAAATAGCCGTTAAGAGGCTTTCGAGGAAGTCAAGCCAAGGGGTTCAGGAATTTAAGAATGAGGTTATGGTAATTGCGAGATTGCAACATAGAAACCTCGTGAGACTCCTCGGATTCTGCGTTCAAGGCGAAGATAAGATGCTCGTTTATGAGTACATGCCAAACAGGAGCTTGGATTATTTTATTTTTGGTAAGCTGAGTTGAACATTTGAATTTGATCTTTTGCATTTCCTTTAAAGAATTGTCATGAAAATCATTGCATGTGCCTTTTCTTCTCTTTTCAAAATTTGATGCAGATCCAGCAAAGCGAGCACAACTGAACTGGAAGAAACGTTTGGAGATTATTGAAGGGATAGCACGAGGCATCCTCTATCTTCATCGAGACTCTAGATTAAGGATTATTCATCGTGACCTAAAAGCCAGTAATATTTTGTTGGATGAAGAGATGAACCCAAAAATATCAGACTTTGGCACGGCGAGAATTTTCGGTGGGAATGAAAATGAAGCTAGTACCAATCGAGTGGTTGGCACGTAGTAAGTTAAATTTCTTCCAAGTGGGAATAAGGAAAGTGCATCTCTAACTCAAAATGTTTGATCAGGTGGAGTGGATTGATTCATTTGCCCTTGTAATTGCAGTGGTTACATGTCTCCAGAGTATGCGATGGAAGGTCTATTTTCGTTCAAATCTGATGTGTACAGCTTCGGGGTATTATTACTGGAGATCATTAGCGGCAAGAAAAACATTGGCTTTCGCACGCCAGAACATTCTAATCTTATCAGCCATGTGAGTTCTTCCTTATTTGTACTTGAGATAATAGGCACCAAAACTCTCGTTTCAGCAGATGTTTGCAACTGCTTAGTTTGTTCTGTCTAAAACTGTTGTCTGGGTCTGGTTTCTACTTCTCCATTGTCTGTAAGTAAAGTGATATCAACAGACGTTATTAGGCACGCGGACAATATACATTTGAACTCGCTGTTCAAGTGTTTACATCCAAGGGGTTGTACAAAGTGTTTTTCACACAAATGCATGATGATTGCAGGCTTGGCATCACTGGAATGAAGGGAAGGCGATGGAACTAATCGATCCTTGTATCAGGGACATGTGCTCTAAGGATCAGGCATTACGATGCACACAAGTCGGACTATTTTGTGTGCAAGACTCTGCCATAGATAGACCGTGCATGCCTCACGTTGTGCTACTATTAGAAAGTGAAACAGCAGATCTTCCCCTCCCAAAGCCACCCAGGTTAACCTCGATTGGGGACTCCATAGGTTCTTATTCTTTGGGTGAAACAACGGGTCTTTCATTACCGATACAACCCAGCTTATCCTCAATCACGGGCTCCATAGCTACGTATTCTTCATTTGAAAGCCGAGAAATTGAATCATGGAACTCGTGACAGTTGCTAGGCGGATGGTAGATAGGGCCAATGTGATTCATTCATGTTGTTTCGTCTGTTTGTTCTTGTGATCTTTACAATGAAAACAGTGTTCTTGAAATTGTGCGCATGTATTTTTGTCAAAAGGACCTATGTGAAACAGAAAAATATTTACTTGATTCCCTGGTCTTTGTTATGAAAGTGTCTGCATTGCTTTTTAAACTGTAGCGACGCATTTGGTTGCTTTTAGGACTAGCATTTTAGGTAAAAGTTGTTGCTGTGTGACCTCTAGTTCGAGTCGCAGAAATAGTTTTCTTGCAAAAATCTGTGTACATTATAACCAAAGTGGTCAGACCTGTCCCATCATCCCGCGCAGAGTGGGAGCTCCGTGCACTGGCTGCTGTTTTATTCCAGCATTTTGCAGTTTGGTATGCCTGAAGTGAAAATTGATCATTTTGGGACCAAGATGTTGCCCCGTTTGTCCATCCGATGTGATTATATACACACCTTGTCTTTCACCGTTGAAGCTCATTTTGCAGGTGTGTGGATGGATACGCTCGATCTATATAAGCTGAGGGCTTGTTTTGAATTTTGGGAGACAAAGTCAATGTTGCTCAACTAACGAAATATAAAATTTCACGTATTTATTGAACAGTTCAAACATTTGGAGCAGCTCGATGCCTACATAAATCTATCGGAGTCGGCCTCAAGTAACTCTGCTTGGGGTGATGTTCAGCTGCAGGTAGCAGCAGCTTTACTGTCGCTTCCGAGATGCCCGTCATGCGTTCATCGAGTGTCTGTTCACCTACACGTGCACTGACGTTTCCGAAACCCATCTCCCCTGGCATCTATCAGCTGCTGCTGCGAGACTCCCGCCAACATACATGAGACTCGCGCCAACCACCGCCGTTCCAGCCTTTGTCATCACTGCGCCCCCACCTTGAGGAGCACCCTTTCCCTCCCCCCTCTTTCTTAACCTCGGAAGAGGATCTGAGGCTCGATTTGGGGTTCACTTGCCTGAGCTTCGACCTCCGATGATGACTCAATATCGGGAAAGTACTAGCCTTCTCTGTAATTATCATTTCAAGAAAATTTTATAAAGGTGACGATTTAAAGGAAGACGGTTCAAAAGTCTCAATATATCTTTCATTATACGAGTTTTGTCTGTGGGTGGAAGAACGGTTCAAAGTACCTTATTATAACCCCAATTATATACTTCCTTGCGTGTAATAAAAGAAGCTTTGAAACCTCTAACTTCACCGGATCACTTTGAGCCATGCAATCTCCGTGAACCTTACTTCTGGCCTAAAACTAGTAAATGGATACTTTTATGATCTTTCATCAACCCGAGGAGATTGCTTATTTCAGGGGAAATCACGCCAAGACGCGCGCCTAAGAAAGCAGGAACAACTAGACAGGAGCAGCAAGACATGAGTGAGAAATCCCTGTGGAAACCGCATGAAGTAGGCTAGACCACTTGACTTTCACTAAACTTGAATTAAATCTAGGCAAAAGAGGACATCAGCTACCTAAGTTCAAGCTATATATGGGTCATGGAGACTACAGTTTTCTTGAAAGTGACTGTTGTTGAGAGCCACTGGTTTGACATGAACCAATTCAGCAATTGGCAGACAAAAACACAAGCCGTCTATCAGATATTGAATATGTATATGCTAGAGGAAGGAATGTTGGCAATCTGGGACAGTGCTTGAACCGAGTCGGGCATTACCACCAGGGTCCAGCACACAAGGACTTCCCATCCACGACGTAAAATGAACTTATTAGCATCAGCCTCAATGTGATTTTATCCGCTGTACTTTGTTTGGCAAGCCTGCTTTGTGGCTTTTCCGGCATTAATCCGTTCCGATTGTCTGAGCAAACAGCAAAAATTTTTAGGAACATCTGAAGTGGACTATTTTTGGCCAAAGTCTAGCCTATGCTCAAGGGCAAGGAGAATGTTAGAATATTTAAACCATATATTCATTTAACAATTTAGCCTTTGGACTTTTTAACAAGATGGATTAAATTTGTCCAATCTTGACAACTATCTGCCAGGCCTAGGGATGAAGAGGGGCAACTTGTTAGGACTAGAATTAGCACCTAGAGGGGGGTGAATAGGTGTTTAAACAAAACCTTGGCAAACATATAATGAATAAAATAAATGAGTTGAGGGAAGAGAATAAGAACACAAGATTTATAGTGGTTCGGCTTAATCCAAGCCTACGTCCACTCTCCCACGCTAACAGCCTTCTTTGGCTGGATTCCACTATGCAATCAACAAGAGATTACAACTTTGAGTGCAAACACTTAGTAGTAGATCACACTATCTCACTAAGTCACTCTTTTGGTATTTCTCTCAAGATCACAAACGTTTAAGCTCACGAGAGACAAGTGTATGATAGAAGATCGCTCAAACTTTGGAATTATAAATTCTACACTCTATCTCTTACTTGCTCATCGGTCCTTCATCTCCTTAAATACTCCTCCACTTCCAAAACTAGCTGTTGGACAGTATCCTGAGGATCGTCTTCCAATATACCCATTGGACAGCACTGTATCAAGAAGATTTGGTAGCCGTTGAGTGACAAAGGTAGAATCCCAAATTGATTCCGATCGCCCATACAAACGAAATCTTGGTTTCCATAAGTAAAGCTTCTTCGTATAGAAAGTTCTTGTCTTCAAGATCTAATTATCAATCAATTAGATTGAGTCAATCAAATCAATCTTGATGTAGAATCTAAACCAGATCACTAGCCGTTATATCTTCGGGGCTTGAGTTACGTTATGTTGAGTCTGGATGTAAAGTCTGAAAGCAATAGACTTTACAATCTGAGTCTGACTGCGATAGACTTTGCAATCTGGGTCTGAACAGATTTAGCTTTAAGGTCTGTACCCAGTTCAGCTTCAGCATAGAGTCTGTCTTATGGTTTTTCATTCACGTTCAGTCTGGAATTTGTCAGAACAGACTTTGACACTAAAGTCTGGCAGTCTTCAGACTTTGACAGAAATCTGGAAATCTTCAGAATATACTTTGGACATGTGTTCTGTTCAGTCTTCTGGCCGTCTTCAGACTTTGACAATATCCTTTACATGTTCAATAATTTGCATAGTCTATTACTCAACCATCAAACATGTTAGTAGCTTTTGATTTATTTTGTCATCTTCAAAACATCATAAGGGATTTCCCTAACAATCTCCCCCTTTTTGATGATGACAAAACAATCTCTGAATATGCAGATTTGTAAACATACTTTTAAAGATATTAATTTAAATCAAAGGATATCAAAAGATAACAAATAGATTGAGCATAACAATATATAGAAATATAATCGCAGCTCAATATTATGCAATACATAATATTAACCAATCAACACATATGCATATTCATATCTTCTCCCCCTTTTTGTCATAATCAAAAAGCGATAACAAAGAGTCATGTAGAGAATATAAAGCGATAACAAATGATTTCCAAAAATCAGCTTTTATAAATCGAATATTAAAGATATGCAATATAGCTCACTTCGATCATATATATCAGCAAATAAAAATCACAGATGCATTATAAAATTCACTTATCCTTTTTGTCATAATAAAAAGATAATACCAATAAAAGATTTGTTATGACAAGGTAAAAAAATGCACTAACCGGATTTTGTAGAACTTGGTAAGTTCCAACACATTTACCTTTTCCGATATTCCATAATAAACAAGATCACGATCAATTCAAAAATATTTTTCCATAATTGATCGAAGCTCCCCCTCAATTTGTTGCCTTTTTGAGATGATCACGATTCTTTCCTTTCTCTTTGATTCGCTTTCTCCCCCTGTTATCTTGACAATATTTGCGAATACAAACAACTATTGCTTGTGCACGTTGAACATAATATTTTTCCAGTATTTCCTTTGCAGCGACAACATCTGCAACGATCACTTGCATTTTGAAATTCGAGGCAAAAATCTTCAATCAAGCTCGTCTCGAATTTAACCTGCATCAACTTAACGAACTTTTTGCACTTTCATATGACACATAAGGGATTTCCTCAATAAGCAAGAGTTTTGCACAAGGAATAGAATTTTTTAGCCTCCAGGAGATAGTATAGAATCTTCATAATTTTTTGATCAAGCTTTCCAAAATTCATATGGAAGATTCTATTGCCACCTGCAAAATCTTGTATAATGGATAACAATCCTTGCAAAAATATCATGTAATACCTTCCTCCAATTTGCGGATCAAAACTTGCTAGATATAAGATATCTTCTAAGAATATAGCAAGTATCCATGAATATGCAATAATATATTTCGAGATCAAATGGATTTTCTTAAGCATAAATCTCAAAAATATATTATAAATGCATTTCACAAAAAGAAAGATGATATTGCTGTCACGTGCCAAATCAAGTAAAAAATATTGCAATGCCTTATATTTATGAGAAGAAATATTTGCAATATAAATGATAAACAATCGTCCAAAATCAGGATAAATGCACGTAGAAATTTGTATGGCAGAATGATAAAAAAAAAATTCTTACCCAAGGTATATGTTCGAAATATACCATTGATTAAAAAAGATCATTACCAATCTTCGTAAGAGATATTTTTCAGATTGTACCAAAATCTGCGTAGATTCACGATCATTCTTGCCTTATTGAATTTCCTGCAATCAACTCATTTCCTTTTTGGTATCCATCAGTTTGGATCCTTCCATTCCGTTAGAGCAAAAAATGAAATCTCCATAGATAAACAAATATTCTTTCTTAATTCATCATAATAAAGTATTCAAAGAAAGAATATTATGCACAATGATATTTTGAAAGATAAATTCTCACTTAGTCATAGTACCATAAAAATAGAGAGAATAAAATTCTTGAATATCTAAGCATATCTTGCATCAACACGTAAAACAAATTTTCACTTTGCAAAATATGACTATATCTGAGAGTATAAAATTAGACAAAATAATCTGAATTATCTCAAATAATCACACGTATTAAATCAAATCCCAACGCACGAATCACAAAAATAAATCACACGACAAATCAAAGAATATGATCATTATAAAATCTGAATCAACCAAGGATATATCGAATATCAAGTATAAAGAGAAATTTTAAATTGTGTACTCAAACCAAATTGAGAATAAAAAAAATATACATTCCTTACCAATTTCTCTTTCTTCTTTTCCTTTATATCCTGCAAAAATAACTCATCTTTTCTTTGGTACCCATTTTTTCTTAGGTCCATGAGAGTTAGTAGAGCATGCTGTATTTACCCAATCTCTTTTAATAGGTCTCCAGACTTTAGGACATTCTTTCTCAAAGTGTTCCAAATCTCCACAATTTGAACACTTGAGGGCATTTCCACCAACAGGTTTTACAAACACTTTTTGAAAATGATTTTTATAAAATACCTTTGAAGGTCTTTGTCTAAGTCTCTCCTTGACTTTAGGAAAATCAATTAGAGAATCACTTTCCTTATTGAAACCAAGTCCCGACTTATTATAGTAAGGAACTTGTATGGAAAGAATATGCTCTAAAGTTTTTGAACCATTTGAAAATTTTGTCGAAATATTTGAAATTTCTTTCTTTAAAGAATCATTTTCCTTGACAAGTAAATCTCGACTTTCTTTTGTTTGTAGAAAATCTTTTTGCAAAATTTCAAACTTTTCTTTTTGAGAAGGATCCTGTTGCCTAAGCCGAGAATTCTCCTTTTTAAGTTCGGAGATCCTTTTAAGATAAGATTTGAGATTTAAGCATAGCTCATTTATATATTTTGAGACTTTGATAGGAATTTTTGAGTTACCAACCTCGAGTTCGCTGTCTGAGTCTGTGTCTGAATCAAGGTCTGAGTCTGAGTCTGATTTTGCCATTAAACAGATATTGGCATAATCATCGTCACTTTCTTCACATTCAGTGGATCTCTGGATCTTAGGAATGCTTTCATTTTGTTCTTCCATACGTTGTATTCCTTTCCATCAAAATATGGTGGCCTTGTGTTGCTTTGTCCCTCCATAAGTCCTGGTGCCAAGATACTAGCCATAAAAGATCTTTAGCTCAAAAGTAAAACACTTTTATAAACCGAGCACTTGGCTCTGATACCAATTGTTAGGACTAGAATTAGCACCTAGAGGGGGGTGAATATGTGTTTAAACAAAACCTTGGCAAACATATAATGAATAAAATAAATGAGTTGAGGGAAGAGAATAAGAACACAAGATTAATAGTGGTTCGGCTTAATCCAAGCCTACGTCCACTCTCCCATGCTAACAGCCTTCTTTGGCTGGATTCCACTATGCAATCAACAAGAGATTACAACTTTGAGTGCAAACACTTAGTAGTAGATCACACTATCTCACTAAGTCACTCTTTTGGTAGTTCTCTCAAGATCACAAACGTTTAAGCTCACGAGAGACAAGTGTATGATAGAAGATCGCTCAAACTTTGGAATTATAAATTCTACACTCTATCTCTTACTTGCTCATCGGTCCTTCATCTCCTTAAATACTCCTCCACTTCCAAAACTAGGCGTTGGACAGTATCCTGAGGATCGTCTTCCAATATACCCATTGGATAGCACTGTATCAAGAAGATTTGGTAGCCGTTGAGTGACAAAGGTAGAATTCCAAATTGATTCCGATCGCCCATACAAACGAAATCTTGGTTTCCATAAGTAAAGCTTCTTCGTATAGAAAGTTCTTGTCTTCAAGATCTAATTGTCAATCAATTAGATTGAGTCAATCAAATCAATCTTGATGTAGAATCCAAACCAGATCACTAGCCGTTATATCTTCGGGGCTTGAGTTACGTTATGTTGGGTCTGGATGTAAAGTCTGAGAGCAATAGACTTTACAATCTGAGTCTGACTGCGATAGACTTTGCAATATGGGTCTGAACAGATTTAGCTTTAAGGTCTGTACCCAGTTCAGCTTCAGCATAGAGTCTGTCTTCTAGTTCTTCATTCACGTTCAGTCTGGAATTTGTCAGAACAGACTTTGACACTAAAGTCTGGCAGTCTTCAGACTTTGACAGAAATCTGGAAATCTTCAGAATATACTTTGGACATGTGTTCTGTTAAGTCTTCTGGCCGTCTTCAGACTTTGACAATATCCTTTACATGTTCAATCATTTGCATAGTCTATTACTCAACCATCAAACATGTTAGTAGCCTTTGATTTATTTTGTCATCTTCAAAACATCATAAGGGATTTCCCTAACACAACTTACCAATTGGTCTTAAATATATTTTAAGGATGTCAATTCAATCCTAAATTCTTCAAACTTTGCCAATCTAAGTCCTAAACAACTACTAGAGTTTGCCTCAATGGCCACCCTTCCAACTTGGAAGGGGGAGGTGGAGGGTTTGAATCCCTACATTTTCAGGAGAGGTTCGGGTGGGGACGATTTAATTTTAGGAGTGGGTTTCGACTCCCATACCCTGCAAAGAGGCAGGGCAAAAGTCTGAGAGTGAGTGTTAGAGTAGGAATCAAGTAGGACCGACCAAATAAAAATAAAAGTCCTAAACATTTGTACGAAATTCCAAGGCAACCCTTTTAGCCTCTTGAAAATCGCTAATGTGGCGATGCAAATATTGTCCAAGCCAACATGCCACATAGGATGGCTGGCTATAAGTGGACACCACTTAGCAATATCTAACATTTATTGGTTAGAACAATTGTATTGAGATTTTGTGTAAATGTTTATAACTACATTGATAAAAATGAAAAATTAATGACTAAATTAACATTCGTACAATAAGTTTAAGATTGATTAGGTAATTATCTTAAATGAAGAGAGACACCGAAGTTGGTGCCTGCACAATTGCTCATGGTTGGCTTTTCTTTGGCACCGGTTGTGTCGTTTGGAGAGAGATCTCGTAGATATGTAGCAGTCCTTGACGAATGGGGTTGCATAAAATACAGGTTTTAAAACCTGAACTGATTAAATTTAGATGAGAAATTTACCTATTCATGCTCGCCTATCATTTTTGTGAAATGATTCGTGTCATTTCCTTTTGTTATAAAATTGTTTAAACCTAACAACAAAATGTTTTCTTTTAAAAGTTGAGTAAAAACGTGTCAATTTAGGTCAAGTTCAAGTTAAGCTGTCTCGTGTCATCTAAATCCGAGTGGTGTTCTTGTGTCAGTCCGAATTGCCGCCTCTAATATATGTTAATGCCATGGGATTGCAGCCAGAAATTTGCCTAAGCACCCTTGGCGACGAAGGTAAAAGAAACCATTTGAGATCTGGTCGGATCCCGACATCTACTAAGAAAAGCACGATTCGCTATGTTAAGTGACGGTTCCGGCGAGGTTGGAGTGTCCCGAAGCTGTCTTATTTTGCTCTTGTCTCCACTTTTCTATTGGTTGTGTCAACTGGAAGTGGAAAATGTCAATCCTAGGTAATATAATGGAAGGGGAAAACTTAGCTAGGAAATTTCTTGATTCCCTCCTAATTGCTGCCCGCCATCAGTGTGTATGTCCAGAATAGGAGGAAATATTCAATGGTAGCGAAACACCGACTCCACAACTTAGCGCACGATCCACTCAAAACGTGACACTTGTCCGGTGAGCTAGACGTGAATAGAAAATTAAAAAAAATTAAAAAAGCTTTCTTTTCCCCATCCTTTGGCTTGTAGAAAAGTATTGAGCAGCAATTAAATGCTCGCTTTTAAAATCCCGCCTAACATCCTCTGTCCTTTTTTTTTTTTTTCAATTTTCAAGGGTTTTATCCTACACTTCTAGGGAAGAGCAACTACAGCCTACTCCCTCTTTCTCTCTCCCCAGCACGTCCCTACTGCCTCTGCCTCCGCCAACAACCACCACCGGTTGCAATTGCTTGTCCCGAGCCCCCTCTGCCTCCTCCGTTGCCTCTAGTGCCCATTGATGGCTACGTTAATCAGCTGGCTCCTCTCTCTCTCTCTCTCTCTCTCTCTCTCTCTCTCCCTCTCTCTATCATGCACACACGATTACGCCAACTTGCCATGGACAGTGCCAAATCCCAAGCTATTTTTGACGCGGCAATCAAGCATAAGGTCTGTGCTCGTGTCAGTCTCTTGGGGAGCCCTAGAGACGTCTACTATGGCCAAGCTTTTCTTTTTTAAGAGCTTGTTGCTATTGTGTAAGAATACCCAAAGCCAAAATATCAGTCTTTTTCCTTGAATTTGCATAAGTTGTCTCTGTTTTATATCAAACAACCAGTAAAGTGGATATGATGGCTGATCTGCACGAGGATATAAAGATTTAGCAGACAGCTAGTAAAGTGGATGCCTCCAAGAGAGGTGGCCGATATGATGGTTCCAGTTCCAGAAGGAGGAGGTCGGAGAATGATGGGGGAACACCGGAGGAGGCATTAGAACTTAAGATGTTTGCATTTGTCGTGAGTACAATAAGAGTCTTCCATCTCTCTCTCATGGTTTTTTATTTTATTTTATTTTAGGGGATTGAGCTTTTGGAGCTTTTGCATCTTCGTACTTTGCTGTTGTTGAGCTACAAGTTTCCTAAGTATGGGTACTGATAATGTAACGACTACACTCTCTCCCCTTAGGAGCACAACGTCCTTGCTGTGGCCCCACACGCGGTCGGGAGCACAGCGTCCTCACCATGGCCCCACACACGGTCGGGAGCACAGCGTCCTCGTTGTGACCCCACACACGGTTGGGAGTCTGCTCTGATACCATTTGTAATGACCCAGGCCCCACTGTGTAATATTATCCGCTTTGGACACTGAGTCTTCATGACTTTAAAACACGTCACACATATTAAAGGAGCCCAAATCTTTATAAACAAGCCCAGAACTCCCTAGGCGATGTGGGACAAGAGAGGGACCCCTTCCTTGCGAACATCCGGAGACCGAGGCGCAGACGCACTACCATCCCTCCTCCCCGCGCACCGCCGCTCGGGCTTTCACGGTCCCCGGATGTACGCAAGGAAGGGGTCTCTCTCTTGTCCCATATCGCCTAGGGAGGGAGTTCTAGGCTTGTTTATAAAGGCTTGGGCCTCTTTCATCTGTGTAACACATTTTAAAGCCGTGAGGACTCAGTGTCCAAAGTGGACAATATTACACAGTGGGGCCCGGGTTGTTACAAATGGTATCAAAGCTGACTTCTGATTGCGTGTGGGGCCACAGTGAGGACGCTATGCTCCTAAGGGGGGGAGAGTGTGACGGCTCGAGCGACGGTGCGCGGGGAGGAGGGATGGTAGTGCGTCCGCACCTCAGTCCCTGGACGTGCGCAAGGAAGGGGTCCCTCTCTTGTCCCACATCGCCTAGGGAGGGAGTTCTGGGCTTGTTTAAGGAAGGGGTCCCTCTCTTGTCCCACATCGCCTAGGGAGGGAGTTCTGGGCTTGTTTATAAAGGCTTGGGCCCCTTTAATCTATGTGACGCATTTTAAAGCTGTGAGAACTTAGTGTCCAAAGCAGATACTATTACACAGTGGGGCTTGGGTCGTTACAGATAACACTGAATATGGTTATGTTTAGTTCATCTTTCAACTACTGCCATTATGTATGAAGATTTCAGCAAGTCTTTGCAATGTATATATTGATCAATTTTATGCTTCTTTCTCCTTACAACATACGATGGAGTCTATTCCTGATGAATATAATGGAAGTTCTTCAATGGCTGATTTGACCAGCTTCCTGATCCATTTCCTTAAGGGACCAAAATGTTATTCCATGCTTATTGCATCGGGAAATGCTGATGGTTGGAGACTTGCTATTGATTCCACTAAAAAAAAATGTTTGGGTTGGGGGGGATCGCATCTCAAACTACCATGACGTTGAATCGCAATATGAATCATAAAAAACCATCCATTTTCGTGATATCTACATCTTGCTATGAAAAAACCAACTTTTTGCAAGTGGCATGAAGAAATGTTCCACATGTTGCAACTCATCTGTCACACTCCATGACAAGAAGGGAAGCCAATTTATGATTATATTGAATTACTGAACAAAGATGCACACCACAACATTGGACATAAATCATGTATGTTGAACAACTTTCACAGCCACAACAATGGAAAAAAATATTTTTTCAATTGAAATTAGCAGATAGACCCACATATAGAAAATTATATACATGCTGATACGATAGCTTGATCCTTAATCTCGCTTTCATGAATTGGATAGAAATCTCAAAGCTTCTAACACAAGCAGAAATTTGTAACTCAAGTTATTTCAGAATGGAAGTGGCTAAGGTAAAAGAACTTAATTTCATATAAATCTGCGACCTGGTATCTTTTTACATGTAAAGAATGAATAAAATGCTGTGAGTGCCTCAATGCGTTCCTTTTCATCCTCTTTACAAGGCCTATGATCAGATGTGAGAGCCTCTGTAGTGCCACCTCTATAAAGAACAACTTGATAATCTCCAACATTAGACATGAAGTGGTTGCCCCTTCTAATCAACGCAGCTACACATCATGAACCACCTCGTCCTTCCTCATTCAAAAAATCCAAATTGGTCTTTAGGTAACCATGTTTCACGGCCATCTCTATTTCATCCTTGTCTCTTCTCACCACTTCATCTATGATACTCTTATTCAAGTTTTCCGCAGCAAACTCAGCAGCATATTCAACAAAAGTTGAGCGCATTCCAAAAAGCTGTGACGACCCATACCCAGGGTAGTACGAAGGAACGGACTAAGATTGCCTCGGCAGTATGCAAGCGAGGCTAAAGGCATATCTCTTGTCCCACATTGCTCAAGGGGGGAGTCCTAGACTAACTTATAAGGCTTGGGTGTCTCTAATTGTACATACGTGTTTTCTGGGGTAGTATGGGCTGCCCCGAGAAGAACAAAACCATGAAAACTTAGTGTCAAAAGCAGACAATATGTGTATAGTGGAGACCCGGGTCCTTACAGGTGATATCAGAGCTAACTCCCGCAGCATGTGGGGCCACAGCTAGGGCGCTGTGCCTTAAGGGGGAGAATGTGACGACCTAGACCCGGGGCAGTACGGAGGGACAGACTAAGATTGCTTCGACAATACGTGGGCGAGGCTAAGGGCTTGTCTCTCGTCCCACATCGCTTAGGGGGGAGTCCTGGGCTAGCTTATAAGGCTTGGGTGTCTCTAATTGTACAAACGCGTTTTCTTGGGGTAGTATGGGCTGCCCTGAGAAGAACAAAACCGTGAGGACTTAGTGTTCAAAGCGGACAATATGTGTACAGTGGAGACTTGGGTCCTTACAAAAGTAGTCACTGGTGGAGAGTACAATGGACGGTTGATGCAAATTCAAGGAAAAAGACGATCTTTTGGCTTCTGGGTATTCTTACACAATAGCAACAAGCTCTTAAGAAGGAAAAACTTGGCCATAGTAGACGTCTCTAGGGCTCCCCAAGAGATAGACGCGAGCGTAAACCTTATGCTTGATCACTGTGTCAGAAACAGCTGGGGATTTGGCACCATCCATGGCTAGTCAGCATAATTGTGCCTGTGTGTGTGAGAGAGAGAGAGAGAGAGCGCCAACTGATGGGCTCTAGAGGCGACGTCGGAGGCGTAGAGGGCTCGAGATTAGCAGTTAAGACCAGTGGTGGCTCTTGGGGGAGGTAGAAGCGGTAGGGACGTGCTAGAGAGAGAGAACAAGGGAGTGGGCTATCGTTGTTCTTCTCTAGAAGAGCATGTTAAATAAGATCCATGGTATACTATTGCTGAGGATGTGCGGACGAGGCAGCTGGACTGCATGAGACAAAAGATGGTGGAGGACGTGGAGAGAAGCTCGGTGGGGATGGGGGTGTGAAAGTGGAGCAGCAAGGTGGCAGAGATGCTGGCGGTCTTCGAGGCAGACGAACGAAGGAAAAACAGAAATGGCAGCTCATCCAAGTGAGGGAAAAAAGAAAGTAAAACAGAAGCCAAAGGAGGGGGGGCGTTGCTCGAGTGAGGAAGGAGACGGAGGGAGGAGGTGTGCTAGAGAAGCCAAGTGAAAAGGAGGGCAAAAGTCAACAATCTTAGCCCCTTAATTGAATGCTTTGGTCCCACAAGCCTTCAATCTAATCCTCTTTGTCCCACCCCCATCACTTTCAAGCATATAGTTTCCACAAATAACCTAATTTGAAAATAAAATTCCAGCCCCCACCCTAGGTTCCAAATTTCCTCACTTAGATTTCCATTTCTTCACCAAATTCCCTAAATTTGATGTCCAATTTTTTGAAGAAAATGCCCATACCATTTCTGCAAGTCCCCTTCACCAAATAGCTCGGTAAGGAGGCCAAAAATCCCTTCAATTTAGCCCGTCCGAATTTCCGTTCTTTTCCGAATCATCCGAATCGATTTTCCGTAAAATCTTGAACTTGCCGAAAATTCTTCGAAGGATAAGTGGACGTTCCTAAAATAAATTTATGACATGACAGAACTTTCAATTTCTAAAATCGGGTTCAAATTCGCGGTTAATTTCAATTTGACGTGATTTTAGCGTGACCTAACCTACCGGATAGCTTTTAGGAATTTTTAGTGCAATTGACCCGTGATCGATTTATCTCGAGTCATAATGTACCTCTTCGACATATTGACGACTCTCGGTGGTCGTGAAAATCTGGAGGTTTCAGTTACGGACACAAGGTATCAAAACGATAGAAAAATCAGTCTAGTACCGATTGACGAGAATTTTGCAATTTGGTGGAATCACCCACATTTAACCACACATCTTAGTTGAACCGACCTATCTTTGATCTCTAATAGATTTTTGACTGTACCGTAATGATCCTTGCAGATTAGCACGGTTGAGCAGTCGATTTCTGGTCGAATTCTCAAGTCTATTGCGTTAAAATTCCTTAATGACTTCTCCATATAGTCTAGTTATCTATGATTGATCAACTCAGAGAATAGCACTACAGTCACATTGATGAAAGGCCCGATTCATTCAATTGAAAACATAACTGAATTTTCAGGATATCATAGTAGATGAAAATGAAAGGTAAAGTCTATTTATATTCATATCATACTTATCGGATGATTATGCATTCATTTTGTGTATACTAGGAAGAGTGGCAAGATGATTTTTCTAATTTGAAACTAGATATTTCATTTACTAAGCTTCAACTCATCCTTTTTATTTTAAAGACGTGTAGAATGGACACCTCTCAATCCTTGCACTATGAAGTCTCTGTATATAATGAAGTTTTTTATGAAAGTGTGCTTGAACTAGAGTTTGGAATACTATATACCAAGTGTAGTTCTACAATATGAGTTTATGTAGAAAGTTTCACAGAGTAGGTTCTTTTCAAGTTCGTTGCCAGGTACTGAAATCTTGATGGAGAGTTAGTTAGTCCATTGAGTAGTTTCGATCTAGAAGTTGGAAACGCAGTAGATAGGGAAGTTATTGACTCGTGACATTAGCCTGGATGTTTGTATAGGCAGACTTTTGGAAATGTAGTATAGGATGTAAATAGGTCTCCATATTTCTTCCAAGACTTCTATCCCTTATCCCTAACCAGACTTCTACCTTTTGTTTGAAATGTAATGAAGTTGTGAACTCAAATGTGGTATAAATAGAAAAAGCTTAAGTATGTTGGTTACTTTTTAGATGCTTTAATTGTTAAAAGAGTATTAATAAGTATTCGATTATGCTTTCACATACTAAAAGAGGGTAATAATATAATAAACACATGTCGGGTGATGTTTCAAGATGTCACAAAGTAGATCCTAGAGGTTTTGTTGTAAGTTACGTGATCTTGATAATTTAGAGTTGGAAAAACGAGAAGAAGGAGATATCGCAAGAAGTTCATAGTTTGATTCTCAATTTATGCAGAGCAATAAAATGTTTAGGGATTTGAGAGAGTAGTTCCAATAGAATTCAAATGAAGAATGACAATGTACAATTTGTTGATCAATGTTTGATTTTTCAATAAGTGAAAATTGAGCATTAACAAACGAATGGGTAGTTGCAACCTTTCTGAGATACTTAAATAGAAGTGAGAGCATATTACCATGGATTTTATTGTTGGTCTATTGCGAAATCCAATTGGTGAGAATACTACATGGTTTATTGCCAATAATTTGACTAAGGCCACTTGAGAGCTCAAGGAAGAGACAAAGCACAAATGACCTCATTTGTTTGAAAGTTGAGGTAAGTTCAAATTTCAAAAATAAAATTTCTTTGAAAGAGGGTAGATCGTAATATGTTGGTTTTGACTTGTCAAAAGAGGTGGAAAAAATAAAGAGGGCATTGAAAAATAAAAAAAGAAGAGTGCTCGTTTAGCCAAATAAAAGGGAAAGGAGAAGGCAAGCAGGGAGTAGCTTGGAGAGAGAAGAATAGAAAGAAAGAAGAAGAGACAAGGGAAAGGAAATAGAGAAAGAAGGGTTTGCGTACCCGATGGGAAAGCTTCATTTAGGCAGATCAATTATGTATCGCAACACCTGGTAAGTGCTCCACCCTTCGTTTGTCTAATCGAAGTAATATTCGAAGTTAGTGCACAAATTTGAGGTTAAGTCGATTTTGAGCTTCAAGGTTTGATTAAGGAGTCATTGAGCTGTGTATATATTTAGAAATAATAATTTAAGGTGTTATGAAGATGTAGGATTTTATGAAATTTGATTGGAGGTTACGGTTTGCCCAAAACAAAATTTTGAAGTTGGCTACAAGTGATGAATAATGCATGTTTAGCGACTTTCGTGTTGATTTTTAGCTCAATTTTGGGTCGGTCAAGTCATGGGTCTTCCATTGCTTTGAAAGATTCCTTTTGACTGTAGTCTCACTTGAAATGGGGCTCAATGAAGAGAGTCTTGAAGTGACCAAGTTTTGCAGTCAAGCTCCGAGTTGCGGATAATGTTGAAAATCAGCTTTGGTTGAAAATTTTGTTTGTGCATAGGAGTCGTTTTGTTAGCGTTTGGCGTAGTTTAGCCGATTCATAGTTCTTCTAGTATTTTATTTGATTTTAACGTCAATTCTTGTTAATTATTAGGATTATGAGATTGCTGGCTCGTTTAGTTATGCATGGTTTTGGGCATTCTAGGTACGTGATACTATCTCTTCTTTAGGTTTGTAAACTCATATTTCAAAAACGAAATGGACTAAATATGTCATGACTTAAGAGCAAGCATTTTCTTGTATAAATTGAATTGGGCATTTACTACTACTTGCATATTAGATATGAAAATGTTATCTTTGGATTATAGTCCAAATTGATTGCCTACAAATGGGTTTGCGAAACCTTTTGGGAAAGACTCACGAAAAGTCCTTGACTTTAAATATTGTTTAAGAAATGTTATATATTGATTTGTGAACTATTTTATGAAATGGAATTTGGAATAGTTTGGGAAATATATTGTAATATATGAAATGGTTTTTGAATTTGTCTGTGGATTGTGGAGGATATTGTTGTAGAGTAGTGTTGATACACAATATCGACGTGAGTCTAATGAAGGTTTTATGGGTATGTATATTAGTTTAAGATATCTTTGTGGGCCAATAACCTACAATATAGGTGGAGATTTTGCTAGGTG
This sequence comes from Eucalyptus pauciflora, assembly GCA_007663325.1. NCBI lineage: Eukaryota > Viridiplantae > Streptophyta > Magnoliopsida > Myrtales > Myrtaceae > Eucalyptus > Eucalyptus pauciflora. The sequence goes on from VMYD01000063.1 coordinate 259,121, forward strand.
TAGAGCTCGGTCACCTTGTCATGGGTTGTTATGCGTGATCATAATTGATATTTGAGCTCAAGATTGGTAATGGCAATGGACCATTGATATGTGTTTTGAGATAGATCATCGGATTGGACCATTGATATTTACTTTGATATTATTGATTTAAATAAGTAATTTGCAAGGAATATGTTATGTGGAAGTATATATATGACTCATTTTGATCTAGAAGTTTGTTGTGTTCTGGATATGGCATAAATGGTTATGTTTGTGTTATATATATAATGGTTGCTTGATCTATTTAGAAAAGATGTACTACTTAGTGGACTATGATTGCTCATTCCATGCATCTTTTATGCTTTTAAGGATGTGTAGAGTGGCCATTAGAGCGAAAGCATTATCGATGGGAACTTTCGAGAGTTGTATTTTAGGGTATAGTTTGAGAGTGCGTCATTTGAGTGGAAGGATGGCCGTGTCATTACTCTATCCCTATAGAATACAAGATGTGATAATATAGGCCTAGTTTGTCCACGGATTGCGCATCTACGGAAAAGTCCTATTCTAATTCCACGTGTAACGACTCCGCTCAGTTCATGTGGACCAAACTCCTAAACGAATTGCTCTGAGTTTGGAATATCTTAAGTCCTAGATTGAACAGGAGATCCTTTGTTCAGTCATATATAAAATCCCATCCACCCAAATGGTCACCACCTCATACGATTATTTAGAGTACTTGTCTTGGGAGCGGACTGGCCAGGTAGTTACAATCTTCATCTAATATTTTCCATGTTCCGACTCTTGCCAAGCATCGACGAACAGGAGTTCATCAATTTTGTTTCTTGTTAATTTTCTTCTTAATGGTTGGCTCCCATTAAAATTGTATGTATGATGCGACTAAGATTCGTTTATACATATTTCATATCTACAAGTCATGTTCTAGTCAAACGGTGATACGAAAGCAAGAAGGTCGGTTGTCAAAGCAACTTGAATGAACTTTTAACACCGCAATAACCTTACTGGAATCAATCACAGTCGGCGCAAAGTTTATTAATGATCAACGGTCAACTCAACCCAAAAACGAAGCAGTTCGAATATTGAAGAATCCACTTCAGGAGAAGAAAAAACCTGAAGCATAAAGCCTATTGTTTTCCTTTCTGTAAGTCTAAGTCCTTAGCAATTTATGCAGCGAGATCTACAATATTACAAACTTGCATAACTTGAAACATGATATCATGGGTTTTGGCCGCTGTTTTGGCTTTCCTTGTCCTCTTGCTGCCTGTTGTGGGTGTCTGTTTTGCCATTGTATGGCTCCTCTTTTCTGTCTTGGCACCCTTCCACTTGCTACGACCTCTGTTCGTTTTGAGTGTAAGCTTTTCGGTGCCGTGACCTCTTCTTGTATAATTGGTTAAAGCTCAATATATTCTCTTACTTCTTACCAAAATATATATATATATCATGGGTTTTGGCCTCGCTGGCTTTGGACGAATATCAAGTGCCATATAGCAGTCACCAACCTATTCTTGTATACAACAGATGGAGTGGATTCATCCAAGTTCAGCAGATGAATTCAATCTCCTAAATCCTGATTGCTTCGGTATCATCATCATTTGTAAGGAAAAAGGAAAAGAAGCGGCAAATACTTTATTGGCTCAGGACGATCTAAACATTACCTGCGAAACCTCGCCAAATTTGGGGTAGAAAAGCGCCACCTCCCCGGGCTGCGGGTCATGGGGGCTATGATACCGTATATTTTGGTTCGATACAACGGAGATTGCAATTAAACTTGAGTGACTCAGACATTCTCGATGTTTCCCTATTTACACCAAATAATTCTTAATGTTTATCACCATGATATCTCACGAAATAATATCACTATCTCATTTAGGAATTAACAACTGTCATAAGACTTATTGGCTTTGACACTTGAACTCTTGGTCTCATTTCACGAGGAAAATCAACGACCCCACCACCACGCACTCCGTGAATGGCGGTTCAAGATTTCTCACGAAATCCAACTTGCGGTGTACATTTATATATGAAACCCACTCGACCGACTATTAGACTTAAGTCCACGTTGGACTTTCCAATTCTTGAACGTGACTTCCACACAAATTAGGAAAGAATATATCTTTAAGTCTTTTATTTCTTATTATTTCTCTGATCCAGACTTTCCTTTTCTTGTTTTCTGACCAAAAGTCAATCTTCAAGAAACATCCAAGACCAATATGCATTTTGCAAAGTTACGTCACATCCGAGTATATTATAGTTTTCAATCGGATTCCACATGCATTTATAGACCTAGTTAATTCATGGTTCAAATTCGACACATGTTTTAACATTAAAAAACTATATTTGAAGCAAAGAGAACTTAAACACTATGAGCTTGGTTCACAGGCCTTGTTTTGTAGTGATCCCGTGAACATCCTTTTTTATCTGCCTATAAGAGGTGAAGTTTGGCAACGCATTTTTTTCACAAATACTTCTTGAATCTCTTCATTCTTGTTCTTATGATTATGCATTTGTGTTCTTTGCTCTTGTTCTCCTTGATTCAAACACTTCAAGGCAGCACAATATACAGTATAACTGCATCAAGGCCACTCATTCAGAACCAAACCCTAGTCTCTCGCAGTAAAATCTTCGAGCTCGGGTTCTTCAAGCCTAATGGATCAGCAAAGCAGTACGTAGGAATATGGTACAAGAACATGAATCTCTCCAGAGTTGTCTGGGTGGCCAACAGGGACAAGCCACTTGGACATAGAGATCAATCTGCGAGTTTAATAATTGGCGGAGATGGAAATCTGAAGCTTCTTGATGGGCAACAAAATACTGTCTGGTCTACAAATGTCACGGTAAAGTCTAATTATTCTGCAGCAGTGCTTTCAGACTTTGGAAACCTTGTTCTTCAAGATGAAAACACGAATGAAATGTGGGAAAGCTTCAATGAGCCAACTGATACTCTCCTGCCAAACATGAAGATTGGAATAAACGTGAAAACAGGAAAGAAACAATACTTGATTTCCTGGAAAGGTGAAGACAATCCGTCGTCTGGTAGCTTTGTCCTCGGAGTGACATCGGAGACACCGCCTCAGGTTTTTGCTTGGAATGGATCAAGTCCATACTGGAGAAGTGGACAGTGGGATAAATCCAAGTTCAATGGAATACCGGCCATGAGCGACATGTACCTGAGTGGCTATGAGCTCCTGCAAAAACGGGTTGGAACCCAGGTCAGATGAAGAATGGAATAGAGGAAACTGGACTGGAGGGTGCCGTAGGAAAATGGAATTGAATTGTCAGAAATCTGCAAGTGCAGCAGCTTCAACGACTATGGAAAAAGATGTGTTCTGGAAAATGAAACAGATGAAATTGCCTGATTCCGCTGATTATTTATCAAACATAGCTGATGCAGAAGGATGTCAAAGTTGGTGCTTAGCAAACTGCTCGTGCTTGGCTTTTTCTTATGTGGATACAATAGGATGTATCACTTGGAGTAAAAACCTCATAGATACTCAGCAGTTCCCCTCCGGAGGCAAAGATCTATTTATTCGACTCACGGATGCAGATAAAGGTTGGAAAGGTTGAATTAATATGTCTTTAATCTTGCACTGCCCATGGTTCTTATAATATATTTTCCCAGTTCAGGTGAACCTATGCGGATAAAACTCATCATCAGCCTAAGTAGTATTTCTGGCATCATGTTATTTGGGGTTGGCATTTCGCTGTGTGGTTTCTCCAAGTGGAGAGGTAACAAAAGATGTGCAGTTTATTGCTGTCTTAAGTGTGATTTCAACCACGACATAAGGAGCTTGTATAATTGGTAAAACCATGGCTTAAGAAGCTTGGCAATTACTACAATAGAAACACTGTTGCTTCTCATGTTCTCATACTTATCATCAGTTTTTTTGCATTCTGTATGTAAAATGCAGGGAAATTTAGGAAAATGACAATCCCAATGGTCCTTAAGTCAGTGGCCGCAGCCAACAGATCAGAGGAAATGAAGCAAGGTGATTTCTCCGAATTAATGGTTTATGATTTTCACAGCATACTCCTTGCGACGGGGAACTTCGATGTGAAAAACAAACTCGGGCAGGGAGGGTTTGGCCCTGTTTATAAGGTAAATAAAAAGCCTTTGCCGAGGGAAATACAGAGATTATCCAAGATCTGATATTTTTGTTCGTTTGCAAACAGGGAAAGCTGAATGATGGTAAGGAGATAGCTGTGAAAAGACTTTCGAGCAGCTCAGGCCAAGGCATAGTAGAGTTCAAGAATGAGATCCTTGTAATATCCAAACTTCAACACCGAAATCTGGTGAGACTTGTCGGTTACTGCACTGAAGGAGAAGAAAAGATACTAGTGTATGAGTACTTGCCAAACAAGAGCTTGGACGCCTTTCTTTTTGGTTTGTCTCACTCTGTGAAGAACATTTTTTTCTGCTTTCAACGAAATGCGGTACTGAAACTACATATTGTTCTGCTTGCTACCTTGTTTAGATTCAAAAGAGAAGACAAAACTTAGCTGGGGGGTCCGCTTCCGCATAATCCAGGGCATTGCAAGAGGACTGCTTTACCTCCACCACGATTCTTGCCTCAAGGTCATACATCGAGATTTGAAAGTGAGCAACATTCTCCTGGATGAAAAGATGAATCCCAAGATTTCAGATTTTGGGCTGGCACGGATGTATGAAGGCACTCAAGTTTTGGTTAATACTCACAAAGTTGTGGGGACACTGTAAGCTTTCTATCGTCAGTCTTAAGAGTACTTACTCATGAGCCAATTTGTAACTTGGACAGCAGATTAGCAGTTTGATGCGCCACCTTTCCTTCCATGCATGTTCCTACTATTGTCCTTTAATATGACTGAGAAAACTCTTCCATTTACATCCAGTGGTTCCAATTAGTGAGTTCGTTCTGAGGTAATTATAGATCAGTTTTGTAATACAAATGCTAAAAGGTATTAGAAAAGCAGTACCTGTCGATTTCCAAGTTTTATCACCCTCCAATTTTCTGACCTCTCACGTCGTCGTCCTCGAGTCTGATTTTTTTTTTTAGCTTTATTTCGTGAACCTTCCACTTGTATTATTTTTTATATCTTTATTGTGACGACGGCATCCTAGTATGAGAACATAATATGTCCAAGTCATACAGGGGCTACATGTCTCCCGAGTATGTCATTTCTGAGAAATCTGATGTTTATAGCTTTGGAGTACTGATATTGGAGCTTATCAGCGGCAAGAAGACCACAAGTTTAGATTACCATGGACAGCATCTCAATCTCCTGACTTATGTAAGTGTGAGATCTATCTTCAAACTAATATCTCCATTCGGTTTTCAACCATTGGTAGTCCCTGGGACAATCTAAAAATCAGCCCGTTGTTGCAGGTATGGCACTTGTGGTGTGAAGGCAGAGGATTGGACCTAATGGATGAAGCCATGGCTGACGCATTTTTGCCATCAGAAGTAATGAGATGCATTCAGTTAGGGCTTCTCTGTGTGCAGCACCATGCCATGGATAGACCCAACATGTCGACCGTGGTTCTAATGCTAAGTGGGCAGTCCGATCTTCCACAGCCAAAGCAACCAGCATTTACATTTCAACAGTTAACGACTCACAAAGTCCAACCACAAGAAGAAAACATCTGGTCTAGGAATACCATCACCATTACTATGGCCGAAGGAAGATAAAACTCTCATATGTATTGTCTCTATCCAATTCATCTTTCCAGGGATTCAGTGTTTATCAAGTTAAATTGCTTGAATAACTAATCTGTTGTTGCACTATTACGGTGATATTTGATGTAAACATAGATATAGTGAGGGGCTTCCAGTTGCTATCTCTCTAGTAGAAGAGTTTTATGCATGCACGGAGGCACAAAAATTCAGAACGTCTGTATGGATAGAGACAATATATTTTGTGTGTTCTTCGCTGTGGAATTGGTATTAGATTGTGTATTCATTTGGTTGTCAAAATTGATACCATCCCGATGTCAAAGCATATTCTTGATTTGCTCTGAGAAGTCTGTCATTTTGAGTGTCTTGTCCAATTGATGATTCTCTCTCCTTGCAGTTCCGGTAACATTTCCGTCAAGTCTTGATTAAGAAGCAGAAAAGAAAAGGAGAACAGGAAAGTCCTCTTATGGACCCTTATGTCTTCGAGAGGGTCAATAGCCAAATTACACGATCCAGGATCATTTTCCTAATGTTGTCCTCTAATGTGACTGAGAAAACTCTTTTATGTACATCCAATGGTTCCAATAATTCAGTTTTCTCCGAGGTAATTATGGAGCAGCGCTGTAATACGAATGCTAAAAGGTATGAGAAAAACAGTACTAGTAGATTTGGAAGTCTACTACACTCCAATTTTCTGACCTCTCATATCATCATCCTTGAGTCCGTGATTTTTTGTTTGAACAGTATTTCGTGAATGCTCCACTTATATTATTTTTAGTACCTTTATTATGACTGGCATCCTATTTACGAGATTATAACATGTCCAAGTTATACAGTGGCTACATGTCTCCAAGTATGCAATGGGTGGGATATTTCTGAGAAATCTGATGTTTCCAGCTTTGGAGTACTGATATTGGATATTATCAGCAGCAAGAAGAGCACAAGTTTAGATTACCTTGGACAGCATCTCAATCTCCTCACTTTTGTAAGTGCAAGATCTAACTTCAAACTAATATGTTGCCATATTAGATTTTATCCATCAGAAGTCATTGGGACAATCTAACGATCGACCAGTTGTTACAGGCATGGCACTTGCGGAGCAAAGGCAGAGGATTGGACTTAATGGATGAAGCCATTGCTGACACATCTTCATCATCAGAAGTGATGAGATGCATTCAGTTAGGGCTTCTTTGTGTGCAGGACCATGCCACAGATAGACCCAACATGTTGGCCGTTGTTCTGATGCTAAGTGATCAGTCCGATCTTCTGCAGCCAAAGCAACCGAAATTTACATTTCAATGCTCAACGACTCACGAAGTCCAATTGCAAGAAGAAAACAATTGGTCCAGGAATACCATCACCATTAATATGGTTGAAAGAAGATAAAACTCTCATATGCATTTTCTCGATGCAATTCATCTTTCCAGGGATTCAGTGCTTATCAAATTAGATGGCCTGAATAACCAATCTGCTGTTGCACTATTATGTGGATATCTGATGTAAACATAGAGATAGTGAGAAGCTCTAAGTTGCCAGCTCCTTACTAGGATGGTTTTATGTGTGCATGGATGCACAAACTTCGTAACCTCTATATGCATAGGGACCATCTTAATATGAATGTGAATATATTGGTTTGCTCTTCACTGTGGAATTGTTGTTGGATTGTTCATTCATTTTTGTTGTCGAACTTGATACCATATATCTTATATGAAAGCATATTCTTGAATTGCACTGTGAAGTTGATGTCATTGTGACAAGCTGAAATGGAACAATGTTTGGACAATCTGTCCACTTCGATCCAGAATAAAATTTCCTTCCTGATGATTATCTCATCTTTTCGGCTGGACAGTTTTGTAAAGTGCCACAATATAATATAGAGATTTGAGATCGTCTTTATAGATTATTTCCATGACGTTATGCTCTTATCCTCCACCTGTTTGGGTCACTCGTTTTGGCTTACGAAGGTTTTCACGCTCAATACAAATTTCAGATGATGCTCTCTTTGTTGATTATCTACAAGACATTTTAACTTTAATAGAAGTAAATAATGATGCCAAATGTAATAATAGACCCAAGGAAAGCCAAGCCCAGCCCATGTTCTCAAAAGTTCAGTCCATCTTCATTTTTCTTTCTCTATAACTCACGTTGAAGCATGAGTTGCAGACGGAACAAAGACAAAAGAAGCGCACCTGTGGGAAGAGAGAAAAAGGAGCAAAAGGGGAAAGTTCTCGCACGTGATCAATCCCAACACCTTGATAACCCGAATTAACACCGTTTGGCAACGCTGGTTAGTAATTGAACCGTCTAATTGTCTAATGAAAAGAATTGTCAAAATTAAGGCATGAAATTCAAATTTAGGTCAATTTTGAATTGCTACATTCCATTGAGGAGTTTTCGAGCAGCGTATATCAAAATGATAGTTTAAAATATTGTGAAGTTGTAATATTTTACAGATCTCAATTTGAGCTTATAGTTTGCTTGTAATGAAATTTTCAAGTTAGTTGCCCGTGCTAGACAGATTGCGAACAGTAACCTTTAATTGAATTTCAGCTATTTTTGGCTAGGTTTTGGGCGGCCAAGTTGGGGTTCTTATTATGACCAACCAAAAAAAAGTTAGGGTTCTTGTAGTATATCGAAAGGGCTTTCTATGGATTGCATGCTTACTTGAAATAAAGTTCTATGGAGGAAGTTATAGCGTGAACAAATTTATAGCATGAGCTGCTTGTAGTGGACAACAATAGATTTCCACTATGGGCGAGCTTTTGTTGGTTCATAGGTGTCATTTTATCAACAAATAGGAGTAGTGTAGTTGAATTGTTCATTAGAATTTTATTTTACTTAGTCTTTTGATATCGTTTGTCAATTAATTGTTAGGATTTTGAGTGTAGCGAGTCGAGTAACCACTGTATGTTGGTTTTCAGTTTTCCCAAGTGAGTGATATTATTTTTTATTTTTATTTTTTTTTGTGTTTTTAAACTCATGTTTTGAAAAACGTTATGAATTAGATATGTTATGACTTAAGAAATGGCATCATTTGTTGCATAAAATAGGATTGGGCCTTTACTGCTATTTTGTTTGTTTGAAATGGAAAGTCATCTTTTGACTTTAGTTAGAATGATTGCTTGCAAATGGTTTGTGAAAACCTTTTATGAAAGAATCACAAAAAGTTTTGATTTGGTTATTAAACATGAATTGTGAGATAATTTTTTATTTTGGTTGTGAATTATTGGAGATTGAGGTTGATTATGCTCAGTGTCTTTATGAACCCATTGAGTGGTGTATGGGTATGCGCATACTAGTTTAGATACCTTTGTGGGCCAAGCCACCAGCTAATGATAAGTGGAGCCCTAACCAAGGGGGAATCTTGGGTACTGCATGGTAACCTTCCCCAGCCCAAAAATTTCTATTCTTTTGTTCCCCAGAACAAAAAAAGAATAGAAACCCGTTTAATAACGGCAAGTTGATTTCTATTCCCCGGAATAGAAAAGTTAGCCCGGGAATAGAAACGAGAAACAAAAAAAAATTGCTTATTGTCTTAGGAACAATTTCTAGAAATAAGCAAATTTTCTTTTTTATTTTTGTTTTATTTCTCTCTTGTCGTGGCCACCTCCAACCGTCTGGAGCTACCGCCGACCGCCGCCGCCGCCGGTCGCCCGTCGCCGCCGCCGGCCACCGCCGACCGTGAGCAAGAATAAAAAAACAAATAAAAATATAAAAAAAATAAAAATACAAAAATAAATACAAAAATAAATAAATAAAAACAAATAAATAAAAAATGCAAGAAAATTTTAAAAAAATAAAAATAAAATAAAGCAAATAAAGCAAATAAATACAAAAAAACAAATAAAAAACAAATAAATACAAAAAAATAAATACAAAAACAAATACAAAAAAAATACAAAAAAAATGCAAGAAAATTAAAAAAACAAAAAAAATACAAATAAAACAAATAAATACAAAAAAACAAATACAAAAATAAAATACAAAAAAATACAAAATAAATAAAAAATACAAAAATAAATAAAAAACAAATACAAAAAAAAGAATAAAAAACAAATAAATACAAATAAATACAAAAAATAATAAAAACAAATAAAAAACAAATAAAAGAATAAAAAACAAATACAAAAAACAAATAAATACAAAAAGAATAAAAAACAAATAAAAAGAACAAATAAAAAACAAATAAATACAAAAAAGAATCGTTGCGTTACCAAACGCATTTCTATTCTTTTTCTATTTCAATAGTAGAAATTTTGTGCAGTTATCAAACGGGTTCTTTTGCTCAGAAACTGTTCCCCGGAATAGAAATAGAAAAGAACTATTTCTGGAAAAAAACTCTTCCCTAGCCAAGAAATTTTACCATGCGCACCCTTGATTGTCTTATCACGAGCATTATGCATGACCGTGATTAAATACTTGAGTATGAATTTGGTCAGTGGAGTGGACCATTGGTGTGTGTTTTGATGAGATTGATTAATGGGTTGGACCATTAGTGTTTGCTTTGTAATTATCTTGAGTATTTCTAAAAGCAAGAAATATCGCATTTTGGTCTTGAAGGTTTATTAAATTCTAGATTTGGCGAAAGTGAGTTATGTTTGTATTTTAAAAGTGCATTGTAATTGCTCGATCTGTTTAGAAGAAATGTTACTCATGGGTCATTGTAGCTCACTCTTTTCATCTACTTATTTTCTCAACGAGCCACTAGTAGGACGTAAGTATTTCGTTTTCAGGGAGGACTTTTTGATAGTGAGAACTTTTTGGTATGAGTTGTGTATACTTGATGAGTTTATGAGTTAATTTTTGATGGAGGTGTATATATCATGTTGATGGTTTATAGGAAACTCTGATATTGAAACTAATGACCTTTTTGTCAAATATATAGATGTATATATGTTGATATTAGGTCAAGTTTTGATTATGTTGAGGCTGTGTCCTCAAGAGAAAGGTCAGTCATGCCGTGCCCTTACTCTTGTTGAGTTTGGGATGTGACACTGACTACATACTTGTGGAACAGTCAAGGCAAGGGAAAATTTCACAAGATAAAAAAAGAGACGCGGCATGATCTTGAACCATGGCGATCCTAATATAATATTGACTGGTAAATGAATAAAGTTAGTCAACCATTCAAAGGTTGTATTAATTGTAAGCCCCAGGAAACTTCACTTGAGTCAACCAGTACAAATCTGAAAATGATCCAAAGCCCCCATGTTTTTTTTGTTTGGGGGGTGTGATTGTTAAATGTCTCATTATCAATATACTTGTGGAACAAGGCAAGGGAAAATTTCACAACATTGAAAAGACACATGGCATGATCATGAACCATGGCGATCCTAATATAATATTGACTAGTAAATAAATAAAGTTAGTCGACCATTCAAAGGTTGTATTAATTGTAAGCCCCACGAAACTTCACTTGAGTCAACCGGGGTAGATTTGAAAATGATCCAAAGTGCCCCAGGTTTTTTTTTTTTGGGGTGATTGTTAAATGCCTCGTTACCAATATACTTGTGGAATCAAGGCAAAGGAAAATTTCACAAGATCAGAAAATACACGCGGCATGATCATGAACCATGGCGATCCTAATAAAGTATGGACTGGTAAATAAATAAAGTTAGTCAACCATTCAAAGGTTGTATAAATTTTAAGCCCCAGGAAACTTCACTTGAATCAGCCAGTGCCGATCTGGAAATGATCCAAACCCGAAAAAGAAGCAGCTTGACAATGAAAGACCGCAATTTATGGAGAAGAACAAACTTGAAGATATCTGACACTTTGTTTTCTTTTTAGTAGCTTCTTAATTATTTTTGTGTACCAGTAACTACATTCATTTTGTGGACTTCCCATTTTGTCTTGAGTGTACATCTTCATATCCACAACCCCGAAATGAACTATCACAAACTTGAATGTACTTCCTCAGTAACATAATGGATTCTGGCTTTAGCGGCCTAGAAAGCATATCAGGTACCAGAAATCACCCTATTCTTGTATACAATAGGAACTAGGAAGAGCGGATGCATTCAAGCTCAACAGATCACTTGAATGACTAGGAAGAGTGGATACACTCAACCTTTTCATTGTACTTGTCCCATTCGAAACCGGTGATCCCTTGTGCAATCTAACCACTCGTCCAATCCTAACAGGATTGGAAATTGTGGAGTGAAGGCAGAGCATTGGACCCAATGGATGAAGCAACTGCCGATGCTTTATCAACGACACAAGTTCTTCCGCATGCAGGCCGTGAAATGGAAAGACCCAACATGCTGGCTGCAGTCCTATTACTAAGTGAGGAGTCGGGTCTCCCCAGCAAGAAATTATGTTCTTTTCCAAGTCAAAGAAATTTGAATTTCAAATTAAAAAAGAGATATATTTATATATGTAATTGTTAGGTTCGATGGATCCCCAAAAACGGATTCGGCACCTAAAATCGAACCCCTAAATCAATGCGGAAGATAAGCCCAGGAATAGTCACGTATCACCGATCGTAAAGCACACAACGGATTCGAGCGTATCTTGTTAGCCACAGCCTAAACACCGATGCCGAAAGGAAGAAGAGAATTCAGCCCTGTTCCGAACCGATGACGTCAATTCGCCTTCAAAGGAAGATAGTGTCGCCTCTTGCAAGAATCCTTTCTATTTGGGAGTGTTCTTGAGTGAGAGAAAAAGAAGAACGTTATGATTCCAAAAGGTACGTTCTTTCTCTCTCTCATCCCTTTTATAGGTTTCTCTTTCCACGGGCCTAATTCCCGTGGGCCGGGCCTTTAGGCCCATCGTGGCCGGGCCAACATATGGCCAACTTAAGCCCATATCTAAATTAAAACCATCATCTCCCACTCGCACATGGTGGACCAAAACCAACATGGGCGGACAGACCCTACTTAGGCCCATCAATTGAAAGTCTATCAACTCCCACTTGCATGGTGGGCCGAACAGAATCCTCTTTTCCTTTTGCAACATTCATACTGGTGAATAGTCCGTGCAACCAGCATACTTTGAGAGCTCGTTGCTATACATCTATTAGGAATATATAGCAGCTCATATTAGGCATCATTTTCCGAGTAAATTTAGTATGCAGTACCCTAGATCGATCGATCACATTTATATCTCTCTTAATCTCATTTAAACAATGATATATATATTGTATTCACAATTATGATTATCCCAAAGACAGTCATAATTGGTCGACCTATGAATACAAAACCACAATGTGATTCTACAAATTCGATCTTCATCTTTCCTTCAAACTCTCAATTTCAGTTCAACTTGCTTTTCTAGAAATGTCCCATTAGATCGAATCAACTCATGACCATTGGCAACATTCTAAGATAGCAAACACTAAATAGAAATCTTGAGAATAAGTAAGAGTCATGAGGGCACTAAAAATTGAGGAACTCAATTCCTCAAGAGTCTCACACGTCATAAAAGTTGAGATCATAACTTTTGCCACTCTTATAGGTCGTCTCATGCATACGTAGTATGAAGTACGTATTACGGTATTAACTCCTTTCCCATGGAGCGTATGTCTACACCATCAATACCGTACAGATGATAGTTCAGACATACCCAATGTCTAACTTGAGTTCACGTATTTACTCATTCACGAAATTCATCAGAACTCACATTTGGCATCTTAGACAGATAAAGTAAAATGTGTGGGTTATTTTACTTTCGGACATCGTAAGTACTATATCCTCATCTTAACACTCAGTTAAGGCGACATATGTATTTTAAGCTTGAGCTCTCTCTTATCACCTAGATAATAAGCTTAAAAATCGTCTCATATCTATTTATCACATAGTAAATAGAGGCGATTACCCGTGTGAGAGGGCTAATCTTTTATCTGTCCGACATACTTTCTCAACATATTATATAATGCACTAAGCATTAAGATACATAAAGATCAAACAAAGACTCATAGGCATTAATGATGAAAACATAAATTCATTAAATGTGAACTACTCAGGGAAATAACAATATCCAGTACATCAGACTCTACGCAATCCTAGAGATTTTACATGACTACAAAACACATCTCTAGGTATTGGCTTTGTCATAGGATCTGCTACCATTCTATGCGTAGATATGTACTGCAAGTTCACATCCTTTCGTGCAACCATATCTTTTGACAAAGTTATACTTGGTATCTATATGTTTAGTCTTGCCATGATATTTTGGATCTTTAGTGTACGCTATAGCTGCTTGGCTATCACAATTAACTAATAATTGATTTGCAGCTTTCTCAATAACACCTAAGTGATCCAAAAAATCTCTTAAGCCAAACTCATTCTTATATTACTGCTGATAATGCCACGAATTCAGCTTCCATCGTGGACAAGGCTATACACGTTTGTTTCTTACTGCTCCAACATATGGTGCCATTATTCAATAAGAAAACAAACCTAGAGGTAGATCTCCTTTTGTCTACACCTCCTCCCTAATCAGATTCAGAATAGCCTGTGAGTCGCAGATCATTTCCTTGATAACTCATCGTATAATCAGCAGTTCCCTTTGGATACCTCAGTATTCTCTTAACGGATTTCCAATGTGCTAGACCTGGATTGGATTGGTATCTACTCACCATTCCAACTGCAAAACATATGTCGAGTCTTGTACACATCATAGCGTACATCAAACTCATCTATCCCCTTTGCCTTTCTCTACCGTGGATCGAGGTCATTCGACAATCAATCACCTGAAGTTACAGACGACCTACCCAAGTTATTGCACAACAGAACCCCAAAGCCACAATCCGATAAAAGTATAACGCACCTAAATAGTACTCCTACTAGGCAAAATTCTGACCTTAAGGAACTTCATAAATATGTTAAACTTGTGGCATACTTCACGTTCATGACCAAATATGTCGGATATCCCTAGAAAACCCTAGAATACAAGTATTTGCGACTGTTTCTTTTAGGAAAATGCTAGAGATACAGAGAGTGATTTCTACATATAGTTCACTTAATACACACTAAATGATAGGTCACATGGTTTTCATATCATGAGGAACAATTGTTATAGGGACTGTCCTTGGCAAGAGATAAAAATAATAACTACAAGTGGCTTCAACCATCGTTTGTAAGTTGGTTGTCATTGTTGCTCGTGAAGAATCTCTGTCTAACAGAGATGTTTACAATAGAAATCCTTATTTCACTGTGATCTATGAGCAGACATCTTCAACAAGTTCAAGGACCCCAGTGGAAAGTTCAGTGAGAAACATGCAAGTGACGTAAGGGGACTACTAAGTTTGTACGAAGCTAGCCATTTGAGTGTGCATGGAGAAGATGTTCTGGATCAAGCGCTTTCTTTCAGTTTAACCCATCTCGAATCCGTTAAGGAGCAACTAAGCCCTCCTCTCGCAACACAAGTCCATCATGCCTTAAAGCAAACAATTCGTCAAGGGGTGCCGAGGCTCGAGGCCAGACGATACATCTCCATGTACGAAGCAGAACCTTCACATAATGAAGTCCTGCTATCACTAGCCAAGTTAGATTTCAACCGCTTGCAGAAGCAACACCAGAAGGAGTTATTTGATTTTACAAGGTTCATCAACTATGAAATCACATGATTAAATAGTTTGAGTTTACACTCTACGGAAGATTTATATGAATAATGCCATTTTACATGTAGGTGGTGGACGGGTTTAGACTTCAAGAGGAAGTTACCATTTGCAAGAGACAGGCTCGTGGAAGGATACTTTTGGATTCTGGGAGTTCATTTTGAGCCCGAATTAGCGGTTGCTAGAAGAATGATGACCAAAGTGATCGCAGTGACTTCAGTTCTTGATGACATATATGATGTCTATGGCACCTATGAAGAGCTAGAGCTCTTTACTCAAGCAATTCAAAGGTTAAATTCGCTTTTCTGCCTTTTGGTTTGCAGCATGTGCGTCTTACTTTACGTACATTATGTTTCACCACTACTTGTATGATGTGGCAAAACGTATCTGATCAGTAACTCTATGTTAAAAGAAGATGGAGTTTGATTGATCAACCTTTTCATAGTTCTCATATAGTAATATGGTGATTCCCATATCCTTGTGCGATCTGAAGTTTAAAATTATCACGTAGTTTATACCCTATCTTATAATGTCTCATAATTTCAGGTGGGACATTGATTGCATACATGAACTTCCAGAGTACATGCAAGTGTTTTACAAAGCACTTATCAATATCTACGTCGAAATTGAAGAAATACTGGCATGCGCAGGAAAATCATACTGCCTCTGCTATGCGGTAGAAGCAGTAAGATCGTACCACCTCTACTATATTCTACAATCTTAGTGCTGTCATTCTCGATTGATGGAAATATAATCTTTTGCATTCTCAGATGAAGAGGCAGGCGAGATACTATTTTGCTGAAGCAAAATGGCTGCACCAACAGCACAAGCCCACCATGGATGAGTACATGTCCGTTGCGCTAGTATCAAGTGGTTACCCATTGTTAGCTGTCACGTCCTTTGTGGGAATGCCTGATATCGTCACAAAAGACGATCTAGATTGGTTGTTCAACGACCCAAAGATCCTCAAGGCTTCAACAATCATCTGCAGGCTCATGGATGATTTGGCGACACATAAGGTACTTTTTGTTCTTGCAAGTGATCCAAGAAGATATAGACCCAACCCAACTCCTATGGAATATAGACGGTCTTGTTTAAATGTCTTGTTATACATATCTTTGCAGTTTGAACAATCAAGAGGACATGTGGACTCGGCCGTGCAATGTTACATGAAGCAATATGGTGTCACAGAACAAGAAGCGGAAAACAACCTTCGCAAGCAAGTGAATGACTCGTGGAAGGACATCAATGAGGAGTGTCTTCGCCCGACTGCTGTTGCAATGCCACTTCTCGTGGGAATTCTCAACCTCTCGCGAGTGATGGATGTGTTGTACAAGGATGGTGGAGATCATTATACCAATCCTCATATTGCACTGAAAGATTACATACATTCGGTGCTCATAGACCCAGTGCAGTAGTTATGATATGCAATTAGTGAACTAGAAGTTCATCAGCCGGACATTAGAAAACTGGACCCATTGTTCAAAAGATGATGCATCTATGCAGGTGTACTGTGATTATTGAGTGGCAACAAGTGTGGGATACATACGTCAGTTGGGGTGAAATTAAAGCTTTTAGTAAGAATGGTTTTTTCATTGAAGAACGAAATGAAGTGTACAATTTATCTGTCCTAAAAGGATTAATCAAGCTTTTGATGAGCTATTTTCATTTCGAATTTCAAAGGATGCGATTTAGAATGGTATGGTTATAAAACCAATTGATTTGATCGGTATGGAGTATGGAAAGAAGAGAATGAGATCTACTATTAGCACGGAATGAAAGCCCACCTACAGGGACTTGGCCATGTAGAATTCATTTTTAGTGCAACAGGAGAATCCCACATTTGAGATAGCGATCCGGCTTCTTCCATGGTTACGATGGCCTCTAGGCCCATATAGTCCCTGTAACTGTAGCTCTCAACACATTCAAATGAGCTTTCCAGAGTTTGGCACTCTTAACTGGTATTTTACTGTCTAAAAGAATTGTGAAAATCAATTGGAAGATGCGAAACTACTAATTTAGAGGTAGGTAGCTTTCTTGAGTGCGTTGAGAGGCGGGATGGTCCGAATGTGATGAGCTAAAAGCACACTGCGAAATAGAAAAAGGGAGGAACTTGCGAGTGACCTGACCAAGAACAACGAGGCCAATCCACACCCACATAAAATGAAGTACCACTGCCTTGGATAAACTACGTGAGGTTGGGTGCGGATGTGGACCACAAGCGCTGCACACGTTCACAGGAACGATCTTCACGTTTTAATTCAGAATCAAATCAGGAACCACACAACTCGGTAGATATCTCCATTCTTAACGAGGTTGCAGCATCGCATGGGCCGTGAAAGCGAAAAGGTATGGGGACAACGCTCACATCACTCAGTTAGTAGTTTTTTTTTTTTGGACCTTGGTCGGAACTCAGTTAGTAGTTGACCGCATTGTAATAACAGAAAATATGTAGAACCTTCTTGTCCACAGCAAGCAAAAACGAGGAAGACCAAATTCTGATAGGAAAATAATGGTGGAGAAGCGAAACACAGTGATGGTTTTATTTATGATGGGCCTGAGTTAGCCCATTAGGGCCCGGCCCGTGAGTTGAGGGCCCATGGAGAAAAAGTTGCGATGTGAAAAGTTGCATTGTTTAGATACGATAGGTTGTGTCTTTTGGAAAGGGTGTTACGTTGAGAAATTGCGTCGTTTGGAGGAGACGCTTTGAGGGAAAATATAAAAGAAAAAGGAACGTATTTTTCCAGGTTACGTACGTTGTTTTTTTTCTTCTCTCACTCTCCTCAAAACCAACGTAACAATATTCCTTGAAGAACAACGTCTCTTGCACATCGCTTCTCTCCCTAAGCGAAGAAAAGAATTCTCTTTTGAAAGAACAGTATCCGGTTTCCTCCTCGAATCGCAACGTCGGTGTTTAGTCTATGGATAAAAGGTACGCTCGATCCTGTTGTGTGCTTTTGATCGGTGATTCATGTTTTTGTTTCTGGGCTCGCTTCTGCTTCGTCTTTTTAGGGGTTCGATTTAGTGTCGAATCCGGTTTCTGGGAATCTGATAAACCCAACATTGGTATCAGAGCCCAATGCATGTTTTCCCGATCCCTTTTCATGTTTTTCGAATGATTTTTTATTGAATTTTCGAGAAAAATCAATTTTGGTTGATCGGGGACGGAAAAACCCAACACTCGCCTACTGTTCGCCGTGTTTCATGATTTTATGCAAGTCGAAATTCGTTTTTGATAGTGCGGCGCACGCGCGAGCGAAACGGTGCGCCGTTTCAGCCTAGGCGTGTGCCAAGCACGCGCGCGCGAAACGGCGTGCCGTTTCGGCCCAGGCGCGTGCGATGCAGGCATGCGCGAAACGGCGCGCCGTTTCGGCCCCTGGCGCGTGCCACGCACGTGCTGGTTGACGTCATCGTGACGTTAGCCAGGCACATGCGTGGCACGTGCCGGTCGGTTCGTCCGACCGGCCCTACCGGGAGACCGGTCTGACTGAGTGACCGGCCCGACCGGCCGACCGGTCTGATCGTTGACTGCGACCGTTGACTGTTGACTGTTGACCGTTGATCGTTGACAAAAAAAAAAAGAAAAAAGATTTGTTTCTTTTTCCCAATTAAGTCTATGTGGATTATATGTAATCTCTTATTTGTTCTGCATTTGTTGCAGGAACAATGGCTCCCCTTCAATTACGCACGCCTATTTGCGTAATTACCGATAAACAAAAGGAAAGGCTTTCTAAGTTGATAGCTAAGCTGACTGATTATCGATGGGAGAGTGGTGACTTAATTGATCACGTTCTTGAAGTCAACGGGAAGATACAAAAGGTCATATGGAATGGTTGTCCCAATGCACAGTCTGAGATGGTGCGATTTTTCATGAACACTCTTCCACAAGAATGGAAAGGAGTGATGGATCGCATATGGGATGTCAACAAAGCCGCTTCATATAGGAGTACTGTGATGGCTTTTATAGATAATTATTACCTGATTGTTACAAAAGAAAAGATCAAGAAATTGAAGAAAAAATGATCTTTCCCTGTTCATTTTTTGAAGTGGTGTTAGTTGTTTTTGGTTGGTCTTTATTAAGTGTGCTTTGTGGACATCTTATGTAATGTTTCCTACCTGGTTATTGTTGATGTAGCAACTGATCTATAAGTTGTATTATGTGAAAGCTTTATTATTATATCGTTGTTGGATGTCAAAATATTATTTGCTTTCTATTGTTGTTAACTACTGTGGGTAGTTTATAGAAGTTTTTGTAGCTTCATAGAATTTACTTTGCATGGACAATTATATTAGTGATAGTTTTAAGTTAGAATTTTGGAGGATGATCGGAAACATAGTGACCTTTTGATTCTGAAACCTTACTTGAAATTGTTCATTAATATGATGGGTTTGTGCAAAATGGATGCATAAATGATAGGCATTAATTATTCGTGCATATATGTATGGTGTGTTCAGATCAAGGGCTTCAGCCACAAAGAGCATAGTTGCCGAGCTGAACAAAGGTGAAAAGCTCAATGGCGACAACTATGAAATCTGGCACATGAAAATCCAATATGTGCTGGAAGAGCAAGAGGCACTATAAGCTCTTAACCTGACCATGGTAGAACCTGAAGAAGGAAACATTGCGCAACATATGAGAGATAAGGAAGCTTTTGCTGCATGGAAAAGAAAGAACTCCCTTGCTCGCATTACGTTGCTAAGTAGCATGGAAAATGACGTCATGCGAGAGTTTAGACGTTTTGAGAATGCCAAGGAAATGTGGGAAGCATTGGTAGCAAGATTTGGTCATACTTCGGTGACCAGACTGAGACAACTCACTATTAGGTTTGACTCTTATAAGAAGCCTCATGGTCAGACCATGAAGCAACACCTTAGGAAGATGTCAAACATGATAAATGAGTTGAAAGATGCTGGCCATGTCCTGACTGAAGAGCAGCAAGTGCAAGCAGTGATTCGTTCCTTGCCTCCATGATGAAAATATCAAAACCTTTGAGGATGATGTGCGTCATCTTGAGTTGGAAGAGGATCGCCTCTTGGCGGCTAAGCCAGAAGCTGAAATTTATCATGCTGGTTCTAGCTCACATGGAGCTTCGAGCTCCAAGCGCAAACGTCCTAACTGGTTTGATAAAAGGAAAGACAAGGAAGCAGGTCCTTCAGGGAAGAAGCCAAAGGTTGACCAACATGATAGAGGAAAACGTCCTCGAATGAAGAAGCTGACAAGGGTGAAGTGTTACAACTGTAACCAGAAGGGTCACTATGCCCGCGATTGTCGCGAGCCCAAAAAGGTACACACCCTTTATACTATTGGGAACTTTGCCTATGTGTCAAAATTTGTATTTTTAACTGAGTCTAATCCTTTGTGGACTGTAGATTCAGGAGCGACGGACCATATAGCGAATGATAGAGAATCCTTCGTGGAATTTCGACGAGTACCAACTGGAACTAAGTGGATCTATGTGGGAAACAACTCTAGAGCTGAAGTAAAAGGAATTGGCACCTGCCAACTGAACATGCGTGGTGGACGCACTTTATTCCTACATGATGTTTTGTATGCTCCGGAGATTCGTCGAAATTTAGTGTCTGTTTTATTGTTGGTCAAGCTAGGTTTAGTATGAACTTCCATAATAGAGGTGTGGATTTGTTTTTGGATACAAATTTCTATGGTTGTGGTTATTTTCTGGATGGTTTCATTGTATTAGATATTGACTATGTTAATGCAAATGTTTGTTATTCCCTTCTCACGTCTCCTAATTCATATGATAATGATGTGAATGTGTGTCATGCTAGACTTGGTCATATTGGCCAATGATGTATGAATAGACTAGCCAAAGAGGGCTTGTTGGGGAACATTGAAAAAGTCGATTTGCCTATATGTGAGCATTGCCTGGTAGGAAAAACAACAAGGAAACCATTTGGAAAATGTAAAAGAGCTGAATTTCCTCTGCAATTAATCCATTCTGACGTCTGTGGTCCAATGAATGTGAGAGGAAGGCATGTGGCTGTTTATTTCATCACCTTTATAGATGATTATACTCGATTTGGATATGTCTATTTGATTTCTCATAAATCTGAAGCATTAAGTTGTTTCAAAAGGTTTATGAACTTGGTAGAAAATCAATTAGATAAGAAAATAAAAGTATTAAGATTTGATCGAGGTCAAGAATATTTATCTGATGAGTTCAGAAAATTATGTGATGAAAAATGAATAGAAAGACAGTTGTCTATTCCATATACTCCTCAACAAAATGGTGTTGCGGAGAGAAGGAACAGAACCCTACTGGAAATGGTTAGGTCCATGATGGCGCATACTAATTTACCTATCACATTTTGGAGTGATGCATTATTAACTGCTACCTATATACTTAACCGAGTGCCTTCCAAATCAGTTACTTCCACTCCATATGAGTTATGGACATGTAGAAAACCGGACTTAAGTTTTCTTAAGCCATGGGGTTGTGCTGCCTATACTCATGAGTCCTTTCACAAGTTTGGGAAATTGGATCCTAGAGGAAAAAAGAGTATTTTAATAAGATACTCTGAACACTCAAAAGGATATGTGTTTATGGGTGAGTAGGAAAGTAGAAATATAACTGAATTCGAATCACGGGACGTCACATTCTTAGAGAATGAATTTCATAAGAAGGGCGAAATAGGTGAAAAATACTCCCTATTTGAAACCTTGGATCAAGATAATGAACATAATAGAGTTCGTCCAAGTGGGAGTAACATGAGAGGTAATGAATTTGATTCAACTCACTCTCAATTACAACTACAAGATGAGACGTCATCATCATTATCTAATCCTAGTGGGAGCATAATGGGGAATGATGTGCAAAGTGTACAATCTCCCATACGGCGAACAAATCGCAAAAGTGTTCCCCGTCGATATTTTGACATTGAAGGGGAAACTTTTATGATTGTCCCACAAGATGAGGATGAGTCAAGAAATATAAATGAGGCTCTAAGTTGCCATAGTAAGGAAAAATGGATGCATGCAATGAGAGAAGAAATAGAGTCAATGAAGTCAAACCATGTTTGGGAACTGATTGATCTTCCTAAATGACGCAAAGCTATTGGGAACAAGTGGGTTCTCAAAATAAAGCGTAAAGCTGATGGCTCAATAGAAAGGCATAAGGCTCACCTTGTGGCGAAGGGGTATAATCAACATGAATGAATTGATTATGAAGAAACATTTTCTCCTGTGGTGAGATTTACCTCAATTCGCATTATTCTGGCAATAGTGGCTAGTATGGATCTTGAGTTACATCAAATGGATGTAAAGACTGCTTTCCTCAATGGAAAATTAGAGGAAGAAATATATATGGAACAACCTACTGGTTTCATTATGGAAGGCCAAGAAGGAAAAATATGTCGACTTTTGAGATCGATAAATGGCCTAAAGCAGTCATCAAGACAATGGTATATACGATTTCATAATGCCATAATGACATATGATTTTACAATGATAGATGAGGATCATTGTGTATATATCAAAAGATCCAAAGAGCAATTTGTGATCATATCATTATATGTTGATGACATACTAATTGCTCGAAGCAATATGGAGTTTGTTAATACCGTTAAGAGTTGGTTATCTTCCAACTTTGAGATGAAAGATATGTGTGAGGCTGCATACATCCTTGGAGTTAAGATTTCAAGAGATCGTTCGAAGAGATCGTTATATCTTTTGCAAGAAACATACATAAATAAGGTTCTTGAATGATTTCATATGCAAGATTGTAAACCCATTGATACTCCTATTGCAAAAGGTGAAGGATTGAGCCATAGACTGTGTCCAATGACTCTACAAGAAAAGGAACAAATAAAACATGTTCCTTATGCTAGTGTTGTTGGGAGCTTGATGTACGCTATGCTGTGTACAAGACCCGACATATGTTTTGCAGTTGGAATGGTGAGTAGATACCAATCCAATCCAGGTCAAGCACATTGGAAGGCCGTTAAAAGAATACTGAGATATCTGAAGCGAACTGCTGATTACAAGCTGAATTACCAAGGAAATGATCTACAACTTGAAGGCTATACAGATGATGATTGGGGAGGAGATTTAGATGAAATGAAATCTACCTCTGGATTTGCTTTCTTACTGAACAATGGTGCCATATCATGGAGCAGTAAGAAGCAAACATGTATAGCTTTGTCCACGATGGAAGCTGAGTTCGTGGCATTATCAGCAGCGGTACAAGAAGGAGTTTGGCTTAAGAGATTTTTTGATTATTTAGGTGTTATTGAGAAAGCTGCAAATCCATTATTGGTTAACTGTGATAGCCAAGCAGCTATAGCGTACACCAAAGATCCAAAATATCATGGCAAGACCAAACATATAGATACCAAGTATAATTTTGTAAAAGATATGGTTGCATGAAAGTATGTGAAGTTACAGTACATATCTACGCATAGAATGGTAGCATATCATATGACAAAGCCAATACCTAGAGATGTGTTTTGTGGTCATGTAAAATCTCTAGGATTGCATAGAGTCTGATGTACTGGATATTGTAATTTCCCTGAGTTGTTCACATTTAATGAATTTGTGTTTTTTCATCATTAATGCCTATGCATCTTTGTTTGATCTTTATGCATCTTAATGCTCAGTGCATTACTTTAAGTATGAGTTAGTATGTCGGACAGATATAAGATTAGCCCACTCACACGGGTAATCGCCTCTATTTATTATGTGATAAATAGAGATGAGACGGTTTTAAAGCTTATTATCTAGGTAATAATCGAGAGCTCAATCTTAAAATATATATGTCGCCTTAACTAAGTGTTAAGATGAGGACATGATATGTACTATGTCCGAAAGTAATAACCCACATATTTTACTTTATCTGTTTATGATGCCAGATGTGAGTTCTGATGAATTTTGTGAATGAGTAAAAATGTGAACTCAAGTTAGACATTAGGTATGTCTAAACTATCATCTGTACGGTATTGAAGTTGTACACATACGCTCTATCGAAAATGAGTTAAATACCGTAATACGTATTTCATATTACGTATGCGTGTTACGACCAATAAGAGTGGCAAAAGTTTGATCTCAACTTTTATGTCGTGTGACACTCTTGAGGAAAGAGAATTCCTCAATTAAATGCCTTCATGACTTTTACTTATTTTCAAGATTTCTATTTAGTGTCTGCTATCTTAGGATGTTGCCAATGGTCATGAGTTGATTCGATCTAATGGGACATTTCTAGTAAAGCAAGCTGAACTGAAATTGAGAGTTTGAAGGAAAGAGGAAGATCGAATTTGGAGAATCACATTGTAGTTTTGTATTCACTGGTCGACCAATTATTACTGTCTTTGGGATAATCATAATTGTGAATACAATATATTTATATCATTGTTTAAAAGAGATCGAGTGAGATATAAATGTGATCAATCGATCTAGGGTACTGCATACTAAATTTACTCGGAATGTGATGCCCATTATGAGCTGCTATATATTCCTAACAGATGTATGGCAACGAGCTCTCAAAATATGCTGGTCGCACGGACTATTCACCAGTATGAATGTTGCAGTGAGGAAAAGAGGATTCTGTTCGGCCCACCATGTCAAGTGAGAGTTGATGTATTTTTCAATTGATAGGCCTCAGTAGGGCCCGTCCGCCCATGTTTGTTTTGGCCAACCATGTGCGAGTGGGAGATGATGGTTTTATTTATGATGGGCCTGAGTTAGCCCATTAGGGCTCGGCCCTTGAGTTGAGGGCCCGGCCCGTGAGTTGAGGGCCCATGGAGGAAAAGTTGCGATGTGAAAAGTTCCATTGTTTAGATATGATAGGTTGTGTCTTTTGGAAGGGGTGTTACGTTGAGGACTCGCGTCGTTTGGAGGAGACGCTTCGAGAGAAAATATAAAAGAAAAAGGAACGTATTTTTCCAGGTTACGTACGTTGTTTTTTTCTTCTATCACTCTCCTCAAAACCAACGTAACAATATTCCTTGAAGAACAACGTCTCTTGCACATCGCTTCTCTCCCTAAGCGAAGAAAAGAATTCTCTTTTGAAAGAATAGTATCCGGTTTCCTCCTCGAATCGCAACGTCGGTGTTTAGTTTGTGGATAAAAGGTACGCTCGATCCCGTGGTGTGCTTTTGATCGGTGATTCATGTTTTTGTTTCTGGGCTCGCTTCTGCTTCGTCTTTTTAGGGGTTCGATTTAGTGTTGAATCCGGTTTCTGGGAATCTAATAAACCCAACACACAGCATTCATGATATGTCTGACAGTCTGCACCATTCGCAGGTTAAAGAGTCTTTCCAAAATTCTACTGTCTAAAATCAACGTGAAAATCAATTGGAAGGCTAGAAATTGATAATTTAGAGGCAGCTTTCTTGAGTGCTTTGAGAGGCAGGATGGTCGGAATGTGATGAGCTAAGAACACGCCACGAAAGAGTTAGAGGGAGGAAGTTGTGAATGACCTGACCAAGAACGGCGAGGCCAATCCACATCCACATGAAATGAAGTGCTACTGCCCTGGTTAGACCAGGTATGTTGGGCGTGGATGTAGACCACAAGTGCACAAGTTCACAGAAACATCTTCATGTTTTAACTCAGAATCAAATCAGGAACACACAACGCGGTAGGAATCTCCATTCTTAACGAGGTGGCAGCACTTTATGAGGCCGTGAAAGCGAAAAGGCATGGGCATGACACTCGTCACTCAGTTAAAAAAAATTACTGCGCACTGTAATAATAGAAAATACGTAGAACCTTCTCGTCCGCAGCAAGCGACCGCAAAGGAAGACCAAATTCTGATAGGAAAATGAAGGTGAAGAAGCAAAACACAGCATGAATTCGCAGGTTAAAGAGTCTTTCCAAATTCCTGTACGGTACACATGTTAAACGCCGTTCATCGACCTGCCCGATAGAACCCGACAATAATGCATTTACTAAAAATCAGCCGTACTCAGGTGCATGACCTTGGCCACTCGCATTTGGCACGAATTGTTATTTTGGGAGACGAAAAATCCCAAAATGACCGTGCAATTACTAGAATTGCTAAGCCATTCCTTGCCTATAAATACCCTTAAAAAAAAAAAAAAAGAGAGAGAAGAGTGTCATCAGATTTCAGCAATCCATCTTCTTCTCCAGCTCAAGAAAAAAGCCATGTGGTCGAACGCCAGTCAGCAGATTTTCATCCAAGCATGTGGGGGATGACTTCCTCATATATGCCTCTCGCTCCTACTCAACGGTAGGAATTTAATACATTGCTTCTAACTCAACTATATATATATATATATATGCATGTTTTGTGAATAGTAGTGATAGTAGTGGTATTGTTGAAATTTACTCGAATAGACTGAGAGAAGAAAAACACACAAGAGAGTTGTTGCTATAACTCTCGTCACAATATTCAACAGAACATAAACCTATTAAGTAGGTAGAACATCCAAACCACTTTGCAAGAAAATAGCTACAGAACAATAACAGCAACAAAGACCTACTAATATACCCCACTAACTACAACATGTGCAGAAACTAACTCCTAAAAACAAGCCACTTCCGCCCAATGCACAAACGGAAGAGAGAGGAGAGGTTTTGTCTGCGTTGCAAAACATCAATACTTGAAGGGTATTATTTATAGACATCATGTTCGTGACCACAGTATTTGTACTTTTTTTTGAGACCAACCAATCACATTTCGATGGATCATAGACGGGTGACATTATCAGGCCAAACTAATGAGCCACCTCTCACCGGTCACTTTTGTCAACATTCATGAACAAACTCTTCTTGAAAAGATACTTCTGAAATCAAGGAGGTTCGGCACTCCTACGCCTAGTTAAAGTAGCTCCATGCTGCTACCAACTACAGAGTGACATTTTTCTTTTGGTAACAACAACTGGCATTTAATAAACATTGGTTAAAAAGTCCTACCATAGAGTTCCTAAAATAGACTAATAGACTAAACTGACATTATTTAGAGAGATCTGTTGATACCTTTATTTGAAGGGAAAATGAGATAAATAATTTATGAACTTTAGTTCAATATAGAATGTCCTCCTTAGACTTTTAATTTATTCAAAGTGATCCATAAATTTGATCAAGAAAAAAAAAATGGTCCATGAAATATTAGTAAATATTTAATCCAATCCCTAGATTATATGAAAAATATTTAATTTCATCATTTCGTTAATTCAAGTTAATGAAATTTGTTGATATGATTTTCCTATCCGTCAAGTTTGAATTGTGGAACAAAAAAAAAAAAAGTTTATATGTGGATCATGTAAGTAAGATATAAATCTTAGTCAGGTTATAATAATTTTGCAAGAAGAATCATTAATATGTAATTTTACAAGTTTAGCTTAGTTTACTCAACAAGCTGCAAAATTAGATGTGATTATGGACTTGCTATCACTCGCAGGTGGTAGTAATGATTGAGCTGTGATGCTACTCATGTCAGTAAAGACATAAACGAGATAGTCCACATATATTTTGTATTGGTTGGATCTAAAGTGAAAGTAGACTATTAGAGATTTAAAGATAACATACTCGATTAATTAGTCTTTGAAATATTTATCCAGGATACATAGAAAAATCACGGGATAATTTGTGAATTTTTCTTTATTAATAATACTAGAGAAAGCCTGGTTGGTTTCGAGACTATTCAACTAAACAAGTCCCTCATCTTTGAATTTGACACGTGGGCTAGAGAGTACAAATATTTGGGAGCCACCTTTACTTGATTAATCAAATGGCTAGATGTACGTGAACCGAATTTCAAGTGGAGAGAGTAGTGCACCTGTCGAAATTAGATAATCCATAAACCATCCAAATTATTTTACATCATTTTCGTTAATGCACTCATCGATAAAAATGAGTCTCTTGAATCGTTATCTTGCAAAATAAGAATTAGAGATAAGTGTATCAAAAGTTATAAAACTTATTAAGGAAGCGTAATTGAGTTAGAACTTTCAAAAAGTGTAATTTAATCGTTTCGTTAACTTTGTTCAATTTGGCAAATAAAAACTGTTGACGTGACTTTTTTGTTAATTACTTTCTTTTTGACGTAGTGTTGACGTGATTAAAATATGAAGGATAAGATTAAAATTACGTTGTTTTCGTCCGAATTTGATTTTTTAACTGAAATGTTATTTAATTAGATTAAAAAATAAGCTAAATCTAAAAAAAATTAAGAGGAATGAAGGAACCTTGCTGCTTTGCCATCGTTGAAAAGGGCCGACGATTGTGGGGTGATGGTGAGTGGGGGCCTCAGGGCCTTGGCCAGATTTGGCTCGGGGATACTAGATCTAGGCAAGGGCTAGCTAGGTTTGGTGACCTTGGGCCAATGGCTCTCACTTGCTGTTAGTGAGGGTCATTGGCCACAAGCTGAGGCCAGGCGCATGTCGTTGGCCATTGCAAGGGCTGATGATGGTGGGACAGTGGTGGTAGGGGTTCTACAAGCCCTTGCTTGGTTTCCTTCCTTCCTCTCTATTTATTTATTTAACTCATTTTTAATCTAATTTAAAAAAAAAATTGGGTAAAAAATCAGATTTGGATAAAAAGGACTTTCTTTTAGCCATGTCAGTGCCATGTGAAAATAATAAAAAAGTCACGTTAGTATTTTCCATTAGCCAAATTGGGTGGAGTTAACAAGAAGAGTTGATTAGAAAAATTTAACAGGTTTTAAAATTTTATTGCATTTTTAAAAAATTTTAGAATTCAATTACCCTTTCATGATAAATTTTAGGACTTCAATACAGTTATTCCTAAAATTTATGAACAAAAGGGTTTGATTAAAATTAATTGAGAATAGCAAACAATGTTAAAATTATTGAAAATTTCGAAAAGGTTTGATGAAATACTACGATTTACGGTTCCTTTAAGCCATATCATGGTACGGGAATATTGTTGAAAATATTAATTAACATTTATTAGCAAGTGATTTTATAGAAGTATTTTAAAAGCCATGAGATGCTTGGGAAGAAACGGGGCTTTAATTACATTCTAAAAATTTCCTTCCGAAAAGCTAGGTGCACTGGGCGGTGATTTTACTTTGCATTTTACTCTTTCCTTTTTCCTTTTTTTCTTTGATTTTTTTGGGTAAAGTGATAATTAAAGTTCGGCTATCATCTGATATGGAGCACTTGAAACCCTTAAGAAATCCAATAAAAAAAGTTAAGTTATCCGGCATTTTATTTCACATATTTCTAAAATCATTTGGAATGATTTATTTTTTCAGTTATAAAGATTGCGGAGGGAAGATAAAAGAAGTATTTTTTTTTTTTATCACCAATATCTTAGTTATCCTAACACTAACAAACTAGCGATAGGGTGGTAAACCTATGATTTAACAAGGTCTACACTAAGATTTAACGTGGATTTAATTGAAAGCAAGCATGTCATCAAGACACTCTTCTCCACCTTTGATTATGACTGGCATTTACAATTTCTGTTATGTTAATCATTTTTGTGTTTTGTAGAAGTAGTGACACTTAAATTTTGACTATCATATTTAATTCTTTATTGCATAAAAAAAAAGAGGTTGATCTAATCCCTAGACAAAAATATCATGCCCATGATTTGCATTTTATATTACATTTAGTATGTGCATCGCATTAATTGAATCTACGGCTGATACATTCATGAATCCCATGCCATGGCCACAAAAGACAAACGAGGGGTCTCTCTCTTGCCTGCCCCTTATACACCCAAAAGGAAAAGGAGAGGTCGGCTACAATTCCGAGTAGGGCAGAGACAAAAGGGTGGAGCCGAAGGAAAAGGACAGAAGCTAAGCTCTTTTCTCCATGGACTGACGCAAGGGGGTCTGTTCCTCTCTTCCTCTTTGGTCTCCATCCACGTTTACACAAAAGAAGCAAAAGAAAGGAAGCAAAAGAAAAGAGGTATGCACGTTGTTGGTAGTTTGTTTATAAAACAAATGAAGATATGCCTTGTCCTACATCGAAAAGATGTGAGTGCACATGCGTGAACGAGATTTGGCATTAACCAATGATCATTATTTTTTATTTACTGAAAATTCGGATTTATTCCAATAAAAATTAACCATAAAGTCTTGTTGAAACAATGCGATTATTCACGAAAAAGTTACGGTTATTTTTTTATTTATTATTTATTTAATTCCAAATTTTTATGTATTTTCAACGTAACCTTTGAGACGTATTTGTTCATTTTGCAACATTTTTTGAAATGTTGTCTTTGTTCTTTTTTGCAACCTTTTGAAGAGTTGCCTCTATTTAAAAGACAAAGATAAGTACGTTTGTTTTAAGATCAAACTAGCTTTTTCTTTTATTTTTTTTGTTTTCTTTCAAAAGAAACTATAGCCATTGTTTCTAATTATTTCTCATAAGAGATCCTGAAGAAATACTAGAATTGCTATTTAGTATTTTCATTTGAGATTTTGTTGTATCCTAGAGGAAATTTGTCGGTGAACATTAGCAATTTTGTGGAACAAATAAATTCTTAAAGAAAGTGATATCACGCCTCAAAGTTCGACTTGATTACTCTAAAAATCCAACTTTATTATTCTATCCAATTCGAAGCCATGTTTTACTGACACATGTTTTCATGAGAAAGCAAACGGTGAAAAGCTTTCTGAGGCAATTCACAAAAGAAGCAGAAGGAAGAAAGGACAAAAAAAGGGCGTCCGCACGTTTTCATGACAAAGGAAAACAGAAAAGAAAAGAAAGCTAATGGAGAAAATCTTGAGTTGTGCCATACAGGTTTTGTGGGGGTTTGCGGCAAAGACCCACATACGCCAGCCGCAACCGCGGCCCTCTCGCGGTGCTCCAACCAACACCGCGTTCGCAGCCGTCGATCGCTAGTCCACGCTGTGCCACTTGCTGCTGTTCTTGCGCGGCCAAACTTGTCCAAGCGACTCCTCCGGCTACCTCTGTAGTCTCCATCTAGCAACCCTAGGCATCTTCAGCAGTAGTGCTATTTTGCCGGTTTTGATTTTGCAATGAAACATCTTTCACCGAGTGTTATTATGGGCTTTTGTTTAAAAAGGACGGAGATTATGTGCTAATTCTGAATAGAGATATCAAATGCAATTTAAAGATTGAATTTCCAATTTCAAACAGCACTATGCAATCTCGATAATTGATTTACTAACTCTGAGACCCAATTTGAACTATATGATGGAATATAATAAATAGTACAACTTTAAGATAATTTGATACAATGTTGGAACTTAATCAGTGACAATGCACCTGAATAGATGACACAATGTCGAAATATAATCAACGACATTGGATTAGGAATACGATGTCGGAATTTAATCAACAATGCGATGCTAAGATATAAATACTCACTGAAATTTAATCAACAACGGAATTCTAAACACAACAGCTAGGGAAAACTAAAATAAAATAAGGAAATAACATTTGATGCGTTGTTCAGGGGTTCTTGTTGGGTGATTGGTGGTATTTTTATAGGAGCTTGGTAACCACCACTCAGTTATTCATTTCTGATAACGGCTTCCAACCTTAAGCACGTTCCTTCTTGTTCGTAATCAATCCGCTCATTCCTTTTACAGCTGTCTTGATCGTGTCCTAATTTATCAACAATGACTTCACACCTAAATTCTTGGATGTTAACCGCTGTTCAACCGTGCCCACCTTTGATGCTTCTTTGCATATTTCGAATGTTTTTGTCCAAAACTTACCACTGGCATCATTTGGGTAGCCACTTAATATCTTCCGTTTTATTTTAACAATTGACCACGTGGAGGCTTCTCGCTTTGCTCTCGATCCTTGAATCCTCATCCTCTGGCTCATCGATAGTTAACCATATATTACAATCCTATTGACGCATATGTAATTTCATTTGACTTCCATCATGTTTTTTGCCCTCATGATCAATAGGCGATAGTACGATTAATATTACGATTAATATTGAATGTTAACATATGTCCCATTTTAAAAGAAGTAAATTTGAAATTTATTTCTTTTAAAGAAAATATCTTGTCTTATGTGCGATTTCCTCCTGGTGACAATCATGCCTTTTTTTCTTTAAACGCTTCTTTTCCTATGCATGGCCAATACAGATCATTACTTCCTGTAAAATATCGATGCGTCCTTTCGAATTTTTGTAGATAATTGATTACTGCGATTTCGAACCATCGTCTTCAACCCTATTATACACATTAGAGACTCCCTTTTAATCCTCATTTTGTCTTCTTCCTTAAACCCTAAAACCTTTTGCATCTCGTTTTCCGCGTCTACTTCAGCATCTTCCATTGCATCCAATACCTCCAAGTTTCACCCAGATAGTTGCATTGCTAATTTTGATGATCTAGAACAAAGTGAGGACGCTGATAATTGTCGTTTTGGACTCTTCAGTGTTATGGAAGAACATCACGAACGCCTACTCCTTGGGCCTTGCCTTTTAGACCATCAACACATCCCGCCATCTCTCAAGCCTTGTTTACCAATGAAACGGGAAGAGATACTTCCTATTCAGCACTCTTCTCGATGGACATCGGGACTTCGGCGCCCTTCCGATTTCGTGGCTTTCCGTTGTTTGAAGTGGAATTCCACTCATCGTACTTACGGATGAAGGATTATCTGTGAGTTAAGCTTGCTTGGAAAAAAGCAAGGATAGAGACAACACTTGAGGTTAGTATGTTGTCCCATGATCTGAACAGGGGACTATTGGGTTTTGCAATATGTTTCTATCCCAATCAACCAATTGCTTCTTTTTCTCTTGGGGACCCAAAACTGTAACTCTTTTAGATATCTTTACCATAGCTGGCTTTGCGCTAAATGGCATTCCTACAGAAAATTTGGAACCGTTGGAAGTACCTTATATTTCTAAGAGTGTCTTTACTCATGGGAAATTCCTTGATTGATTCTGCTGCATTTTTGGTCCCATTGACTTCACTAAACGTATTGACTATCGAAATATGTATTCTTTAACTCTTAAAGTTTCAAGGGACCATCTACACATTGCCTCAGATCTTGCAGTGGGTAAATGGTTTGCTCTGGGTCCACTTGTTTTGGCTTCGTTATATAGGGGTTTACTCATGCATCTCTTTTAATGAAATCCAAAGATGGTACGTTTTCTGGTCCATTTTGGCTTTTGCAAGTATGGCTGGCTCTTTATTTTCTTTGCTTATTCAGTAAATATTCTCGTGACCTTCCACATTACTCTTTAGCAAACTCTAGACATTCTCATCATTTCCCTTTAGTATATCGATTACTAAGTCGTTCCCCTTTGGATACACCCATTCGATTTTCTTCCTTTACATTCTACCTTCAAACTCTTTTGGAATTCGACCATGATCTCATCGAATTTTTCCCTTATGAACCTGAAGAGTTCAACTACCTCTGCGATTCTACAGCTTTGAACGACTATCAACAGTTCTGGATTTGGATTTCTGCCAATGATGAACTACAGCTTTGGCCCGATATTGAACAACGAATGAACGGAGAACAGTCCACGGCTTGGCCCTTGATCGGAAGCCTTGAAGGCCGGCGATGAGCTCTGGCGAGGACCCTCAAAACAACGGCCTCGACAAGTCCTTCCTTTTCTCCGTTGACTCCAATGAAGCATCAGCATCCGCGACTCTGGCGTCAGCCCAACGGGCCAGCCCCGACGAGCCCACGACCACCGAGAGCCGTCCACCAGGGTCACGCCATCCCTCCTGCTGCTGCTGCTGACTCCCCGCCCGCATCAGCAACCCTCTAGGCTGGAACCTCATGCTGCCAATCTGCCCCTACGGCCGTGACTCGCCTTCGCCGCCGCTCTTCACCGTAGCAATAGTTCGAGCAAATCCCAGTGAAGTGATCAGCATGCTTCAGCCACCGACCAGCAGAAACTCTAGCGGTCCCGACGCCGGAACAGCACCCTCCAGTGATCTCCTAGAAACAGTCCCGCGGTTCAGCTCGGGTTTTGCCGCCGAACTCCTTCGCCCGCTCCTCACCTCGCACCTGATCTGCACCAGTAAAGAATCCGGCTGTTTCCCGGCGAGTCGAAGCCTCCTGGTGTCCTTCCAAATATAAATAACGACGCCGTGAAATCTCCTGGCTTTCTAGTGCGCCCAGCGAGTTCTTGTAGCGAAGCCAACACCTCCAGCGTACACGCGGCTGCGCCCAACGGCTCCTGCGAGTCGTCCAGCAGGCCTGGTCGTCACGCTCATCCTCCCGCCTCACTACAGCTCAGCCGTGTCCAGATACTTACCGGCGCCTCGGCAAGTCCCAGCGTTCATAGAGAAATTCGGGAGAGACCAGCGATTTTCTCTCGTTTGGTAGGTTTTCCAGCGAGACCATCGCGTCCAGTGGCCTTGGTGTGAAGTCCAGATCAGTCGATATAAAAGAACACCCGCCGTCTGGTGATTGCCCAGTCGCTTTCGCCAAGCCTTGTCGTCGCGCTCAATGGCCGTGCACGCTTCAAACCAGGCGAGTCTTCAAGCACTTCCAGCGAGACCAGAATTCATCGCCGCGTCACCCATCATCCCCCCGCGCCAAACCTATCCACGGTTTCACTTCACAGCCTTTGCATGGTATCCCTTGATTTGTTAGATTTTGCATAGTATTAGTTCCTTTGTTTCGTTGAAGCGCTGTTTCAGTAGACGACTAACCTGGGATTTGTGCAGAATATTGTTTTCTTAAGCTTATTTGACTTTAACGTTTATATTCAGTGTGCATAAAGGTTCTTAAGAGCTTAAACTTCACGACCAAACTTTTATTCCTTGAAAAGAGAATACTTGAGCACTTGATGCAGGATTTGTGAACTGAGGATTGATTGGAAACACGGTGTTTGCTTTGTCCTTTTGTTGATCGTGGGAGTCTTGCGATAAGTCATTTGCCTTAGGTCGAGTCACACTTTTTATTGCATTTTTGTAGGCAGGAATGGCTATGACTCCTTTGCTGCGGTGACATCCCTCATCGATCCAACACATCCACCGCGACCAAGCTACCGTGGGCTACCTAGCCGTGCCCCCATCGCTGGTCGTCGTCCGAAGCACCTCCGTCCACGTGCCTCTGTTGAATTTGACTTGGGAACATATTTTCGAGTTAGGTGATGATCATTATCCAAAGTTGAATATCTGATTTTATTGCATAATCTGAACGATTGGTATCAAATCGAGATATTTGAATGATTTGTTATCTAATGCATATTGGGAAGATTTTTATGATTACTCAAAATAGGATTATTTGATAATTCATAATGTGTGCATGGACGGCAATCCAATCTCAACCTCAAGATACGATTTTGGTCCACGCGGAATAGCGGCCATCAATAACCCTTTGAAGATGGTCGGTTTATTCTTTTTGAAATTTGAATGGATGGGATATTGAGTGATGCAGATTGGATAAATATTATTTTGTGATGAGTGCTTATCAGTTATTTGATTGCTTTCTTAAAATAAAATACCAAAAACATCATTTTAGAGTAAATTAGAGACTTTTCTAGGATAGGTTGCATGTTTAATTAGGGCATTTTGGTACTTCTCCCGTCTCTTAAATAGTTATCTTCAATCTTCCCATTGAAGATGCCTCAAAGAAGTATATAGCCATTATAGATCGATTGGTGCTGTTGTCTAGAGATGGTATTGCCCATTTAGTCCTTTTTTCTGAACATTTTCGATCATGTTCGACTCGAACATGTTTGACTAAAAGACAAATCTACCATGTTAGACTCAAACATCAAAGATAAAGGTCTAATGTGGGGCCTATTCTTGATTTAAGATAATTTGTTACATTTTTTTCTTCTTTGTTGGTTTTCTTTTTTGTTCTCCCACTAGGGACGAAATTTGTGTCCCTCTTTTCCAAAAAAAATATTTTTTTGGTAGAACTCAAAAATGGTTTATTTGGCAGATAGCTAACAGATTATTGTATTAATGAGTTGTATTATTTTATTTTTTAATGGGAAACCTTTATTCTAAAATTATCCAAAGTTCAAGTAAAAGTGAAAAGAATGTTCAAAGGCACTATTTAGTAGGGTAAATTGAAACTAGACGAGTAAACCTTTGGAAAATAGAACAAAAAAATCGAGAGTTTAGGCATTGTTAAGATATATTCTCGAAGCTAATTTTAGATTTTGTTATCATATGATGTTAATGAACTTTGGAATCTTGCAAGTTCCTTCTTGTGTTGCTCTTAAGTTGAAATCTAATTCAGCCAAGTGGGAGCAAGACTTTGTCACGTGAAGGCTCTTCTTGGTAGAGTGGAATATAACACCTTGCCTCAAGCCTCGGGAAATCCTTGCAAAGTGGCTGCTTTAGGGCACGACTCGCTTATTTTGCAAGACTAGTGCTCACTTTGCTTTCATTGATCGATTCAACGTAAGTTATAGCAAAAGGGAGTGCTGCATCCAACATAAAATCACCATAACACCTTAAATGACAAGCTTCATATAAGCTTAACAATCCACGCGCATCGTTCATGAGTGATATTCTTGAATTTTTCAAAGACCTTTGTGCGACCAACCAGCATGGGGAAAAATATGTAATTCAAATCCTATTTAATGTTCTAGGTTTTCTTTTACCTAGAAATATTTTAATTTGTTTTGGATATCTTATTAAATTGGTGCACCACATATAAGACATACCCGATGAAACATTATAACTTTATTTTCGCAACAATCAAAAGGTAAGAGCCACCATGTGAAGGTCATCTGCCTTAAAAT
Source organism: Eucalyptus pauciflora (assembly GCA_007663325.1). Classification (NCBI taxonomy): domain Eukaryota; kingdom Viridiplantae; phylum Streptophyta; class Magnoliopsida; order Myrtales; family Myrtaceae; genus Eucalyptus; species Eucalyptus pauciflora. The sequence goes on from VMYD01000063.1 coordinate 295,929, forward strand.
TTCCATGATTAAGTTTGAGAGAAACTCTTGTTGATTTGTTTTAATTGCTCGTCTATTCCACGCTCAAATTGGTAGTCTATTCCCAAGCGTTGGCTTTGATCAATCGAGGGAAGCGTTTGCAAAGGCTTATCCACGACATCAGTCAGCATCTTCCTCACCTCTCCCTTCAGTTCCTCCATCTGTCCCTCCGCTCTTCCATGGAATTTGAACTTCTGCAAATATATTATACGCTATTTCAAATATGAAGCAAGCATGGCATACGTATATTTTACAACTGTTAAATGGGGGGCCACAATACATGGAACTGCCCAGAGCTAAAGAAAGCGGTGAGATCGAAAATGCGATGTGAATGTTGCAAAAGCCAGCAGGGAAGATTCGAACTACATCTGCTGTATGTCTGTCGGTTTGATTGCAGCAGGTGGATCATGGATTTCGGATGCACATCCCCCGTGACATTACATAGGGACTGGTTTTCAGATAATCAGTTTAGCAAGAGTGGTGCAGTGTTTATGGGCAACAACGCTGAGTGCGAGGTGGTTAGCATTACTCAGTGCATATCAACCATTGAGGGTCAGTCTTATTCAGGGAAAAGTGTTAAAAGAGTTCTAAACCTTTTGCATTTGTGCCAATTTAGTCATAAACATTTTTACTTGGTGTCAATTCAGTCATTTCTGGCTAATTTTGGCCGGATTTTGCTAACTAGGCGTTGGCTTGCTGACATGATACAATCGATGTTGACGTGGACAAATTTTAATAATAATTTAATATTTTTGAATTTTTTATTTTCTTTTTTCCTTCTCCTCCTTCCTCTAGCCGGTCGCCGGACCTCTGCAACTGGCCAAAGGCGACAGTTGGCGAGGCTCGAGCCCTTGCCAATGGCCATGATGGCGACCTCGGGGCAATCGGCCAAAGGCAATGGCCATCGAGGCTCAAGCCCTCGCTAGTGGCCGCGATGGTGACCTCGCGGCGACCTCGCACTAGGTTGCAAGGCTCACCCTCCCCGGATCTAGCGAGGGTCGACCCTTGCCGGCCATGGGTGAGGCCATCCTTGCGGCTTGGGTAGCCTCAAGCTGGCCTCACCAGCCGGGAAGGCAACCTCACGCCTGGGCGAGGCTCGACCTCGCTAGATCCAGTGAGGGTGAGCCTCGCTACCCAGCATGAGGCCACCCTCACAGCCACTGGCGATGGTCGGTGAGGCTCGCCGGTCGTCGCCTCTGGCCGATCTTCGAGGTCCGGCAACTGGCTAGAGGAAGGAGAAGGAGAAGAAACAAAGAAAAAAGAAAAAGAATAAAAAAATTCAAAAAATATTAAAATATTATTAAAAGTTGGCCACGCCGATCATGCCACGTCAGCCGGCTAGCGCCCAGTCAGCAAAATCTGGCCAAAATTAGCCGGAAATGACTAAATTGTTACAAAGTAAAAAGATTTAGGACTAAATTGACATAAATACAAAATGTTTATGACTTTTTTAACACTTTTCTTGTCTTATTCATCAATCACTTTACCAGACCTTTATAATTTGATATGAGATTAACGTGTTACAATACATTCGCAGATCCTTATATATAAGACTGGGAACGGTATGCATGTCTTCATCTGACAAATAAAAAGGAGTTTTGGTAGTTCCCTGATAAGAGAACGTTTGGTGGCTTCCATTTTTTTTGCTAAAGGATGACGGTAGTTCTCTGAAAAAAGATAGGAAAAACAATCGAGCTGCGTTTTCTTATTTTTGTACCCATAACAAAGGAAAATTCGGCAATTTCTTTAAAAAGTTGGTCAATTAAGAAAAAAAAGAATTATTGGTATGTAACTCAATGGACAAGTTGCTAAAAAAAAATCGAACGTTGGTAAGTAATTCAAATGAAAGTTGACACTCTAAACTTGTTAGTAGTTCAATTTGACAAAAGTTTGTAAACCATTTTAATTTAGGTTAGTAATTTCATGTAAAAGTTAGCTTATTCAAAGCCTTTGTACATTATGCAAATAAAAACAAGTAAATTAGTGCAAAAATTACTAATTTGCAAATTATCATTAAAAAAATTGGCAATTTTACAAATGCTTTAATAAGTTATTGGTAAGTTACCTGCAAAAGAAGTCACACAGGTCATATTCTTTACAAATAGTTTTTTGCCACTTTGGAACTTATTGAAATTGTTGGCCAAAAAAAAAAGACATCGAAATTTACAGGCACGCAAAAAATCCACATTTTGTACATGAATCAATGAAGTTCTACCAGACAATGTGATTGACCGTGGCCAACAGATCAAGCGATACTCTTGATCTTGCCATGCAATAAAAGCTCGGACAACTTATTATTGCCAAATGAGAATACATACAACAAAGAAATGAAGAATCAAGTTTAACCACGAACTATGTTCAATTATTTATGTATCCTTCATGAAGTAAATAAACGGAGCCTTACATAAGCTGGACATCAAAAAGTTAGGGGAAAAATTGCCCAAAAAATTTTAAACCCATGTATGGTGGCTAATTCAATCTTAAATATTTAAATTGTGTCAATTTAGTCATAAATGTTTAGATAATTTGCTAATTTAGTTCTAGACCTTTTAATGATATATTTAGTCATTCTTGCTAATTTGGTTGGAAATTGTGGACTTGACGATCTAGCCAACATCGGATGTCTTATGTGTTATGGTTGACATTGAAGATTAGCGCTAACATGGATGATTTTTGTAAATTTTTGTAAATTTTCTGAATTCTTTTCTTTCCTTTCTCTTTTTTCCTTCTTTCTTTTATCTTTTTTCCTTTATTTCCCTCTGCCAATTGTTGGCCGCTAGTGAGGGTTGGGTGAGGAGAGAGCTCACCCATATGGTGAGGGTCCTCACCAAGGTGAGGGCAACCCTTGCTTGTGACTAGCAATTGGCGAAAAGAAATAAGGAAAAAAATGAAAAAAAGAAAAAGAAAAGAAAAGAAAAGAAGGAAAAGGTAAAAAAATTAAAAAAAAAAATTACAAATATCATCAATGTCAGTGATTTTCGACAACTATTAGCTAAACAAACTTAATTGGAAAATCTTTAAAAGATTTAGAACTAAATTGACAAATTAGTTTTGAAACTAAACTGATATAATTAAAATGTTTATGACTAAATTGACAAATTGTTAAAAAGTTTAGTACTAAATTAGCACAATTGAAAGTTTTAGAACTGAACTGGCCATTGTAAAATAAGTTTAGGACTTTATGGATAATTTTCCCAAGAGTTAGGAATTCTTAAAATATTTCAATTACACGTTACACTAAACTTTGCAAACTTAGCAACATATGCATAGTTTATTTATGAGTTTATCACACACGTCAATCTGAAAGTACATAATGGTAATAATATTGTCCCTCATACATCGGGAAAAAAAGGATTTCCAAGGCATAACCTATAGACTATTGATTTGCAATGACCAAATTGGTTTGACAACGTTTGGTCCAAACTTCACATCAGCAAGGGACTAATGAAGAGCAACGTCACATAATCTTTGAGCTTTGTTTCAGAATGGGTGTAATTATCTCCATCACTATATAACACATCCATCACCCGTGAGAAATTGAGCATTCGTGTGAGAATCGGCATTGGAACCGCGGTTGGATGAAGAAACTCTTCATTGATGTCCTTCCATGAATCAATGACTCCTTTATGGAGTTCCTCCTCAGCTTCTTGCTCCGAGACACCGTGGTATTTCATGAGCAACTCCACTGCAGATACTACGTGTCCCCTCTTTTGCTCAAACTGTATGTCAAACAACATTGGTGTTTCTAGATTAAATGGTGGTCGATCAAACTATATCATATTTCTGGAGGATAATTATGTTTTATTATACCTGGTGAGAGGCAATGTCATCCATGAGCCTACATATGGTTTGTGCAGCCTTCACAATCTTGCAATCACCGACCGACCATTCAAGAGCATGTTTAGTGACCACATCGCCCATTCCCACAAGTGATGTAGTCGCTAACATTCCATATCCAGTCGTTATTAGTTGAAGGGACATGTACTCCTCTAGTGTTGGTACGTAGTTGGTATGGAACCATTTGGCTTCCTGAAAGTATCCTCTTGCTAGCTTCTTCATCTGACAATGGAAACATAAACAAGAATGTTGGGTTTCTAACTAAAGATTGCCATCGATGTATGTAAAGTGGTACCAATGATGCTTACAACTTCTTTTGCATAGACAAGGCGGTATGATCTTTCTTTTGTGGCCAATTCATTCCCAATGTATTCATAGAGCTGGAGAAGCTCCTTATAATAAGCTTGCATATACACTGGCAATCCATCCATGGCATCAACATCCCACCTGAATTCAAGTCTTGGAAAATGACACACTTGACTCTATACAAAATTGAATTCAAAAGTTTGAGAAAGAGTGTGGATTCCATACTTTTGGATTGCTTCGGTGAGGAGCACAAGTTCTTCCAATGTGCCATAGACATCATAGATATCGTCAAGAATTGAAGTCAAGGAGATCACTTTGGTCAGTATATTTCTGGCCATGGCAAATTCAGGCTCGAAATATATTCCCGAGATCCAGAAGAACAACTCCACAATCCTATCTCTAGCGAATGGGAACTTCCTTGGAACATCAATCTCCTTCCACCACCTATGATTAAACAAACATGAGCATAACTAAAAGTACTCTAGGCCGATAACTTCGCATATATATACTCCTTTTTTCACTTGTAAAGGACTTTGAAAAACACTATTTAGAAGGGTAAATTGAAACTAGATGAGTTAACCTTTGGAAAACACAATGAGAATAATTGATAGCTTGGGAATTGTTATAACATTATCGATAGTTCGGTATTGTTAAAACATAGTCTAGAAGCTAATTTTAGATTATGCTATCACATGAAGTTAATGAACCTAGTAATCTCGCCAAGTTCCTTCTGGTGTTGCTCTTGCAGTAAGTTGAAATCTAGTTTAGCCAAGGCAAGCAAAACTTCATCATGTGAAGGCTCCTCTTGGTAGAGTGGAATATAACGCCTCGCCTCCAGCCTCGGCAATCCCTTGCGAAGTGGCTGCTCTAGGGCATGACTCACTTGTTTCGCGAGACTAGTGCTCACTTTGCTTTCATCGATCGATGAGTTGTAGCAAAAGGAAGTGCTTCGTCCAAGATGGAATCGCCATGACACCTTAAATGGCAAGCTTCATATAGGCTTAGCAATCCTCGCGCATCGGTGACAAGCGATTCTCGAAAATTCCCTTCACTATCCTTGAATTTGTTAAAGATCTCTATGCAACCAACCAACATGGAAAAAAGATGCAATCGATTAGATATTAGGAAGGGGATATGCGTGGTTAACGTTGTAGATATTCTTGATTGTGTTTCTCCTGAAATTCGACAAAGCAATAGAAGTATCTTAATACGTATCTTATCATATTGGTTCATTACATTTAAGACGTACCTGAAGAAACATTGTAACCTTGTTGTCGCAGTAATCGAAAGATAAGAGCGACCATGTGAAGGTCATCTACCTTGAAATCTTCAAGATGAAGTTGAGAGTAACTTTTGTGGATTTGTTCTAATTGCTCATCTACTTCATGTTCAAAATGGTAGTCAATTCCCAAGCGTTGGATTTGATCAATCAAGTGAAGCATTTGTGAAGGCTTATCCACGACGCTAGCCAGCATCTTCCTCACCTCTCCTTTCAGTTCCTCGATTTGTTCCTCCACTCTTCCAAGGAATTTGAACTTCTACAAATTGTACGGTATTTCAAATTAAAGCAAGCATGAAATACTTATACTTCACAAAATAAACTTAGTTTTGATGGCCCAGTCTGTGTACCCTATTTAGGTATTTCCATGTTCTATGCTCATTCAGATGACAAGTGAAATTGGATCCATGAGAACAACGAGTATACCAAAGGAGGGAGTCGATGCCATAATAAGATGTTTCTTGTCGTAGAGGACATACAGTGGTCGATGAAGCTTTAAGAGTGTTCTTTGGACTGAATAATTTTTGTTGTTTTCCAAACTTCTTTATGTTTTCAGGATTTTCAACTGCATCTCTTTGTGCGGAGAAGGGAACATGTACATTTATGAGACCAATAGAAATCATATATGCGATGTGGAGGAACTCAGGGAAATCGAAGTAAGTCTACAAAATGCAATTGCGAGAAAACAAAAGTAGAAGATAACAGAAGAATTACTAACCACTGAGTTGGAGGGGAAAGCATATTTAAGGAAGTAATCCCCCCATATGCTCGGATGATAACCCGCCGATTGACGTTCAATCACATGGTCTGTTCCTTTATTTGGAGAAGAACGTGGAATTGCTGAAACCTGCAAGTTAGGTTAATTTTATAAAGAAATTTTAATATGTTCAATATCATAGACAGACGTGGACAAAGATTTTTAGACTCAAATTCACTCATTGATAAGGTCTATTATAAATCGAGAAAGCCTTGGCTGGGCTTTAGACCATAGGTAATTGAGGCAATTTATATATACTTCTTTTGGAATTTCATATTTTATCTTTTCTCTGTCAAACTCGGGTAACAATGCATTCATATTCCTTACTATTTACCTGGCAAGGAACATAAAAGCAAAATATTGAAATCAAATAATTCTCTTTTAGGTGCAATATTTTCCCTGCTTTTACGCATGAATTTTAAATTTATAATGGCAATGTCAGAATTTCCCTAAAACCAATGTTTAATTACGTGGGGAAGCTTTGTGTTATTCTAGATGAAGTGCATAAAATGTATTTCACTTGCTATGCCACTACTATTCACAAAATATGTATACATATATATATATATAGCTAAGTCAGAAGCAATGTATTAAATTCCTGCCATTGAGTTGGAGCTAGAGGCATATTTGAGGAAGTCATTCCCCAATGTGCTTGGAGGAAAATCTGCCGCGACCACATGGCTTTTTTCTTGAGCTGGAGGAGCAGATGGAATTGTTGAAATCGGATGAGACATTCTCTTCTTTTTCTTTTTTGGCCTATCTCTAATGAGATTCTGGTGTTTGACCAATAAATAAAGAGCACGAGAGGCTTTCCGTGAGTGCCAAAGACCCTTATTGATGGGTATTTATAGGCAAGGAATGGCTTAGCAATCCTAGTAATTGCACCATTTGGTCTGTTATTTTGGGATTGTCGTTCCCCAAAATAACAATATGTGCCAAATGCCAGTGGCCCGATTATGCACCTGAGTACAGATGCATCATCGTCGGGTTCTATTGGGCCGGTTGATGGACGAGGTATGACATGCGCACTGTGGACAATTTTGGAAAGGTACTTAAACCTGTTGTAAAATAACATGCATGCTGTGTTTCACTTCTCCACCGTTCATTTTTCTGCCGACATCTACTAACTGAGTGACATTTTTCTCCCTGTTTTTTTTTTTTTTTGGCTATCTCTAATGAGATTCTGATGTTTGACCAATTGATAAACAGCACGAGAGGCTTTTTCGTGAGTCCCAAAGACCTTACTGATGGATAGCAATTCCAGTAATTACACCGTTATTTTGGGATTTTTCGTGCCGAATGCCAGTGGCATAACCACGGTTGATTTTTAGTAAATGCTTTGTCGTGGGGTTCTATCAGGCCGGTTGATGTACCGCGTTTAACACGTGTACCGTACAGAAATTTGGAAAGGCTTTTGTAACCCGCGAATGGTGCAGACTGTCGGAGATATCTTGGAAGCTGTGTTTTGCTTCTCCACCATTCATTTTCCCATCGGAATCTAGTCTTCCTTGTCCTCGCCTGCTGCGGATGTCCTCGCCTGCTGCGGACTAGAAGGTTCAGTTCTGCATATTCTCTACTATCGCACCATGATCAACTACTCCCCCGAGTGATGTGAGTGTTGCACCAATTAGGAGTGAGCAGCGGTCTAGGGTCGACCCTGGACCAACCTTGGACCGGCCCAACCTTGTAGATCCTGGTCCGGTTTTCAAGGGGATCGGATCGGTCCTCGGTCCTAAGATTCCAGGACCTTTGTTACTCCTAATTTTCCAAGAGCAGACTCATCTCGGTTCCTTCATCTCCTTCTTCCAGAACCCGAGTTCTGTGCGGGTTGGTCATCGGTCCTAGAAGTTTAGGGTCGGTCTAACCCGGACCAACTCTTATAAAGTATATTTACATATAGGGTTAATACCCTAAAAAACCCCAAACTGGTACACTTGTGATAAATTTACCCCAAACTATTTTTTTGACCACCAAAAATCCCAAACTGGTATATATGTGATAGATCTACCCTTCGTTAGCTTCCGTTCGATTTTTTCGTTAATTTTGCTGACGTGATTGTTGACGTGGCAAGCCATGTGGAAATTCATAAGTTTAATACCATTAAAAACCCCAAACTAGTATATTTATGACAAATTTACCCCAAACTTGTATATTTACGACAAATTTACCCTAAATTAATTTTTTCGATCATAAAAAACCTAAATCGGTACACGTGCGGCACATTTACCGTCTTTCAATTTTCTCAAATTTGACCGAGTTGTGATGTCCAATCAATTTTATTTTATGGATTACTCTAACATTGCCTCCATATCATTAATACTTGATTTTTTTTTCTTTTTATTGGAATCATTATTAGAAAACTATTCAAAGGCTACCAAATGTGCACTTCATTCTTGTGCCGAGAAGATGGCCATTAACTAAAAGATGGACAGATCGCTTGCGCAGATATACAAAAGAATCACACTCAAAGCACACCTAAAATTAGCGACAAACATAAGTGATTTTGGTTCCGGCATTTCAACGAGCATGTGATGTACGAGTCACTCATACCATTCACATGCAAGTTCCATGTTAAAATTTTGACACACTTACGATTCAAGGTAGGAAAGACTACGTAACACTAATAAGGACATAGACTAACACGAATGACCAGCAAAGCAAGAGTAATATGTAAGCATACAAACAGATTGCGGACAAGTAGTAAACCATGTGGGGCTGAGACATATAAACATAAAGCCAAGTTTGTCACAAACCAAAAACGAGTGAAGCAACCACAATATGTGCACTTCTTTTGTATATGTGCGCAAGCAATCTGTCCATCTTTTAGTTAATGGGCATCCTCTCGGCACAAGAATGAAGTGCACATTTGGTAGTCTTTGAATATTTTCTAATAATGATTCCAATAAAAAGAAAAAAAAATCAAGTATTAATGATATGGAGGCAATGTTAGAGTAATCTGGAAAATAAAATTGATTGGACATCACAACTCAGTCAAATTTGGGAAAATTGAAAGATAATAAATGTGCCGCACATGTACCAATTTAAGTTTTTTATGATCGAAAAAATTAATTTAGAGTAAATTTGTCGTAAATATATCAAGTTGGGGTAAATTTGTCATAAATATACCGATTTGGGGTTTTTAATGATATTAAACTTATGAATTTCCACATGGCTTGCCACGTCAGCAAAATTAACGGAAAAATCGAACGGAAGCTAATGGAGGGTAGATCTGTCACATATGTACCAATTTGGGGTTTTTGGTGGTCAAAAAAATAGTTTGGGGTAAATTTGTCACATGTGTACTAGTTTGGGGTTTTTTAGAGTATTAACCCTTATATATAATATATTTTAGATATTTAATATATAATATTTTTTTTATGTTTTTCTTATAAATAGCAAACCCAGCCAGCGTTCTTCACTTGAACAGCTTGAAAGACGGCGTGAAATGGTGTGAATAACGCTGTGAAATGGCTTAAAATGTCCTCAGCCTCTTGCCTTATTCTTCCATCTTTATCATGTTCATTTTTCACTTAAAAATGTGAAGTAGTATATTCATAATTTATATTAAGTATTTTGAACTTCTTATGGTTTAATTGTTCAGTTGCACTTTGCTTCTGAGTTTGTGTCAAATGGAAGAAGTTTTTGAATAGTAGTATTGCTATTGTTATGATGATGTGCTTGTCAAGTGGTGTGAAGCTTCGTTATTGGTTGATTAGACTTTGCTTGATTGAATGTATGAATCGTTTTTGCATATGGTGTTACAAGTATTATTGATAGATGATTGCAGGAGAAGATGCCTAGAAAACATTTTTTGGCCTAGAATTCTTTTCTCTTAAACTTCCCATCTCATCCCATTTCCCGAAGGGAAGAATGATTCAAAGAAAAATCAAAAGCAAGAAAATTATAGTATGCTTCAGCGATGGAAACACTTTATGTCTATTAGCAATCTTGATCATTCATATAGTTTGTTGTTTTTAACTAGTGTGAAATTTTAATGATCACCTTATCTTAAATTTATGTTGAATATGTACTTATATTTATAGTTTGGTTGCTCAACATCAAATTGTTGATTAATATGTAATTTGAATTAATGAGTTTTGCTTTTTAAGGAATAAAAAAAATGAAATAAAAAAATTATCTCTTCGTCCCGGGTTGACCCTGGGACTGGACCGAACCTATAGGGTCGGTCTAGTCCTCGGTCCCAGACTCGACCGGGTTGGTCCTTGGTCCCAAAAATTGGGGACCGACACTGTGTGGGTTGGTCCTAGGGTTAGGCGTCGGACCGGCCCAACCCAGACTATGATCACCCCTAGTACCAATGCCTTTTCGCTTTCGTGGTCCCATGCGGTGTTGCAACCTCGTTAAGAATGGAGATATTTATCGCGTTGTGTGGTTCCTGATTTGTTTCTGAATTAAAATGTGAAGATCGTTCCTGTGAACGTGTGCAGCACTTGTGGTCCACGCGCATGCCCAACCTTACCTAGTTTATCCAAGGCAGTAGTACTTCATTTTATGTGGTTGTGGATTGGGCTTGTCGTTCTTACTCAAGTCATTCACGCGTTCCTCCCTTTTTCTATTTCACAGTGTGTCTTTAACTCATCACATTTGGACCATCCGGCCTCTCAAAGCACTCGAGGAAGCTACCTCTAAATTAGTAGTTTCACGTCTTCCAATTGATTTTCACATTGCTTTTAAACAGTTTGGCTCTATTTGATAATTTTTTTTTCTCTATTTCTTTGCTCTTTTGTTCCTCAAAACAGAAAAATAATAAAAATCAGTTTAGTAATGTCAACCAATTTTTCTGTTCCTCAAAACAAATTAGTAACCAGAGAATTAATTTGAAATAAAAATAAGAAGTAGAAAAAATCTACTTCTTTTCTGGTCCTAGGGTTAGGCGTCGGACCGGCCCAACCCGGACTATGATCACCCCTAGTACCAATGCCTTTTTGCTTTCGCAGTCCCATGCGGTGTTGCAACCTCGTTAAGAATGGATATATTTATCGCGTTGTGTGGTTCCTGATTTGTTTCTGAATTAAAATGTGAAGAACGTTCCTGTGAACGTGTGCAGCACTTGTGGTCCACGCGCATGCCCAACCTTACCTAGTTTATCCAAGGCAGTAGTACTTCATTTTATGTGGTTGTGGATTGGGCTTGTCGTTCTTACTCAAGTCATTCACGCGTTCCTCCCTTTTTCTATTTCACAGTGTGTCTTTAACTCATCACATTTGGACCATCCGGCCTCTCAAAGCACTCGAGGAAGCTACCTCTAAATTAGTAATTTCACGTATTCCAATTGATTTTCACATTGCTTTTAAACAGTTTGGCTCTATTTGATAATTTTTTTTTCTCTATTTTTTTGCTCTTTTGTTCCTCAAAACAGAAAAATAATAAAAATCAGTTTAGTAATGTCAACCAATTTTTCTGTTCCTCGAAACAAATTAGTAACCGGGGAATAAATTTGAAATAAAAATAAGAAGTAGAAAAAATCTACTTCTTTTCTAGTCCTAGGGTTAGGCGTCGGACCGGCCCAACCCGGACTATGATCACCCCTAGTACCAATGTCTTTTTGCTTTCGCGGTCCCATGCGGTGTTGCAACCTCGTTAAGAGTGGAGATATTTATCGCGTTGTGTGATTCCTGATTTGTTTCTGAATTAAAATGTGAAGAACGTTCCTGTGAACGTGTGCAGCACTTGTGGTCCACACGCATGCCCAACCTTACCTAGTTTATTTAAGGTAGTAGTACTTCATTTTATGTGGTTGTGGATTGGGCTTGTCGTTCTTACTCAAGTCATTCACGTGTTCCTCCCTTTTTCTATTTCACAGTGTGTTTTTAACTCATCACATTCGGACCATCCGGCCTCTCAAAGCACTCGAGGAAGCTACCTCTAAATTAGTAGTTTCACGTCTTCCAATTGATTTTCACATTGCTTTTAAACAGTTTGGCTCTATTTGATAATATTTTTTTCTCTATTTTTTTGCTCTTTTGTTCCTCAAAACAGAAAAATAATAAAAATCAGTTTAGTAATGTCAACCAATTTTTCTGTTCCTCAAAACAAATTAGTAACCAGAGAATTAATTTGAAATAAAAATAAGAAGTAGAAAAAATCTACTTCTTTTCTGGTCCTAGGGTTAGGCGTCGGACCGGCCCAACCCGGACTATGATCACCCCTAGTACCAATGCCTTTTTGCTTTCGCAGTCCCATGCGGTGTTGCAACCTCGTTAAGAATGGATATATTTATCGCGTTGTGTGGTTCCTGATTTGTTTCTGAATTAAAATGTGAAGAACGTTCCTGTGAACGTGTGCAGCACTTGTGGTCCACGCGCATGCCCAACCTTACCTAGTTTATCCAAGGCAGTAGTACTTCATTTTATGTGGTTGTGGATTGGGCTTGTCGTTCTTACTCAAGTCATTCACGCGTTCCTCCCTTTTTCTATTTCACAGTGTGTCTTTAACTCATCACATTTGGACCATCCGGCCTCTCAAAGCACTCGAGGAAGCTACCTCTAAATTAGTAATTTCACGTATTCCAATTGATTTTCACATTGCTTTTAAACAGTTTGGCTCTATTTGATAATATTTTTTTCTCTATTTTTTTGCTCTTTTGTTCCTCAAAACAGAAAAATAATAAAAATCAGTTTAGTAATGTCAACCAATTTTTCTGTTCCTCGAAACAAATTAGTAACCGGAGAATAAATTTGAAATAAAAATAAGAAGTAGAAAAAATCTACTTCTTTTCTAGTCCTAGGGTTAGGCGTCGGACCGGCCCAACCCGGACTATGATCACCCCTAGTACCAATGTCTTTTTGCTTTCGCGGTCCCATGCGGTGTTGCAACCTCGTTAAGAGTGGAGATATTTATCGCGTTGTGTGATTCCTGATTTGTTTCTGAATTAAAATGTGAAGAACGTTCCTGTGAACGTGTGCAGCACTTGTGGTCCACACGCATGCCCAACCTTACCTAGTTTATTTAAGGTAGTAGTACTTCATTTTATGTGGTTGTGGATTGGGCTTGTCGTTCTTACTCAAGTCATTCACGTGTTCCTCCCTTTTTCTATTTCACAGTGTGTTTTTAACTCATCACATTCGGACCATCCGGCCTCTCAAAGCACTCGAGGAAGCTACCTCTAAATTAGTAGTTTCACGTCTTCCAATTGATTTTCACATTGCTTTTAAACAGTTTGGCTCTATTTGATAATATTTTTTTCTCTATTTTTTTGCTCTTTTGTTCCTCAAAACAGAAAAATAATAAAAATCAGTTTAGTAATGTCAACCAATTTTTCTGTTCCTCGAAACAAATTAGTAACCGGAGAATTAATTTGAAATAAAAATAAGAAGTAGAAAAAATCTACTTCTTTTCTGGTCCTAGGGTTAGGCGTCGGACCGGCCCAACCCGGACTATGATCACCCCTAGTACCAATGCCTTTTTGCTTTCGCGGTCCCATGCGGTGTTGCAACCTCATTAAGAATGGAGATATTTAGCGCGTTGTGTGGTTCCTGATTTGTTTCTGAATTAAAATGTGAAGAACGTTCCTGTGAACGTGTGCAGCACTTGTGGTCCACGCGCATGCCCAACCTTACCTAGTTTATCCAAGGCAGTAGTACTTCATTTTATGTGGTTGTGGATTGGGCTTGTCGTTCTTAGTCAAGTCATTCACGCGTTCCTCCCTTTTTCTATTTCACAGTGTGTTTTTAACTCATCACATTCGGACCATCCGGCCTCTCAAAGCACTCGAGGGAGCTACCTCTAAATTAGTAGTTTCACGTCTTCCAATTGATTTTCACATTGCTTTTAAACAGTTTGGCTCTATTTGATAATATTTTTTTTTTCTCTATTTTTTTGCTCTTTTGTTCCTCAAAACAGAAAAATAATAAAAATCAGTTTAGTAATAATGTCAAACAATTTTTCTGTTCCTCGAAACAAATTAGTAACCGAAGAATAAATTTGAAATAAAAATAAGAAGTAGAAAAAATCTACTTCTTTGTTCTTGAAAACACAAAAAAAAAAAAAAAGAGATAGGTTATTTTAGAAAAATAAACTCAACATAACATAATATTCGTATTTACACAATCGACACATTGTTCAATCCTGACCTAATATGAGTTCCCATTTTTGGAATAAAAAAAATAAAAAATTAAGGAAAAAAATTAGAAATTAGATGTTGAGTAGTTTTACTAGATTTTAATGTTAACTTCCGTTTAGAATTAGTTTAGCATAAAAAATGTGAAAATATTTTGATAAAAATTGGATTCAAGATTGAATAAGTTTTTAGGGCTTTACTATTGGATTTTGAATGTCGTTTTCCTTTATAGAGAATGCTAGATCGTGAAAGCTTGGTGACTCCAAGCAACTTTTACTTTTCTTTTCAAAAGATCTATACACCTATTTTGTTGTAATGCTCAAAGATTTACTATCAACCTCCTCATATTATAAGGGGAAAATTTCAATTAAGGGCTCAAAATGGAACCGTTTTCTCAAAAAAAGGATCCAAAATGGACATTATCTCATAAAAGGACTTGAAGTGACCAACTTAGTTTCAAATAAGGGCCTCAACTTAAAAGCCAACCAAATCTTATTTGCATCTAGGGTATTTTCGTCTAAAGAATTTTTTTTCTTTATTTTTTTAATTTATTTTCTCATTCTCTTTCTTTTCTTCATCATCATCGTGCCTTCGCCTTTTTCACTCTTTAGATCACGTTCTCCAAAGTCCATCTCTATCTTCCTTGCCGAATTAGCCATCAACACCCTCAACCTCATTTGTTATTGCCCTCAACAGCAATTCTAGTACCTTTATTGAAAGATGGAGGTCAATCCAAGCCCTAGATCGAGCACGAGTGGACCAAGATGTGACACTCAGCTCGATTCGATCCCCATATCTTGTGGTTGTGGTCAAGCACGAAGCATGATGAGGTGTAAGCCATTAGCTTGCTGCCCTCGTTGACATCGATGCTTGAATTCAAATCGGTGCTCATGCAAGCTATGATCGATCTTAGCGAGGAGAAGCCAGATTGAAGTGCCTAAGCCAAATATATTAGAGTTTTTGAGGAATCTCTGTGATACTCATGTGCATTGATTTGTTCAGTGAAATACGTGATTTTGGGAATTTCTAAGTGATTTCGCACTTTTCTCATCTTGTTATTCTCTCTCAAATCTGTGTAGATAATATTTCAAAGTTAGAGAGGCAAGTTTGTTTGAACATGTGTAGACCAGAGTCATTTGTTTTTTAGATTGAGTGCTGTCTGATTTGAATCGCCACCAAAGGCGAGTATCTTCAATCACGGGTCAAAATGATTTAGCAGCTTTTGAAAACAACCAGCATACACGACACAATTGGACCCTCTCAAGAAGCCACATATTCCACCTCAATGCAAGCTGCGTCTATGAATGTAATCCAACCCGGACCCAATAAAACATTCCCAAGAAGCTACGAGTGAAAGTTATCATGGCATAGGCAATTTCATTGGCGGGGAGAGTATGAAACTGTTACTTTAATTGCTATAATAAGTTTTTACAAGCAAATTGAATAAAAACAAAACCCACTAATTGATATTTCTTGATTCTCAAGTTCATTATCGTCATCGGAGAAGGTGAGTGGTGGCGAATATCTTAAAAACCGCCTTATGCTGAAATCAATGAGTTCTTGAGTGAGGATGCAAAACTGTATAATGTAGAGAGCATGCGCTTTGAAGTTTGCTAATGGAGAGGCCACAGAACTGAAGCACGCAATTTGCAGTTTTGCAAAACTGCATAACTTTTCAAATATCTTTTTTTTTCTTCTTTTCCTAAATTGTTCAAATTGTTTTGCACCTGTGCAAGCTCGTGCATGAGGAGTCTGATGCATTTGTCAAGAAGAAGGTGAGCAAGATGAAAAAAGAAAGAAAAGAAAAAGAAAAAAAAGTCTTTAGACAAAAATACCCCTAGCTGCAAATAAGATTTGACTAGTTTTCAAGTTAAAACCCTTATTCGAGATTAAATCGGTTACTTTGAGCCCTTATTTGATACAATGTCCACTTTATGCCATATTTTGAGAAAACGGTTTCACTTCAGGCCCTTAATTGAAATTGTCCCTATTATAAGTTATAAACCAACGGAACTCTCTATTACTATTTTCGGCTATTCATCATTGAATAATTTTTATGTTGGATTTTCTTAGGTCATTTTATAATATCTTGATCAACTAAATCATTATAAAAGCCTAGTATTATCCAAACAAGAAATGTTAAGTCTCTTTATAATTAAATAAAAAAAAATTGGGATTAGAAATTTTTAGGTCCATGCCAAATGCATTTTTGTTCGTTCTCTATTTCGGGAATATAAATTTCATACAGTTAACAAACACGTTTTTTTTTTTTTTTTGCTTAGAAACTCGTTTAGAGAATAAAAATAAAAGAAAATATTTCTGAATAGAAAGTATTCTCGAGAAGAGAGATATTATTAAACACACCCTAAATGCCAATCGAGAGGCCAAACTCTGGAAAGTTCATTTGAATGTGTGGAGAGCTACAATTATGGGGACTACATAGACCTCGAGGTCATCATAGCCATGGAAGAAGCTAGGTCCCTATCTTAAATGAGGGATTCCCCTATTACGCTAATAATGAATTCTACATGGTCAAGTCCCTATCGGAAGAGCTTTCTTAGGGCCCTCCCGACCTAGTAGCATCGCTCTCTCTAAATTAAAATCACAATGAATGACAATAGAGGAAGATGACTTTAAGTATGTGGTTGAGAAAAAAATGTGTTAGCACACCGCCCTTGTAGTTGCACTTAAAGTTATAGAAAAAGATGTTCGAGAAATATCTCATCTACTTCATCTTTGACCTTTACCTTGATAGTGACCTCGGCCTCAATCTCGACCACAATCTTGATTAGTCTTTCGAATTTGCACGGGATCTCTACTTTGCTCCTTCTCATCTAGTATGATCAACTAAGTTTGGAGTACTTCCTTCACCGGCTCATGCTTGTTTGTTTTGAATTTTACTTCATGGGTTGGCAATGAATTCTAGAAAATCATTGTTCGTCATTGCATCCAAGTTTTTGGACTCTTTGATTACAACACCAATATGATCGTACTTCTTGTCTAAGGACCATAGAATCTTCTCAACAACTCAAATGTCTAGAACATTTTCATCATTTCTTTCAATTTGGTTAACAATCGCAAGAACTTTTGTGAAATAATCAAGAATCAATTCAAATTTTTTCATATGAATTACTTCAAATTCGCCTCTCAAAGTTTGAAGGCATATGTTCTTAAATTTTTGTATTCCTTGGTGTGTGTTGTTAAGGGTCTACGATGCCTCCTTAGAAGTAGTACCGTTCGACATATTCTCGAACATCGAATCATCTAAAGTTTAATAGATAATTAATAGGGCATATTAATCTTTTGCTCGAAACCTTCTCCAAGGCATTCTTCGGATTTTGACTAAAAGTAGCCTTGTCCTTTGGTTCATCATAGCCTGTATTGACAAGTTCCCATACACCATGGGTGTCCGGTAGCACTTTCATTCTAACAACTTAATTACCATAATTTTTTTTAGTAAGATGAGGGTATTGATATGACATCCGGATTTTTCACTCTACAAAATAGTGAGCCCTGGATGCCTAATGGCCCACGCCACGTCACCGATGTCAGACTATGCTATTCACATTACATCAAGTCGTCATCGAGCAACACCATATCCATCTCATTTGGCAACGTAGACAAAATAGTGAGCCCCGGATGCCTAATGGCCCACACCACGTCACCGATGTCAGACTATGCTATTCACATTACATCAAGTCGTCATCGAGCAACACCATATCCATCTCATTTGGCAACGTAGACAAAATAGTGAGCCCCGGATGCCTAATGGCCCACGCCACGTCACCGATGTCAGACTATGCTATTCACATTACATCAAGTCGTCATCGAGCAACACCATATCCATCTCATTTGGGAACGCGTCTACGTCACCAAACCGTCGCCACTACTCATCATCGACAACTCCGACGTTCGTTTTCATCGAGCGTGGTCACACTGCTCTCCAGTCAACATTATCTTCGGCAATTGCGAGGATCACTCGACGGCCTGCTCGGATGGTTAGCAAATTCATTGACCTTTTCTTTGTGGCACAAAGACCACGATCGGCGTGGGAACAAATTGCCTATCTTTCATTCTCCTCCTCCCTGTAAAACGTGGAAGCCGTCGCCACGTCTCTCCTCCGTCACACGAAGATTCCTAAACTTCTCCCCTCGCTGCCGCATTTGCTGCGGAAAAGTGACACGTTTTCACAGCTGGCAAGAAATTATGAAGACCGTTGACCACCCCACTTCCACGGGCGACAACAGCATGGCGGTGAAGGGAGAGAAGCCTAAAAATTGGGGTTGGGGTTGGGGGGGAGTGTGGTGTGGTGGATTGGTTTCAACAGCAGCAGCAGCAGCAGCAGCAGCAGCACCGTTCCTCCTCTTAATCTTGCAAATTCAGCCACCGCCCCTTATTTTCTGCCGATCTCAGCTCCATATTTTCCACAGTCGCAGCTCTATCTCCGTCGCTCCCTTTTTCTTCGTGCGCAACCCCGAAGCTAGCTGACAACGCGTCTTCATCCACTGCACCCTCGGCTTGGCGTGACTCGCCAGAGGACAACAAGAAGTCGGGACGTCTGGGACCTCATCAAGCCACGCGACAGTGTCTGTGGGATCCGAGACAATTAGATGTCCTCCTTTCTATCCTATGTCAATTGTTTACCGTGCAACAGGAATAGTTTCCTAGAAAATTTATAAACGTCGTTTAGATTTTCGTTTGCACAGAAGTTTCGATTACGTCACCTAGATACCTTGTCGAGTTCGAAGTAGTCAAACTTGTGGTTGAATCGTAGGAGCACGATCAGTCGATATTTAGCACGTGTGGAGGCTAAGCTAGTTGAAATTCTGAATTAAATCCATGCTGGGACTAAGGGTAGGTTCAGTTCTAGCTTGACCCCAAAGTTTGCAAATTTTGCACTAACTTAGGTGGTAAAATTTCATGGGGCGTTTTTCACAAAAGTCGTCATTTATCGACTGTTCTATGACATACTTTAGTTTCAATATTTTTGGATTTCATACGACAAAAATATATTTAAAAAACTTTGGGATTTGAAATCTGTTTTTGGACTTATACCTCTCCTTGTTTTCCATTTTCCGTAGATTTTCCAGTCTAGAATTATAACACGCGTCCTCATGAAAGTTGTAGAGTACATCCTAGGCTACCATATATTAAATTTTCATAATTTTTCGGTCTCATTTGGTCAATGAAATATTTGTTTTCCTACTCAATTGTGTTCTGGAAATTTTGACTGCTTTGGGCCCGGCTCACAAAAATTATTTAGAATTGTATGAGCTGAATTGGACTTCGATCCCCTGCGAAAAATGTCCTGCTAGGTCTTTTCTACCTCATTAAAATTTAATTTTTGAAAGCTGTTTACCTAGAAAACAATTATCGTTTCTAAAGGTGCACGGGACATCCTATAAGGCTATTTTAGGCAAAGGATGTGGGACCTTCTTTACAGTTCACTTAATATTCTGTACAGATAACTTATATTAGTCTAAGGGATGAAAACGAATGATGAAAACTAGGCATAGAGATAGAAATAGACTTTCGAAAAATAACACTACAATAGGACTCTTAAATTTGTGCTCCAATCTTAAGACCCAAATAGACACTGACATCAATCAATCAGGTGACCAATCAACAAACAGTAATATAGACAACTTGTCCACTGTATTGATAACCTCTCTACATCATCGATAACTTCAACTTATTAAATTATAGCCAAGATTTGGTTGAATTAATAACAATAGCACCAAGTAAAATAGACCCTTCTTCACCTTCCAATGGCTACTACTCTAGTAATGTTATTTTGAATTTACGATTCCAGGTCATTCTAAGAGAGATCATTGAAAATTCAGAGAACATCTCATTTCACCAACATAAGAATACAACCTACTCCAATTGACAGAAAGTAAAACCTCCTACAAGGAGCCAACATACCAAGTGTCTATATACACATTTTACCCTTATAAATTGCCAAGTTGGATTCAGCCAATGCATGAACTTACCCTAGTTCATGATACGCAACAAACAGTCGAGATTGTGATATATGATGATCTTGTATGGTGCAAGTTCAATCAATTATGAGGTTATCAATCAACTCCATTTCTTGCGACCTACCTTTTCTGTTTGAAGGGGCAAAGACATAGGTTTAGGTATATTTATTAAAAAATAGGCTATGGCTCTCATTTTAGACACGGGTTATCCTAAGCATATACCTTGCATGACGTCGGGGTATTCAATGACGTCATAAAAATTTTCTAATGAGGAGTTGCCATAGGCTTATTGGGGTCAGCCCAAAATCAAGTAAAGTACGGGAGAATACCTTACTTCCTATACAACCAAAGAATTTTTGGTTGGGAACTTGGTTACATTCATCAGTTAACTAGTGCATTTTTGGTACATAATCTTGTTTATTAAAGGAAATGTTTGTTAGGCAATTTGGATTGGTTTTAAACCCATCCATTAACATATGAGATGATCATGTGCGTACACAATTTTTAAACTTACAATCAACAACTGATGAAGCGTTAAATGAGTTGCAAGGAAAAACAAGAATCTAACCCTAAGAAATAAAACAAATGCCATCTAACCCTAAGAAATAAGACAAATGTCATTCCTATTCCTAACTAGACCAAAATGAAACCATAGTTAACATATTAAAAGAGCATAATCACATAATAGTCAAAATGGAAATGTGCAAACGACGCCCTAACATGGCTTTAAGAGCACTCAAATTCTATGGTGAAACCCTAACAACTTATCTAATTTTGAGCACATTTTTATCAAAGATTTTAACACATTTTAAGAGAAACTACAATATATATATATAGCTTTTTCTAATTTTTAGAAAAACTAAGTTTTTTTTTTCGGAATTTTTAATTTTTTAATTTAATTTTTTTAAATCCAAAAAGGGACCCGGGCCGGGCTGTCAAGCCCAGTCCCAATATGGGCTAGCTCTAATCTCGCGCGTCTAAGCCATGGACACAAATAGGCTTATCCAAAACAAGCCCACTCGAATAGAAAAATCACCAAGCCCATCTTCTTGAAATTAAAAGCACTAAGCCCATCTTGCTAAAAAAAAAATCATCCCAAGCACCCTTAAGACTAAAGCCAGTCCAATTCCTCTAAAGCCCAAGAAAAGCCCAAACTCATAAAGCCTTCTTAAGCCCAAGACCCAAGTCATATTCCCCCTCCTTCATCAGAACGAGCCCATCCTCATTGTTGCTCTCTCTCATGCTCAAGTCCACATAGCCTATTTTTTCAGCTTCCTTTTATTCTCTTTTGTTTCCTTTTTTTCCTTTTTCTTTTTTTCTTAATTTTCTTTTCTCTCCCCCTTTGGCAGGTCGTCTTCTTCCTTGGACATCTTCCCCGACAAGACTCACGCCCTCCCCGAAGCTCCTACGTTTTTAGACAAACCTTGGCCAAATCTCAAGCCGCTGCCGAGCTACTACCCTTCACTGGCCGTCCACTCCGACCACCACTCGCCGGCCGACCTCCCCGATGTCGGCCGAGAACCGCACCACAGCTAAACACCGAACAGACTACAGCGACGATGGGAACGTGGTGAACAACTACACGGCCGACGCCCAAGGTCGCCCAACACCATTGGAACATCCCAATAGAATGCGATGCGCCCGGATAACTCGATTTCAGCCACTAACGGGAGGACGAAAACTAGATCTTACTTAGGCGTTTCGTCGAATAGGTGAAGGGCGCTCACGAATCATGCGGTTTCCGGCTCAACTAGGACTCGAACCTAAAATGAGACTCGCCAAACAAGCAACAAAACGTATAACAACCAACGGGGGAATGGATGGGGCCGCAGTTCGAACGAGCCGGTCGTCCACGAGCGCGCGACCTCCGGCCGTCGTGCCCAAAGCAGGGCACGGACAAAGGGCTTAACAGTTCGGCTCGATGGCGTTGACAGAAAAGAGTTGTTGGCAGAGCTAGCGCGCGACCGAGATGTCGACTGAAGCCTTCCTGTTCTCGTTGGCCGCTCTCACTCGCGGTTCTCTCTTTCTCTCTCTCTCTCCCTCCCCAAACCAAGCCCCTAAAAAAAATCCCCCTCAAACGAGCCAGCCCCCCTCACTTTTAAGCACCGGTGCGCATGGCTTCCTGCCGTGCCAACTGGCACTGCCGACCTGACCCCGACTAAATGTCTCCCGCGCGAGACACCCTACCCTTTGTCACCTCTGTGCGTCGTCCTTCTCTCTTCCCCCTTTTGTCTCTAGTGCGAAAGAGGAAGAGAAGAAGAGAGAAAAAGGAGAGGACTGAGCTAGGAAAAACTAAAGAAACTAGGCCCAATGAAAGAGAACGAAAATGAGGGAAGGAGGCAGGGTCGGCCCATCCCCAGTACAGATTGGCTCTTTTTTTTAAAAAAAAAGTAATTTTTAAAAATAAAAAATATGATAATAATATTTTAATTACTGATTCTTTTAAATTTTAACACCAGTAATGCAAATGTTCCTAATGTCTGCCATGCAATTTGATGATAATTATTTTTAATTAACCCCTAAAATTTTAGGACGTAGGTCTTCTAACGTGAAGAACTGTCTGAAATGGGCTTTGCCCAGGATCGGCCCATCAACCCAATTATCAGTTTTAGTGTCCTGGACCATCAAGAGCCACTCCATCTGCCCCCATGCGCCACCGCCTTAACATCTATCGCACGATCAAGCCATAGCCTCTCTCCTCTCACACTTCACCCTCTCCTTTTCGACGGCATTGTCCTCTGCCTAACCCTTGCTGACGTGGCCATCCTCCTATCTGATATGCCCCATTGATCTGAGTTTCCAACCTTCGGTGTGTGCTCTCTTGCAAAGGCGGTTCGAATTCAAAGTCGGATTTGTTGAGCCGGTTGGGAGGAGAGGAGCTTGTGGTCGTGCAGGGTCTCATGGAGGAATAACTAGGAATCTACCAAGAGCCTACAACTTTTCTACCATTATACAAGGTTGCTACTTTTCCAATCCACTTTATATTTTGGAGGAATTCAGAGAAATTTGTTCTTTATTCCACTTCTTGGACATGGGTTTTATTGTGAGTAGACCACATGATGTAGATATACATGAACTTCGTGTCATCTCTAATCGTAATGGTTGAGATCATATGAAACTAGAACCTTGAGAAGAGTTCATTTACCGCCATATGGATTACTTGCAAGTGGGACTTTAGGGAAATGTGATTTCAGGAGAATCATTTTCATTCGACAAAACTTTTAGGCAAGTTAGGGGCTGCCTTGGGCTTTCTCGGCGTGCTGGCTTTCAAGGCTAGTGAAAATTTTCTCTCAAAATTGTCCTCGTTAATCTTCTTCCCTTCTCTCTACAACATGACTAGTATTTACGTGCGGTCACTAGCGAAGGGTAGGCGGTTCAGCGAAGGGCAAGCGGTGCGGCGAAGGGCAGGTGGTTCGACTAGGGTCCCGCGACCCTCCAACGAGGGTCATTGCGCGAAGGACGCGGCGCGACAAAGGTCACGGCAACCCAGATTTGGTCGCACAATTTGGGTCGTGGCGATCAAATCGCATGGCCTTGGCCACCTCCGCACGGAGGTTGCGGCATGGTAGGTCGCACGACCGTTCGGTGAGGGTTGTCGCGCCGCGTCCTCTGCACAGTGACCCTAGCTGGACGCCTGCCCCTCGCCGAACCACCTACCCTTCGCCAGGAACTACTAGCTCTTCGCGAGCAGTCGCCGGCCAAGCCCTTGGCCTGCCAACTCTAATTTTTTTCCCTTTTTTTTTTATAATAAAAGTCTTTTGCACATTTAATTTGTCCAAACACTATTTTGCTCAAAGATATTTCACAATAAACTTTCACAAATATGATTTACCAAACACAATTTGCATTTTGAAAAACTCATTTAACTCAAGGGCCTTTGCATTTTCTCAAAGACTTTCCTCAAAAGCTGTGGCACCCCCAAAACCCGGTAGGGTCGCCACAGAAACCGCAAGCGAAAGAAACCAGAACAAAAACAAAATATACACTGATAGAAGAAAGATTCAAGCCGACACTTAGGCGTAATTTTTTTTTTTCCTTTAAAAAGGCTTTAAAGATTTTGCACAGCTCAGCGGAAATTAAGAGGCGAGTCTCACCAACACTTTGCTTCCCTCACGACAACACAATACACACCAACTATCTTTGATTAAATAAAAGCACGAGGCCGAACCACTTTTATTTACATATATAATTATGAAGGGCGACACGGGTCGGTACAAAAAGGGTAGGCCAAGACTCATCTAATGCTTGGCCTTCAACCTCAAAAAGAGACACACGACCCTCAAAAATGCGACGTGTAACGATCTCCCTTCGGACTACTCGTGGCGACCATCCAAAAAGTTGCTAACCCCCACTCCACGTGCACAGGCCGTCACACCCATCCCGGTGCGTCAGGCGGTGGAGGTGGCAGCATCCCCATCATGACACCGTCGCGGCGGATGTGGACGGAGACGTACTCCTGGATGACTGGGCCTCCAGATAAGCCCACGTCATAAGATACGATCGCGCGCACACGCAAAAAGGTCAGTCCCGGCAGTGTGGGACAATCTATTTCGGTCACCTCGACCTCCACGTCAAATGGAAGGCCATAGAACACTCCCCGTGGAACAACAGGGAGAGGCATCGTACTAATCTGAAATGTTGGTCCCCGAAGGGGTGAGTACAACCACTCAACAAGTAAAGAGATCCAATCAACACTCAATGCATTTAAACAATACAACAGTTCCAATACACAAGTCAATCATACATTGTAATGTACTTACCTTGAAGCCATGTACGTGCCATCATACCTCATCATCACAATCATAGTATATACATAGCATCAATCACAAATGATCATCATCATCATACCATATGATCCATACATGTCATCATGACATCTTAGTACACATACATGTCATCATCATATCATAGTACACATGCATGTCATCATCATATCATAGTACACATGCATGTCATCATCATACCATGGTACACATGCATGTCACATCATACCATAGTACACATGCATGTCATCATCATGCCATCATGTTACTATATCATAAGTGATTATCATCACATCATATCACATATATGCATGATTTAATTTCCACTTTAGTTCTCAATTGATCAACACATCACCCTTTCTCGGGATCATCCATCCCATACTTTACACTCGCACCCTATTCGGGCTTTGCGAAGAACCTCCGGAAATTATGCCAATCATGGCCACCGGGCATCCGGCACCCCCGCATCCCGGGCATCTCGCATCCCAACCGGCATCACGAGGCTTCCCCTTGGGCAAAGACCTCTGAGGCTTCCGGCACCCATCTCATTCCGGGCATCCTGATACTCCCAGGGCCATCCGGCCATGTATCTCTATACATTCCGGGCATTAACATCCTCCCCCAACAATTACCATGGATCACATTGCCAATTATGTCTCAATTCATCATGCACATGATGTAATGGCAAGACAAGATCATCCTTCTTATACATGTATCATCAAATAATTTCACATACATGTAATAGATGCATCCCCCATAGCAATTAGGTCCACATGCCACTCAAAACAATGTACTTGCCAATTACATTTAGAATTTATTTAAATCCTAATTTAATTCTACATTGCAATTAATTAATTAAATAATCAATTAATTAATCACAAAAATCATTAATTCATGAAATCAAAACACATAATATTGTAATGCCATAAAACAGTGATTTCACCACAGAAAAGCATGGCCAATCAAAATTCTGCACAAAAACAATATTTTCACAATTCCGTACACATTTTCGGATAAGGGCAGAACGCACAGTTTTCTAGGTAAATAGATTAAAATACCCATACGACCTCATAAAATTATGAAATTTCACCAGGTTATATTTAAGACATTAAACTAGACTTTTCATGAAGGAACCTAGGCCACAATCATTATAGATAAATTTTCACAGATCCACGAAGCTTCTGGTCAAGTCACCGAAACGCACAGAGGACTATGTCCGAAATATGGAGGTTCGACCCACCTACACTTCTTAGTTTTCTCTGAAATTTGGATATGTTATACTTATAAGGATCCCCTACAACTTTAATGAAGGAACTTAGGCCAAAAAACCAAAGGAAAACCTCCAAAAGGTATCATGAAGTCTCGGGTGTCATACCTCACGACTCCAGTTTCATCGTCTTCAAAATCAGGTTGGCTTCCTAAGCTATACTTGTTAATTTTACTTCAACTTTGAGTATGTTCATCCTTAAGATCTGATCTACAATTTTCATGAAGAAGTCAAAGAGAGATTCTTAGTAAAAACCAACATGCAAACCATAAATCCACCACAAGGTCAGAAAACAACTCCAGATCTAGGGTCTCCGAAACACGAGGCTTTGACCCCTTAAATCTCCATCATTTTTCACGAAATTTCAGTATGTTATAGTTCAAGGTGTTAGCTACAACTTCCATGAAGATATCCAAGCCAAAATCGAACTCCAAGCATACATGCAAGCCCTCACAAGTTTCTGACTTCACTGGTTCATGCGAAAACAGCATGCATTTTCAACAACCAAACACCCTAGCTTCGGTTTCTAGCTTCCAAACACCCAAAAGATCAAACATCCATACAAGACACACATGCATGAGTAGGATGGAACCTAAACTTGCCTCACACAAGTAAAAACGACGACGAATGGCGGCGGTGGACGGCGGCGTGCGGCGGACGGCGGCTCTCCCTCTCCCTCTCACGCGAGCCTCCTCCTTCTTCTCCTTTCTCTCTTTCTCTCTTTCTCTCTTTCCCTCTCTCCTTCTCTTGCACGACACCCCCCCCCCCTCCTCTCTCTCTCTTTTCTCTTCTCTTTCCCCAAAGGCAATGATTGCCTTGGGGACTCTAATGCATGGGTGCCAAATGGCCCATGCATTAGGACACTTGGGGAGGGGCATGCAAACCCTCCCCCTCTCCTCTTCGCACGGCCACAAGGCCCAATGGGCCTTATGGGCTTGGCCCACACGGCCCACTTTAGGCCTTTCCTCCATGGGCCTAAAGTCCATGCTATTGGGCCTAAGGCCCAATCCAACTTCCTTTATTTAATTTAAATTAAAATTAACAATTAATTACATCTAATTAAAAACCCATAACATTAATCTATAACAAACATGACATCACATAATTTATACTTATTAAATACTTTAGGTTTAAATTAAAAACACACAGCACAAAAATACAAAGCCTTAAGAAAGAATTAAGGCTAAAACACAAACCAATAGGTAAATTCATTACCTATTTAAAAGCTCTAGGGCACCTTAGGACTTGCCCTTAATTTCTAAGATGCCACAAAAGCTTTCCCAAACGTACCATTTGTCCCTTAAAACAAGCAGCGAAACAAAAAAACAAATCATGGACCTCATGCTAAATAGACTCTTCAACTGTCCCTCGAGTTTGGAGGTGGACCGCGATAGTTTGTTTCATAGTGATTGAGATGGCTATGATTGTGACTAGATTGATATTGAGCAGGCTATGCAAGGAAATTTGTATAGATAGTAACAATAATGATTAGCAAAATAAGCCCAAGACCATAAAGGACGGCCCAAATGGGCCCACGTCCATATTGTGCGGCCCAAGGGCCCTATGCCCAAGGAGATGGGTGGCCCAAGGGAGGGCCCTAGGCTCGGCAAGCCCATTAGGTCATTTGCAAAATCTTGGCAATAAATGCACCCATGTGTGTGAATAGTGTGCAATTTTCGTGAATTGACCAAATTGCCCTCTTATACAACTAAGGACTAAAGGGGCAAGATGGGAAAATGGTTGGAAAGGGCACCCTTGTGCAGTTAGGGGGATAAAGATGAGGACCTCCTAAGCCTAGTCTAGTTTAGCCTACCCCCTTAATTCCCATGTACATATCTTCTCATTAGTGGCATTGGATTTCTATCGTCATAAGCCTTCCTTTTCAAGCAAAAATGCTAGATTGAGAGGGATTTGAAGTACATGGCCTTAATAGCAAAGATCTGACTTTCATTCTCTCTCCTTTCTTCCCCTTTAGAATCGCCAGCCACCCT
This sequence comes from Eucalyptus pauciflora, assembly GCA_007663325.1. Classification (NCBI taxonomy): domain Eukaryota; kingdom Viridiplantae; phylum Streptophyta; class Magnoliopsida; order Myrtales; family Myrtaceae; genus Eucalyptus; species Eucalyptus pauciflora. Next base: position 324,208 of record VMYD01000063.1, read on the forward strand.
CACTCTCTCTCACACTATCTCTCAATTCTCTCACTTGGCTTCCATTCTCACTTTTTCTCTTCCTTTGTGCTAGTTGACCATCATCCTCTCCATTTCCATCTCCCTCACAAGCTTTTTCCTCATTTTTCCTCTCATTTCCTCATCGGTGACTGTCCACCATCGTTGAACCACCATTCCTATAGCTGAGTCAGACTTTTGGAACCAAGGAGGCGGCTGTCCAGCCCCTTGCCATAGCTCCCTCTCTCCCATTACTCATGGTTTGGTCTCTGCAGAGTCTGGAGGCCGTCTGTCGCTTTACCAACTGCCGTGCTATTGCCTAAGCCACCAACCAGCTCTCACCATGTGATAAGTTATTAATATGTGATAAGTAGCTATTCGATAAGTTATTAATATGCAATAAGTAGTTATACGATAAGTTATTAAGATGTGATAAGTGAAGGGCGACAAGTTGTTATGATATGTTATAATAGGGTGATAAACGATTATGCGGTGATATGTGGCATGTGATTTGTCATTGTGATTATCGATACGGTGAAAATCAAGATTTAGGTTTTTAATCGCGACAAAGCCTGTTTCTATGCCAAAACATTGCCGTCTTTCATTTCTTTCTTTTGGTTTATTGTTCTTAAGCAATTTATAGTTCATTTCCAAGAAAAATCCGAAAAGTCTGACGGTTGACTTTCTAGTTAACTTTTTAGTCAACTCTTTAACCAAAAGTCAACCCTAAGTAAAAAAATTGATTTTTCACCCAAAAGATGTCATTTAACTGTAATTTCACTTTTATTAAGTCAATTTCTAAAAAATTCAAAGATTTGACCAATAAATCAACATTTTAGGAAAAGTCAACTAAATGGTTAATTTTTTGTCAAACCTTTGATCAAAAAATTGAAAAAAAAATAAAGAAATTCACAAAAATACTCATTTTAGTGTCAATTTGACTAGTGTGTTGAAAATTTCATAAAATTCGGTTAAGAACCTTGTTTTCTGAATTTTTCGATTTTAGGTTCTAAATTGGCCAAAAGTCAAATTACTTTCATTGTAGTCATAATTAGACATAGTTTCTTCTTCAATATTTGGTTTAAGAAATATTCTAAATCCGCTCGTATGTTCAATTTTGCAAATTGTCGAGTTAAAACACAAATTGTTGTTTTAAGCCCTAACTATGGGGCTAAAATTGATTCTTCATAACTTGTGAATGGATGATCTTTCTCTACTCATTTTCTCAATATAAGTTCAAATCAGAAGTTGATTATGAGAAATTCATATCAGAACTTCTCAATTTGAGAAATTTTACTCTTTTAAATAAAAGAAAGTCAAACAATTGAGCTTCAATTGACAAAATTCAAGTTGATCCATTCTAGCTATAGTTTAATTTCATAAATCTAGGTCCAATTCTAATATTTGACTTAAATTCATTTTCGACCTAAGCTTGAGTACTCAATTCAAGGCCAATTTGAATGGATTAAGTGATCTTGTAAATGAGTGATTAGTTATATGGGGCAATTACAACAATAATTCAACTCAATTTCAATCAATTTGCGATTTTACCCAATGAATTGCAAAATTGTTCATTGTAACCCTTTAAGCTCAATCCTAGGCACCCATGGCTTTGGCCCATTATCTCTCTCAATGATTAGTCAATTAAGTTAGTAGAAGACCCCTAGATTGCATCTATAAAGCTTAATTGAATCACAATCGAGCAATTTCCTCTCAAATTAGGTAAATTTTCCTTTCGATTGATCATTGAGGGACCAAATTGCATAAATTTTGAACCCATAGTGACCATAATTGGGCAAACTAGCTAGAACCAGACCAAACCAGTTAAACTAGCATGAACCAATTTGACCGGTTTGATCGACCACTGACAGTGTTGGCTAGTTTAGCCATTTGCCAGGCGGTTCTGGATCTTCGATGACCAGTTCCAGGACCTTTATTATGCCAATTTCACTTTTACACCATCAATTTCCTATAATTTTTCAGATTGGTTCACGAATTTGACAAATTTGTATTTTGACCCATAATTGGACATTTTAACACAATTCTCGATTTTGGCTTGGGTTTTCGTAAATCAAACTCATTAGATTGATTATACGACACCTCAAGATCATAATTAAACCTTAGAAATCAACTTTTGACCGTTGGATTAAAATTTTGATTGTCATATCGAATTGACGGTCGAGATCGCTCAATTTGAGGGTGATATATATACCAATTTTCCCTTCATTTTTTTAGGGGGGCCTCATTTCTACGCATACACTCTCTCTTCTCTAGTTTTCCCACCTCTCTCTTCTCTCTTTTCTCTCTCAACCGAATCGGCCCTTTGCCGGAGTCATGCCGACGGCCGAGTGGCCACCGATCGGCCCCCTCAACAGCCATCTTCTCTTGCTCAATCTTCCTCAGGCGATCACACGTAGGCTCAACCTTGGTTGGAGCTATTCCAATTAGGTAAAGCTCCATCATTACTAACTTGGTCCACTCTTGCACGGGTTGCAATTTCCGGAAGATTGGTGACCGGTGGCTATCAAGCCAATGTCAGACCAAGTCCAGCTCCATTCCAGCTTTATCCTTGACCTCTTGGTGGTCAGGGATTTCCCAATCAGCCACAGGAACAGTTCCGGTGGCCCGATCTATACCGACGGCTCAAAGATTGGTCCAATTGGACTAATCTTGTCTTCAGCTCAAACCGGCGATCAACGGAGGACTAGTTGCCATTGGATCTGATCCAATTTGGTCCTAAACCTATTCCCGACCAAGGCATGGTCGGGATCAAGAAGATCGGTTGCCGGATCATCTTTGACTGCTCTTATTCCTACCAGTTTTTGCTGAATACTCAAGCCAGTGGTTTGTTGGATCCTGAGTTAGTTCCGAGGTGATCTAATGTGCATCCTTAGGGTCTGATCAACACTCCAGTGAAGTCTTCATCCGATTGCAGATTGAAACCAACAAAAATCGCATTAAAGGCAACTTCTAAAGCTGGAATCCCATGAAGCGAGGTTGGATCGTCCTACTAGGGCTAGGATTCACCTTTAGATCGATGAAATAGTCCTAAATCTAAAGATTATATGTTTATTGATGATTTGCTGAAGTTTGAATGTGATTGATTGAATGATCATGGATGATTGAACTTGATTGGCTTCAAATCTGTGAATTTCGTATCTTTGGATTAGGTTATTGTATTGGCTGAAAGTTGTTTGTCATTATTTGGTGAATTTCCTATAATTTTTATTTTTTTTGGAATTTTGAGACAAATTTAGCTATGTCGAAAACACTTAGATCTGAGCTAAGGTCAATTTGCCCCATTTTGGTTCAAGATGAATTTAGGTAGATTTGAATATGAAATTGACCTTGTTCAACCTCAAGACCTTCATGATGAATGAACTACATGTTGTATGTGTTCAATTGATGCAAAATTTGCAAAGTTTTGATTTTGTTTAGTGCATCAATTGCATGTATCAATGTTAAAGGTGTTGCAGCAACATAAAAATTGAGATGCATGTCTGTTTTGTCATTTTTGTCACATTTTGCATGATCTCAATTTGGTTTTGGGTTCTCAACAAAAAATATTCCTCATCATGTGTTCTGCATGTGAGATTTTCGTCGAATTTTTGCATGATCTTAGGTGAACAAAATCATGCTTGTTCAGTGGTATTAAGATTAGAATGAAATCTTATGACGTATATGTTTTGCCATGCTTGTTTAAGTCTTTTAGAGATCAAATCTTGCAATAATGCTTTTTTGACATTTGAATGACATATTACAAGCTTTGTGTACATATTTACGTCATTACATTTGAGTGTCATTTCGCATGTTAAATTCGTGTCACGAAAGTGATTATTACACTTAAAACCCTTATGAATCTTGAATTATCTCGTATTGTCATTGAATTATATGACATTTTCACATGCCGACTTAAGGTTAGATGATCACCCAAATTATTTGTCGTATCTGATTCTAAGTCGTGTGTGATTTTTCATGCCTTTTGAGCATTACTTGAATGATTTTGAGGTCTAAATGATGTATGCTTATGTTCTAGTTTTTAATTACTGATATGCGCACTTTTAGAAACCATGGTCTCAGAACACACCAAGTTGACCTTGTTTAGACGGAGCACTTCGAGGAAGTTGTAAAGCACACCTAGAGCTTTGTAATGCCATTGATTTCATGTCAATTGCCCATTGTTCAGTCCATTTTCCATTTTTCCTAATATATGATAGAATCTGGACCTATGGTCAAAATTCGGACCCCTGTTTTTTACTCCTGTTTGAACAGACATTTACTATTTTTGTACCACTTTTTTTGTAAGGATTCTTGATTTAATCCCTTAATGAAGTTTGTTTTCCATTATGTTGGCTATGTTTTGTGAAAATTTCATAATTTTTAAACTTGGTAGGTTAAATCTCGGTAATAATGACCAAGTGTTTTGTTATTTTGACAATTTCCTGATGCATTGTAGCTTGTTATCTTATTTTAAAAAAAAAAGCATGCCTAGCTCATTTAGGCAAACTTTTTTCATGAAAGTTGCTCGTTATCATGTCATGCATATTAAGTAATTTTTTCATGAATAGATTGTCAATGAGTATCATCCAATTTTGCTGATTTGTCATACTTGGTTTGAAATTTCCTGACATGAATATATTGTTGTGATTGTTTAGCTAAACCACTTAGGTTTGTTTGCACATGAAATTAGGTCATGTCATCTTTACGAAAGTTGTTCTAATGATTTTCATTGTCAAATAACTTTTAGTAAATTGGCCTTCTAAATCATTTCTTGAAATCACTTTTGTACATGTGATGTTTCCGAAAATAATTTCCTAGAAATTCTTTTTCAAAGCTTGATTTTGTTTAAGGAAAGGTCATGGTTTAGGCCATATTCAAAATGTCTGAAAATGCTTGCTGCAACATCTCGATTTTCTGCCCTATGAGAAATGGCTATAAGTTCGGTGTGCCAACGATAAGAATTGGTCATGGATCGTTCCGAGGATCAACCATGGACTGATTGACTCGACTAGAATGGAGGTAAAGGATTGGCCATGGATTAATCAAGGGATCGGCTGTGAACCAATCCACACCATGCAAGTGGACCCGATCCATTTGGCCATGGAAAGGCTCCTCGACCATAAGGGTTGATTGTTGGAAGGTCACGTACCATCGTGGATTGATGGATGATCATGCATCAATCCAGAACAGTCATGTTCTAGTCGCGAGTGATTTTGCTCGGTTATGTACCAACCATGGATGACCATGAGTCGATTCGGTGCGATTGTGCATTGGTCACGGATCGACCGCTCCCATGCAACCATAACAATCGAGAGCCGACCATGGACTAGGTATGCTTGACCATGGAACAGTCGTGGACTGGCCATGGACCCCTTATGATGGATCTTGGATTTGACTAGGAACCCTGTTATATGCTAAGTTATGTGCCCTAGATTACCCCAAGCTCCAAGTCGGTCACGAGCTCGGTATGCATGGTTAGAGCCGATCCAAGGGCCGGTCATTGAGCCACACCTTAGGCCACCAACTTAGCCGAAGTAGGCACTTTGCCTACAATAACTACACTGAGGATGGCTTGGCCACAAAAATCGGATGTGTCGAAATGGTCATTTAGGGATGTACATGAAAAACCCTTGCCCGATCCTGGTTGCATTTCTAATGGCCTAGTTCTCATAGTTGCTCTATTGCTTGGAAATTGACAAAATATAACCTTCTAGAATATCCTAGGTTCTTCTTGAAGAAGGATGACTCACCACTTTAGATAGATATTTCTAGATTTGGTAATGATTATCAAAGATCCACCATTGGGAATTAAGTAATGGACTCTTGGACAAGTGGACTAATCAAGATAAGACATAATAGAAGATTCTATAAAACCTCTTTAAATGCAAGGATGAGTCACCTCTCTTAGGTGTTCCTTGAAGATTTGGTAATGATTACCCAAGATTTTTCCATGGAGAAGAAGCAAAGGACTCAAGATCTTAAGTGGACCAATTAAAAGGGAACTTGGTGGAATATTCTAGAGGGGCAAAACATAGAAAACAAATTATATAATTCAGGCATATGCTAAATATTCAAATCTCATGATTAACCAAATCTAGGCATTTAATGAGAATGATGAGTCATTAGCTTAGGTGTCCACCTGAAGATTTTGTAATGATGGTAAAAAAAATTTACCTTGGAGAAGAAGTTTTGTGACTCATTGGCTTAGGTCTCCATGGAAGATATGGTCATCATTACCATAAAATTTTCCTTGGAAAACAAGTAGACTAAGTAATGACGGCATGGAATATGTGATCCAATAAGAAGATGACAATTGTTCTCCTAGGACCCTAAGCGTGCCACCTTGCAAATTAGGCTTGCCACCTTGATGTTATAGCCACGTGACTTCAAGAAAAATGAGTGGGCCACTTGGAAAGGTAATGATAAGGTTTGAGCCTATAAATAGGGGAACCGCCCCATTCATTCTCACATGAACCATACTCTCATCTATTGCTTTTTACAAGCCATTTTCCCCCTTTCTCTCGGCCTTGCACCATTGCCCATCATCAAGTCACTCAAGCTAGTTCTAAAGGTTCATCCAAGTAAGTAACATCCATATTTCTTCTCTAGGGCGGTAGACTCCATTGTTGAGTCTAGTTAGGTGCTCACCCGTCAAGTCGTGGGTAGGATGTTGGATTTTCGTATGTTTTTGCTCATATTTGTGCTTGAACGTGTACTTAGGTTGTTCACGCCTAGAATGAGGTCGAAGTTAGCTTGGGTTGAGTTTTATTCAAGGTGAGGTTGCTTAAGGCCACAAGGCCTTAGATCGGCATTCAAGCATGCCGGTTCTAAGTCTCGTTCAGTGTGGGAATCGCCCAAGGCCGCAAGCTTTTAAATCGGCATTGAGGCATGCTGGTTCTAAGTCTTGATCGGTACGGGAATCACCCAAGTCCACGAGGTCGTGATAAAGCATTAAACCGTGCCGATTTTATGCCTTGGTTGGTGTAGGGACTTTGTGCTTGGCATTTGAATCAAGCCATGAGCCAAGGGTCATTCATGGCATGAAGTGTGTTCACGTCATGTTGAAGTAGAGGTCCGTTGAGCTTAGGATCTGCACGAAGGCGAGGTATACCTAAGCCTCAAGGTCTTGGATCGGCATTGAGGCGTGCCATTTTTTAGCCTTGTTCAATGCGAGGATCGACGCTATGTGTTCGACTCAAGTTACGGACTAAGGGTCGTTCCCGACATGTTGTATAGTGCAATATTAGGATTCATGGCATACACATATGAATGAGCACACCTTCGAGTGAGGTATGAGTCGGCTAAAAAGAAACAATAAGAATCGGTTTGGGTGATGCACTTGTGTGTGCACATAAAGAGGAAAAAACGCTTGTCACCACACAATGTTCGCGATAATGCCTCGTTCATTGAACGGGATGCTTCGGTTGAGTCGGGATGCCCTGGTTGAGCCATAATGCCTGGATTTTGAACCCGGAAGTCTCGAGAAGCTAGCCCTAAGAAACTAGGTCAAGCCGAGATGCCCTGATTAAGCTAGGAAGCCTTGGTCAAGCTAGGAGGGCCTGGTTGAGCCAGGACAACGCTAAATGAATTTACATGAGTGCTAATTATGCATAAACATAATATGTTGATGTATTCATTGTTAAGCTGAAGGTAAGCATGCATTGAAGTATGTTGTTATGAATATTTGCATGTATTCGAGATGTAGCAATAAGTTTGCTATTGATCTGCCATTGACACTGTTTGTTAGTATTGTACTTGCTAGGCTTCGATGATGAGATGTTTTTCTAGTAACGAACTCGAAATTTTACTTACTGAGTTTTCCCAAAACTCACTCCTCCAGCTTTCCCTTACTAGATTGTCTTAGAAGCAGTATGACGGAGTGTACCCTAGTGACTCAAGTGTGTCTTGTTTAGCTCAAACATCCTTTTGTTTGAGCAAGTCATACATATTACTCCAATCCACTGTTGACTTTCAACCACTTGTGAGCATCACTAGGGTACTATCAAAGTTCAAACATGGCCGACATCAATGCTTTCGGAACCATTTTGGAATCAAGTTGGATTAATAATTGCTATCGATTTGATCAATTCAACTAGTGATCCTTTTGTTTTTGGCTAAAAATGCATTTGTCAACTAGCCGGATTGTTAGACAAGTTTTCTTCATATCTGATTTGCTTTTGGAAATATTGTGAGCATCGATCCTTATTACCTTTCCTCTTCACATTCCCAGTGAATAATCTTGAACATTCTACTCTCATCGCCAAGACGACATGTCGTTTTAGGCTATTCTAAACACCTCCTGGCCTACCAACTTTCCCTCCTCACCCGCCTTCAATGGAAGCCAGAGAAGAAGTTCACCTCCTTCAACCGTCGCCGGCGGCGGCGGCGGCGCCGACCTCTCCAGCTCACGAAGCCCTTCTCAGAGCAGGCCCTCGCCTCCGCCTTCTCCGACAAGCTCACGCCCACGTCGTCGTCTCCGGATCACACCGCTCTCTGTCCCTCCTCACCAAGCTCATCAACCTCGCTTGCGCCGCCGGCGCAATTGGCTACGCGCGCCGGGTTTTCGTCACCGTGCCCGGGCCCGACTCTTTCCTCTTCAATTCCCTCATCAAGTCCTGCTCCAAGTTTGGCTTCCCCCCTGATGCGGTCGCGTTCTATCGCTGCTCGCTGCTCGCAGGCATTCCCCCAAGTAATTACACTTTCACGTCCGTTATTAAGGCTTGCGCGGACTTGTCGGCTTCGAGGCTCGGTAGAGGCGTCCATGCCCATGCTTTGGCTTGTGGGTTTGGGTCGGATCCTTATGTTCAATCGGCTTTAGTCACTTTTTATGCAAAGTCGGGTCATTTGAATGTTGCCCGTCAGGTGTTCGATAAAATGGGGGAGAGAACAGTTGTTACATGGAATTCGATGATTTCTGGGTACGAGCAGAATGGGTCTGCTAAGGAGGCACTTGAATTGTTTGATCATATGAGGGAATCGGGTATTGAGCCAGATTCGACTACGTTTGTGGGCGTTTTGGCTGCTTGTGCGCAGTTGGGAGCATTGAGTTTGGGGAGTTGGGTGCATGAGTATGTTATTGATAATGGGTTTGATTTGAATGTTGTGTTAGGCACTTCACTAATCAATATGTATGCTAGGTGTGGAAATGTTACCAAGTCGAGGGAAGTTTTTGATTCAATGAGGGAAAGAAATGTTATTGCTTGGACAGCTATGATATCGGCATATGCAACGAATGGATATGGAAACCAAGCAGTTGAACTATTTGACCAAATGCGACTTCGAGGCCCATGGCCTAACAAAATCACTTTCGTGGCAGTTCTCTCTGCATGTGCTCATGCTGGACTAGTTGACTTGGGGCGTCATGCATTTGCAAGCATGAAGGAAGAATATGATGTAGAGCCAGGACTAGAACACTATGTATGCATGGTTGATATGCTTGGGCGAGCAGGATTTCTTGATGAGGCTTATGAGTTTATTGAAAAAAAAATTCCTATGGAGCCTCCACCGGCTGTGTGGACTGCTATGCTTGGGGCTTGCAAGATGCATAAGAATTTTGACTTGGGAGTAAGAGTTGCTGAACATCTCTTAGATAGCGAACCAGATAATCCAGGCCATTATGTCATGCTTTCTAACATATATGCCTTGGCTGGTCGAAGTGACAGAGTGCAAAGAGTTAGAAACATGATGATACAGAGAGGGCTGAAGAAGCAAGTTGGTTATAGCATTATAGAAGTTGATGGAAAGACATATATGTTTAGCATGGGCGACAAGTCTCATCCTGAAACAAATATTATATATGAGTATTTGGATGAGTTGATGTTGAGATGTACCCAGGCTGGTTATGTACCATTGGCTGATTCATTGATGCATGAGTTAGAAGGGGAGGAAAGGGAATATGCACTTAGATTTCATAGTGAGAAGCTTGCTGTAGCATTTGGACTACTCAAAACTAGCCATGGCATGACCGTCACAGTTGTGAAAAATCTACGTATGTGTGAAGACTGTCACTTAGCATTTAAGTACATTTCAGTTGTTGCCAACAGGGAAATTGTTGTTAGAGACAAGCTCCGGTTTCACCATTTTAAGGATGGGTCATGTTCATGTTCAGAATTCTGGTGATGTGGTGGTCTACACTGAAGCTGGGTGTGATTTGATTCCTGTGACTTGTTGTGGTATGGTGAAAATCCACCTTTGAGGGTGTACAGATGCTGAATGAAGGAATAATCTTCACATAATTGGCAATTGAGAGAGAGGTTTGCCCTTGCTATCTTGCTGAATACTCCTAGATGGTTGTTACACTCAACTTAGTTATAATTTAATTTTAGACTTCTTCCAAAGAGCGATGTGAAGACGGGGCTGTTATACTGGTGATATGTATAACTATTCCAAAGCAAGAACATCCCACACTGAAAAATGATGAATACATCGAAGAAGGTCCCTCTTGTTAGGCATGGCCTCAGCTTTTAAACTGAAGAAAGCTGAGTCCAGGTTTCTTTGTTATCTGCATGAGTTTTCAAATAGTTAATCCGGTGCCCTCATTGGGACTAAGATTGCCTAAAGAACCAGCTCCATGGCGGACCTCTCTGAAATCCGCTGTCACGGTTTATTTTTCTAGTCGAGGCATGCTCAACCGTATAGGATAGCCAAGCAGAATTCAAGATCACATACGGATCAAACGAATGAGAATTACATGCAATGAGACTCAAATAAAAAGAGATCACTTTATAAGTGATCAAGCGCTGCGAATGCTTTCTGCTTCGCGGCTTTGTTTTTCAAGTTGTCATGGCTGGCTGCATCTTCTCATGCACATTACTTGCATGAAACCTTTGGGGAAGCATGCGACAGTCCCCCAACTGCTGCTGCAGATAAATGAGGAGGACGAATGGAAAACCAACACAAGGGGCAATGATATCCCAAATAGCGCAGGAGATATTCACCGTGGTGCAGTAGCATGTACACTAAGTCAAGGTGTCCAGTGTAAATATGGGCTTCATAAAGACGGAAAGCGCAGGGCAGCGAATGCAGTGTAATGAGTCTAATGACGCCGATGTAAAAGGAAGGAGACAGAACCTTCTCCGCTAAGTTAATGTCGAGCAGTATCTGGCATAGCAGAAAACCGTCCAGGATCAGACTGGACAGGCAGTTTCCTGAGACAAGATAATTGTGACTTCTCAAAAGACGATCCTCATGAGCAGGTCGAACCTGTACTTAAGATAAGTTGCCATACTTTCATACCCTCCACAAACTTTGGTGCGGTACATTTTTTTTTTTTTTTTTGGTCTAAAGGTGCGGTACATTGAAGACCAAGATAATCTTGACAAATAAATAAAATAAAATAAAAATTCAAAGCAACTATCAAGTGAATGACTGCTTTTTAGAGTGTTACAATTAGGCCCGTTAAATGGGCAGGTCGGGTGGGGCTGAAAATGATCTGGCGCAAATTGATTTATTTGTTTTGACCCATTTTCATATGAAATGTAAATTTTCCATATTTGATTTGGCCCACGCTAGACTAGGGATCCTTTTTGTCTAGGCAATCTTTCTTATTAAATTGTCACGTTTGAATAATGGATGGCTCGATAAATCAGCCTGTCAAGTTTGTCAGGGAGCTTGGCGGTCAAGTTATGGACAAGAGTGTGAAGGTAATGATGAAAGTTTGGCTCGGGCCATTCATTAATCATGAAGTGGGTTCCAGCTTTGGATTAGGATTAAATATAGACGGATTCCAAGCCATTCATAAATCTTGAAATGTGAAGTCATCTTTTACCTTTCGTGAAATGTTACCATGAAGGGAGAACTTCAAGCAGTTATGGGTTGGGGTTGAGGTCAAGCCCATAATGGCGCGGATTGAGTCCAAAACCCAACGGACTTTGTCTCGTCCACAAGTAAGTTGAGCAACCATGTCATCTCAACTAGGTTGGAGCCCAAGGCCCTCTCATGTGAATTTGGATAAGGGGTGATTGGTTCCTGGTTGTTCCTATTACTGGGGACCAGACCGGACCATAGTCATACCTCACCCAAATACTTTTGAACAAATCCTGAACCAACAACTCTAATGAAGGCAGCAGTTGTATGATTAGCAACAGCCTTGGCTAGCATAGTTTTGCCTGTCTGTGGCGGACCATAGAGCAGCACACCTCGCGGTGGATCGATGCCGATTTGTCTGTATAGTTCATGATGAGTAAGGGGCAATTCCACTGCTTCCGAGTCTCTTGCTTCTAAATGTCGCATCTTCCAATATCCTGCAAAAAAATTTCTCGTAAGGCGGGAAAAGCACTCGGTGGTGTATGTATCAATCTACTAGAGATTTGGCAAAATGCATCTATGGCACTGCTAAACTCGTAGCTAAACCAAAAGTCATATAGCTACTATAATAAGGTGATTTGAAACAATTTGGCAAGTAACGTACTGGTTTGTCGGAGTTTTGGCTGCTTGTGCGGAGTTTGGAGCATTGAGTTTGGGGAGTTGGGTGCATGAGTATATTATGGACAATGGGTTTGATATGTATATTGTGTTAGGCACTTCGTTAATCAATATGTATGCTAGGTGTGGAAATGTTACCAAGTCGAGGGAAATTTTTTATTCGATGAGAAAAAGAAATGTTATTGTTTGGACAGCTATGATATTGGCATATGCGACAAATGGATATGGAAATAAAGTAGTTGAACTATTTGACCAAATGCAACTCTGAGGCCCATGGCCTAACAAAATCACTTTCATGGTGGTTCTCTCTACATGTAACAAAAATATGTTTGAGCATTGTGAGATATCAATTATATATATTATTATTAGGATTGTAGCTGTTATGTTATCCCTAACAAGTGCATAATTAGAGCTCCCAAATGTAGGTGTATTCATTGGTCGCATTCTTTATGTTAGTATAAATTGTTTCTAAAGTAGATGAATGTTGAGTATCTTATATTCTTGATAGAATATTATCAAGCCTATCATATCCGAGTGAGACATGATATATTGCGGTAAATCGTCTATGATGGGAGGTGTTCAAGAGGCACCAGTTCACCCATGATAGGATGTGTTTAAGAGGCACCCTTTAAAGATGTGCAAATGGTTGTCTCTTAAGGGAAGTTAAGATAACTTCCTCAAAATGCAATTAAAAGACAAGAACAATGTATGTAAAAAAGAACGCTCTTTTCCTCTCCACTAAAAAACATGCAAATGATTCCATCATCACTTTAAGAAGACAATCGACATTAACAGTATGGAATAAGAATATTTTCTTTGTGATTATATTTGGATTGTTGTGAAGTTGTAGATTCATCTCACTGGTGAGTGATTCAACGTAGAATTCTGATTAATTCCTTTTGTTGTGTATTGAAAGGTTCGTCGTTCCACTTTTATCCAATAGGAGGAAAAAAGAAAAAAAACGGAAGGCTCATATTACCATGGATGTTCATAGACCTTGCATTTATTTATTGGCACGCACACAATTCCTCCCTCACAAAATAGCCATACTATCAAGTACTATGGCGGACAATTGATGAACGTCAGCATTACTCTTTGTCAAAGGTGGAACCATGCCTCCCATCTCCAATCCTTGAGTGTCACGCTGCTTCGCTATTCATCATTTTAGACACAGAAATATTCACCTTGGCGTAAAGCTTCACCTTGTAAAGTGGGATTAGGTCTTTCCAATTTTTGCTTTTGTAGTTGCTTAATGTACTTGATCGAGATCCGCCTCATGGCTCTTCGGGTTTGAACCAGGAGACTTCATGCAGAAGTCGACGTTCAACTCTGGGTCATTGACTGCAATCTTCTTGCAAGTGTCTTGAACGATATCGTTTGCGGATCAGACGCAATAAAAAATCATGAGGAACTGGATCAGGAATAGGGAAGAGATTAAGAATGCACAATTCATTTTACTTATCCTGGAAATGGAGATTTTCACGTAATTTTCGTATGGAGACGATGTATTTGTACAAAAAGGACTGGCCATGTTACACATTGACACAATTTCATATATGGTATTGTATAAAAATGAATTTATTATTAGACAGCGTATATGAATAAATATCATTGAACTTGATAAGATTGCACAATTTGACTTGCCTATAGCCATATAATAATTAGAATTTCAAATCATTTCCAAATTAATACCATATTCTCCAATAAGATTGCCAAATCGACTTGCGTCAGCCATAAATGCCATAGTTACCCAATATTTAATGTCCTAGTAAAGCTGGATTCTTCGACAAAATTGCCAAATCGACTTGCCTCTTCGAGAATATTTATTCTTATACAGTGTTTAAAAATAAGTTATATATAAGTATATATTCTTCTGGATTACAGTCAAATTATTGAGGGTTTTATTATTTTCTTTACGGTTTTTCAATGTCTACTGGCTACAACTGGTCACTTTGGGCTTAATTCGGAGAGACGTGCGTGGATTCGCGATCTACGGATCCTCATCTTGACAAAATGATCCGACCTTAGAGCTCGGATAAGTTACTAAGGGTAAGGGAAATTGTATTAGATTTTTCAAACGAAATGTAATAAAGTACTAAATTTTCCATAAATTTCCCACACATTCAAGTTCCAAGTTTTTTTTTTCGTAGAAAGTGCAAATAAGCCCTTTTTGATGAGCAGAATTGAAGAATACCTGCTGGCATTTGAATTGCCCAAGTGACAACTTCAAATTTTGCTCTTATTAGAAAAGGGTTATGATTTAAGCTCTCGCAACATTTTCTCGCCTTCACTTTGTTCTGAAGCTCTCGCTTCCGTCGGCACTGCCACAATCGTCGGCGACGAGTGCGACTCTCTTTGTCGTAGCCGCCTTCCAGTCCTCCGTTGGATTCTCCTTCCTTTAGCTTCTTGACCTCGAGCAACTCCACTTCCTCGGTTCCACGTGGAGGAACAACAAGCGCGGATGGTAATGATCTGGTCGTCCTTGGCATTGAAATGAGCCGTGACGACACTGCGGCTGCCATTGCGAGCTCTCTCTTGACATCTGATGGCTCGAAGGGGTAGTTTCGTGGCGATCATTGGCTTTATGATCGGTGTTTTTTTGCGTTCAGGTGAGAGGCGATGGACAAATTCTAAGTCAAGTCGTGTGGTCTCAGGTACGTGGCTTCTTTTTGGTAATTCTGGTGTCCGTGGCTTCCTTTAGGTATTGAGGAGCTGATGATACGTGAGGAAGATCCTTACTTTGGTGCTGTTTTGTTTGTTTGATATTGACTCCTTAACTCGTGTTTGGGCGCAGTTAGATTATTATCTCCCCTTTTCTCTTCGGCTTTGAATTTCGGCAGAAAATTATGGTGAACTAGGAATGTAGCAATGGGAAAAGCGTCATTTGCCCAATGTGCCTTCTGCATGATAGTTTAAGCTGAGTGTTTGGTCCATGGATTAATACAGAATTTCAATCATCAATGAAGAATCGCGAATTGCTCTAGAGACCCAAGGGCTGCGCAAAATGGGATTGTACAGTAGGTTATCTGCTGCATTGATTCGACCATCTGGCAATGACATAATATTTGAACTTCCACACTTCTTCTTCGTGCCTTTTTTAGTTTATTTAGTTGGGGTGAGGTTGGGGAGACAGAGGCAAACATTTAGAGCTTGGTTTGGACTTATTACAGTTCATGACATTTTGTCAGGGAAATCCAAATCAATTATATCCCTCAACTGAATAACTAACGGAAGAGCTTACTGGTTTGCATCTTAATCATTGAAAAGGCAAGTTTTTCGTTTTCTTTTTCTGTCTTGTGTGCTTTTGTGAGTTGGAAATTAGGTTATCTCATTCCCAATCCGAATGTAGCTTTTCTTTTGTATATGGCAACTAGAGCAGTGAAGTGCTCTGCTGTTGCCAAGATAACTGGCTAGCCACCCAATCTTCTGCTCTTTACCTTATGTATGATGAAGCCTTTCTCAATTTGGGTAGGATCAGTCTTTTGTAGTACAAATTCCTCTATGAACTTTTGTTTTCTCTTGCAGAGGAAATCCTTCTCTCATTAATAATATTGCTCCATAAGTGCCTGAAGTTTGGCAGAAGGATAGTTTTTGTCTATATTGCAAGCACTTTACCAAAATTCATACCTTTATATATAAAGGCAGATCCGCTCGTTTTATATGGAGGTGTTGCTCCCAAAATGGCGGAAGCTGCTCATGCCGAAGCTATTGATCAGGTAACGTTTTATCATTTGGTCTTTCTTTAATGTTATTATCATCAAGGCAATTGTCTGTTATATGCATCATGTATTGCTCCCTTCTATTATTACTGTATTGAGAGCTCCTCTCAGTTCTTCGGCCATCCCTTTATCCTATTGATCAGCCAACATTGTCTTATGTGCATCATAGGGAACTTCTTTTCATGCTAAAGTTCTGTTACTTTAATGCAGGTTGTAGAGAAAGCACTGACCAAGGATAATCTGACAGCCAGAGATTTATCTGCAGTTGCTGTTACTATTGGTCATGGTTTAAGCCTCTGCCTTTGCGGTAATTTGATGTTTTGATCATTATTCTTTTACTTCCACTCCATGAAGCAGAGTATATGGTTCACTTTTGGGTTATGTTGTCCATATTTGTCAACAAGAATAAAGGAAAATTCTGTCTGGTCCGGGCACTCCTTTCTTCGTCTCTTTCTGTGAATCTGGGGCCGGTTTGAACTTGAAAATGTCTGCTGGTTACCTTACTTAGAAACCTAAAGTGGGTCCCTGACCGAAAATGTCTGAAGTAGAGCGTGTTATATGTCTAACTAGGTGGCTAAGTTTTGACAGCAGAGTTGACAGTCTATTGGTTGAATATAGTGTCATTTTAAGAACATGTGGTAGGCTGATGTCGACTAGCTTGAGCCTGTGCTGTCGATGATTGAATTTACACATTTATGTTTTTCTTTTGTCGCATGCACGGGTATGCAAACTTAAGTAGCAGCAGCCATGTGAACTGAGCTAATGAGCTTTTGTTGTTACATTTTGATGGATTGCCGGGATCAAGGATATTTTTTTTACTCACTGAAATCTGCATCACCAGAAAAAATGCATCATATTTTGAGGTATATGGCTACTTGTCTTTTTTTTTTTCTTTTTTTTTTAAATATGCTTTTTGTGGTATGGTTGGCGTGCGGAAAGCTCGAAAAATTGCTGGACCCTTCAGCAAGCCTATTGTTGGCGTCCACCACATGGAGGCCCATGCTTTAGTTGCAAGGTTCAAAGAGAAGAGGTAAATGTTCATACTAAGGAATTCAACGTAGTTGGCGGAAATATGTATATAAGATATGTCAAAGGAAAACACCAATTTTTTTTTTTTTAATTTATTTATCGAGTCTAGTATTTTACTGAATTAGTGACAGCATGCAATGTAGCACTACTTGAATTTTTTTCTCTTCTCTGCTTTGCGGTTTCAAGTGCACTCAAAACAAATTAAGGAGGATATGCTTAGCGATAATAAGTATACTTCCCTCCTGCTGCAGATTGTCCAACAAGATCTGCAGTTTCCTTTCTTGGCCCTTCTCATTTCTGGTAAATATTTGTAATCTTTATACATTAGTAGTACTCTGGGCATTTCTGGTAAATACTTCAATTGGGATTTGAGAAAAAGCATTCTTGAATTGCTTCATAGAGATTAGATGCAAGCATATCCCTCAAAACTGTGATCTGGGCATCTTGAATTGCTTCATAGAGAATGGGAACGAGTAGGACATTCTCGACATGTAGGGGAGAGGGAACCATGGGACTTCGTCTTGCTCATTGTGGTTCCAATCTATTTACATCGAGGGCTACAATTGGCCTTTCTACCTAAACCAAAGAAAAAAGAAAGGGGTAATAGAGGGGGCGGTCACTAAAGGTCGGAGGCTAGCTCGAGAGGGTTTTTCTTCATCGAAAAATACTCAAATCGTAGCAGGTTTTCTTTTGGTTTCAAACTTGCAAAAAAATTTCAAGTATCTAAAGTTAAAACACTAGTTGCTAACAACCCTCCGTTTTGCCTTTGTTGGCAATGCTCCAATGAAACTCCAGCGGCTCTCATGGCATGAGCAAATACTTCACATCACAGACGGATGATACTTGATTTAGATGCATCGTTTGAAAATTACGAGTCTTTGAATCCCGAAAGCTAGCTAGTTAGGCTAGTCAACATATAATCATCTCCTGGAAATAAGATCCTTTTATATTAGTACTAGGGCCCATCCTCATTACGAATCGTAGCATTACGTGATATCTTTCCAATCTTTCCTATGACACCATAATCAAAATGATTTGGTGTTTTATAGACAGAGAAAACGATTCAAATAGGAATGAAGAATTTGGAAATCAACATGGTCCTAAACTATTCTGATTTAACTCAAGATCCAGCTTGAACGGGTTTGCGAGTTTGATTCAATGTTGATTCCTGAAAAAGGTTCATGGATTGAAAATCTGGAACCAATTAGGTTTGGTTCGGTTTCCAAGGTCGAGGATTGAACTCACCTGTTCTACTTGAGATCCGAATCGACTTGGCTGAATCCAAAGTAAAATTGGTCCGGAGCTGTTATTGATTTTTTTTTTTTTAAGGAAGTATTGTAACACGTCAACAACTTCAAAAAGTAAAGGGTCCACAAAGACATGCAATTGCACAAGGTCACACACCCAGCCTTGAGACCAGATCCAATCTCTTTCTAATCAAATCAAAACTTACAATCACAAAATAAAAATCCTGGCAGTCTTGCCCCCCCTCTCTCTCTCTCTATTTGGTCTCGATCTCACGGTCAGGGCTCTCGCTGTTGTCTCGGGCGCGATCCAAGATAGGTTGGTTCTTAAGATTACTAGTGACGACATAAATTGTGAGTTAAAGTAAAATTTACACAGAAAAACTGTGTCAAACAAATTAAAAAAGGGGGCGGGGGGTCAATTCTTGGTTCTATTTGAAAACATGCTGATACTACAGAAGTGCCAGTTCAAGTTTTTTACATTGAAATTCATGAGTTACGGTATTTTTCATATATCAAGTGAAACCGGTATGCCGGTCCTAGGTATCCATAAATCTCCCTGTATGAATCTTCTCACTAAAAATGGCTTGGCCTCCTGTGGACTCTTGAGGATGTGGAAACCTGTCCAATTCACCCTCCTCCCCGTTGCTGCACCGGTGCCTGAGTTTAGGTACTCTCCGTAAAATAGGGTCATGAGGAAATCGCCGGTGCACTCATTCCATCCATGTGGGTCTATGAACTCGTCGATGTCTGTCTTTATTATCACCGTCCTCGAGTACTTCTTCCACGGTCGTCCCAGGTAGGTCTTGAATGAGCGCTTGACCGGCGCCAAGTTAGGGGTGGGGGCGATCCGTGACATGTGGATTGAAATCCCCATGTTACTCTCCTCCTTTTCTCGACCCTAAGCCGTCACCATGTTGCCTTGTTGGTCCATCGGCCTCTTGACGAAGATGCTGCAATTCTAGAAGACGACGGTTGAGTTGCCAAAAATGAAGTCGATGGTCCCATAAACATGGCAGTCACGATAGAACTGCCAATTGGAGTATGTATAAAGTGTATCTTGGTAAGCCTTGAAGTTGCATTGGTAGAAAACGGATTGCTCTAAGCTGACCAAAAGTGCAACGGTTTGTTGCTTCTGGGACCGGCTGTGTTCTCGAACGTCATGTCTCTTGCCCAAAAGCCTTCTCCAGAGACAACTGCATGAATTTTGAGAGATTAGTTCAAGAGTCAATACATTAATGAGCTACTAATTGACTAGTTTTAGCTTAATTTCTTACTGAATGTAGCTGAAGTCATAGTGGTGGACCCATCCACAACATTTTTGCTACTGGTGATGACGATTGTATCCATGTCGTCACCGACAAACATGATATTCTTCATGTCATCTCCAATATGTACTTGCTTGTTGTAGACTCCCGCTTTCACATATATTACCACTCTTTTGGGCCATTTCGTACCCATTGTACTAAGTGTGACCATAGCCTCATTGATGGTCTCGTGGGAGCCGGAATAGTCCTGGGCCATGATGAAGTCGGCCTTTGAAGTTTTTGCATTCCATGATGCTAAAAGCCCACTGTATGGGTCTCGCGCAAGCATCAAGTGCTCCTATAAGCAAACAGGAGTAACAACCTCGAAATTTTAGTACTTAAATGAATTTATTAAAAAAAATAAAAAAGCTAAAAATAATAATAATAAGACAAAGAAAGCAATGGACTACCTCTCCTGCCACCATCGTGGTAATGGTCAAGGGCCTCATGCTCAGGGGTGGTGGCGGCATAGAGGAAGGTGGTGGTGGTGATGGTGATGGTAATGAGGAGGAGGAGGAGGAAGGCGGTAGTGGGAGTGCAGTTGGACATTTTGGCTGGTCTCTGGTGATGGATGTTGAGTGGAGACAATATAGGATTTTCAATGGAGTAAGCAGCGAAGGGGACGAGGTTCATCTACCTATATACAAAATGGAAATCACAGCTACCAAAGTTTCAATCTTTTGAAATGGCAAAGCTTGTGATTCTGATGCGGGAGTGCATGTCATCGAGCTTCAGAGTCAGCTCTTTAGCTCGCTTACTGATTAAGTGTCATCGCAATTCAAACAACTATATCAACATCCATTAAATGTACATGCTTAGAATGGATGAAAGAAGCGGTGTTATCTGGACAACATGTACGCGTGTTTGGATTAAAGTAAGTGGTGACTACAGACCATCTCATGAGCACGTAAATTTGATCGAGGAGGAATTGCCCAAATATGTTTCTTCGTGTTGTGTACGTTGGGCAAACTTTCAAGCAAGTTCTAATAGAAGGCTCTTGAGAAGTTTCTCAGCACTTGACTTTGTTCAAAAAAGGAAAGCAAGATTAGGCTTTTGTTGGGATATCCTTCATTATGTGGTCGATGTGGGATGTTAGAAGTAAATTGAGAGAATATTTGGATGTTGGAAGAGAATTTTTGATAAAGACAAGGTTTTAGGGTTAGCGATGATTCGGAGGAGATGCTAGAATTGACGAAGACCGGCCTAATTGGTTCTATTTGAGGCTGGTTCAAACGAGAATTGGCTAGGTTCTTGACTTCG
Organism: Eucalyptus pauciflora; assembly: GCA_007663325.1. NCBI lineage: Eukaryota > Viridiplantae > Streptophyta > Magnoliopsida > Myrtales > Myrtaceae > Eucalyptus > Eucalyptus pauciflora. Next base: position 345,187 of record VMYD01000063.1, read on the forward strand.
AAGATATGTGAGTGGATGCCGATACATATGTGACTCCTCATGGGCAACCAACACACGGTTTTGTTTAAACACTTAGGGTATTTTTATGTTTGTTTCTTTTGCCTTAAACAGATCACATTGACATATTGTTTGAAATTCATCTTCCACATCAAAGTCCCCCCTTTGGAGGATGCAAAGAATTAAAGAAAGTCCAAAGCATGGGATTGTAATCGAAAAGGATTCCCTAAATTTGGTATTTCCTTGCAAGAGGTTGACGACACTTTGGTTATATCTGAAAATGCTTGGTATATAGTCAATTTCTCATGATGTATGATCCAATCCCACTTCTTGAAGCTTGACAAGCACTACCACATCAGATTTGTGTACTTTGTCGTTTGGAAATGATGGGTTTTTATGTTTAATGGGCTTATTCAAGCCCGTCCGCCCATGTTGGGCCAAAACCTGGCCCGTAAGTGAAGGTCTCATGGAGGAGTGCAGAACTGTAAAAAAGGGGGAAAATCTGAGCAGTTAGTTATTGAATCAGTTGAGTTTTAGAAAGTGAGAATACGTTTTCTCTGTTCTTTACGCTCTTCAAGTTTTTCCCCTAAGAAACAGTACGCTCCTCTTCACGAACGGAATCAAGGCTTCCAATAATTCCTCATAAGACTGCGACGACGGTGTTTAATCCGTGAACAATAAGGTATGTCCGACTACATGATATACTTTTTGATTGGTGTAACATGTGTTTTCTAGGCTCGTATTCTACATACGTTTTTGGCGTTCGATTGAGTATCGAATCGCATTTTGGGAATCTATTTCCCAAAATTGGTATTAGAGCGATGTTGTTCATGTTTACCGATTACTGTAGATGTTTATAATTTTTTTTTTATTGAATTTTCATAAAATGCCACCGTCCGTCGCTCGAGGATGAAAAATCTTGACACCCGTACTGTTCCCCCCCCCCCTCCCCGTTTTTTTGATTTTCCATAAATCGAAACACGTTTTTGATAGCACAAGGTCGTATTTCTCGTCGAGACAAGAAAAACGATAGGTGGCCTGCCACTAGGGGCCATCAGACACGCTGCCACTCGTGGCCAGCAGATCCGACGTCGTTAGCACGTGATTGCACGCGCCGAGGTGGTTCCCAAGCGTGTGCAATGCACGCGTGCGAGGCAAAATGTAGGCACGTGCATCACACGTGCACGGTAACCGCACGCGTGCAGCAACCGCTGGCGCGTGCGAGCTGACGTCATTGTGACGTCAACCAGCTATTGCCCGCGCACGCGCAGGGCACGTGTAGGTGACGTCACAATGACATCACATGGACGAGTCAGTTTGACCCGACCCATCTGGCCCGACCCGATCATGATGTCGGCGCTGACCGGTGTTGACCACCGTTGACCGGTAAAAAAAAAAAAGAGGAAAATTATGTTTTTCCTATTTTGTTTGTTGTGGATTATAAGTAATCCCTTTTTTTTTTTTTTTTTGCATTTGTTGCAGGAACCATGATGCGTTTTGCACGCATACTTACATTTCTGAGAATGGATGAAGAAAATGCGAGACTTAAAAGGCTAAAAACAGAATTAGCTAATTATCGGTAAGAAGGACGGTGATGTAGTATCACACGTGATAAGGGTCAATCAGATGATATAAGAAATCATCTGGAATGGTTATCCTATGCCAGATTTTGAGAAGGTGTTGGCCTTAATAAACATTCTTCCACTTGGATGGCAAGTAGTGTTAGATCGCCTATGAGAGGTCAACGTAGTCCCGGATTATAGGAGGCTTGCAATAGCTTTAGTAAGGGAGTACTATAGAATTAAGTTAACCAAGACTTCAACCCTTTGGTTGAGTGTCACATGACGCAGAATGAGTGCGCCTTGGAGGTGGCATAAGGGCTCTCCAAAGGTTTTTTCATTGTTGACCAATGTGCCTTCAAAATTCTCAAAAAAATTTACTATGAGATTAGAAGAGATTTTCCCAATTTATGAGATAAATGAGAATATTTTTGTTTATTTCTTTATTTTTTCTTAGATTAGCTTGAGATGTTTTAGGTGTAAATATCTCTTTCTATGTTGATATATTTTTCACTGAATATATTACTTAGTGTAAATGACATATTTAATTATTAAAAGTTTAATGTTATCTATCGTTGTAAATTAGTATGTTAATTCATCTTCCACATCAAAGTCCCCCCTTTGGAGCATGCAAAAAATTAAAGAAAGTCCAAAGCATGGGATTGTAATCGAAAAGGACTCCCAAAATTTGGTATTTCCTTGCAAGAGGTTGACGACACTTTTATTATCTCTGAAAATGCTTGGTATATAGTCAATTTCTCATGATGTATGATCCAATCCCACTTCTTGAAGCTTGACAAGCACTACCACGTCAGATTCGTGTACTTTGCCGTTTGGAAATGATGGGTTTTTATGTTTAATAGGCTTATTTAAGCCCGTCCGCCCATGTTGGGCCAAAACCCGGCCCGTAAGTGAAGGTCTCATGGAGGAGTGCAGAACTGTAAAAAAGGGGAAAAATCTTAGTAGTTAGTTATTGAATTAGTTGAGTTTAAGAAAGTGAGAATACGTTTTCTCTGTTCTTTACGCTCTTCAAGTTTTTCCCCTAAGAAACAGTACGCTCCTTTTCACGAACGAAATCAAGGCTTCCAAAAATTCCTTATAAGATTGCGACAACGGTGTTTAATCTGTGAACAATAAGGTATGTCTGACTACATGATATACTTTTTTATCAGTGTAACATGTGTTTTCTAAGCTCATATTCTGCATACGTTTTAGGCGTTCGATTAAGTATCGGATCGCATTTTGGAAATTTATTTCCCAAAATTGGTATTAGAGCGATGTTGTTCATATTTCTCGATTACTGTAGACGTTTATAAATTGTTTTTTTTATTGAATTTTCGTAAAACGCCTCTGTCCGTCGCTTGGGGATGGAAAATCTCGACACCCGTGCTGTTCCCCCCTCCCCCCCCCCCGTCTTTTGATTTTCCGTAAATCGAAACTCGTTTTTGATAGCATAGGGTTGTATTTCTCGTCGAGACGAGAAAAATGATAGGTGGCCCGCCGCTAAGGGCCACCGGACGCGCCGCCACTCGCGGCTAGCAAATCTGATGTTGTCGACGCGTGATTACACGCGCCGAGGCAGTTCCCAAGCATGTGCAATGCACGCGCGCGAGGCAAAACGCAGGCATGTGCATCACATGTGCACGGTAACCACACGCGTGCGGCAACCGCTGGCGCGTGCGAGCTGACGTCATTGTGACGTCAACCAGCCGTTCCCCGCGCACGCGCAGGGCACGTGCGGGTGATGTCATGATGACGTCACATGGACGAGTCGGTTTGACTCGACTCGTCTGGCCCGACCCGATCACGATGCAGGCACTGACCACTATTGACCGACGCTGACCTGCAATGACCGGCCAAAAAAAAAAGAGGAAAATTATGTTTTTCCGATTTTGTTCGTTGTGGATTATAAGTAATCTCTTTTTTGTTTTGCATTTGTTACAGGCACCATGATGCATTTTGCACACATACCTACATTTCTGAGAACGGACGAAGAAAATGCGAGACTTAAAGGGCTAAGAACAGAATTAGCTAATTATCGGTAAGAAGGACGGTGATGTAGTATCACACGTGGTTAGGGTCAACCAGATGATACAAGAAATCATCTGGAATGGTTATCTTATGCCAGATTTTGAGAATGTGCCGGCCTTAATAAACATTCTTTCACTTGGATGGCAAATAGTGTTAGATCACCTATGAGAGGTCAACGTAATCCCGGATTATAGGAGGCTTGCAATAGCTTTAGTAAGAGAGTACTATAGAATTGAGTTAACCAAGACTTCAACTCTTTGGTTGAGTGTCACATGGCGCAGAATGAGTGCGCCTTGGAGGTGGCATGAGGGCTCTCCAAAGGTTTTTCCATGGTTGACCAATGTGCCTTCAAAATTCTCAAAGAATTTTACTATGAGATTAGAAGAGATTTTCCTAGTTTATGAGATAAATGAGAATATTTTGGGGTTTTTTTTTTCTTAGATTAGTTTGAGATGTTTTAGGTATAGATATCTCTTTCTATGTTGATATATTTTTCACTGAATATATTACTTAGTGTAAATGACATATTTAATTATTGAAAGTTAATGTTATCAATCGTTGTAAATTAGTATGTTAATTTACAATTCTTCGTGGGAAGTTCAAGAAAGTTTTTGTGACTTTGCTGAACTTATATTTTGCATAAAAGATTACATTAATGATAATTTCAAGTTAGAATTGTTGGATGGTGATTGGAAACATAGTGACATTTTGATTCTGAAACCTTACTTGAAATTATTCATTAATATGATGAGTTTATGCAAAATAGATGCATAAATGATAGGCATTAATAATTCGTGCATATATGTATGACATATTTAGATCGATGGCATTAGCTACTAAGAGCATAGTCATTGAATTGAACAAATGTGATCAATTGAACGGCGAGAATTGTGAATATTGAATATGAAAATTCAATATGTGCTTGAAAAGCAAGAAGCGCTGAAAGCTCTTAACCATGTTATGGAAGAACTTGAGGATGTTGTATGCCACCTTGAGCTAGCAGAGGACCGCCTAAAGGCATTTGAGTAGGAAGCAAATATTTGCTGTATTGGTCCTGACTCAGAAGGGGTTTCGAGCTCTAAGCGTAAGCGCATTGATTCATTCAAAAGGTGAAAATGCAAGGGATCAAGTCTTTCTAGCAAGAAACTAAGAGTTGACCAACATAAAAGAGGAAAATGTCATCGAGTGAAGAGAATTTTAAGAATGAAATGTTATAACTGTGACCAAAAGAGTCACTATGCTCGGGACTGTCGTGACCCAAAGAAGGTAGACACCCCTTGTACTCTTAAGAACTTTGCTTATGTATCAAGTTATGTATTCTTAACTGAATCTAATCCTTTGTAGACTGTAGATTCGGGAGGAACAGACAATGTATCGAAGGATAAAGAATCCTTCGTGGAATTTTGATGAGTACTGACTGAACTAAATGGATCTATGTAGGAAACAACTCTAAAGTTAAAGTAAAAGGGATTGTCACTTACCAATTAAATAAGCGTGATGGACGCACCTTGTTCCTACATGATGTATTATATGCTCTAGAGATTCGTCGGAATTTAGTGTTTGTTTGTGTTTGTAAAACTTGGTTTTAGTATGGATGCACCTTACTCCTAAATAATGGTTATTTTCTAGATAGTTTTGTTGTATTGAATATTGACTATGGTAATGTCAATGTTTGTTATTCCATTTTCATGTCTTCTAATTCATATGATAATGATGTGAATGTGTGACATGCTAGAGTTGGTCATATTGGCCAATAACGTATGAATAGACTAGACAAAGAGGGCTTGTTGGGCAACATTGAAAAAGTTGATTTGTCCATATGTAAGCATTGCCTAGTAGGAAAAACAACAAGAAAACCATTTGAAAAATGTAAAATAGCTGAATTTCCTTTGTATTTAATCCATTATGACATATGCGGTCCAATGAACGTGAGAGGAATGCATTGAGTTGTTTATTTCATTACATTTATAGATGATTATACTCGATTCGGATATGTCTATTTGATTCCTCATAAATCTGAAGTATTTAGTTGTTTCAAAAAGTTTATGAGCTTAGTACAAAATCAATTAGATAAGAAAATAAAAGTATTGAGATCCGATTAAGGTCGAGAATATTTATCTGATGAGTTTAGAAATTTATGTGATGAAAAAGAAATAGAAAGACAGTTGTCTATTCCATATACTCGTCAACAAAATGGTGTTGCGTAAAGAAGAAACAGAACCATACTGGAAATGATTAGGTCCATGATGGTGCATGTTAACTTACCTATAACTTTTTAGAGTGATGCTTTATTAACTGCTGCTTATATACTTAATCGTGTGCCTTCAAATCAGTTACTTCTACTCCATATGAGTTAATGGACAAGTAGAAAACCGAACTTAAGTTTTCTTAAACCGTGGAGTTATGTTGCTTATACTCATGAGCCCTCTCATAAATTTGGGAAATTGGGTCCCAGAGAAAAAAAAATATTTTCATAAGATACTCTGAATACTCGAAAGGGCATGTGTTTATAGGTGAGCAGCAAAGTGGGAGTATAACTGAATTTAAATAACGGGATGTCACATTCTTAGAGAATGAATTTTCTAAGAAGGGTGAAATAGGTAAGGATTACTATTATTTGAAACATTGGATCAAGATAATAAACTTAGTGGAGTTCGTCCAAGTGGGAGGAACATGAAAAGTGATTAATTTAATTCGACTCACTCTCAATTACAACCACATAATGAGACGATATCGCCATTATCTTATCCGAGTGGGAGCATAATGGTGAATGATGTGCAAAGTATACAATATTCCATATGGCGAACAAGTCACAAAAGTATTTCCCGTCGACGTTTTGACATTGAAGGGGAAACTTTTATAGTTGTTCTACAAGATAAAGATGAGCCAAGAAATTTAAATGAGGCTCTAAATTACCATAGTAAGGAAAAATGGATGCATGCAATGGAAGAAGAGATGGAATCAATGAAGTCAAACCATATTTGGGAACTGGTTGATCTTCTAAAAAGACGCAAAGCCATTAGGAACAAGTGAGTTCTCAAAATAAAGCGTAAAGCTGATGGCTCAATAGAAATATATAAGGCTCGTCTTGTGGCGAATTGGTATAATCAACAGAAATGAATTGATTATGAGGAAACATTTTCTCCTATAGTGAGATTTACCTCGATTCGCATTATTTTAGCAATAGTAAGTAGTATACATTTTGAGTTACATTAAATGGATGTAAAGATTACTTTTCTCAATGGAGAATTAGAGGAAAAAATATATATGGAACAATTTGTTGGTTTCATTATGAAAGGCCGTAAACAAAAGGTATGTTGACTTTTAAGATCAATATATGGCTTTAAGTAGTCGTCAAGACAATGATATATACATTTTCATAATGCCATAATGGCATATGATTTTTCAATGATTGATGAGGATCATTGTGTATATATAAAAAAAATCCAAAGATCAATTTGTGATTATATCATTATATATTTATGATATATTGATTGCCGAAAGCAATATGGAGTTTGTTAATACTGTCAAGAGTTGGTTTTCTTTCAATTTTGAGATGAAAGACATGGGTGAGGCTGCATACATTCTTGGAGTTAAGATTTCAAGAGATCGTTTGAAGAGATCATTATTTCTTTCGCAAGAAACATACATAAATAAGGTTCTTGAACGATTTCGTATGCAAGATTGTAAATCCATAAAAACTCCTATTGCAAAAGGTGAAAAATTGAGCCATAAAATGTGTTCAAAAACTTCACAAGAGAATGAAGAAATGCAACATGTTTCTTATGCTAATGCTGTTGGAAGCTTAATGTACACTATAATGTGTACAAGACCTGACATATGTTTTGGAGTTGGAATTGTGAGTAGATACCAATCTCCAGGTCAAGCGTATTGAAAAGCCGTTAAAAGAATAGTGAGGTATCTGAAGAGAACTGCTGATTATACGCTGAGTTACCAAGAAAATGATTTGCAACTTGAAGGCTATTCAGATGCTGATTGGGGAGGAGATTTAGATGAAAGGAAATCTACCTCTGGATTTGTTTTCTTACTGAATAATGGCACCATATCTTGGAGCAGTAAGAAACAAACATGTATAGCCTTGTCCATGATGAAAGCTGAGTTCGTGGCATTGTCAGCAACGATATAAGAATGTGTTTAGCTTAAGAGATTTTTGGATCATTTAGGTGTTATTGAGAATGCTGCAAATTCATTGTTGATTAACTGTGATAGCCAAGCAATAATAGCGTACACCAAAGATCCAAAATATCATGGTAAGACCAAACATATAGATACAAATTATAATTTTGTCAAAGATATGGTTGCACGAAAAGATGTGAACTTACAGTACATATCTATGCATAGAATGGTAGTAGATCCTATGACAAAGCCAATACCTAGAGATGTGTTTTATGGCCATGTGAAATCTCTAGGACTACGTAAAGGCTGATGTACTGAATATTGTAATTTCCTTGAAATGTTCACATTTAATGAATTTATGTTTTCATTATTAATGTCTATGAGTCTTTGTTTGACGTGTATACGTCTTAATGCTTAGTGCATTATATAAAATTGAAAAAGTATGTCGGACAGATAAAAGATTAGCCCACTCACATAGATAATCGCATCTATTTACTATGTGATAAATAGATATAATACGGTTTTTAAGCTTATTATCTAGGTGATAATCGAGAGTTCAAGCTTAAAATATATATGTCGCATTAACTGAATGTTAAGATAATGACATAATATTTACTATGTCCGAAAGTAAAATAACCCACATATTTTACTTTTTCTGTCTATGATGTCAGATGTGAGTTCTGATGAATTCCGTGAAAGAGTAAATACGTGAACTCAAGTTAGATATTGGGTATGTCTGAACTATCATCTATACAGTATTGAAGGTGTAGACATACGCTCCATGGGAAATGAGTTAATACCGTAATACGTAATTCATACTACGTATGCATGAGACGACCAATAAGAGTGGCAAAAATTTTGATCTCAACTTTTATGCCGGGTGAGACTCTTGAGGAAAAGAGTTCCTCAATTAAGTGCCCTCATGACTCTTACTTATTCTCAAGATTTCTATTCATTGTTTGCTATATTATAATGTTACCAATGATCATGAATTGATTCAATCTAATGGGACATTTCTAGAAAAGAAAGTTGAATTGAAATTGAGAGTTTCAAGGAAAGAGAAATATCGAATTTGGAGAATCACATTCTAGTTTTGTAATCACTGGTCGACTAATTATGATTGTTTTTGGGATAATCATAATTGTAAATACAATGTATCATTGTTAAAAAGAGATCAAGAAAGATATAAATGTGATTGATCGATCTAGGATACTGCATACTAAATCTACTCAAAATGTGATGTCCATTATGAGTTGTTATATATTCCTAACAGATATATGGTAACGAGCTCTCAAAATATGCTGGTCGCACAGATTATTCACCGGTATAAATGTTGCAGAGAGGAAAATAGGGTTCTATTCGGCCCACCATGTGCGAGTAAGAGATGATAGGTTTTTATGTTTGATGAGTTTATTTAAGCCCATCTGCCCATGTTGGGCTAAAACCCGACCCGCAAGTGAAGGGCCCATGGAGAAGTGCAATTATTGTAAAAAATGGGGAAAATCTGAGCAGTTAGTTATTGAATCAATTGCATTTTAGAAAGTGAGAATACGTTTTCTCTGTTCTTTACGCTCTTCAAGTTTTTCCCCCAAGAAACAGTACACTCCTCTTCACGAATGGAATCAAGGCTTCCAAGAATTCCTCATAAGATTGCGACGACGGTGTTTAATTTATGAACAATAAGGTATGTCCGACTACGTGATATACTTTTTGATTGGTGTAACATGTGTCTTGTGGGCTCGTATTCCGCATACATTTTCGGCATTCAATTGAGTATCGGATCGCATTTTGGGAATCTGTTTCCCAACAGGAAAAATGGAAAATTTGGTAGCTGCGATTTCCATTCATGGTAACTTGGTCTTCTCTACACGTTTTGAACTTGCCCTAGAATTGGCAAAGTTCATAAAAGCCCCACTTGGGAAATGAACAGAGTATGAGGCGATATCGATTCACAAATTATCTCAAGGCAAATAAACCACTCTCCACCTTTCAACTATGAGGTGACATCGCCTCATGCTATGACTAATAACCGCTCTCTCCCTTTATAAATTATGGTTGTTGCATAATAGAATCAATTATAGGAACAATATTTTGGATGAGCTTAAAAGAAGCTCATTTTGATCCAAGTTATCTTGACATAATTACTTTCAATGAAAGATTGATAATTTTATCTAAATGAAACGAGTCGATCACTTCATAGTTTAAGGAGATACCCATAAAGAAGCATATCATTATAAAAAGCCCCTAGCACATATCTGAGTGGATTATGCATATACGAGAGTGGATGCCTACACATGTGAGTCCTCATGGCCAAACAACCCACGGTTTTGACCGTGACATACAAGCAAAATTTGCAATCAATCCCTTGAAAAGGGAAACAAAAACACTTAGGTTATTTATATGTTTGTTTCTTTTACCTTAAATGGATAGCATCGGCATATTGTTTGAAATTCATCTTGCACATCAAAGTCCCTCCTTTGGAGGATGAACAGAGAATTCAAGAGTGTCCTCTAAAGCATGGGATTGTAATCGAAAATGACTCTCAAAATTTGATATTTCCTTGTAAGAGGTTGACGATAAATTATTTATCTCTGAAAATACTTGGTATATAGTTGATTTCTCATGATATATGATCCAATCCCACTTTTGGAAGCCAAGGTGTCATCGTTGTGACAATTCGTTATGACAATGCAAACAATACTTGCCACCTTTTGTAAGTGTGACTTAAGGATGTTAAATTTCATTCTATATAGATGTGTTTTATATTATTTCCTGCTGTCAAGTGATACAGTAAAAAGAGCACAAAAGCTCATCACACCATCTATAGTTTGCCGGTGAGTAAACCCTTGCTAGAGCTCATTGTATCTGCATTTTATGAAGTTCTGATCAAGTATTAATCCTAGGAAATGAATTACGAATCATTACAAGCAACCCTTTGTCGGCCTAGAACTGAAAGCTCTAGATTTGTTGGAATATTCTACATATCCTCAGACTTTCTTGTAAATTCAGCTGCATTCTAACATCATTTAACGACAAATCAAATGCACTTGACCTGTGCAGGTGCGCACGAGCAAAAATTGTTAACCAAGTTATGTAGTTTCTTGACGTGGACCTATACCCACAAATTCATGGTTTATGGGGGTATGATCTTAGAGACGAAGTTGTTACCTCATTCGGAAGTAAGGCGGTGCCCATTGGTTTAAAGGCAAAGAAACACTATTTTTCCCATTTCACACCAAGGATGTGCATGCGTATACAATACAACCCAGAAGCATAAAAAGAAGTCAATCACAGTTTATAAGACATAAAAGCTTTTCCATTACCAACTCCACAAGATAATATGATATGGAATATCGTTGAGCTGGAAAGCAAACCCTGGTTAGGGAACACTTGTTAGGAACATCTATATTTGAAAGTGTTAAATTATGACTCGAGTTTGAGTATTTACAATTTGCGATTCTTGCACAAAAGAGGAAAGTTCTCAGCTACGCGGCCTGTGGATTGCGAATTGAAGGCAATCGGTTTGTGGGGCCCAGAGTCAATACTTTGACTATGGGCACTCACGCACCACTCCTGTATGCGTGAAGAAACGAAAGAATGTGGTGGGCCCATTCTTTTCTTCACCCACAGAAGCCGCCCAAAGGAAGTCCGCAAAGAGAAGAAGCCTGCACGTGGATGGTGGGCCCAGTCAACTCTTTGGGCGCATGATTTCGGAGTCTTCGGGACACATATAAAAGTAAATAGAACCCTACGTAGAAAGAAGCCGCGCGAAGCAAGAAGCCGCTCAACGTCCGCCGAAGCTCTACGTACGTGAGAAGACGTCCACGCCGCTTGGAGAAGATCTGCAAGATCTTGAAGCCTCGCGAAGCCGTACGTAGAGAGTTTTGTCGCGCGGTAATTTTACGTCTTGAGTTTATACCCAATTGAGTTGTTATTTATAAACACTTAGGGTTTGGGGTTAAATCTAGGTTTGGGAAACACTTGAGCGATTGAGCGATTGTAAACTCTGATTCTCCGATTTTAGTGGATTATTTGCTGCTGGCTCTCCCCGTGGATGTAGGTACCGATACTCGGACCGAACCACGTAAATTTCTGGTGTTCTTATTTTTCTCGCTTATTTCTCTGGGGTGACTTCGCGTTGACGTAAATTGCAAGATCCTGGTAATTCCGCATATTATATCCCAACAATTGGTATCAGAGCTTGGGTTTGGATTTCTTGATTGTGATTTGGGGCTTTTGCTTGTCTGATTATTATCTGAAAATTCTATTACTGCAATTATGTCTGAGAGGAAATCTAAGATTGAGAAGTTTGATGGGAGCAATAACTTTGTGTTATGGAGCATTAAGATGCGAGCTTTATTGACAACACAAGGTTTGGCCAAGGCACTAGATGGTGAAGATGAGTTGCCAATTATAATGAAAGCTTCAGAGAGGGTAGAGCTTATGGAAAAAGCAAAGAGCATAATCCTATTAAATTTGTCGGATGAGGTCTTACTAGAGGTTATGGAGGAGAAGGATGCCGCAGAATTATGGGCAAAACTTCAAGCACTCTATGTGAAGAAAGGTTTGAACAATCGCTTGTACATGCTGAAGAAGATGTTTCAATTTAGATATACTGAAGGTACGTCTATCAGAACCCACCTAGATGAATTTAATAAACTCATGTTGGATTTGAAGAACGTCGGTAAGATACTTGATGATGAAGAACAGGGCATGATGTTGTTAGCCTCTTTACCAGAGTCATGGGAGCACTTTACTGATTCACTGTTGCAGGGGCGTACTACAATTACCTCAGAGGAGGTAAAGTCCGCTTTATTCTCTAAGGAGTGGCAGAGAAAGTTGCGAGATGACGGTCTGGCCAAAGGAGCAGCGCAAGCACTAACGATTCGAGGTAGAGAACAACATCGAGAGCCTAGTAGCAGCAGAGGTAAAAGCAGATCAAAATCACGCCATAGAAAGTCCAAGGGACGCGTGAAGTGTTTTGAGTGTCACGAGGAGGGGCACATCAGGAGAGATTGTCCAAAGAGGAGGAATAAAGTTGATAGGCAGAATGCCACAAACAATGTGGCAAACGTTGCTGAGGTGAGCACTAGTGATGCAGAAGCTGTCTTATGTGTGACTGCTACTTCGTCAGGAGACGAATGGGTGCTAGATTCGGGGTGTTCTTATCACATGACGCCTCATAAGAACTGGTTTACTACTTACCAGACAGCAGATGGTGGTAGGGTTCTTTTGGGGAATAATGCAGTCTGTAAGGCTGTGGGGATAGGGACAATTCGGATCCGGATGCACGATGGGGTGGTTCGCACATTGACAGATGTGAGGCATGTACCGGAGCTCAAGAAGAACCTTATTTCTCTGGGGACACTCGATGACATCGGGTGTAGGTACACCGCTGAAGGTGGAGTACTAAAAATCTCTCGAGGTGCCATGACAGTGATGAAAGGGAAGAAAATAAATACTCTCTATCATCTACTAGGAGAGACCGTGACCGGAACCGCTGCAGTTTCATCAGGTGAGTCAGATTCTGACTTGACTCAATTATGGCATATGCGTTTAGGGCACATGAGTGAGGCAGGTATGACGATGTTGAGTGAAAAAGGGTTGTTGAAGGGTCAGAAGATAGGGAAGCTGGACTTATGTGAGCACTGCATCTATGGGAAGCAGCATCGAGTTAAGTTTACTACAGCTATTCATTCGACCAAACGACCAGTTGAATATATTCACTCAGACGTCTGGGGCCCGTCTTCGGTTCCTTCGAAAGGAGGTGCCCGATATATGCTGACATTTATCGACGATTATTCGAGGAAGGTATGGGTTTACTTTCTAAAGCACAAATATGATGTGTTTGATCGGTTCAAGAAATTTAAGGCATTGATTGAGAAGCAGTCAGATAAACAAATCAAGTGCCTGAGAACCGATAATGGCATGGAGTTCTGTGGTAAAGATTTTACTGAGTTCTGCGAGAAAGAAGGTATTGTGAGACACCGCACAGTACCTGGGACACCACAGCAGAATGGCGTTGCAGAACGGAAGAACAGAACTTTGCTTGAGCGAGCTCGATGCATGCTTTCGCATGCAGGACTTGGCAAGGAATTTTGGGCCGAAGCAGTAAACATGGCATGTTACCTGGTAAATCGATCTCCATCGTCTGCTATCGAGTGGAAGACTCCTGAGGAAGTATGGTCGGAGAAACCTGTTGATTACTCCGGATTACGTATATTCGGATGTCCTGCGTATGCTCATGCGAGTGATGGTAAGCTTGAGCCGAGGTCGAAGAAGTGCATATTTCTGGGTTATGCACATGGGGTGAAAGGCCACCGGCTGTGGTGCACTGATCCCAGATCACCCGGTTTTCTAATCAGCAGAGATGTGATATTCGACGAGACTGTAATGCTTCAACGGAGGAGTTCTGAGACACAACCAGCAGAGAAGACAGATCATGGTGTCATTAGTGAGGTGGAGCTTCAGGTGGAGACTCCAGAGACCTTGAAGGTAACAGAAGTTGAGACTGCAGATGAAGCCGCAGTTCCTGAAGTCGGTGATAATGAACAACTAGCAAAGCCGCAGCAGACTATAGCCACAGATAGACAGAGAAGGCAAATTAAATCACCGGTACGTTATGGTTATACAGATATTGCTTATGCATTGACTGTAGGTGATGAGGTGGAGACAGATGAGCCTTCGTCTTACTCTGAGGCGATGGCTAGTTCGGAGTCATCGCAGTGGCTAGGGGCTATGAGTGAAGAGATGGAATCTCTCCATCGAAATCAGACATGGGAGTTGGTCAAAGTACCCAAGAGCCAAAAGATTGTCGGAAGTAAATGGGTCTTCAAACGGAAAGAGGGCATTCCTGATGTCGAGGCAGCAAGGTATAAGGCGAGACTTGTAGCGAAGGGGTATACACAACGTGAGGGCATTGACTACAATGAGGTGTTCTCTCCTGTGGTAAGACATACTTCTATTCGTGTTTTACTTGCCTTAGTTGCTTCGCAGGATCTTGAGTTAGAGCAGCTAGATGTAAAAACTGCGTTTCTTCATGGTGAATTGGAGGAGCAGATTTACATGAGGCAACCAGAGGGATTTGCTATTCCGGGTAAGGAAGATCATGTTTGCTTGTTAAAGAAATCTTTGTATGGGCTGAAACAATCTCCTAGACAGTGGTATAAACGTTTTGATACTTTCATGGTTAGTCAAGACTATTCAAAAAGTCAGATGGACAGCTGTGTTTACTATAGGAGATTGGAGAATGGTTCTTTGATTTATCTACTCTTATATGTTGATGATATGCTGATAGCAGCTAAGAATATGTCTGATATTGATGTGCTGAAGAGGTAGTTAAATGCTGAATTTGAGATGAAAGATTTAGGTGCTGCAAAGAAAATTTTGGGTATGGAGATTTTGCGTGACAGGGCTGCAGGAGTTTTACGTCTATCTCAAAAGAAATATATTGAGAAGATCGTAGCACGTTTTAATATGCAGTCGGCAAAATCTGTAAGTACACCTTTAGCGAAGCATTTTAAACTTTCAGATAAATTATCACCGCAGACTGAGGAGGAGGAGGAGCATATGTCCCGTATTCCTTATTCTAGTGCAGTGGGTAGTATTATGTATGCTATGGTGTGCACTAGGCCTGATATTTCACAAGCTGTGAGCATGGTTAGTCGCTATATGAAGCACCCTGGTAAAGCTCATTGGGAAGCTGTGAAGTGGATTCTCAGATATCTGAAGGGGACAACAGACGTGGGTATAGTATACCGGAGGGACAGCAATGGCAGTGAGACCACTGGTTTTGTGGATTCGGATCATGCCGGTAACTTGGATGATTGCAGGTCTTTAGCAGGGTACGTGTTTACGCTAGCAGGTGGTGTAGTTAGTTGGAAGGCGTCCTTACAGGATCACATTGCCTTGTCTTCGACTGAGGCAGAGTACATGGCACTAACCTTTGTAGCGAAGGAGGCGATATGGTTACAAAGTTTGCTCTCGGACTTTGGATTAGAACAGAAAAGTGTGGATATACACTGTGATAACCAAGGTGCGATATATTTGGCGTATAATCCAGTTTATCACGAGCGAACGAAGCATATCAACATCAGGTACCACTTCATCCGAGATGTCTTAGCTAAGGGTATTGTTATTGTTAAAAAGATTGCTACAGCAGATAACCCGGCAGACATGATGACTAAGTCTGTTCCTTTGGCGAAGCTCAAGCTCTGCTTGAGCTCTATTGGCGTCTGTGGAGAGTGAGCGCCCGTCGGGGCGTTGGGAGAGCAGCATGGATGATGAGCACTATAACTTGATTTCAAACATCGAGCCAAGGTGGAGAATTGTTAAATTATGACTCGAGTTTGAGTATTTACAATTTGCGATTCTTGCACAAAAGAGGAAAGTTCTCAGCTACGCGGCCTGTGGATTGCGAATTGAAGGCAATCGGTTTGTGGGGCCCAGAGTCAATACTTTGACTATGGGCACTCACGCACCACTCCTGTATGCGTGAAGAAACGAAAGAATGTGGTGGGCCCATTCTTTTCTTCACCCACAGAAGCCGCCCAAAGGAAGTCCGCAAAGAGAAGAAGCCTGCACGTGGATGGTGGGCCCAGTCAACTCTTTGGGCGCATGATTTCGGAGTCTTCGGGATACATATAAAAGTAAATAGAACCCTACGTAGAAAGAAGCCGCGCGAAGCAAGAAGCCGCTCAACGTCCGCCGAAGCTCTACGTACGTGAGAAGACGTCCACGCCGCTTGGAGAAGATCTGCAAGATCTTGAAGCCTCGCGAAGCCGTACGTAGAGAGTTTTGTCGCGCGGTAATTTTACGTCTTGAGTTTATACCCAATTGAGTTGTTATTTATAAACACTTAGGGTTTGGGGTTAAATCTAGGTTTGGGAAACACTTGAGCGATTGAGCGATTGTAAACTCTGATTCTCCGATTTTAGTGGATTATTTGCTGCTGGCTCTCCCCGTGGATGTAGGTACCGATACTCGGACCGAACCACGTAAATTTCTGGTGTTCTTATTTTTCTCGCTTATTTCTCTGGGGTGACTTCGCGTTGACGTAAATTGCAAGATCCTGGTAATTCCGCATATTATATCCCAACAGAAAGTACAAAGGTTGATGATCTAAGCTGGTTCCCCCCGGCCCTTCTCCCCGGCGGGGGTCTCCTTTGGCCATCATTACTCTCGCCCAGCTAGGTTCTGCCCTTGGCCAGTCCATGGCAAAGTTTCAAATAAGAGCTTTCTCAAGCCTGTCTGAACATGAAGCTGCATGAAGTTGAAGAGAACGCCAACATCGTGACTGAATCGGAACGTCCACTGAAAGAAAGAAACAAGAAAATTTGTGCTTTTGTCTAAAAAATGGAAGGCAGTTTAACGTCGATTTCAAGATCATCCTCTTTCCATGACCTTTGCAGCCGCGCATGGCGCCAATCAAGAATTTTGGGAGGTGACATTGAATTTGTTTTGACCCAGTGTTGACTGGGCTATTATATTTAAATTTAATGGAGAATAACACTATCATTCTTCTGCCGCAAATCGATAGTCTTCTTTTGCACTTATCGACCAGATCATAAATTTTGTTAATCCCTACAAAAATACATAGGTGGTCCTATGTATTGTTAATCCCTACAAAAAATTAATTGCTGGAACAAATAAGAATTTCAATTTCAGTAGATGAGCAGCCAATATATTCAAGAGCAAACCATCACGGGCATATAACCTATTAGAGTTAATCAGCAACTCTCTCATAGCTTTTGATTCAATTCTCATGTGCTTAAAGCTTATGCAGTCTTTCAACTCAGGAAACTACAAAACAAGGCACCTCCTCGAAAGTCTTCGATCCATCAACTTGGCATATCCAATGCGCAGTGTCTTCAGCAAAGACCAATTCACAGCATCTATCAACCAAAAATCGCCTTGAGACAAGAGCAAACTTACCAACGTAGTGAGGTGGAAGAAGGAAACCAACAACACATGAAACTGAAATGCCAAGATCGGGTTTAACGACAACTCTTCGATGCCATGCCCGATCACAAACTCAACACTCAACACAGCTATTAATACTTGAATCCAACAAGGGGCTTGCAAACTCAACATAGCTATTAATAATTGAATCCAACAAGGGGTGAGAATAAATTTTTTAAAATTTTGGAACATTTTTTAGAGAGTAGCTCTGTAAGATAATGCATTCTACTACTCAAGTAATAGATTAATACAAATGAGGGGTTGACATTCCTATTTAGACAAGAGTCCCTCACGTAACATTCATTGATTGGCTCTCAATCTAATGATGGAGATTTATATAAGAGTCTATACTACCGACATTTATGACAAGAATTCTCTAGAACATGCTACATTTGACGTGTCGCCCGTCCTTGGGAATATTCTAGAAGTCTCTGGAAACTCTAGGAGACTTGGCCAGTCTTTTTCAATCATACTCAGTCCTTTATTCATTTATGTATATTTTGAATATACACAAAATATGTGCAACTTTTGCTAGTAACAATAGCTAAATAGAAGGAATTCTTTAATGCACAATCTCATCTGAAAGTGTGCATATATGAAATAAGAAAACGCAAATCACACCATATGGAAATAAAATTTGTTCACTCTTTTTGTGCCACTTTGGATGGTGCGTGAAAACCAAGTATGTTGACATTGTAAGTCGGGTCTAACAAATGCTTTGACATGGCATCATTTTGAGTTTTTTTAATTTTGATTTTTTTAAAATTACTTATTTATCGCGTAATAAATGAACTCTATTATAATCGGGTCTGGATAGGCTCAAAAGGAGCGGGCTTACGCATAACTGAGCTTGAGCTCCAGAAAAAAGAAAAAGAAAAATTAATTGCCTGAGTGAGCCTGATATATGATACTACATCCAAACGCTCTATTTACCAAGCAGTAGACATATATAAGTGGTGAAACTTGCAAAATTCTACCCGAAAGTTCAGCAAAATGACTTCTCAGACATAATTCCTTAACAAAAACCACATTCGTGATAAAGTTTGGCATCTCACGAGCTTAGGAATAGCATAATCACATCTTAAATTACATACACGTGCTTTTTTTTTTTTTTTCAAATTGGCTGACAAATATGGCACCAGAGAAGATTTTTCTCACCTCCCAACCATGCCAAATACAGACTTCGATGCATGTCGCACGTCTCTATTTAGACGCCGACTCCACCGTTCTACCAAAAAAAGGTTGTCGAGTTTGTGCATCAATTTCTATCCAAATTGGAATTGTATCGAAGCTTGGAAATCAAAATAAGTAGGAGACGTGTCAGCAAGCATCGTGGGGGAGCTATGTGGAGAGGACTGATCACTCGGCCCCTGCTGCCAACTAATACATTCTATGCCATTTAGTTTTCCCTTTTCTAGGACCACCTATTGATTTGTTTTTTTTGAATGTCGAATAGTCGTAGCCCTGCACATTCGTGCAAAGAGGAAGTCAAACCAAAGAAGCGAACTGAAAAATCATAGCGAAGGAACAAACCTTCAATAGAGGGGGGAGGTCAGGTCTATGAATTATTTTTTAGGCACTGTGCACTTCGTAGCATGTATGCTATCCCCGGGAAAGTCCCATTGACTAAGTGGCCCATGTAGTCTCAGATTATGACATATTGACAATGGGATAGTACCCCTTCCATCTCCAAATGGGATAGAATCTAAGCACATTGAGCAAGTAACAAAGAAAATTAAAGTAATATTTATTTTCTTGTCTAACATGAATTAAGAATAATAAAATTACATTCCATCCAAGTACAATATCCTTTAACACTACCTTGCAGCCGGGAAAAGAACGATGAGGATACTAAAAGTAGAAATGAACAAGTGAATCTCTTTATAAAAGGAGACTATTTACATATGCTTCTCATGGAAAACTTGTAATCTTTGAAGGATCTTAAAATTCTAGTAGTTACTTACATGAGACAACAAACCTCAACATTGACCTAAGTTCCAAGTGAATCCGTCCATTGTCATTGTAAAATATTCTGAGAATACTCTAAAAGATGTATTATGGAAGAGCAGCCTAAAGTGACAAGAGAGCATGACCCGGTTTTGTCAACCTAAGATGATTAGGTCCATTGTTCTTCATCATATTTCTAGATAGTTGTATTTTCTCTATAAACTGACAGAATGAACTGAAAAAGGAACCTTTTTCATATAATCTCTCCATGCACATTTTCTTGTGAAAATCAAGCATCTAAGAATGTTGCATTGATCTAGGATCTAGTGGGCATTCATTGTCCCAAAAATTGACTCATCCCAGATCCATTTATTGAAAATTAAACAGAGGGAAGGAGCTCCAAGTTTCAAAGTTATATATCATACTATCTGCCAAATTAATAAATACATGCACTCTCCAAGATTCCCCTTCATGAAAGACTAGAATGCCGCAAAAAGCGGAGATCACTCAGCCGGGGCAACAAACGCCACGAAACAGTGCTAATCACAGGCACACACTAATGAGATCCCTAGGGCTCGAAGGAGGAGGAGGAGGTGGATTTCTTTCGGTGCCGCTTGGACGGTCGCCGGGGGAGGATTTGCGGTGGATGACACCATGGATGGAGGTCTCCGCCATGAAATTGAAATTCTAGGGTTTACTTGCAGTTTCACACGCCGAGAGTTTTCAAATGGTCTTACCTTCTGTGTTTTTCTACAAGGTGAAGAATAATGAAGTCATTTGGCCCTTCTACTTACATGATTCGTGAAACATAAAGATGCAAAAGTGAATATTTGGCCCTTCTAATTAATATAGGCACAAAAAAAGTTACTGACGTGATTGGTCAAACAATAAAGATGCAAAAGTGAATATTTGAGAGAAAAAACTTAGCAGGAAAGGCATATTTTGCTGTAAATATTCTTCTTGAGAATTTAGACTGTCTGATCGCAGGATAAAGACAGAATTGATACGAAATTATTTGTGCACTCTCTATGGGCATGTCCAGTCAGATAGACTTTGCATAAGCCAAAGAGCACACTTTAAATCCTATTACCCCGCATAAAAACCAAAGAACATTTAAGCAAGTCATGAGAAAAGGATATCTTTCAGTGATGACCATCATTTGCAGCAGATGTAATTATTGTTGATTATTCAAAAACAAAAACTCCACAAATGCCCAAATAAAATGTTCCCGTCACAAGCCAGTTGCATATGAGAGAGAGAGAGAGAGAGAGAATGGCAGTCATTCTATACATTTCCACGGAAAAGAGAAGGTTTAGAGAATTCTACGTTTCGTCCTCTAGTATACAAGTAGTTTCATCTCTTGGAAATAATACTGGGAATTGGAAGCTAATCACCTATAATTCCTTGAGAAAAACCATCGCATGAGGGCAGTCCAATCACCTAGGATTTACATGTAAAATATTGCGAGAATATTCTATAAGATGATTATGGAACAACAACCTAATATGACGAGGGAGGATGATCCGGTTTTGTCAACCTAAGATGACTAGGTCCATTACTCTTCGCCATATTTCCAGATATTTATATTTCATCTACAAACCGAAGAATGAATGGAAAATGTAACCTTTTCAATTATTCTCTTCATACATTTTTTTTGTGTGGAAATCAAGCATCTAAGAATGTTGCGTTGAGTACCATCTATTATAATTAGCGATATCTAGTGGCATTGATTGTCCCTAATTGAGTAATCCCAGATTTATTTATTCAAAATTAATCAAAGAGACGAAGCCCGACGGTTCACTGTAAGTTCTTACGTAGTAGCTCCAAAGACAAAGTCATGAATCATCCTATCTGCCAATAGTTAATTACACATGAATTCACAATGATTCTGCTTGACGAAATAATGCCACAGAGAGCGAGGTCACTCGACCTGGCCTGCATACAACACTAAAACGGTGCTCGTCAGAGACGCCATTCAACACGTGAGTCTTAAAAATGATGAAAATATGGAGCTCGTACCTGCAGACACCAACCGCCAATGGTGATTGTAGAGATCCTCGTAGCTTCTATAGAACAGGACTTTCCTTGAAAATCCCGATATCATCACTCAAATCCAAATACACAATCGACGACACCTTAAGACAAGGCCACCTAATGGTCCTACCCAACGAGAAACTGCAGCAACTAACTTCCAGGCGCACCAACCAACTCGAGCAATACAAGAACGGCGGCAGTATATAAAAGGTCGGCGGCGGGAAATCCAACCTCAGGCAGAGATCCTCTATGCGGCACTCCACCGCAAAGCGGAGCCAGAGGTCGACCTTGAGGCGGAGGAGCTACTCGAAGCCGGTGAAGAGGAACCTCTTCACTGTGGGGGAGGTGCACTGCCTCAGGACACTGCCTCCGATCCTTCCATGGAAGACGAGGTCGGTGATGGTGGTCTAAGCGGAACGCCACCGCCGGGAGAGGACGTGGGTCTTGATGACGTCTCGGATGGGTAGAAACGAGAAGATGTGGTGGACCACGGCATCCCGTGCTGAGGAGATCCCCGGGGCTCCTGCTTCGCCTCAGAGGAGGAGGAGGAGGAGGTCGGTATCATCTGGTGCGATCCGGCTGGCTGCCGGAGAATTCACGGTGAATGGTGCCGCGCACGGATGTCTCCTCTCCACCATGGATTCAAAGTTTTTCGAAGGATTTATACTTTCTGTGTCGACGGCGAACGAGACTGAAGTCATGTTGCCCTTTTAATTGATATTGTTTTTTCTTTTTTCCTTTTTCCCTTTTTTAATTTTTCACAGAATTTATCTCTTTTCTTTAATTGAAAGGAGGTCAAATTAAACTGATCGATCTCGATTTTACAGTCTACCTACTTAGGAATTCACTTTGATTTCCTAATCTTTTTTTAACTACCGGAATTCACCCTCCAATTCTTTTCAGCCTTTTTTCCTATTTTTGTGACAGAAAATTTTCTCAGTCGATTCTTTATGCAATCATATGAATTGTATGCTTCATAATGCATTGCGAAAAAAAATTAAATGATCTTGATGTGAAAAGAAATTGGAATGACCCAAATAAACACTTAAACTCGGAGGAAAAAGAAACACAAAATTTACGTGATATGGTAGTTCACTCATTATTTATTTTCTCGTCATCAAATTTCAGGATCTTTTCCTAGGTCAATTCCATCTTGGCTCACGCCACACCTCGCCCTTTTACCCTTAAACATACTTTGGAGCCGTATCACCTCCAACTAAGGCCGACGATTTTCAACATGATGTGTTTACACGGCACCAAGGTAAGTCCTCACCTTTCTCTGGCCTATCAACGGCAAAAAAATAAGTGAACATGTATGTTTAAATTCATGCGATAAACATGCTGTCATATGTGGAACCTCTTGACGCTTTTATCACATGCTTAGATACGTTTAATTAAACACGTTAGTATTTATGTGTGTGGACCCCACATGATTAGATAAGTTTGGACATGTTTTAACATTTAGGCACATTTTTGCATATGTATGTGGGAATTAATATCTTAAATGTGCTAAGCATGTCATGATATGTAACGCGTTTAATAAACTTGTCGTATTTGGGCTTTAAAAATAGGTCACTGATGATAATTATATCATGATAAGGTCACGACATAGTTATATTAAGACATGATGTAGGTGGCCTATCTCATAGCAAAGGTTGGGGCCTTCGATTTGTTAGAGAGAGAGAGTATTGCTTGCAAAAGAACAGGCAGTGCAAATTGTTATAAGGAAGAAGTATAAAAAAGGTGGGAAAAGAGAAAATAATAGGCGGTATAGATTGTTGTGAAGAAGAAGCGGAAAAAAGGCGAGAAACAAAAAAAGGCAAAGGGAAAATAATAGACTCTCTTTACTATAATTGAAAAGTCGTGGTAGAATTGTCCCATCAAAGGAACCAAATGAGCAAAACATCTGCTCAAATATTGTGATAACTAAGCTAGTAGTGGTTAAACGGAGGCGAAAATAATAGACTCATGAGGAATATCTATTAAGCAATAAAGTTAGTGTACTAATGATTGTGGTTATATATTTTACAGTTACTTAAGAAAAGTCGTTGGGAGCACTTGCTGACAAAATCACAAGAGAGCACTTGCTCACAAAATCACAAGACAATCCCTTTCCACAAGAAGCGCTTCTCAAGTTCCAACCAAACAAAGCTCTTTGAAAAGCATGTCCTCTCCACATTGAAAGTTCAATGAGGGAAGAGTAGTGCGTGAACAACCGAAGCACACCTAGTTGCGAAATTTCTTAGAACCGAGAATTGCATATGCCTTCAAAAGAGCATCCCTGAAGGATAATCAAAGGTAACTCATGCATGATTAGAAGCTCTTTGGTGGCCTTGTAGACATTGGATCAAATCAGGCAGCTTTCATAGATTACCTGCCTCCAAAGATTCTTCTCTAAAAGGGTACATGCATCCTAACTTTGATGATCATCTTCTCTAGCACAAGTGCACATGCATTGTGGCATGAGAAGAACATCCTAATTCATCCTTAGACAAGTCCTAAAACCTTGAGTTACAAAACTTACATTTAGTGCATTTGTGCTCAAACATGCAACTTCGATGGAATTAAACCTTTTCATCAATTATGTCAATTTTAGGTCCACTGAAAATGTCACGGGACTTGATATCTTATGACTATTAATAATAAATATATGTCACATCATCCAATAAAACTTATCACAGCTAACGGAAAGAAAAATGATTTTATGGTTTGTTTTGGTTTTGGAAAAGCTGAACCACATCAAACTGCACAATGCAACTTACTTCCGATTGCAACTTTTTTGTCGCGAAAAAATCCCCTTGAACTGAAACACTAATATTAACCTCTTTCCTTGAGAGGTCCATATTTACAACTAGTATAAAACTTAAAATCCTAATACTATCACACTTCACCGAACTTTATGTCAAAGGAGTGAATACAAATAAGTAGTGAAGTGCCCAGGGCAACATACACTTGCCTATGAGATCAATGAGAAACCCAAACTTTTATGAGGACGCCTATTCAAGAGGATAATAAAAAATAACCTTAGCATTTTCCGAAGCTCTTCGAAAGCTGAGCACATCGGTGCTCAAATCAAGTAGTTGCAACAGAACAGTGGCCGGAAGTTCATGTACACTTGTGGGCAATTTAACTTTGATAATCAACTTCTCCAGCACAAGTGCATACCCAAGAAGAAACTTAATCAGAGCAAGCAGATGTTTTGACCCAGAACCACAAGCTTCAAAGCAGATGATCTCAACTCTCCTGAGATGTTTTGACAAACATCCAAAGTTCCCCTTCCGTGAGCACGAGAAAACTTCTTCGTCCAAGTTAAAATCTTCATTAGATTCTTCACCAAGTTGAAACTGCACATAGGTACCCCATTTAATAAACTTATTTCACACTAGATATGGATCCATGGAGAAAATAAATTCATTGGTTCACTAAAATTTCAGACAAACAACTTTTGATTGTCCACTGCAGATGCTAGTCAATTTTACTTTATAACGAGTCTTAATCAATTTAAGCTCTTAAGCTTGTCTACACACATTAAACATGTCCTCTTTCTAAGTGCTCATCACTAAACTCTTGGCTCAAGATCCTAACACAATCCAACAGCAAAAGAACCTCCAGTACAACACTGTTGTTACTTTAAGACATGAACTAAAACTTGCCCTGCACAAATGTTGAGTAGATCGACAGAGCCATGAGCAAATTTCAAATTCCAGAAGTAATAAGAGTTCAAGATTGATCATCTTTATGTGCTTCTAAAGTTTCCACTCACTGTTCAAACATTGGTGCAAAGAGGAAGTAAGCACAAGAAGTGATCTGAAAATATCATAGCAAATTAACAAACCTTTGATAGGGGGACGTTAGTCAGCTGTATGACTAATTTTTCCATGCACCGTGAACTTCGTAGCATATATCCTATACGGAGAAGGTCCCGCTGACTACTTAGTCCTTGTAGTATCAGATTCTGACATTCTAACAACCGAGGTGACACTCCTTCCATCTCCAAAAGGGACAGTATCTAATCACATTGAGGAAGCAACATAGAAAATCTTATTAATACTAGTTTTCCGATTTAACATGAATAAATAATGATAAAACTACAGTCCATCCAAATACAATATCCTTTGACCCTATCTCCCAGCCATGAAAAGGCCGACTGATAAGGATACTACAAATAAAAATTAACAAGTGAATCTATTTAATAATTGAGACTATTTACATATGCTTCTCATGTCGAACTCATGATATATGAAGGATCCGAAAATTCCAATCGTTGGTCACATGAGACAGCAAACCTCATTATTGACTGAACTGTCCAAGTTAATCTATCCACTGCCATCGTAAAATATTGTAAGAACACTATGTAAGATGATTATGAAACAACATCCTGATGTGACAAGAAAGCATGATGCGGTTCCGTCGATCTAAGATGGCTAGGTCCACTAAACTTTGTTATATTTGCAAATAATTGTACTTTCTCTATAAACTGAAAGATTGAAAATTCAATAACCCTTTCTGGAATAATCTCTTTTCGTTTGAAAATTGAGGTGTCTAAGAACACTCCCCTGAGTGGCATCCACAATAAAAAGCAATATCTAGCGGCATTCATTGTCCCAAAAATTGTGGATCCATCTATCGGAGATTAAACATAGGGAAGAAACTCCATGGCTCACGATATCGTCTTATGCCGTAACTCGGACCACAGAGTTACCAATCATCCTATCTGCCAATAACTAATTGCACATGAGTCCACAATTATTACCCTTGATGAGGTCACTCAAGTGGGGAAACATACAGCACTAAATGGTGCTAAACACGGAAACCATTCAACAGGAGCACGTCTTATAAATGGTAAAAATATTGAGCATGTACCTGCAAACACCAATCACCAATGGTAATTGTAGGAACTCTGGACAACTTCTCAAGAAATTTCTTCAACAGGTCGCAGGCGATCCTATTGTCGCCATGCACACGAGGTAGAATTTCAAAATTTAAGTCGGCTTCAACCAAAGACGATATATCTTCAAGTGACATATGCTCTGCTCCCTCAGAACAAGAGCACGTCCCTGCTATACGCAACCTCAGCAAATGCGGGGCCCTAATCCTCCGTAGGTCAAAGAAATTAGTGATGCTGAGGAACAAGTGTTTGACACTTGTTGAATCTATAATAACGTTGTTCAAGCCCACGCATCGACCCAACTCAAGAGACTCTAAAACAGGACTTGCCCTTAAGATACTCGTTAAGATATCATCACTCGAGTTCACATCTGATATTGACAAAATCTTAAGACGAGGCCAATTAATGCTAGTCGCATCCAACGAGATACGGCACCGACTAACTTGCAGGCGCACCAAGCTACTCAAGCAAAACAAGAACTTCGGCAGTATATACATGCACTGCAAACTGGTATCCAGTTCCAGGCAGAGATCCTCCACGTGGCGCTGCTCTGCAAAGCGGAGCCACTCCTCGAGCTTGGGGCTAGCGGCCTCGTCGTAACAAAAGCCATTGACGTGGAATTTCTTCAACGCCGAGGTCGAGGTGTGCTGGCTCAAGACGCTGTCGACGATGCACCGGAAGTCCAAGGAGCGGGCTCTGCGATGGTGAGGCCGGACTCTATTGAATACGAGGTTGGTGGTGGCGGTCCTCCATCTGTATTGCCACCGCTTGGAGAGGACGCTGGTCCTCACAACGTCTTCGGTGGGCAGATACGAGAAGATGTCGCGGATCGCGTGGTCTGGCAATGCGCTGATGAGATCCCGAGGGCTCGAAGAAGGAGGAGGTCGGTCGCGGGAGGATTCTGGGCTGAGCAAAATCCTCCGGCTCTTGGAGGACTCCGCCATGGAATTGATGAGATTCTAGGTTTTCTCTCGGTAGGCAACTCCAGGGCGAAGGACAACGACAAATCATAAGGCCCTTTTAGCTTATATAATCTTTTTTATTTTTTATTTTTTATTTTTTATTTTCATCATGACGTTGCTCCATGACCAACCTATGTGGCCAGCAAGTCGGACGGTCGCCAGAGGAGGATTTGCGGTGGGCGGCGCCGTGGACGGTGGGCATCGCCGTGGATTTGAAATTCTAGGGTTTCTGCGGATGTTCCCCCGAGTTTTCCAAGGATTTTTCTGTTTCTTTTTATTTCGATCCGATTTCCTATCCTTTTTTAAACACACTCTCGTTATCCTTCAAATTTTTTAAAATATTTTTCCTAGTTTGAATTATTAACAGTTTGTGCAATAAATTATTACTTATCAAGTAGAATAAAAATCACATTAATTTACTATGGAAATTAACATCTGATTATTTAAGTTTAATAATGGAGTTATCTTATAATATAATTTTCATTTCATTGGGTAATTTAATATTTAATAACTTAATCCAAGTATGGTTTCTTATGGACCGTGCATGCACTTCATTAAATTATGGAAAAACCTCTTTTGCTATACACACACCTATCGTTGGTTTAAAGGATAGCCAGAAAGAAGGGATAAAAATAAATAAACCTTAGCCTTGGGATCAAAAGTTAATCTATTAAAATTCCTTTATATGAGACTTCTAATAGCAAAATTAGGCTTGAACTAGGCCTCCAACCCTTTGGAACTTATCTATATCCTTTCTTGCAAACAATAACAATCAATATATTAGTGAGATAGAGTCCAATTTTGATATATCAAAATATGTGATAAGTATGGCCAAAGAAATCAGTAATTCAATTAAGAGCAACTTGTACTAGTAGTTATAACCAAATTAGAAAACCTTTGCTTATTAGATTTAGGAATCATGTAGTATGGATATATAATCCTTTGACCAAAGAAAGAGAATTTTTCATAAACTCCGTAGCTACATTGTTTCGATTAATCATGTCTTCGAACAACTTACATTCTCGAGACAATTTCTTAACGAAACCCAGCTCCTCCGCTGCAGCCCAACAACACCAAAATCATTCCACACAGTTGACGACCACACCTAGGAATGGACCAAGAGACAACAACAATGGAGATAATACTTATGAGCTTTTCAATGGAAAAACCGCTCTCCAGATAGCCAAGAAGGTTCTCAATCAGGATGATGGCCATAATTTTTCCTTCTTCACAACAACACCGGAGGAATATTTTGGCTTACTGAAGCCAAAATCGACCAATGGAGCAGCACCATCAAAAAGGAAAGGACCATAAAGTTGAGGAGAAGGGAGGAAAGTTTGTCTCCCATCCACATTGATTTGCAAATTATTTTTTTGTTTTTTTGGTAAGGTTGATTTGCAAATTGTTTAGGAATAATTAGGTTGATAATTTCGCTTGTTTTTATGCTTTCTTAGTTTAGGGTTTTGTTGATAACTTTTTTGGTTGGTTCTATCTATGTATAAGTTTTTTTTTTCCTCGTGAAATTGACTTTCATGGAATTATCTGTTTTAGTTCGTGAGTCTCGTCTTGGTAAGAACAAAACGAGTATGGATGGATTTTCTTGTGACAATAAGATTAGGCGATGGGCACATATAGAGGTGGTGTTAAGTTTTTGTGTTCTCTTAGTGCATCAAGATATATAGCTTTGTTGACTAATTTGTGTATTATGTGTTTGGTTTTCATGATTAAAGGAAACAATAAATGTTAAAGAAACATTGAACTTGTTCAGCTTTCATGAAAGTCTAGGGATCAAAAGTGAGAAAAACGAATAACCGCTTTTCAAGAACCCGGCGCTCCGTTCACGCTTTATATAAGAGATCGGTATTTGCAAATTAAACCTCCACGAGCTATTCTGTATTTTATATCCAGGTGTCTCGAAAGAAATCACAACTTAAAGATTTGACTTCTCCATTGAAGCTCCACCAGTCTTTTGTTCCCAAGAGAACCGAGAGAATTCTCTTCTCTCTCTGATGAGATGGAACGAAAAGAAGATTCCCAAGATACGAGCGGTAATGCCGACGGGTTTGGAGATAGATCAAGACCGTCGCAATCAAGTCCGCGACTTGATTTTTCGGTACCGGGTTTTTCCTTATTTACGCAAACTCCACACGAGTACTTCTTTTTCTGGCAAAAAAGTAATGCTGCTGATCAAGGACGAGATGATCAAGCCGCAAGGGTCAACCCCGAACGAGAGGGAGAGGATGCTGTTCCTAATGGTCAGATAGTGATAGCTGAAGATCGAGAATCAACAGAGGGGTCATGTCGAAGGGAAAGAGACGGTAATGTTGGTGATGATCGTAGGGCGAGGGTCAACTTCAAACAAGAGGGAGAGAATGTGGTTCCTAATGGTCAAATAGTGATGGTTGAAGATCCAGAATTGGCAGATGGATTGCATCGAAGGGAAAGCGATGATGTTTATGTAGGCGAAATTATCATAAGCAGCCACCCGTCAAAAGCAAGAAGATTGTCAGAATTGCCAGAAGAAGTCGGGCAAGAGGAAGAGAACACCCCAGGTCACGACGGTGATCGAAGGAGGACGACGAAGATTCATGATGAGGAATCGACGGCAAGGTCTCACGGACAAAGAAGAGACGGCCACAATTTCACAGTAGATAGCACTGATTCGAGTTTAACGGAGTGGCCATTACTTGGTTCCATTCGTGGAATGAGAGATCAAAAGGAGAAGGTCATCACGGAAGCCATCAACTTCTTAGGAACGTTGCAGTTTTTTTCTTGGAATAAAAGCGCACGGATTAGTTCCTTTTTGAGCTTTTCTTGGTTTTAGGGTTTCGTTAGGCATGATCAGTGCTCTCTGTGTATAAGGATTTCTGTTGAAATTGGTTTTCATAGAATTAATCACTCTGTGAGTGACGTCTTGGCAAGAACCAAACGAGTGAGTATGAGTTTTCTTCAATAGACCCTCGTTATTCTCTTAATTGATATATAAAGGAAATTGACTTTCCAAAAATCAATCTTAGTTTTTCTCACCATTGCCATTGTTAATCAACATCTTGTGATTCCGCAGCTCGTTTGTTTCCAAGATATAATGAAACCAGCCGCAGGATCAAAAGATATGACTGCTAATGACAATGACTCTTAAAAAAAAGATCAAGAATGTTACACTCGCCTCAAGTAGTCACTAAGGCTACACAATTATGAGGAACTGATTTTTCCAATTTTTGTTTTTGTTAGTGGAAGTCGGGACGGCATCAACATGAGAGTGGGAGATCATTAGACGCTTGAAAAGTAATTGATCGAATACTCTATTGTCAATAGACTGATATGAATAAGACCAAAGTGAGAGTACGTTTTTGCTTTTGGAAATTTCTATAAATAAAGAAAAGTAAGCAATAATGCTTTTGACATATTGATAACTTTGTCATCTATGTTTTCTATTTTGATTAGCGAATTTCTCTTAAAGTCGCATTGAAAAAAGCAAGATTAAGTAGGTAATGTGCAGCAAATTAATCAGAAATATTTTTCCGACTTAAAGTGGTTTGCGATTCAACAAATACTATATTATACCGGAGTTTTATCATGAAAGAAAGTACGTGATGAGATCGAACAATCTTAAATATACTCCTTTGAGTTACATAAAGCAGTAGGCAAAGAAGACAACCTTTTGAAAGATGCAGATGCTTGGGCAAGGTAGAGATAATGCAGAAAAGAACAAACTTCTCAAGCTGTATTTGCATGTGAATAGAAATGACGCTCTTTTGCCATTTAAAAAGATAGGAGAGGAAAAGAATCTGACTTGAGATTTTTCTTACGGGAGCTGCAATGGTGACTGTGACATAAATCTAAAAGTGTGGAATATACAGAAAGTTATGGAATTCAAATGACTGCATTGGCTTTTGATAAGGGGGACATGATTAGGTCGGAGAAATAATATCAACTCTTTAATACATATTTAACGAATCAATTAACAGAACTCACTAACATTGAAGTAAATTTTTTTTTTAAAGTTTATTTATGATTATTCGGATGGTATGAAGACAGTATAATAATTATTATTGTGTGTAGCAGAATTAAATTCACTATCCATGCGTTGATAACTATGATAGATTTAGATACTTTAAAATATATCTCTGTCTCGCAACTATTAGACATTGTTAATAACTTATGAAAAAACTATAGCGGAACTATATATTTCTTTATAGGCTGAGGGTCTATTTGTTTCATGAAAATTAATTATTTAAAAAAAATCGAATGAATGATTGATGATATTGCTTACGAAAATGACGAATGAAAAATATTTTTATACCATCAACGTAGTTAAGGATAAATCGTTGTCAATGATGAAATCATTTTTTACTGATTAAATTTTTTAAACAATATTATTACAAATCATTTTTTAGAAAATGTTTTTCAAATTTTAATTTTTCTGCTAAACAAACTCACCTTGAATTTCAAAAGTTGTTCTCTAAGCTTTTACTTTTATTAGAAAGATCTTTGAAGTTTTCTTTAACAAGGGAAACAATCACGTGTTTTCTTGGTCTTTATCTTTAAAAGACAATGAAAAAAAAGTAAAATTAGGAAAAAAAATTTCCCCAACACGCCACACGGTAGGGAGGAAAGCAAGTTTCGGGCAAATATTTTGATACCAAAAACCTCAAACTTATACTCATGTAACATATTTACTCCAAATTTGAACACCTATCTCCATCCCAAACACTTGCTGGATCTACTACATTCCACCTTCGCCGATGTGTCCATCCCCCAATGCTTGGGTACACGACATCTGAGCACGACACTCTAAAGAACTCAATTAGGGATCTCAGGTGTGCAGGCATTGAGATCTAGCGAGGGATGAGCAGAAATTTCTTGGACGTTAGGTTCAACAATGGAGTGCTCCAAGTGCCGAATATATGTCTAAGCTCTATGATGGTCCCTTTCCTTTGCAACTGCCTCGCCTTTAAGCAAAGCTGCATAAGCAACTCAAAGAACATCAGTTGCTACATCTTCTTGCTTGGGCTCCTCATGCGCTACGCCAAGGATGTGGCTACCTTGTCGAATCTTAGCATCCTGCAAGACGACTTCGGGTCCAACGGTATGGTTGTGCATTTCTTATGGGACCTGAGCAAGAGACCTTGTTCAACTGGACAACATGCTGCCTGCCCAATTTGTTTGAGAACATGGACAAGTATGCAAAAGATTGATGGAACCTGCCGCTGACGAAAATGAAATGAAAGATTTTCTCATCGATCATGGCCTCCGTGCTGCTGGTGCTCACACTACTCCAAACAGTCTTTGCAATGGTTGCCTATTTCCATCCCCCAAAGTGATGATGGAGGTGCCAAACCCTATGTTTCTAACCATCTAATGGTGTGAAGAAATAACAAATGCTGAAGTGGTTTGTTGTTGCTCTGATTGCTTCTTTCCTAGAATGAAGATGCAATTGAATTCTAAAACTTATAAAAAGTGCAATTAAATCCTAAAACTTATCAAATTAGTTCAATTGAGTCCTAAAGTTAACACCGTTTAATTTACTAATGGAAAATGTTGACGTGGTATTTTAAATTATTGTTTATTCAAAATTAGATTTAAAAACTAAAAAAGAAAAGCTAAAATTTATTTAAAAAAATGTTATAAAAAAAAAGGAGAGAGAAAATGGCAACTCCTCCGTCGCCGCCACCGCTCCGGCGATGTAAAAAATGAATAATAGTATTTAAATATGTATTTAAAAAAATTGAATAAAAAATAATTTCAAAAAGTCACATGGAAAATAAAAAAATCATTTAAAATGCTACGTCTACGCCACGTTAGTATTTTATGTTAGTAAGTCTGACGGTGTTAACTTTATGACTCAATTGAACCAATTTGACAAGTTTGAAGACTTAATTGCACTTTTTAAGTTTTAGGACTCAATTGCATTTTCGTAACAAGTTTTAAGACTTTTATTGCACTTATCCCTAAATAAATTTAGCTTTAACAACCGCTTTGAAAGCCTTATGACTACTTATTCCTTGAGCCTGTTTTTTTTTTTTTACGATGGACTCATTGCTTTGCTTCATTTCATTCATTCATAAGACACTAGGAAACCAATTTTCTACCTTAATGATTGTCTTTTCCCATGTGTGACGGAGAATGAGGCATTTGGTGGTAGTAGCAAGTGATGATTATGACGCGTACATCTGTGTAGGGCAATCAGATTTCCTAAAACCAATGGTTATTGGTCTTGGAGAAGTTTGGAGAGGAGGGCAACAAGTACACAATTCAAACTCTGAAGTCCTGGAGTGAGGATTGTCGTAGAAGGCGTAATTAGAGCAGCTTTAGGGAACTTGAAAGCATTAATCAACATGCTGCTGTAGAATTTATGCTGTAAATGGTGCAATTAATGCCAAGACCTAACCATGAAAGGCCCAACCGATTTTCTCTCAAAATGCAGAGCCCTTGTCTACCCTGCTGATGGT
Source organism: Eucalyptus pauciflora (assembly GCA_007663325.1). Lineage (NCBI taxonomy): Eukaryota > Viridiplantae > Streptophyta > Magnoliopsida > Myrtales > Myrtaceae > Eucalyptus > Eucalyptus pauciflora. Next base: position 379,154 of record VMYD01000063.1, read on the forward strand.
AGTCTCGTCTTCTTCGAAATCTGATTCACCTCAATAGTCCCATCTCCTTCGTGCAATCTTGCCCTGGGTAGCTTCTGTCCATGGCGATTAAGGTTGCCCTCTCCTTTCAAAGGCGCGCTGACATTCCATCTGTGCCAAATTTGCCCTAAACCTCTCGCTTCTGTGAATCTCCTCAATTGCATGTCTCATCCACTACCTCTTCCCACCTGTAAGTGCGTAGCATTGTTCTATTTAATTGACAGATCATGGATTGCATGTGCTCGATAAGGTTTTTCTACGAATTGGGTAGGGCTGGTGCGGTACTCATCTAGCAAGCGTAGTTGCCCTGGAGTAGGTTTTTTGCAGCTGTAACCTCTCCCTCAGTACTCCTGTTGGTTTGATTGTTCCCCTGTTATCTGCTCTATACCCTCGATTTTGCCCTGTGATTGTGGCTGGTGGCTCGAGTGAATGGCATCAGAAACCTGTGACGACTCCAAACGAATAGCATCTCTGTGTAAAAGGTTGGGCAGGTTATGTAATGAACAGCAGATAGATATATGTGAAGAAGCCCCCCCTCTAGAAAAGTTAGAGGAATGCCGATCAATATTAGTGGGCAAAGTTTTATCCAAATCCTCTATCAACTTACAAGCATTTCAGAGTACTATGCGGCGAGTTTGGCGTACTAACCAGGTTGACATTTCTCCGCGCGAAGGTGGCCTGTATATAGCAAAATTTAGGTCAGACATAGATAACAACGGGTTATGGAAGGTGGTCCATGGCTTTTCTCTGGTCAGTTGGTCATTTTTAAGCCGTGGATTCCTAATACGCCGCTCCATTGTTATGATTTTAACCGGTGTACCTTTTGGGTTCAAGTCTTCGGCTTGCCCCTGGAATGGCAGACAGATCAGATGCTTCGGAAAGTTTTACAGCAAGTCGGAGAAGTCGTCGAGATCAAATGCGACCTTAATGCGGGTTCTCACTTATGGGCCAGCAGGGTCAGGGTAGACATCGACCTAGATAGCCCTTTACAGTCTGGGAAGTTGATTCGCCTAGAGGGCAGACCAGTTTGGCTTGACTTCATATATGAGCGACTGTCTCATTTTTGCTTTTCCTGTGGAAAAATAGGTCATTACGCCGCCTACTGTCCAACCTACCCTTTTGAGAAAGCAAAGATTGATGGTAACGAAAAAATGGCCTACGGCCAATGGCTGCGAGCCGAGGTCCGCGAGCATAGCCCTTATTGGCAGGCTTTCTACCAACCCACAGACATCAACGAGCCCGGTGGAGACAGCGTACCTGAGACGCCTCCTGCTTTACAGCCGAGTGTTCTCTTGCACCCTCCATCTACCACAGTTCTTGCCGACCCTTCACCTCACTCAGAAACTGCTAGGGCAGTCCAAACACATGTGGTACTAGCAGCACAGGCCGCTGGTGTTAACACATCAACTCAGCAGATTTCTGCACCATCTTTACGAGCTTTGGACAAACCTATTACCACAGCCTTAATTCCCGCAACAGCAAAATAGAAAGGCATCGTCAACAGGGCCAGCAACATGGTTATTACAAAGAAATAAAAAATCACCGGAGCTCTGCCGAAGGTGGGTGTAAAAAAAAAACAGAAGAGGTACACCCCTTATGACATGAGACACTTTGCCTTTACCGATCTTGATGAATCACAATTTATGGATGCACCTATATTGGAAACGCATGAAGTTGATCAACGGGCATGAGTGGCTGGCCCTCAACAGCCACCAACTCATCAATGAAACTTATATGTTGGAACTGTCAGGGTTTGGGCAATCCCCTGACAGTTCAAGCATTAAAGGCCATGACGGCCAAGGATAAGCCCGATTTACTATTTTTATCATAAACAAAAAACTCTAAGACTATGATTCAGCGGTTGTAGAAACAACTACATTTCAACAGCTATCATGTGAAAACTCCAGTTGGGCAGGTTGGGGGTTTAGCTGTTTTTTGGACTGAAAATATATCTGTGGATATTCAACTTGTATCTGACTTCTATATCGATATGATCTGTCGAGAAGCAATGGATGGTCCTTTAATGCGCCTTACCTGCCTTCACGTACCCTCCTCGTATCAGGAGCGCTAGCACGTTTGGGACCAACTCTGCCAGCTATCTGCTGCTAATAGTTTACCATGGCTCTGTATGGGCAACTTTAATGAAATCTTGTATCCATGGGAAAAGGTTGGGCGGTGTCAGGCCAAGAGGTATCGTCTCCATTCTTTTCGGGACTTTATCAACGACTGTGCCTTTATGAAACTATATAGTAAATGATGTCCATTTACCTGGATAAACAATAGAGCTGGTGATGATCTAGTAAAGGAACGGTTGGACCGAGCTGTGAGTACACTTTCTTGGCGCCTTCAATTCCCTGAGGCGGAGGTTTATGCATTGCCGGCCATCGGATCTGATCACAGTCCACTCCTCCTATCGACCTCCGCCAATTATCCGAAGTGCAGCCGGCCTTTCTTTTTTGAAGTATACTGGAATCAACATCCCGACTGTCAACAGCTTATCTGGGAGACATGGAATTCCGAACAGGTTAGAAATACCAGCTTTGTACATAAACAAAAAAGGTTGTCTTTAGCCTTGCAAAGGTGGAGAAGATCTATATTCAGAAATGGCCATTATAGAATGCAAGAATTACAACAACAACTTCAGAACCTGACCAATCAACCTAACATAACAGGTACAGATACAGAGCAGTTTTCTACGCACTTATTTGCGCAGGGAGATCAAACAATTGTGGCAGCAGGAAGAACAATATTGGGCCATGAGATCTAGACTTAATTGGTTGTCCTGGGGAGATAAGAATACCAAATTCTTTCATGCGACAACAATCCAACGGCGGCAACGGAACAGAATAGGAATGTTAAAAGATGCCAACCAATGCTGGGTGAGGGATCTTGAGGCCTTACAAGTGATGACGCTGGACTACTTCTCAAAATTATATACTTCGGTGGGTCAACGAGACTATCGTCCCATTTTGGACCAATGCGTTCAGATTGTTACCGCGGACATGAATGAGAGTCTAATGGCATTTGTCACTGCCGACGAGGTGCAACAAGCAACATTCCAATTGGGGAAAACGAAAGCTCCAGGCCCAGATGGATTGAATGGGCTCTTTTACCAGACCCATTGGAATATACTCAAGGCTGACTTGATCAAATTGGTCCGAGATTTTTTCAGCTCGGGAGAGATGCCTCGCGACCTCAATCGAACAGTAATTGCACTAATCCCAAAAACAACTCACCCTGAGAGTCTAGATCAATTTCGGTCTATCAACCTCTGCAATTATGCATATAAAGTTATATCTAAGGTTCTGGCAAACCGGCTTAAACCTTTGCTTGGTAAGCTCATTTCAACAGAGCAGGCTGCTTTTGTGAGCGGGCGACAAATCCAGGAGAATGTACTAATTGTCCAGGAGGTTCTTCATCAGTTTCGCACAAGGCAAAGGAAGAAACGTTTCAATGTTATACTTAAGACGGACATGCAAAAGGCATACGATAAGGTAGAATGGGATTTCCTACAGGAATATTTACTGAAGTTGGGATTTCACCCACAGTGGGTTCGGCTTCTCATGCAATGTCTTACAACGTCTACTTTAAGTGTCAAATTAAATGGCCAACAACTCTCATACTTTCGGCCGTCTCGAGGTTTACGCCAAGGTGACCCTCTTTCGCCTTATATCTTTATCTTAGTGGCAAATCTTCTCTCGACCCTTATCCATCAAGCAATCCACATGGGTCATCTCAGAGGTATACAACTAAATAGGTCATGTCCGATCCTTTCCCATCTTTTCTTCGCTGACGACTCAGTTTTCTTTTTACACGGCACCATAGTGGAGTGCCAGAATCTAGCTAACATTCTAAATCAATACTGTATAGCAACGGGCCAAGTGATTAATCGAAACAAATCTGGCCTGTTTTTTAGTAAAAACTGCCCACTAATTCTTCAGGAGAATTTAGCTGGTGTCTTCAGAATGCCGGTGTTGCAGCGATATGGGAAGTATCTAGGGATTCCTTCTGAGTGGGGAAGATAAAAAAAAGAGATGTTTGCCTGGCTTTTAGGCCGACTAAATGCGAAACTTGAAGGCTGGAAAGAAAGGTTACTATCTAAGGGAGGAAAGGAAATCTTAATCAAGTCGATGGTCCAATCCATCCCCCAGTATGCGATGTCCATATTTAAACGTCCTTTATCTCTTTGCAAGCTGATGGAAAAGAAAATATCTGCTTTATGGTGGAATAATGATCACAATAGGGGGGGCTTACATTGGTAGAGATGGGATCTTCTTACACGGAGCAAGGATGATGGAGGGTTGGGATTCCGAGACTTGATGGCCTTTAATATGGCAATGCTAGCAAAACAGGCTTGGCGGCTACTTACAGAACCGAACTCCTTGTGCAATCAGGTCTTCAAAGGTTTGTACTTTCCATCCAAACCTTTCCATTTGGCAGATAAGGGTTCATGCCCTTCTTGGGGATGGCAAAGTATCCTACTTGATCGAGAGACTGTTCTCCCTAAAGTTCACTGATCAGTTGGGAATGGTGAGAGGATTCAGATTAGGGAGGACAAATGGCTACCTATGGGGATTATACATGGACTAGCAGCACGAGGGGAACCAACAATGGTGTCTGACCTAATCGATTAGGTCAATCAACAGTGGAAACTTCCCCTCCTCCATTAGATGTTTGATGAAGTAGCAGTTGAGGAAATCACAGCAATACCTATCAGATCAGCCTATGCTACAGATTTGCTAGTCTGGACAGCAACTACGGATGGCCAGTACTCGGTGAAAAGCAACTATTAGCACATTATCAGCAATCTCCAAAGTAAAACAACAGCACAAACAGCCTCTACATTACATCAGGTTTCAAGCAAGCTATGGCACAGAATATGGCGATTACAAGTAGAACCAAAGATTCGCAATTTTTTATGGTCCGCTTGCCACAACGCCCTAGCAACAAAGGCCAATCTACATCGACGCCACATTATAACTGACCCTATATGCAGGTTATGTGATCAAGGATTACCAGAAACACTTGAACATATTCTCTTTTTCTATCCATGGACAATCACAGTATGGAACAACCCGCGCCTGAATCTCTCACTTTCACCAGAACACTCTGCATCGTTTTGATGACTGGCTTGCAGACAGGGCACTCAATGCACGACTATTACCTGGATTGGAGCTGATCGCGGAGGTTCTCTGGCGGATCTGGTGTGCCCGTAACAGATGGATCTTTCGCCGGACTCCCCCCGATCCAGAGCAGGTACTTGCTGACGCCATAGCTCACATTCAAGTCCGCCAAGCTATTCTGCAACACAACCCGAACGCTGGAACTCCTGCTGTCAAAACAGGGCAAACGTGGGAACCTCCACCCCGTGGGTACCTGAAGTGCAACATCGACGGATCTTACCACCCAGGAGCTCGAGAAGGGACGATGTCATGTATCAGTAGAAATTTTCAGGGATTTCTCACTGATGTATACACGAATCGATTCTCTGCAACCTCTGCTTTTCAATCGGAAGTGCAGGCCCTCACCTTAACCTTGCATCGCCTGCTGCAACTTGGCCTGAATATGGCTCCAATATTGATTGAATCCGACTACCAGCGTCTGATCGACACGCTCCACGCCAAACAGAAACCACCATGGGAAGAGCGGGTTCTCTTTGCTGAACTATAGACTCTGCTCGACGTCAACCCTAATGTGCGCCTCCAACACTGCAGAAGGGAAGCGAATAGGGCTGCGGACTGGGCTGCCAAGGTCCACGGTAAGACAAGCCTAGGCCGAAACTGGAACGTTTTCCCACCTTTTATGTTGCAAGATCTTGTAATAGCTTATGCGGTAGTCTCTGGGACTTTTGTAAACGCTGGATGTAAGCTGCTAAATCTCGGCCATAATGCTGAGACTACTTAATGCAACTCTTTATATTTCGGACCAAAAAAAAAATTTGCCAAGACCTCAATCTGAATATTTGAGCTTTCTGAAAGCTATTCACAAACCCCTCGTAGAATAGAATTTCAAAAGAAAGGGATGGCGTCAAAGTATTAGTAGAAGGCACCTAGAACTAGAAGAGCGTGCTATCACCTTCACTATTCACCATCATGATCAGGTTTTGCCAAAATGACAAATTGGTTATGCATGCACCATCCCAATTTGACAGCATTTGACTGCCATTCACTATGCTGCAATGCTAGCTATTGAATGTTCCGTCACTACAAAAAATTGGTACACAAACATTTAGCCGGATCCTTTACTTGTATCTTATATTCAGGTTTGTGAACAGAAGTTCATTAATTGCAAAGTAAAATTGCTTTACAAGATGTTGAACATCTGTAAAATGTTCTGATTATCTAGAAAGTTACTGAAAAACATCTAAGTTGGTACAAGGTGGCCAATCTCAAAGTTGACATCATTCCAAACTATTGAACGGCCAAATGTAGGCAGGCAAACATCACTGCTAAGAAGGCTCTTTTTAGAGTCTTCCTGATGTCATACATCTGACGTGCTCTTGCATTATTAGATATCACATCATGAGACCCTAAAGAATGGACAGTTGATGATACTGACTCTGATCCGCCTTGAAATTGTTCGACACCCACATTTTCATATGCTTTGTCCTTGTTTGCATCACAGGGAAAACCATGATTGCAGGGTGGAATCCGAAGCAAAAAAAAAAAAGGAAAACAATAATTCATTACTATACTGGACTGCTGACCATGACTAAACAAGATTGTGCGCTCGGGGGAAGGCAAACAAATAATATACTATGAAATGCTCTCATTTCTATGGCAATTCATAGTTGAAGTCACTGAGCATATCAACCCGTTCATACCAGGAAACCAATATAAGCATCGTTTTCGACAGCACAGATAATAAAAAGGAAGTCGCTAGTTGGGTCTTTTCACCTGGGGAGTTGAAATTGGACTCTGTCCTGCTGCTCCATCAAAGAGACTTCCCTGCACGAAATCTTCAAGTTCATCCCTGTAATTTCCTCCTCTATGATCTGAATCATGGTGACTCACGCGTTCGGAATTTGTGTAGGAGACGCTACTCCTATGTGCCAATTGAGAGAAAAAGCCATCCTTTAGAAACACATCTACCCCCTCCACTCTCAAACCTCCACGACTTTCTGTGCACACTTCTACAATTATTAATTGTGGGTTTGGGTCGGATCCTTATGTTCAATCGGCTCTAGTCACTTTTTATGCGAAGTCAGGTCATTTGAATGTGGCTCGTGAGGTGTTCGATAAAATGGGGGAGAGAAGAGTTATTACATGGAATTCGATGATTTCTGGGTACAAGCAGAATGGGTCTGCTAAGGAGGCAATTGAATTGTTTGATCATATGAGGGAATCTGGTATTGAGCCGGATTCCACTACGTTTGTGGGAGTCTTGGCTACTTGTGCGCAGTTGGGAGCGTTGAGTTAGGGAGTTGGGTGCATGAGTATGTTATGGACGATGGGTTTGATATGAATGTTGTGTTAGGCACTTCACTAATCAATATGTATGCTGGGTGTGGAAATGTTACCAAGTCGAGGGAAGTTTTTGATTCGACGAGGGAACAAAATTTATTGCTTGGACAGCTATGATCTCAGCATATGCGACAAATGGATGTGGAAACCAAGCAGTCTAACTATTTGACCAAATGCAACTCCGAGGCCGATGGCCTAACAAAATCACTTTTGTGGTGGTGCTCATGCCGAGCTAGTTGACGTGGGCGTCATGCATCTGCAAGCATGAAGGAAGAATATGATGTAGAGCCGGGACTAGAATGCCATGTGTGCATGGTTGATATGCTTGGGCGATTATTGAAAAAAAAATCCTACGGAGCCTCCACCGGCCGTGTGGACTGCTATGCGTGGGGCTTGCAAGATGCATAAGAATTTTGATTTGGGAGTAAGAGTTGCTGAACATCTCTTAGATAGTGAACCGGATAATCCAGACCACTATGTCAGTCTTTCTAACATATATGTTAGAAACATGATGATACAGAGAGGGCTGAGAAAGCAAGTTGGTTATAGCATTATAGAAGCTGATGGAAAGACATATATGTTTAGCATGGGCGACAAGTCTCGTCCTTAAACAAGTATCGTATATGAGTATTTGGATGAGTTGATGTTGAGATGTACCCAGGCTGGTTATGTACCATTGGCCGATTCATTGATGCATGAGTTATAAGGGGAGGAAAGGGAATATGCACTTAGATTTCATAGTGAGAAGCTTGCTGTTGCATTTGGGCTAATGAAAACTAGCCATGGCATGACCATTACGGTTGTAAAAAATCTACGTATGTGTGAAGACTATCACTTAGCATTTAAGTTCGTTGCACATGTCGCCAACAGGGAAATTGTTGTTAGAGGTAAGCTCCCGTTTCACCATTTTAAGGATGGGTCATATTCATGTTTAGATTTCTGGTGATGTGGTCCACACTGAAGCTGGATGTCATTTGATTCTTGTGACTTGTCGTGGTAGGGTGAAAATTCACCTCTGGGGTCTGTACAGATACTGAGTGAAGGAATAATCTTCACATAATTAGTACTTGAGAGAGACGTTTGCCCTTTGAATATTCCTAGATGGTTGTTACACGTTGTTGACGCGTAAATTTCATTTTCTTAAATTAGGTCTTTTTTTATTATTATTAATTATCTTTTTTCCTCTTTTTCGTATAATAAATAATAAAAACAAAACAAACAAAAAACAACAAAACAAAAGCAAAAAAAGCATAAACCCCCCTTTCTCCTCTGGGCCTCCTCGGCCCACTTCCACCTCAGCCTGGCCCAGCCGAGTCTCCTTCTTCCTCGCGCCGTTGCAGCACACGCGCCGGAGGCGCAACACCGGAGCAAGCGGAATGAACAGCGACGCACGTGGAGCAGCTGGCACCGGACGACGATGGGACGCGGAGCAGGGGGTAGCTGGCGTCGGATGGGATGCCAGTTCGGCCGACGAGGGCCGCGGCAGCCACCGGTCGAGCTCCGTCGACCGGCCGCCCCTCGGCCTATAAATAGGCCCTCCGTCGGCGAAGAAAAGGGCACGAATCAAGAGAGAGGGAGGCCGATCTAGGGCTGCACTCTTCGGGTCCCCCACTGAGAGACATCAGAGAGGTCCGAGGACGCACGGCCGTGGATCCAAGCTTCGCCGGAGGAGAGAGAGAGAGAGAGAGAGAGAGAGAGAGAGAGAGAGAAGCCGAAGGGAAAGGGGGTTCGTGTGGGTCGCCGCCGTCGCTGCCGCTCGCCGTCCGACATCCCCCGCCGCAGGAAGCCACTGCCGCCGCCTTCACCCGCCCCCGTCGCCGCTGTCGCCGCCATCGCCGCCGCGTCCGCCCGGTCCTCCTCTCCTGTGCGCGAATGGGAACCACAGGGTTCCGTCTCAATCGCGACCGGTCGTTAGACCGGACGGGTCGGGAACTCGAGGTAGGGTTTCTTGGTTCCCCAATGGCAGTCTTGTTTTTAAAAAAAAAAAAAAAATTCAGGACCCGGGTCGTCGGGTCAGATTCGGGTAGGGTTTTTCGTCGGTTCCCCCCCCCTCTAAACGGCGCCATTTCGAATAAAAAAAAGGAAAAAAGGCAAAAAATCCGAGTATGCGTTCGGCTTTTATTTTAATTTAAAATAAATAAATAATTTATTTTCCAAAAAAATCCAAAAAAATATTTTATTTTCGAAAAATATTAAAAATATATTTTAATTTCCAAAAAAACAGAAAATATTTAAAAATATAAAAAATATTTTATTTTCGAGAAAATCAAGAAAAATCAAAAAATACTTTATTTTTCAAAAAATATTTTATTTTCCAAAAACAAAATCAAAAATATTCCATATTTTCCAAAAATGCCAAAAATTCAGAAAAAGTCAAAAAAACTTGTATTTTTCCAAAAGATATCAAAAATCAAAAAATCCCTTTTATGTCCAAAAAATTGGAAAAAGGTCCCAAAAAATGTCTTTTTCCAAATAATGCATGGAAAATCCTTAAAACATCCAAAAACCTCAGGGTTTAAACAAGGTTAGGTACCGAAAGGGCATTAGTGATTAACTAGTGTAATCAAGTCCCCGATCCTAATTTCTCTAGTTGCGCAGGAGCGAATATTTCTCACAATATTTCGCATGGGTTTCTAATCAACCCACCCCAAATTGATTAGTGGCGACTCCGTTTTAAAAATTAACTTACAGGTTAAAAACTTAGACTATTAAAGTCGTGAATTGGTGGACTTCGGAGAGTCCGGGCTTAATTAATCCATCCGAGCCATTAGCCTCTGCTAGGCGCCCGCCCCGATCGGGCGTCGGAAAAAAAGAGGTCACGACAGCTTGGCGACTCCGCTGGGGACTTTGAGGACTTAGGCCTTTTTTTGCCTTGTTTAAATTCTTTACTGACTTAGGTTTTTTTTTTTTTTATGCAGGTCAATAGCTTAGAAATTTATTTTAATTTTGCTTAAAATAGATTTCCCTGTGATTATGAATTGTTGTGAGTGTTTAATTGTTTCAGCACTACACATGACACACACAACCCGGCTGCCGGACTTAGGCCGCCATAGGATATTTAGGATGGTGTCAAGAAAGATACGACCTCGAACGCGAGACTGCGATGTAGAGGTTGCCTTTCTTTTCTCCGAATTTCTCTAGCCGAGGTTAGGAGGGTATGCTGCTAACGCGAGACTGCGACGGGCGGATATCCTTTTAATTTCAACAAGCCTTCTTAGTTAGAAATCGAGCCGCACATCTCATGTGCATGTCTTTGTGCTTGCCATTTTCTTTAAAAGCAAAGTAATTTATTTACTTTTACTCAGTCCTTTTATTGACCCATGGCAATTTAGGGTAAGTTTTTCGAGTCCAAGTTTATATGCGATGGGAGAAGATGACATCCAGCTTATTCCCACTCCCAAGGTAGAGCTCTTCAGATGGTGGGGTCAATTGGATCAGTATGCCCAAGAGCGTGTGAAAGCCAAAGTCGGTCATCTTCTATCGTTGATCCGAATCCGTATTCACCCCGAAGTCATACAAGCCGTGGCACATTTTTGGTGCCCAAAGACGACTACTTTTATATTTGGTGAGTTCGAGCTAACCCCAACTCTGGAAGAATACAGCATCATCACTGGAATGCCTCTCGAGAAGAGGCTTGTTAGGCCATCAACAGGCATTATCCCGTTGCGTGGGTTGGCACGACTCTTAGGAACTGAAGTTCATGTTATGAGGCAAATTCTTGGAAACAACCATTAGTACCTGCCCCCTAACAATTTTGACTGCCTGTTTTGAAAATCAACCCATGACTCAGAAAAGCGAGATTTTCCTCTTGGCCTTTTTCGGGTTCATCATTTTCCCCCATCAAAGAAATGTCATAAGTCCAAAGATGGCATGGATAGTTGATCAGATCTTAAGGGGGCAAAATTATGTCAACGTGATCTTAGCTGAAACATTCTTGTCCCTCAATCGTTTTAAAGAAAACACGGAAAAAGTCATGCGGGTCTCCCCAGAAATCTTACAAGTCTGGTTCTTTTCTCACCTAAGCAAATTTCGAGGCTTCATGCGATCGTCTGAAATAAATGTTTTTGAAAATCCATTTCAGAAATTTATGGTTTTAGGACCATACATTCCTAGCCAAAGCTGTTTAAATTGGATAAACTTTCTAAGAAACCCAGCTCCTGAGGCGTTCCAATGGTGTGCTAGTTGGTTCCATGAAAAGAGAGCTTACTTTGCTTACAGACGCCGCCATCCAATTCCGTTGCTTGGTTTCACCGGCGGCATCTCTTATTTCCCATATCGGGTGACGCGACAGTATGGAGCCCTTCAGGAGATCCCACCGCCTTTCAAGAGGAAGGCCCCTCCACTCCTTTTCACCCATCAAAGTCGTGAATACACATTCGAGATTGACATCATCGAGGAAACATGGAGCAAGTGCCATCGCAAAAGAATTGTGATACCTGAAGGGCTTGAGGGACAAGAAAAGGCCCATCACGCCTCTGAGTCCTACATCCACAACCATCATATCCCGACAAAATGGAAGCCATCAATCCCTCACCCAATCAGCGAGATCAGCCAGCATGAACAAGCAGAGCTTATGCAAGGGGATTTGGGGATAGGCTGGATGCATGTCTCGGAGCCGGTCCAAGAAGACAAGCACCTGCGCAAGAGCAAGGCTCCTCGTCGCATATAAATAGCAATCATGTGTCCCTTAGTATTAATATTGTAAAAATTCCATCCCATTGTTTAGGGACTTTTGTTTAATACATAGTATTTCTTTCTGTCATTTCAAGTTTTAAATGTCGGAAGTGTGTGGTCTATAAAATCCTCTTTTGATAAATAAAGAAGCAGTTAGACCATTGCCATGGGTCAATCTTTGTTTGCTTTCGTACTCATTCATGATTTTTGCGACACAGGTAATTATGGATCGTCAGCTATCAGCCACCTGCGAATGGCCTCATGTGATAAAACCCGATCAGGATGATGTAAAAAATCGTCTCACCAACATTGAAGACGGTGTAGGACATATGTCCATTGTCCTTCGACAACTCTCAAGGCAAATGGAATCCACCCAAGCTAAACCCAACTCCATAACTACTTTAAGCACACTTCTGGCACCTGCAAATCTGCCAGATAATAGCCAACAAGATGAACAGCTTGAAAAGATCATGAAAAAGTTGAGATAGCTGCAAGAGCCGAATCCCATTGACTCGTCCAATTATGTCAGTTTTAAGATCCCTGAAGAACTCAGAACGCCTGAATGCGAAAGGTATGATGATACCTCCCGCCCAGAGACCTACTTACAAGCCTACCTGGTCCAAAGGATGATTCAATCGTACCAATCAAACCTGACCGGCCCTGCCTTGCGATGGTACATCGTCAGGAAGATTAGTTCCCTTAAAACCTGGAAGGAACTAATTCATGTTTTCCACCAAGAATATGATATTGACATCAGCCCTGACATCGCCTTGCCTTACGAAGAACCGATGATCCCGGAGCACGAGGAGCCATTAAATGTCAATGAAGCCTTGCATGATAAATGGGCAACTGAGCAACGTCATATTATTGAAAAGTTTCCCACTCGGAAAGGTAAGGAACCTATATACGAGATCACAGATACGGAGCTTGTTCAAGACCGGGGCACGACAGGACAACTCCCCAAGCTTACTGCAAGAGCTAGGGTTCAAAGAATACCAACCCCTATCGACATAGAAAGTGAAACAGAGAGTGAAGCCTTAATATCTCTCGTTCCCGTTGACAAAATCGAACTGGCAAGACGAAGGGCCTTACTCAAAAGGTCTAGACCGGGAGCCAAGAAATGAAAGCCTAAACCAATCAATTCAACATCTACCACTGAGTATAGGCGAAATTTGATAACTGGCAAACCACTGCATCAAAGCTTCGAGCATTCTCTGGAATACAACTCTGAAGGCTACCTTCCTCTAGAATATGACCCTGATGACTTCCAGTCCCTAGAATACAATCCCAAGGATTTCCAGCGTTATTTTGATGGAACTGATCACTCATCGTATAACTGTTTCCTACCGTCACCCGGGGAAGAAACGTACGTCCTTATCCGCTACGATCCTAACGAGCTACTAAACTCGTCCTCCGACCATGAGGATAGCTTCAATACTTCATCCTCATTCGGAAATTTTGACCCAGAAGAAGGCAATGGAGTGATCTCGGTAGAGTCCAACTTCTCTGAAACAGAAAAATTCACCACTTCAACGAATATGCAGTGGGAAAACCAGTGGCCTAACCAAGACATGTCAAGCCCGCCTTGCCCTCATATGATCTTGACCCCCAATGAAGTATGGATACCTAATTTCCGCAAGTATAACGACACGACTTGCCCCGTGGCTCATTTGCAATATCTCCATACTGAGATGAGTCAGTACCATGGCCCGATGTCATTCACAACTCAGGCGTTCCAAGAAACTCTTACGGGGTATGCATTGCAATGGTTCGTCACAGCAAGTATTTACCTCATAAATGATTGGAATGAGCTGTCTTCCACATTCTTGCATCAGAACCAAAACCAGATTGGAACTGAGCTGCCTTGCGAGAGTTTGGCCCACTTCGGAAGAAGACCAATGGAGGATTGCCGAGCATATGCAAGAAGGTGGAGGGCTTTTATTATGCAAACCTACCCTTAACTGACTGAAGAAGAATTGATAAAGCAGTTCGTAGAAACTTTGCCCCACGAACATCGTTGTTGGCTGCATGGGTTACACTTCCGTAGCTTCAACGAAATAGTCATCGCATGCGAATACTTCGAGTCTACTGGAGGCGAGAAATTCAAAGACGTTTGACTTCAAGACCAGCACTATCAAAGCACTCCTTTTCATAGGAGTTTTTATTAGTTTTGTTAGTTTTTATCTAGTGTGCTACTGTTGTCTTTTTCATTCCAGTACTTTAATGTATGGTTATAATATTTTGTTTTGAAAGCATGAGGCGGTATTCCAAACCAGCCCAGTGATGCTATCCAACCATGAAAAGAAAATATCATCCAATGAGAATACTGAGGGCTGGGCTTCCTCATGCTTTTTCTCCCCCAAAGACATGTTTTGAAAATAAAAAATATTTCATCACCAAAAGCTTTCGTCAAAACAAGATGATAAATTTAACCATGTTTGTCTTCCTGACTCTCTCACTTCATGTCTCAGAATATCATTCCCTTTGACTTAGTGTAACAGAAAGCATTTAAAACTGGCACATCATGTGAACATGTCAAATTCAAAGACACCCTTTCAAGGAAGCAGGGGCAAACAAAAAGGATCATCCTGTTTCAAAGAAGGTAAGTCTTATTCCCCGAACATAATTTTGAAAATGATGTCTCCTCTCTTCTGTGTACAGGAAACAAAAGATCGGACATAATAGGCATAAGCGTGCGGTTAAACCCGACACACGCACACCATGGTAGCTCGAGGCAGGATAACCTCCTCTAGGCTGCTTTCGACCTTCCCATATTTGCAGGCCGTCCTCAGGAGCTCTGTGCGTTCCACCTCACTCCTGTCCAATTCCTTTTCAAGACGGAGCAAACATCTCCTCCCCCTGACATGCCCGAACAATTAGACGTCATAGTTTCATTGAAGGGATTTCCACCTTCGACAAGCCAAGAAGTACAAGGAAGAAATTTCTTCTCTTGAATTCATTACTGTCAATAGGGAGAAAATCCAGACAGTCAAGGCGATTTATAGCCCCCACTCCAGACAATGACTCTAGAGTCTGGAAGCTTCACTCCGTGTTCTAGACACGTATTCTTCAAAAAATAATTGCTATCAGAAAGCTGGAGGTTTTTGATTGTCCATCTCGAATTCCATAGAAGCTTGAGGTATGTGACTTTTTGCTCAATGCAGCTATAGTCAAAGACAGAAGAAAAATTCCACAGAAGGAAGGCGTTGAAGATGAATCAATGACCAGCAACCATGCATACAGGGCCACAAATAAGGAGGGCCAATCAAAAGAGACATTGAACCGTGTCAAAGACAAATGGCCGTCATTGACACTCAAACATCCCTAGGAGTCAACAAATAAGAACTTTGGGGAAGAGTAATTTGGTATCGTTTCCAATACTCTCAGTATCTGAATTCACTTTTGATATATTTTCTCATATTTGACAGGAAGCATAAGATTCGAGAGCACAAGCTTAGTGATTAATTTGGGCAAACCAAGTAGCCCATATCGATTTACCTGGCTTGGTATGAAAGGACGTGTCATCCAGAAGCCGATTCCGTCAAATGAAAAAGAAGTGCCTCCTGCAGACATTGTCGGCGCCTCTAGCCAAGTGCTACCCGGGAAGAAGCAAAATGGTCCAAAGTCGAGGGTTCGAATCCCCGACGCAACAAAATTAATATCCTCCTCGTACTTCAGGTCCATTCAAACATTTGTAAACCAGTGAAGGGTAATGTTGTATCACTTCCAAGTTATTCGACTCTTGAAAGAGCTTCTAACTAAATATGATCCCTCTCATCTGTTGCAGGATCACCTGATCGTCAAAGATGTAGAAAACAAATCAATGAGAGGCATGTCAGACCATGATAAGCTCTCCCAAGCCCAAATGGCGTCTCAAGTGTCGCCAAGGCAGATGACAGAAACCTTTCAGGCCTCAAATCACGTGTGATTTTGACCCTACTAATTGATCTATTTCCACATCTCCTCTTTTGTAGGGGCAAAAGCAGAAGGGCCATCAAATCAATGATCAGATCCCCAATCCCAACTGATCCTTCTTGTGTCATTTCCCTACTTAATTAGGATAATCCATTGACACCCCATTTGTGAATAACTCTTTTGATGTTCAAAATTCAACACGTTTGTAAATACAATTTCACCAAGTAAACACCCCTAAAGTTGTCAATAGGGTTTGTTGAGTAAAAAATCATTCATTTGTTTTGAGAGTACAAACTCTCTCATACTTAAAAATGTTGCATGCTTTCTCCAATTGGATTTTTGCATGATGATTTTCTCTGTCTAAATCACTGATTCCATTGTGAATTATTAGAATAGACAGCTAAGTGAAGAATACAAGATTAATTGAGCATGCTGAATGAGGCACGTCAGAATGATGACAGGCAAGCCATATCCTACACATAGTCCCCCATCTATACACTTGTGAGATGAGTGCAGAAAATTCCATGACTGCAGGGTAAAGAGTTCTCTCGCGAATGGTACGATAACCAAAATAGTGAGAGGCATTTCATTGCTCACCCCCTATTGAGCCCCATACACTGGTGAAGCTTCTCTCATCAAGAATCACCCCCACATTGGAGCATGTCAAAGACAAGGCAAATCAGCATCACAAGGTGAGAAGAGGGATAGAAATTCTCTTGCTTGCACTTGCATCAATCTTCGAGTGTCTTTATTGCATATGAACACTCATGTTAATTTAAGTGCCTTAGAATGACGAAGAGCAATCCATTTTATATGCATTTGTATACATTGTACAACTCAAGTGAGTCTGTAAAATTCACCCTCACAAAGAGGCAGAACAGAGAATACTGCCCCCCGAGCAGCATAATCAGAAGCGCCAACAAAAGATGCAAACCCAATAGATGTCTGCTTGAACTTGTCTAGACCAGTTCTTCAAGCAACAAAAAATGAAAAAGCGGGGGCATAAAAAAAAAGAGTGTACCTGGTAAAAGCAAGGTCAATGCCCATAAATGAGGAACTGGAATAAAAGCAAAGGCATAAAAAAGCAGTGTGCCAGGTAAAAGCAAGGCCAATGCCCCCCAGTCAAAAAATGCAGCCAAGAAAAAGTTGTGGTTGTAAAATCTCCATTTGATAATAAGAAGAAAGACTAGTGACGAATGCTAAGACAGTCACCAACTCTCACCCTTCTACATGTAAGTCGAGTCTACGTTATATTCCCATTGTAAAAAGTCTCTTCAGACTAGGGGCACTTCAATTAACGTAAGATTTCATATGTGCATAAATATCGCTCGAAGAAGTACGAGCAAGATTACTCTATCTCTTTTCGCAGGGTTCCTGACTTGTAAACCCGGAGAGGATCGTGCAACCTTTTCGTCCATCGACTTCAACCTTGATGGCCCCCTTTGATGAGCTGCTAACCAAGTCTTCATCACAATTTCAACAAAGACCTCTCACATTGGTAAAGTCGTACCACTTGCGAGAATACTCGGACCCCTGCTAACATGATGACAGTGAGAAGTGTGATCCTTATAAATCATGCATCAATGGACAGGATAAAACAGCCTTTCCATGAGAGTGAGTGAAAAGTCCTTTCAGACTGAAAGTCCCTCATCTGGCATGCTCAAGATATCTACATTCTAAATAAGGGTTGTCTTTCAAAATCTTCCCCAGTGGAATTCGGATGATACAAAACTGACGAAATCGTCATGCATAAATCACATTTTTGAATTTATAGCATATACAATCATTGTGTACATGTCTGCATATTGTGTAAATAGCAAACATACTCTCAGTGATCAGAGATATTGCCAGGTAAGCATATCCCTATCCCCATCTGTCTTAAAGTGCCTACCGCTGTCTAGGTACGCTCTTCTTGCCACTCGACCTATTCGAGTCGTCCCCTGAGTTTGGGTGCTTGTAGCGGTCTAAGTATCCTCTTGCTTTTGAGTACCCACCATTTGCCGGGTACTCCCTCTTATCGACGCTCGACATGCACGAGTTGTCCCCAGAGTATTAATATTTGCGACTGTCTAGATATCCCCCTGCTTTTGAGTGCCTGCCATTACTCGGGTACTCCCTCTGTTGACACTCGACCTGTTCGAGTTGTCCTTAAAGTTTGGATGCTTGTGACTATCCAAGTATCCTCTTGTCTTTGAGTATCGATCATCGTTTGGATACTCCCTTTCCGTGACACTCGACTTGTCCGAGTTGTCCTCCAAATTGTATCTTTGAATACTAGCAGTTACTCAAGTATTCCACCACGTTATGCGCCTGCAGTCACCCGGGTATGCTTTCTTACACTCGGACCAGTTGAGTGGTCCCTGATTATATCATTAAATATTTGTGTTCATCCAAAAATTTCTCTACTTTGTACACCTGTGTGCCTGCCGCCATCCAGGTAAGCCTTGTGCTACATTTAAATCCTCAATTACCAGAAGGTGAGAGACCTTCACGAATATCCAAGGTATATCCTCGATATTCCCCAACTACCAGAAGGTGAGAGACCTTCACGAATATGCGGGGCATGCCCTCGATATTCTCAATTACCAGGAGGTGAGAGACCTTCATGAATATCTCAGGTATGTCATTGTTATTCCCAATTTCCAGAAGGTAAGAGACCTTCACGAATATGCGAGGTACGTCCTCGATATTCCCCATAACTAGGAGGTGAGAGACCTCCACGAATATCTCAGGTACGTCCTCAATATTCCCAACTACCAGGAGGTGAGAGACCTTCATGAATATCCAAGGTATGTCCTCGATATTCCCATTTCCAGAAGGTGAGAGACCTTCGCAAATATGCGAAGTACGTCCTCGATATTCCCTAATTGCCAGGAGGTGGGAGACCTTCACGAATATGCGAGGTACGTCCTTGATATTCCCAATTTCCAGAAGGTAAGAGACCTTCACGAATATGCGAGGTACGTCCTCGATATTCCCCATAACTAGGAGGTGAGAGACCTTCACGAATATCTCAGGTACGTCCTCGATATTCCCAACTACCAGGAGGTGAGAGACCTTCACGAATATCCCAGGTATGTCCTCGATATTCCCTAATTGCCAGGAGGTGGGAGACCTTCACGAATATGCGAGGTACGTCCTTGATATTCCCAATTTCCAGAAGGTAAGAGACCTTCACGAATATGCGAGGTACGTCCTCGATATTCCTCATAACCAGGAGGTGAGAGACCTTCACGAATATCTCAGGTACGTCCTCGATATTCCCAACTACCAGGAGGTGAGAAACCTTCACGAATATCCCAGGTATGTCCTCGATATTCCCTAATTGCCAGGAGGTGGGAGACATTCACGAATATGCGAGGTACGTCCTTGATATTCCCAATTTCCAAAAGGTAAGAGACCTTCACGAATATGCGAGGTACGTCCTCGATATTCCCCATAACCAGGAGGTGAGAGACCTTCACGGATATCTCAGGTACGTCCTCGATATTCCCAACTACCAGGAGGTGAGAGACCTTCACAAATATCTCAGGTACGTCCTCGATATTCCCCAACTACCAGGAGGTGAGAGACCTTCACAAATATCTCAGGTGCGTCCTCGATATTCCCCAATTACCAGAAGGTGAGAGACCTTCACGAATATGCGGGGCATGCCCTCGATATTCTCAATTACCAGGAGGTGAGAGACCTTCATGAATATCTCGGATACGTCCTTGATATTCCCTAAATTGCCAGGTTATGGGAGACCTTCACAAATATGCGAGGTACGTCCTTGATATTCCCAATTACCAGGAGGTGAGAGACCTTCATGAATATCCAAGGTACGTCTTCGATATTCCCATTAACCAGGAGGTGAGAGACCTTCATGAGTATGCAAGGCACGTCCTCGATATTCCCCAATTATCAATAGGTGAGAGACCTCCGCGAATATGCGAGACCCATCCTCGATATTCCATTTGCCAGGTATTTTTTAGAAATTCGTACTTGTGATCATTCGAGTACCTCTTCAACGCCTGCGAACGTTCAGGCATCCTTCAAAGTCTGTACTTGTTAACATCCAAGTACTCTTTTGACACTTGCAATCAATCAGGTATTTTCCAGCATCTAGTATTTGTGATCATACAGGTGCCCCTTCGATATCTGCGAACAGCTAGGTATCCTCCAAGAATTGGTACTTGTGATCATCCAAGTACACCTTCAACGCCTGCAAAGGCCCAAATATCCTCCAGGTTTGTACTTGTGAATATCCAAGTACTCTTTCAATGCCTGTGAATGTCCAGGTATCTTCAACAAATTGATGCCCTGCGAAAAGTCAGTGCATCCTCCCAAAAAAGGTCGGGTTCCAACAGGTGTCCTCGACGAAGATCAGGCACCTCACAAATCGATGCCCTGAGAAAGGTCAGTGCATCCCCCGAGAAAGGTCGGGTTCCAACTGGTGTCTTTGACGAAGATCAGGCACCTCACAAACCGATGCCCTGAGAAAGATCAGTGCATCCCCCGAGAAAGGTCGGGTTCCAACTGGTGTCTTTGACGAAGATCAGGCACCTCACAAACCGATGCCCTAAGAAAGGTCAGTGCATCCCCCGAGAAAGGTCGGGTTCCTACTGGTGTCTTTGACGAAGATCAGGCACCTCACAAACCGATGCCCAAAGAAAGGTTAGTGCATCCCCTGAGAAAGGTTGGGTTCCTACCGGTGTCTTTGACAGAAGTCAGACACCCCAACAACTATGATGCCTTGAGAAAGGTCGGCGCATCTCCCGAGAAAGGTCGGGTACCAACCGATGTCTTTGACAGAAGTCAGACATCCCCACAAAATCGATGCCCTGAGAAAGGTCGGTGCATCCCCCGAGAAAGGTCAGGTTCCAACAGGTGTCTTTGACAGAGGTCAGACATCCCTACAAAATCGATGCCCTGAGAAAGGTCGGTGCATCTCCCGAGAAAGGTCGAGTACCAACCGGTGTCTTTGACAGAAGTCAGACACCCCAACAAATATGATGCCCTGAGAAAGGTCAGCGCATCTCCCGAGAAAGGTCGGGTACCAACTGGTGTCCTCGATACAAATCAGACACCCACAAAAGAGATGCCCTGAGAAAGGTCGGTGCATCTCCTGTCAAGGCGACCGAAGAAAGGTTCGAGTCCTAGACAAATCATTGATTGTTTTAACAGGCGACCGAAGAATGGTTCGAGTCTTGGAGAAGCAATTTCTCGTCACGGCGACCGAAGAACGATTCGGGTCCGAGATGAACCACTAATTGCTCTAACAGGCGACCGAAGAATGGTTCGGGCCCTGGAAGAGCAATTTCCCGTCAAGGCGACCGAAGAAAGGTTCGAGTCCTAGACAAATCATTGATTGTTTTAACAGGCGACCGAAGAATAGTTCGAGTCCTGGAGAAACAATTTATCGTCACAGCAACCGAAGAACAATTCGGGTCCGAGACAAACCACTAATTGCTCTAACAGGCGACCGAAGAATGGTTCGGGTCTTGGAGGAGCAATTTCCCGTCAAGGCGACCGAAGAAAGGTTCCGGTCCTAGATGAATCGTTGATTGTTTTAACAAGCAACCGAAGATCGGTCCGAGCCCTGGAAAAGCAACCTCCTCATATCACCAGGTAAGATGACGCCTTGATACTTGCCAAACTCGGGCTTCACACCCTATCTCACTCACTTCCGGTAAGTAACTACAGGTATCTTCTTAGCTGTCTTAGTATATGTAATGTTATATTGCTCTTTTTGCATAGGATAATAGTAACTAAATAAAATATGCTACACATGCATAGATAAAATTTAGTCATCAGTTTATCTTTGAATGTAACCTCTGCGAACTCACCTTCAAAGAGGGGCAGCTGTTGACGCCTAAACTTCATTTTCTTAAATTAGGTCTTTTTTTTATTATTATTAATTATCTTTTTTCCTCTTTTTCGTATAATAAATAATAAAAACAAAACAAAGAAAAAACAACAAAACAAAAGCAAAAAAAGCAGAAACCCCCCCTTCTCCTCTGGGCCTCCTCGGCCCACTTCCACCTCAGCCCGGCCCAGCCGAGTCTCCTTCTTCCTCGCGCCGTTGCAGCACACGCGCCGGAGGCGCGACGCCGGAGCAAGCGGAATGAACAGCGACGCATGTGGAGCAGCTGGCACCGGACGACAATGGGACGCAGGCAGGGGGTAGCTGTCGTCGGATGGGATGCCGGTTCGGCCGACGAGGGCCGCGGCAGCCACCGGTCGAGCTCCGTCGACCGGCCGCCCCTCGGCCTATAAATAGGCCCTCCGTCGGCGAAGAAAAGGGCACGGATCAAGAGAGAGGGAGGCCGATCTAGGGCTACACTCTTCGGGTCCCCCACTGAGAGACATCAGAGGGGTCCGAGGACGCACGGCCGTGGATCCAAGCTTCGCCGGAGGAGAGAGAGAGAGAGAAGCCGAAGGGAAAGGGGGTTCGCGTGGGTCGCCGCCGTCGCTACCGCTCGCCGTCCGACATCCCCCGCCGCAGGTAGCCATTGCCGCCGCCTTCACCCGCCCCCGTCGCCGCCATCGCCGCCGCGTCCGCCCGGTCCTCCTCTCCTCGGCGCCGCGAATCGGGAACCCTAGGGTTCCCGATCTTTTCCGGGTCGCGACCCGGGTCGTTGGGTCGGACCCGGGTCGGGGGGAACCGGGTAGGGTTTCACCGTTCCAAAACGACGCAGTCTTGTTTTAAAAAAAAAAAATTCGAGACCCGGGTCGTCGGGTCGGATCCGGGTAGGGTTTTTCGCCGGTTCCCCCCCCCCTCTAAACGGCGCCGTTTCGAATAATAAAAAAGGAAAAAAGGCAAAAAATCCGAGTATGCGTTCGGCTTTTATTTTAATTTAAAATAAATAAATAATTTATTTTCCAAAAAAATCCAAAAAAAATATTTTATTTTCGAAAAATATTAAAAATATATTTTAATTTCCAAATAAACAGAAAATATTTTATTTTCGAGAAAATCAAGAAAAATCAAAACATACTTTATTTTTCAAAAAATATTTAAAAAATATTTTATTTTCCAAAAAAAAAATCAAAAATATTCCATATTTTCCAAAAATGCCAAAAATTCAGAAAAAGTCAAAAAACTTGTTTTTTTCCAAAAGATATCAAAAATCAAAAAATCCCTTTTATGTCCAAAAAATTGGAAAAATGTCCCAAAAAATGTTTTTTTTCCAAATAATGCATGGAAAATCCCTAAAACATCCAAAAACCTCAGGATTTAAACAAGGTTAGGTACCGAAAGGGCATTAGTGATTAACTAGTGTAATCAAGTCCCCGATCCTAATTTCTCTGGTTGCGCAGGAGTGAATATTTCTCCCAATATTTCGCATGGGTTTCTAATCAACCCACCCCAAATTGATTAGTGGCGACTCCGTTTTAAAAATTAACTTACAGGTTAAAAACTTAGACTATTAAAGTCGTGAATTGGTGGACTTGGGAGAGTCTGGGCTTAATTAATCCAGCCGAGTCATTAGCCTCCGCTAGGCGCCCGCCCCGATCGGGCGTCGGAAAAAAAGAGGTCGCGACACACTTAACCTGGTTATAATTTAGTATTAGACCTCTTCCAAAGAGAGATGCGAAGATGGCGATGTTATACTGGTGATATCTATGACTATTCCAAATCAACAACATCCCACACTGAAAAATGATGGATACATCAAAGAAGGTCCCTCTTGTTAGGCAAGGCCTCAGATTTTTTGGACTGAAGAAAGCAGAGTGCAGATTTGTTATCTGCTCGAGTTTCCAAATAGTTAACCTGGTGCCCTTATTGGGACTAAGGTCGCCTAAAGAACCAGCTCCACGGCGGACCTCTCTGAAATCCACTGTCACGGTTTCTTTTTCTAACCGAGGCATGCCCAACTGTATAGGATAGCCAAGTAGAATTCATGATCGCATGTGAATGAAACCAATGAGAATTACACGTGATGAGACTCGAGCAAAAAGAGATGACTTTATAAGTGATCGAGTGCTGCCAATGCTCTCTCTTTCACGGCTTCATTTTTCGAGTTGACATGGCTCGCTGCATCTTCTCAAACACATTACTTGCTTGAAACCTCTGGGAAAGCATGCGACAGCCCCTAAACCGCTGCTGCAGATAAATGAGGACGAACGGAAAACCAACACAAGGGGCAATGATATCCCAAATAGTGCAGGAGATATTCACCCTGTTGTGCAGTTGCATGTATACTAAGTCAAGTTGTCCAGTGTAAAACCAACACCATGCGATTCTTTTTGTTCACTTTGGTGTAAAGATGAATACTTTGCTAAATATTCAAGTAATTTGGTGAAAAGTCTGCATATATAGATGAACGAGATGCTAATTCTTCAAGATGATTAGACAGAAAATTCATAAAACCAAATTACCTATAAGATGAGTTGATATCATGCCGAGGAAAGGACAAGAGTGAGATGGCACATTCACAACATTATTTTCGCAAACATAGAGACCTAAGAGATGAAGCAGGATGAAAAACTCGACAGACAAAAATAAAAAAAACTGGAAGATCTGATGGTAAGACGTTGGCCTCGTGCTCATTGCAACCTTCTTTAGCTAAGTTTCACTTGAATTCGGTGGCGGACTAGATGTCGCCATCTTCCGGTAACCAAGCTAGTTTGGAATCTGAAATTTCCCTCAGCTAAGGGTCGAGTTTCTGCCACTTATCCTCCAAGCAAACCATGTGAGGAAATATGTGATCAAAGACGAGACCTTCGCAGGACAAAGGGACGTCCTTCAAGGACTCCACATTCCCAGGAGACAATGCTTCAGGAAGACAAGGCAGGACGTCAGGACATATGCGACTAACGCGATCTTCATATTCGCAAGGAGCACAATAGTAGATCCACAAGTCAGGATGTCTCTCTGTCTCGCAGACTTCACGGTAGTACTCGTCTGTACCGTCTTTGGGAGGAGGGCTTTGAGTGAGCGGATGATAGTTACAGTATTTAAGTGGGACGCTGGAGGGCAAATGAAGAGTGCTTCTCGCGTATAAAATGAAACTATTCGGCGTCGGCTAGTGAGAATTTCTTGTATTCACCGAATACTTTACGGTCAGTTCTTTTACTAGCAACCATTTGAAATTTTTCAGGTCAGGCTGCTCATAGGCTAATCAAATTTCATCGGTAAATTACGTGAATCTGGCTATATTACGATGCATTCAATTAGTTAGAGCAGTTAATTAAGTCAAGGTGCTGTAGTTGAGTATCTTGCGATTCTATAGTTGAATTTTTTATGTATCTAGTTACATGCATTAAAATGGAATATTATAAAGAGAATATGACACTGAAAGTCTTGTGCTCTAAATGTTTCAAACATGGACAGTGATCCTTAGCACCAGGGCAGCCCAAATGGCTGCGTCTCTAGCAGACTAACACAAGGATCTGGACCAGGAACAGAGGCCAAAGCCTTTGCAGTACAATGTGGCCAACCCACGTATAAGAAGTGGCTTTCCACATAGGTGAGTTTTGAGTCCCACAACGGTTGGAGCGAGAAATGGAGATAATCTTACGGACTTGGTTATTTAATAGTTGTTTGATAACGCAGCTACTTGGTGTGCACAGAGTGAACTATTTTTTTGCCTTCTATTAAAGAATATCGCTTTTTGGATGACTCTTGCCTCTATGGCCGGAGCCTCTACCAACTTTCAAGTGTCAACCGTTTCTGATGGGAGGGATTGCTCATATAAATAATGTTTAAACAAGTGGGCAAAGATTTTGCATTGTTTCGTTTAAACAGTTCATCTAATTTCATTTGGAGCATACACATAAGCTGAATAGATGACCAACTCCTTCACTGGATCTTCTGCTGCAAGAGGATGGAGAAATATGGGTATTAAATGGTTTGGAGCTGCAATTCTGGAAAGCATGAGGCAGATCCTAGACCAGTGAGTCCATCGGCGACATTAACTGTTTCGTCTTTATATTTCGAGTGGCCACAAAGGTTACCGTAATTTATTGGCCAAGGGGGTACACAGCTTGTAACTGTAGAAACTCAAAGGAGGATGGATTGGGGCTACACCATGCCCATGAATTATCAAAGAAAGGACATAGTGCTTCGTTTTATGCCTCAATCTCATCACTTCCTACCAGTTGCAAGAAAATTCTTGGGATTGGAGGCTTTTCTACTGCCATAACCCGCTCGAAAATCTGAACTACCTGAGACATAGTTGGTCTATCTTTCTCGCTGTCTTGAATGCACCAACAAGCCACTTTGCATGCTCTGCACAATTCTTCCATCTCCACGAGTCCTTTCAATCTGCGGTCCACAAGTGGCAAGACCTCTTCTCCTTTGGCTATTGAATTAGCTACCCGAAGTGGTAGATAATCACGCATATCACTATTCAGCTCCTCAATGTTTCTCTTTCCCGATATGATCTCAAAGAGCATCTTTCCATAGCTGAAAACGTCCACCTTCGAAGTAATGGCTCCTCCGGAAATCCATTCTGGTGCGAGGTACCCTCTGGTTCCCCTCATGGTGCTAATTACCTGGCTGGCATCCCGTCCCACAAGCTTCGCGAGGCCGAAATCAGCAATCTGTGGTGCGAGTTCTGAATCCAAAAGTATGTTCTCCGGCTTGATATCGCAGTGTATGATGCGATCTCGACACCTCTCATGGAGGTACTCCAATCCTTTAGCAATCCCAATGGCAATGTTGTATCTTGTTTTCCAATCGAGGGTGTTGGAACCTTTCGGAAACAAATGACCTGCAAGCGAACCATTTGTAAGGTAGTCATAAACTAGGAACCTCTTTGACTCTTCTGCAGAAAAGCCACGCAGTCGAACCACATTGACGTGCTGTATCGTTCCGATAGTTCTAACCTCTGCAAGGAACTGTTTGTTAATTTGGTTTTGGTTTGCAAGTTTCTTCACTGCTACAGGAGTTGAGTCTGGCAGTGCTCCCCGGAAAACAGAATTAAACCCTCCTTCCCCAATTTTCTCAGAGAAGTTCTTTGTTGCCTTCTTCAGAACTCGATATTCAAAATGCAGCAAATGATCGTCCACTGCATGAGCAAACCGTCTTGTCCTAATAGTTGCCAGCAACACACCAGAGAGCAAGAGAAAAGCTAAGGACACAACAACTCCTGCTATGAAATTCAAACTGGGTTTCCCCTTTTTCTTACTCTCCTCCTTCCAGTCCAACGCCGCAATCCGGACATAGAAATCTTTAAAAACTGCATCACTGGCGGAATGTTGAACCAAAAATTTCTCATCCGTCCATATCTGACAGTTAGCAATGTAAGCGTATGCACTGCACGAACAGTTGCTCAAGCACAATGACCAGCATGCATCGATGTTTTCTACCATGAACGAATCATAATTTTTCGGCAATTGTATATGAGGCATGAGGAAAAAATTATCTTTCCTGTCACCACTACATTTCGACGCATTTCTCCTCTTGCATCGGCCCATATGATCTTCCAGCTTCAGATGATCTAAGTGTCCAAGAGCGCAATCACAAACCGGTGCATCACTCCGATTGCAGTTAGAAGAAGCACCACAAAAGGGATAAATCTCACACGTTTGTATCGGTAGTGTCCAAAGCACTTTCCATTCCTGGATATGCTTTGCCC
Source organism: Eucalyptus pauciflora (assembly GCA_007663325.1). NCBI lineage: Eukaryota > Viridiplantae > Streptophyta > Magnoliopsida > Myrtales > Myrtaceae > Eucalyptus > Eucalyptus pauciflora. The sequence goes on from VMYD01000063.1 coordinate 406,791, forward strand.
ATACTAATTGCTTGAGCAGCCCTGTCAGTCCGAGCACCATCCTAGAAAGATTATAAGGAGCAACTGAGGAATATTTGGAATAGGTCTCATTCTCATTCGAAACGTAGGTGAAGTTTATCGTGTTTACCACTGTCAGTGAAGGCTGAAGCCCATAATCATCCCCATCCCAGTCACTACCATTCCAGTAGGCTTCTGACCTGTTAAATAGCGATAACTGAAATTTTCCTTCTGCTGCCAGCATTGCAGAGAATATCCCGGGAGCTGGATCATCTAAATCTGTCCAAGCCACCAAAACTGTCCGTTCAGAGGTACGTGAATGATATAGAAACTTGGCACCTGGCAACCACGTATCAGTGGGATGATCGAAACTCTGCCAAGCAACACTAGACACATCCGATGTCTTCCTTAAAATGAAGTTTCCATTGTCAAGGAGCACTCCTGAAGTTGAATTAGGCACGAGTGATGTCGAACCAGTCGACCAGATTTGACGCTTGGATGAAGCGAGTATGACTAAATTACCGTCCCAGAGGAGCTTCAACTCCGAGGAGAACGGATCAAACACCGGACGGTTCCTATTCGCGACCCAAACCAGAGTCTTTTGAGGTAAGCCGTTGTACCAAATGCCAATGTAGTGGTTACCAGTGTTACCTGGTGAAAAGAAGCCCATCTCAAATGTTCCTCCTTGAGAGATTAATGTCCGGTTTCTGGAGAGAGACTCGCCGGGTGAGATGGTGTCGGTGCTTGTGGACAAAGAGGGGCTGAATGAGACAGAGAGAAGAAGCAAAACATAAGGAAACATTTCTATGAGTTTCTTCCGCTTATGCAACTCAAATGTGGTTGCTCTTTCTTTCGCAGCAATGGCTTTGACATGGGTGAATTAGCAACTCTTTAAGTCTTTCCTTGAACCGACCAATCTTGATTTCTCATTAGCCAGCGGTCTTCGGGGAATCGCCAGTCCAACGATGCTGAGTCGAAAGTGACAAGACGATCGGGTGGTAAATGCGTGGTCTTTCATAGGAGGTTCCTTTGTCTGACGGGCGTTGGTGGCGGGTCAACAAAGGGGCGGGTTACCTGGTCGAGAAGATCTTGAAACGTGCAAGTCAACCAATTAACAAAAAGTCAAGATCTTGAATTCTGAGGACCAACCGAAGGAAGGTTCCGTCAGTGGAAATTATGCGGAGATTGTTGTACATAGCTTTCGCGTTAATAAGGAAGGAAGGTTTCTAAATTTGACAAATTGGCTCTTTCCAGGAATCAGCTTTAGTATTTGTGAAAACGAACCGTTGTGCCCTAAAATCATTCAGAATTTGTGTAGGAGACGCTACTCCTGTCCTTTAGAAATACATCTACCCCCTCCACTCTCAAACCTCCACAACTTTCTGTGCACACTTCTACAATTATTAATTGTGGGTTTGGGTCGGATCATTATGTTCAATCGGCTCTAGTCACTTTTATGCGAAGTCAGGTCATTTGAATGTGGTTCATGAGGTGTTCGATAAAATGGGGGAGAGAACAGTTATTACATGGAATTCGATGATTTCTGGGTACGAGCAGAATGGGTCTGCTAAGGAGGCAATTGAATTGTTTGATCATATGAGGGAATCTGGTATTGAGCCGGATTCCACTACGTTTGTGGGAGTCTTGGCTACTTGTGCGCAGTTGGGAGCGTTGAGTTAGGGAGTTGGGTGCATGAGAATGTTACGGACGATTGGTTTGACATGAATGTTGTGTTAGGCATTTCACTAATCAATATGTATGCTAGGTGTGGAAATGTTACCAAGTCGAGGGAAGTTTTTGATTCGACGAGGGAACACAATTTATTGCTTGGACAGCAATGATCTCAGCATATGCAACAAATGGATGTGGAAACCAAGCAGTCTAACTATTTGACCAAATGCAACTCCGAGGCCGATGGCCTAACAAAATCACTTTTGTGGTGGTGCTCATGCCGAGCTAGTTGACGTGGGCATCATGCATCTGCAAGCATAAGGGAAGAATATGATGTAGAGCCGGGACTAGAACGCCATGTATGCATGGTTGATATACTTGGGCGATTACGAGTTTATTGAAAAAAAAATTCCTACGGAGCCTCCACCGGCCGTGTGGACTGCTATGCATGGGGCTTGCAAGATGCATAAGAATTTTGATTTGGGAGTAAGAGTTGCTGAACATCCCTTAGATAGTGAACCGGATAATCCAGGCCACTATGTCAGGCTTTCTAACATATATGCCTTGGCTGGTCGGAGTGACAGAGTGCAAAGAGTTAGAAACATGATGATACAGAGAGGGCTGAGAAAGCAAGTTGGTTATAGCATTATAGAAGTTGATGGAAAGACATATATGTTTAGCATGGGCGACAAGTCTCGTCCTGAAACAAATATCGTATATGAGTATTTGGATGAGTTGATGTTGAGATGTGCCCAGGCTGGTTACGTGCCATTGGCCGATTCATTGATGCATGAGTTATAAGGGGAGGAAAGGGAATATGCACTTAGATTTCATAGTGAGAAGCTTGCTGTTGCATTTGGGCTAATGAAAACTAGCCATGGCATGACCATCACGGTTGTAAAAAATCTACCTATGTGTGAAGACCATCACTTAGCATTTAAGTTCGTTTCGCTTGTCACCAACAGGGAAATTGTTGTGAGAGACAAGCTCCAGTTTCACCACTTTAAGGATGGGTCATATTCATGTTTAGATTTCTGGTGATGTGGTCCAAACTGAAGCTGGGTGTCATTTGATTCTTGCGACTTGTCGCGGTAGGGTGAAAATTCACCTTTGGGGGTCTGTACAGATGCTGAGTGAAGGAATAATCTTCACATAATTGGTACTTGAGAGAGACGTTTGCCCGTTGAATATTCCTAGATGGTTGTTACACTGAACCTGGTTATAATTTAGTATTAGACCTCTTCCAAAGAGAGATGCGAAGATGGCGATGTTATACTGGCGATAGCTATGACTATTCCAAATCAACAATATCCTACACTGAAAAATGATGGGTACATCAAAGAAGGTCCCTCTTGTTAGGCAAGGCCTCAGTTTTTGGACCGAAGAAAGCAGAGTGCTACTTTTTTGTTCGTAACGAGGGAGAGATAGAATGGAGTTCTTCACGAAATTCAAGACAAAGGAATAAAAAATAGTTTCTCTATGGCCTCCTCGTTTTGAGACATTATGGCTTTGGAGTCGACCCCGGTAACAAAGAAGGAATCCATAAAAACTTGGGATCCGACACCATGATAAAATACTACCCTCATGATTAGACCATGTCCCTGAGATTTGATAAAAGAAAGGTGCATTAGCGGTTAATACGTTGTAATTGGAGTTGTTATTAGGAATATGACGGAACGAAAGACCAAGGAAAGAAAGAAGAATGCACCAAAATGCAGGTGCTGCACCAAACGCTGGTGGTTCTTTCTTGTTGTAAGTAAATGCAACGAAAAGACCCGGAAATAACGAATAATGAAACAATTCATATATTGACATTTCGTGCTCATTTCCAAATTTCTGCTTTGTTATTCCCATCATCCGTCCCAATCGTTTTTCAAGTAAGAAAGAGATAGAATTTTACAAATAGAGATATAAAGGAACTCAGTTCCCTTAGCTCGGCAATATGCTTTGATAACAAGGCAGAAACCTCAATCCCAAGAGTTGCACTTTCTAACATCTTGTGAAATTTGGTATGTTCAATCCTATTTGTATATACCTTATGGTACTTATGGACTTGGCGAAATAAGAGCATCTTTGATCCCGTTGGCTGAGCAATTCTCAATACCGAAGCCATAGGATGGCTAGCAGCCTCAATAGCTATTAACTCAATACCACGCATACCCTCGCTAGGAAAGAGATTCCATTGGCTCTTCTCTTGTATGAAGACCAAGAACAACAACTTCTTACCCCCACATGGTCACGAGAACAAACATCTTATTACCATTTTCCCTTTTCTTTGTTGCCTTAGTACAGCTATGTCATCCCTTTTATGAAAGCGCTATGGAGCCACCAAACTTACCTCAGGAGATCAAACAAAGGGAAGAAAGGAATAATGGAAGAAAGTCTCACACAAGCATAGAAATTGAATTGAGAAAGAGAACTTTTGTTGATTGTTGACCAACGAAAGCATGGGGAAAAGATGCATAAAGAAATAAGTGCGCACTCGACAACAAGAGAAAGGCCAGTCACTGAAGACTCACCCAATCTTAATGAAGAAAAGAGGATAAGCAACGACACCTGTGAACTCACGAATAGCCTTGTGCCCTACCTTTCATTCGAACTAGGCTAGGAGCTCTCTTTGTTTGAGCGGCTGTCTCTCCTCTGCCTAAGGTCGAGTTACTTTCTCTTGTTTTGACTTGAACGCACGTGACTCACTCGCCCGAAAGAGCGCTTTCACATACCTCAGATTCTCTTATTCATAGGCTAACGAAGAGATCCGGTTCTACCTTTCCCCTTTCTATGGGGTGGGACTGGCGAGCACTCCTTGCTTCAGACCTCTTGGATTCGATAGTGGGACTCCTCGCTAATAGGGATTCATCCTCTCCCGAGGGCCTGAACGCGCTATTGAACCTCTCGGTAAGGTCAAATGGCATTCCGCTACTGACCTAATCGACTGTTAGACCTCCGGACTTTGATCCATCAGACATGAATGAAAGGGTAGAACCACTCTAATGATTATACGAATCCCTACTCTCATAAAGTCCAATACCGGGGGAAAGAACATCAGTTAGCACGCTTTCCGTCAAGTTAAAGCGCCTTATTGATCAGGGATGAAAGCCCGCTCAAGTGCCGTAGTAACGAAAAAACCTGCACCCGAGAGTGAGACTAGAATGACGGACAGTGTAGTATAGTTCAAGTAGCGGGAAAGTCTTGTATTGGGAAAGAAGATTTGAGAACCCGTATTAGAAGTTCCAGCCAGTTCTGAAGCCTTCTTTTTAGGCAGGAGTTTCGGAAGGAAGTCAATGCCAGAAAAGTCCTTTACAGGACAGTTATTCTCCAAGGTATATTCCCCAATGGTTGTAGCCTTAGCTTAGCCAAGGGGGAGGTAGGATCACTCACTTTCTTTCCCCAAGTGAAGCAAGAACTCTTAACTTAAGCAAGTATGATTGTCTGCTTCCTAATGTTAGGTCCAAGGGCCGTCGCTACATTTCATTACTATGGATAGCTCTCGCGTCTCCGAACCTCTAGAGTGAACTTCCTTTCATCTTTCCAAAAAATGATTTTTAAAAAAGCATTATTCTTTATTAAATTCTTTTTCCCAAATAAACACACTTTTAAATTGCGATGATTTTCAAAATGTTAATTCACACATTTTTCATAAGGAAAAAAAAAAAAACAAAAAAAAACGAGAAACGAGTTCCCGCAGTCGCCGAACAAAGTGAGAATCGAGGAGCTACCTTCCTCCGACGAGCTCGCCTCGAATGGAGTTCTCCCTCGCCGAATCTCGCAGCTAAAACCCCATCTCTCTCTCTCTCCCTCTCTCCGGCGGCTCGAAAATGGCGTTTCTCTCGATACTCGTCTCCGCCTTCCTCCTCCTCCCGGCGGCGGCGTTCGCTTCCGGATCGGCGGCGATCGAAGAGGGAGGAGCGGGAGAGGAAGATTTCTCGGAGGCGCTGCTGCTGAAGCCGCTGCCCGACCGCAAGGTGCTGGCCCACTTCCACTTCCAGACCGGCGCTCCCGAGACGCCCTCCTACGGCCGCCACCACCGCCTCTTCCCCAAATCCATCGCTCAGCTCGTACGGTGTCCCCCTCTCTCGATTCCACTCACGCCTGTCTTCGCGTGTTTTTTTTTTTTTTTTCGATTTGCGGATTTGCCATTGCCCAACTTTGTGAATGTTGTCTGCGTTTGGTGGTTCGGGCCGGCAGGAGCTTGTTCTTAAGCATTCTTGATAAGGAATGCTTCTAATTTTGCAAAGAACTGATCTTGTTTGCATTCATTATGCCGAGAGTCGGTTGTCTTGAAAACTATAGTGTTTCCGTTATTTAGTTACTTTTTAAGACTCGTTAACGAGATCGAATTTTCTGGAAGAGCATTTGGAGATCTGTTGTTCTTTACAGTATCATGGAATTACATTACTCTTGTTGGAAACGTAATTTTTCATTTTTGGTGATGAGTTGTATTACGGATGGGCGGTTCCAGGTGGGTAGGTTATCTGCACTGTAGGATTTTGGATTGGTTTTATAAATTTCGAACCTGTAGCAGGTATTTATGTGCCCTGCACACAAAAGAGGATCGGTAAGAAGAGAGATTTGGAATTTTCTCTCTCCGTGTGATATCGGTTCGAGTGGGTACCCTAGATGTCTTCATTCCTGATGGTGTTGATGTAGATCGTATTCTAGAACCTGAGCTTGTTTGAGCAAGTTCAGAAAATAATGAATTGGACCCCGTCTTATTCTATTGGATCCGTGGGAACTACTCGTGCAAGTCTTTCCAAGAGTATTGGCTCCAAGGGCTTCAGTGCTCACCCTTAGTTGTCATGCCAAAGGGACATGTTCTTCCAAGAGTATCACTGCTCACCCATGGTTCAAATACCAGAGTGACATCATCTATTGGTGCTGACTTGACAGGCTAGCTCATGGCAGTGGGAAGGAATTAGATTTAATTGGGATATTCTTTTTACTTGCGGTGACCAATCTGATTTTTATTCTATTGCATTTTTTATCTCAAATAGTGAGTGAAATCTCATTTCATGTCCTCAATAGATGTACTCTAGTAATTTACAGTGTTAACCTGATTACATTCAACCTACTTATTCCGAAACACACTCCAAAGAAACTGCTCTTTGATTCAATCTTTAGGATGCAAAATAACTTACAGATTGGTACGTTTTGGCAGGTCAAGAAATTTCACATTCAAGAAATGGAGTTGTCTTTTACACAAGGTCGATGGAATTATGAAAGTTGGGGTGGATTTGAACCAATAGCAAGCAGCAATGCGAAGCCACCTGGGGTTGAATTATGGGCTGTCTTTGATGTACCTCCAGATGATGTTGATGCTTCCTGGAAGAATTTAACCCATAGTCTTTCAGGACTTTTCTGTGCTTCCATCAACTTCCTTGAATCTTCAACAGCTTATGCTGCACCTGAATGGAGCTTCAGGCCTGCTTCAGGAAGCCTGAGGTATGGCACACTTCCTCGTGAGGCTGTTTGCACCGAAAACTTAACTCCATGGTTAAAGCTCCTTCCTTGCCGTGATAAAGCTGGGATATCTTTGTTGATGGACAGACCATCTATCTACAGAGGATTTTATCATTCTCAAAGGTTGAGATTGAGGTCAGTTAAGACTAGTTCTGATGGAACTCACTCAAGCATCATACTCGAACAGACTCTTACAGTTGTTCTTCATCCTAACATTCAGAAGACGATTACAATGAATTATGGGGAAAATAAATTACAACCGAGCTGGTCTATGAGTTCACTTTTTGGGAGGAAAATCAGTGGGACATGTCTTCTTGCCAAGTCTTCTAATGTTTATCTCCAACTTGATTGGGATCTGGTGAGAGAACTAAAACATCTGCAAAATGGAAATCAGGAACTTGGGGTTGAAAGTATAATGGAAGAAATTTTTCTCAGTAATCCTGCCTTTGTGTTATCTGATGAGCCAGATAAGGTGATTAATGAAGTTAATTCTCGTAGTGAGGGCTCCTCAGCAATTTTGTATGAATTTTCAGTCAAGAAGCACACTGATTTGGGACCTTTTGATCTTGGCTTTACTTGGAAGACTCCTTTAGTCTGGTCGTGCCCACAACTGCCTTTACGTGTCAGTCGATTCTTAATGGGAAGTGGGAATGAAAGAGGTGCTATTGCTATCTCCTTGAGATCAACAAGAGCAAGGGAAGGACTAACAAATGCCAAAGCCATGGGAGAGAGTTGTAAAGTGGATGTAAATGTCTTCCAAGTTGTGCCTTGGTATATCAAGGTTTACTTTCATACAATGAAAGTGTTTGTGGATGGAAAGCCTATAGTGGTTTCAGATATCATTGAGAAGATACACGTTTCACCCTCAGAAGACAAAGTGTCTCCAGGGGTGTTGGAGATGATTCTGAAATTACCCTGTAGTGTAGACTCTGCTGGTTTCACTTTGGAGTTTGACAAGGTTTGCTTTGACATCTTGCTCTTGTCAGTTTCAATTATCTTGTCATAGACAAAAGTTTCTGTTAGATTATTTAGTGCTCAATTGAGCAGAACACTAGTCATATGCATTGCATTAACAAATGATGGCAATGATTTATAAATATTCACGTAGTATTAGCACAGTAGGTTCCTTCTTCGTTGGTATAGTTTAGTAGAAAATCTTTCCAATTTTTGGTGAAAAAATATTGATTAAGACTCTTTTGGTTATTGTTCTATTTGCAAGTGAAAATAAATGCAGAATCTCAGAAGTTATATCAAACAATCAAGAACATGAAATCTGTGTTGGATTATAGTCTCCCTTACACCTTTTTACATCATTTTTGTAAGATATAACAGCTAAAGCATCTTAGTAACAACCTGCAGTGATAAATGCAATAAAAGCCATAAGTGAAAGCTTTAAAGCCACAGTTAAGAGCGAAACACGACCTTGTTTAATCTCTAGGGGATCTCATCAACATCTGGATATTTTCATCTCTCTAGCATCCATAAGAGATGCTCCATTAAGCAATGGCATCATGTCACCTTCAAAAGAGGAGGTGATGATGATGATGTGAGTGACCATACTTGATATAACGTTGAGACTATATTTTCAAAAGAAACATAATAGCATGATTTTTTTTCCCCATCAAAGGCCTTTTAGGATGATAAGGAATGGAGCAACAGAATGATAAGTTTCCAAGTTAACGACATGGTAGAAAGATATCCACTACTATTTGCATTGTTGAACTGAAATATCTCTTATTTAAGAAGGTGCAAGAGTTAAACCTGCACTTGGATTTTATATTGTATTTTCCTACAATGATAGGCCACTGGTTTTTGCTTAGTTATGGGCTTCTTCTCTGTTTTTATCTTTGGTTGTGTCATGAATGGACTGTGCATTTGCAAAACTCTAGCATCCGTAAGAGATGCTCCATTAAGCGATGGCATCATGTCACCTTCAAAAGAGGAGGTGATGATGATGATGTGAGTGACCATACTTGATATAGACTATATTTTCAAAAGAAACATAATAGCATGATTTTTTTTCCCCATCAAAGGCCTTTTAGGATGATAAGGAATGGAGCAACAGAATGATAAGTTTCCAAGTTAAAGACATGGTAGAAAGAGATCCACTACTATTTGCATTGTTGAACTGAAATATCTATTATATCAGCAGGTGCAAGAGTTAAACCTGCACTGGGATTTTATATTGTATTTTCCTACAATGATAGGCCACTGGCTTTTGCCTAGTTAGGGGCTTCTTCTCTGTTTTTATCTTGGTTGTGGCATGAATGGACTGTGCATTTGCAAAACTGGTTTTTTATCATATCAGGATTTTCAGTGGTTCCCAAAAAGATACAGCATTCCAAGTTGGGCCATCCACATGCTGCTGCTGCTGCTCATTTTTGCCTGCTTTAATGATATTTCTCCAATGTCAGATTCTTATTGTTATGCTTTCTTTTATTGATGTAGGGATTTCTGCACATTGATGAATATCCTCCGGATGCTAATCAGGGATTTGACATCCCCCCAGCTGTAATAACATTTCCTAACTTTCATGTGAAAATGCATTTTGGTGAAGATAACTCGTCAAAACAGTCGGCGGTGTTGTCTAGGTTTGAGGTACTAAAAGGCTGTATGTTGTTTTTTAATTACTACTGAGTGAAGAAGAGAGCATACTCATTGCTTCTTGTGAATTATTTTTTTACATTTGCAGGACAACATTCCTGTTCGATCTTACACAGAAGTATTGCTAGTTCCTCTGACAACTCCTGATTTCAGCATGCCTTACAATGTGATCACTATTACATGCACCGTATTTGCATTATATTTTGGGTCTCTGCTTAACGTGCTTCGTAGACGTGTCAATGAGGAGGAAAGATTTCTCAAAAGCAAAGGTACTTTGTCTTGACACCAGGGTCATTGGTTTGATGACTTGATGGATGATATAGTCAATTTTCGAAAAGAAACTTTTCTGTAAATGAGGTGTTCTTGCTTTCATCACCACTCTTAAGTTCGACCTTTTTCCAGTACCATGATAGTATGAGGATAGACCATGTAATCACGATGAAAATTTGTTGCAGTTCCCATCTCAGGATTCATGTATCTGTCTGTTCATCTTGTAAAGAATTTTTAATATATACCTAGAGCAATGCCTGCTATTGAAGTTTTTGGTAGCAGTCCAAAACGTAGTCTTACCCTTTCTCCTTTCAATGAGTGATGCACTGTTAGAAAACTTTTCGTCTCTATTTTTGCAGCTTTATATGTATGTATGTATGTATCTTATTTGCCTCATTAGTCCATCATGGAGAAATATCAAGGAACTGAGATGACCCTTGAAAGTGTATTGACAGCGAGAAACCTGAGATTATATTCACTGCAATAAACCTACTTTTTCATTCTTTCTTTCCTTCTTTCTTTTTTTTTTTTTTTTTGTGTGTGTTTTAGACAAACTTCCACAAACCTACTACCATATCTGGTTAGCTTTATAAGTTTTACCTGCAAAAGCAGCAGATATAATATACCTTTGCCCACAATGATCTTTCATCCATTTTATTCAGCATGCCATTTAATGGAAATGATCATGACCTCTCTAACTTTTTCTATTTATCCTATTCAGATTCTGATATCTTTTGCAACCTTTTCTTATGAATGTTCAACTTGCAGACAAGAGGTCCAGTCCACTGTCTCGTCTGCTTAGTAAGCTGTCCGCCAAGCTTGGAGGAAAACCAGTGGTAACGTCAGAGTCATCAGCGAGGTCATCATCTTTTATTAGTTCAAAACTCATACTAAAAATCATATTGGTAGCTGGGATTGCAATTGCTTGGCAATACTTCTCCGAATGACATCGCATGGAGTAATTTAGATAGGGTTTTTGTACATTATGTGCCAAAAAATACGATACCTGAGGTCAACAGATTTTCTGAACTTTTGCTTTTGTTAACATGTACTGTATAGATGACATTTTGCACATTTTTGTCCTAATGAGAAATTGACATGGATTGACGGTTCAGGTACATTCTGGTTCTGTTGCTACTTTGTAATTCACAATTTTTGCGGTACTTAAAAAGTTGCAATGAGTTAAATATATTTCACAAGAGAAAGGAGGATTATATGCCTTTGCTTCTGATGGCATGTAATGAAATGTGATGGGACGCTTTGGACACTGCCACAAGCCAATTCTGGTCATTTGCAACATTGGCATTAGTATACTGGCGCCAGTCTTTTATGGGACTTTCTCCTTCGTTTTGCAGGCGAAGTGTGCCTTTATGCTTGAATGCTCAACGTCGTTTCGTCCCTAACCCAGAAGACGATGTATACATGTGGTCCATGTTTTGTTGGAATTTTTGTGGAAAAGGAAATCCCACGCGATCATTTCGAAATAGAGAACTTTACAAAATGCTAAATACAAAAGTCACATCATGCGGAAGTAATTTCTCTAGGTGTGAGGATAAGAACAGAAAATGGTTAATGGTTGTCGAAGTGTCTTTGCAAATACAGACTGATGAGGAGATGTAGGCGAGTCTGATAAAGCTCCCATGAAAGCAAATGGCCATCCAGATTAGATGTTTCAACCCGGTCGCTACTTCATTCGTGCATATCATGCTGTGCTGTGACTTCATAATGGTACTAATGAGTTCTTGTCATGTTACTTCGTCTTTCATGGAATAATTTGGTCATATGCTACATTATCATCCATGAAATTCGAATTTCTTGCCGTCTTGGTTGCAGGTATGCATTATTAACGTTGTCTAAGGGACAATCACCCCGGTATTTTGATTATGAGACTGTCGTTACGAAAGAATGAGGGAGTAATAACGAGCATTTTGCTATCTAGTATAACCTCATTGTGTTTCCAAGTACAGTGAAGAACAGCAAAAGATCAATGGAACATTTGCGGCGTTTGGGGCTCTGAGCATCCATTTCCAATTAACTCTATATAGTGAGATGCTTACCGATCCTCTTGCCTAAGCCTTCACCTAGTTCAAAGGGCGCGGAAGCAATTGGCGAGACTGACCTATTATCTATCTAAAGATGCTGTATTAATAAAGTCCTACTCTATAAGCTAAATTCATTAGGAATAGAGAAATTAGACAACAAATGTGGCTAAAAACATCGAGTGGCCGTCATAATAAAATATTCTCTCTTAGTCATTCTTCGTATCTTCTATGATTATTTTGGCAACCGATTAATCCCCACTAAGTGTAGCAATCCGCCCGGATCAAAAGAGGTTGAAACGAGCTCTTAAGGAACAAACGATTTGTCGGGAGCAAGAGATGAGCTTAAAGAAATTTGTCCTCTTCTAAGAGAAGCTTCATCATCATTCTACCGATGGTTTTGTCTCTGCTACACAAGCGTGAGAATCTGCATCGAAGTCACTCACGAAGGCTGACTGTACATACTTCCTTTGCGGATCAGTTGTTTAGCTCGACATAAGGCTTCACCATATGAGATGATACGACAAATATTAGCCCAAGGCAATGGATATGGCAATGCTACCAAGGAGAAAGCATATCAAATGAAACAAGACAGGTTCAGATTTATCTCATTAGACTGGCAGGGACGAAGGAAGAAAACAAGGAAAACTTCTCGTATAAGTGAAAAACTGTTCTATCAATGTAATGCTTTGTCATAATTCAATAGTGCCTACTGTCGGCACTTTCTCATACACAGGAGTCCCTCTAAACCTCTTGGGAAGAATACAGCGGCCTCCAAATCGCTGCTGTAGGTAGATGAAAACAGCAAACAGCAAACCCCCGAAAGGAATGATAATGTCCCAGGCAGGGGAGTAAAAATCCATCCTATGGTTTGCGTATATATAAGACAGTTCAAGGTTCCAGGCAGAATTGTGAGCCCTGTAAAGATCATAAGCATGGGGCACTAAACGGACTATTGTGGTCCCGACATAATAAGAACGAGATAATGCTTCTACAGAAGAGTCAAAGAATAAGTTGAACAGGAGCTGAGGGAGTAGAAAACCGTCCAGGACCAATCCCGCGTAAGATTTAAGGTCCCCCAAAAACGAAACTTGCCAGTACCCCTGATTCGCAGGCAGCATATAACTGATACTGCCTTGGCGTGGAAAAGGACTTCTGTGAGAATTCCTCCATTGGTGAATGAACCAAGCTGTCAACCCACCGCCGATATACATTGGTAGAGATACAAAGATGACCTTTTTCTCAGACACCCACAAGCCCTTGGGTTTGTCATCACCATGTCTTGCGGACCAAGTCATGTGGAGAAGATAAAGCTCCAAAAGGAAAGCTACCATAGTAACCACCCTTACAATTACTTCATTGACCTCGAGCCACCCACCACTCCCGAGAAAAATGCTCTGCCTATTACGGTTTGTCACGAGTGCTTCAAAGTTTAACAGGAGAGGAATCATATGTCCCAGAGTAAGAACAATCAGCATAGTGATGGAAATGAAAGGAAGCACCTCTGGTTGCTTTTTCACGTGGAAAAGCTGTAAGCCCACAAAAACACATGCAAGAGTATTAGAAACAAGAACCATCACGATCTCCAAGTCCATCCTCCAGATGGACTCATCAGCTTGTTCTACATAAATTGAACGTGAAGCTAGGTCCAGTGAATCAAAGTAAAGAGGATCCGATTTCCCCCTAGTGCTTTTAATAGTCCCCTTGATTTTCTCATTTGCTTTCCCAGTCAATGGACGCAACTGGATGTTGATCTGAATCTCACAGTCCATTGAGCCATACACTTCTGCCCCACTTTGTGTGACATGGCGACAGCCCATCATGCACAAAAGACCAGTTTCATTATTATATGTTCCTTCTGCAAAAATATCAACTGCTTTGTGTGAAAGATTTTCACCACCTAGCTCAAAATTATCGAGAGGGTTGAAGTGTATCGTGTAACTGATGTTCTGCAAGGGACCATGGGTGCTGTCCAGCTGAACTGCATTCTCTGTTTGACGTGCTGTAAGCATGTAACTGTCATTATAAAGATGAAAGGGTGAATTGAAACGTTTATCACCCACAAATAGTGGAGAAGAATAACCGAAAGCTATCTGCCCCTTCGTAAACTTGATTGACATGTCAAATCTCATATCCGATGAGTACGAATTCGGATATCTCTTTCCCTTATGCTTCCCAGCCTTTGACTCACAAGGTTTAGCACTCCCCCTCACTCCATACTCGTACTTGACACCTGGTAATGCATCATTGTGACCCCGAAATTCGATCTTATCAAAATAACCGGAATCCTTTACAGTTTCATTGCTCCACATCCATCCTTCAACTGGATACCGGTTTATAGCAGAAAAGGTGGCAGGGAATCTCCAGCACAACTTTATCGAGCAATTTCCCACAAAAGCATCAGTCAAAGACATTGAAAAGTTCAAGATTCGGCAAGCAACAGCACACCACCTATTGGCCTTCGAATCCCATTCTCCTTCACCGATTAGGGTAGTGCTAGGATCGAAATTATAGTAGCCATAATAAACATTGGTGACATTTTGAAACTTCAATAACAACTGCATCTTACCCTCCTCCAAACATCGAATCGTAGTGAAGCTCATGGCCTTGGGTAAAAACCCGACATCTGTGCCAAGAGGGTTGCACTTACCACCACCACAAACAATCTTGAATTCCAAGTCAAAGGCCGAATTCCGCTTCAAGGCCAAGCACAAACCTTGCCCCAGTTTCTCACTAGACAAATTATCTCCTTTACCATCATCAAATTTATCAAAAGATCCAATCCCTCCCTCCTTCTCTATCAAACTATACTCATAATCGACACTTCCACTACTCAAAGCCAGTACAGATACAGTCCCAAAATGATCTGCACCACCAGCACCATCACCACCGTCCAAGCTCTCCAAAACCCCACTAACAAAACTACTGTTAATACTCGATTGCAGCGGATAATTCAGCTTGAAAACGGCATGGAAACTACGGTTGAAAAACACGCCAGATCCGACCATGCAAAGCTTACCTGAAGATTGAGACCAGTACCCATTAAGCCTGAACTTCACCGCACCCCGCCTGACGGGAATTCTCGGCCCGCGGACGTGAAATTCGCGCAATCTCCGGTTCTTCGGCTTCCCAAAGATCGCACTCACATTAGGGTCCGCGAACTCCAGCGCTCCATGCAGACTGATCACGTCCTTGGACTCGGTCCCGTGCATCGCCATGGGAGTGAACGACACCGCCCTCTTCAGATCATGGCCGGACTCCGCCCCACTCCGCCGGCCACCATCGGCCGAGAAGAACCCGCCGTAGAATTGGAGGAGCTCGGCGTACGATCTGGCCGATTCGGAGGCGATTTTGGGCTGCCGGGGGACCACGCCACCGCAGTGCTCGTCGTAATAGGAGTCGAAGTTGCCGGAGTGGATTTTCGCCGTGGACGCGGCGATGCCCAGGAAGCAGGCGGCCGCGAAGAGGAGGAGGGCGGCGGGAGAGGACGTGGGTTCCATTGGGTTTTCGCCGGAGGACGGAACGACGGAAATGGGCAGTGGCTAGAGAGACGGCGAGATCGAGGGAGGGCGCGCCGAGGGGTGTCAAGACGCCATTGATGGGGATGCAGCGAAGCTATTTGTAGAAATGCGCAGCAGACAAACCCATGAAACCACGACAGATCTTTGTCTTTTTACGGAGACTTTCGGCCATTGGGTTTTACGTTTTCTAGAGCTACAAAAGGCGGGAATCTTTGGGCCGGCAAGGTGAGAGAGGGGAAAAGGCGAATAGGAAAAAAATTACCAAAAAAAAAAAACCTACTCTAATTTAATTTTTTAATTTTATATTTTTCATTTTTTTTCATCCCTCAAAAGAGTAATTTTTTTTATTATTTATTTATTATTATACCTTCCCCACCAAAGAGAATTCACAGTTCTCACCCAAACTTTTCTTCCCGAATGAGTGAGAATATGAGATGACTTTGCGAGATGACACGCTTAAGGATTTGCTCAGGTCCAATTTCTTTCTCTTTTTTCCATCCCTCCAAAGGGTAATTTCCTTTTTAGTTATTTATTGCTCTATCTTGACAAAGTTAAAGGAATGAGAGAATTGTATTTGTTATAAATTTTGATAATGGATGTCTTGAAAAGGCATTTATCAAAAGAAAAGATGATGATTGTTACTATGTTATATTTTTTTCGTGTTATGTGATTAGTGGCATTTTGAATTCGAGATATTTTCTTAATAAAACAAGGTTAATTCGAGTCCCGAGAACACTAACAAAAAACTTGTTGATGATATCCCCTCATTAACTGATAATCGATGTGTAATTTGACCACGTCTCGTAATCTTTTCAAAATTAAGGATGTCTACTTTACAAGAAAAAGTAACGGGGAAAAGTTTCTATTTTTCGCACGAGCTTTTGCGTCCGAAGCCATAGAAAAAATTCCGAAAGAGGCACAAAGCTCACTCAGAAAGGTGAGCAAATCGAAATGGAGGACAAGGTCAAAGATGGGCGTTGTGATCATCGAAACGATGACGTGACGAAGATTCCAAATCAGAATAAAATAACTTTCGGATGACGGAGGGCACTTTCGAGAGTGCCATCATGCGAATTGACTGCCTGTGCCTGGGCAGCAACGGGGAAATTGCTGATGCTTTGTTTCACGCGAGAATATTACTAAAGAAGTCATAAAATTTATTATAAATTTTCTAATTAAATCTTAAATATTTTGTAATTATACAAATTCAATCAATTCGGTGAATTTTGACAAATCAATTCTAATGTGGGCTGACATTGACATAGATAATATTTGAATAATTTTTTATTTTTAATTTAATTTTCTCTCTTTCTTTTTTTTCTTCACTTCCTCTTCCTTCCTCTAGCTGGTCGGCCTAAGACAAGGTCGGTGACGGATCTCATTGGCCTCGAGGAAGCCTGGCTATGGCTAGGCGACCTCGCCTAGTCAAAGGTCACAACCTTGCGTGGCCTCTAGTGAGGGCTGCTAGTGGCTAGGTGAGACTTCCCCTTGTCGGATCTAGTGAAGTTGAGCCTCGTTGGCCATGGACGACACTTGACCTTGCCAGACCTGGTGAGGTTGTGTCTTGTCAAAGGCCGCGACCTCACCAAATCTGGCGAGGGCAGCCTTGTTGTTGCTGGGCAAGGCTTGTCTTGAGGAGGAAGGAGGTAGGAGGAGAAAAAAAAAAGAAAAAAAAAATCGAATAACTTAAATATTATTAACATATTATCCACATTAGTGTTGGCTGATCAACATTGGTCGAATGGACTAAATAAACAAAATAACAAAAGGTTTAGGACTGAATTAGTAAAACAATAGTTTAAAACTGAATTGAAAAAAATTATAATAGATTTAGGATTGTTTTAGTAATTTTCTCGTTTTTTGCTTACACGATAGTGTCGCGGGCCGAGAGTTTCCTTGGCCTCGGAACGACCCGTGGGCGCCTGGCAAGCGGAATTCGCCAAGTCAGCCTTTCTTCTTTAGCTGTTCCACAAACGATACGATAAATGCTCCTTCGTGCAAGATCCTACCACGTCCAGCTTCGTTCGGGCGTCTGGTCCATCAAGTAAGACAGCAGATCCATTTAGATTCGACAACTGGTTTCGGCTTGCCTTGGCCTCGTTAGGAGAGCGGCTTCAGCTCCCGACCAGTTTGTGCACGGGAGGCTTACCCCGTCTTCAGAGCTCCTAAGTAATGTAATCCTTCTATCCTAGAACTCCTAGCACCAACCGTCCTGACACCACTCTCACGGACCAGTTGTGTTCTACCCTTCTCCCTCACACTCTTCACCCGATAACCCCAAGCGCCACTCACAAGTGTCACGAGTACGGGAGGATTCACGGACCGTGACATTCTCCCCTACTCAATTCGCAACGCCCTCGTTGCAATCTGCTCTGTCGCTTCCTTGCGTAAATTAATCACTGATGTGCCACTTTTGGGAATTCACATCGAACGGTCACGCTCGCCCAACAAAACAGGTATTGCTCCATCAGTAGCCTCTTTTGATCTCAGCCGCTCGGCCAGTCGGTCACCTACACTTTCCGGCAAGTGTGGCATTTTTCACCAACTGCATCTTTTGGCAGCACCTTTTCAGCCTAATCAGCATCTTGACCCCAGCAAACCAATGGAGGTTCTTTCCTTGTTGAAAACGTGATAGTAGACCTCTTCTTCGAATTCACCGATCGATCCAGGAACGTTATCCCTATTCAGTAAGGATTCAGTTCTTCTCTAACTCGCATGCCGCTCGACGAGAAATCGACTCGTCCTAGTACCCATCCACTAGAACTTATCAATTTGACTCACACATGAGCGAGGAGTCCGATTCTCCGACTTGCTCACTTACTGGAGGGATTCCTGCTCTGATACCACATGTCACGGGCCGAGAGTTTCCTTGGCCTCGGAACGACCCGTGGGCGCCTGGCGAGCGGAATTCACTAGGCCAGCCTTTCTTCTTTAGCTGTTCCACGAACGATACGGTGAATGCTCCTTCGTGCGAGATCCTATCACGTCCAGCTTCGCTCGGGCGTCTGGTCCATCTAGTAAGACAGCAGATCCATTTAGGTTCGACAACTGGTTTCAGCCTGCCTTGGCCTCGTCAGGAGAGCGGCTTCAGCTCCCGACCAGTTTGTGCACGGGAGGCCTACCCCGTCTTCAAAGCTCCTAAGTAATGTAATCATTCTATCCTAGAACTCCTAGCACCAACCGTCCTAACGCCACTCCCACGGACCAGTTGTGTTCTACCCTTCTGCCTCACACTCTTCACCCGATAACCCCAAGCGCCACTCACAAGTGTCACGAGTACGGGAGGATTCACGGACTGTGACAATAGCATCTCACATTAGTATTCATGGGCCACCGCTAATCTAACAGTTCCTAAATTATGATCTCCCGTGTTCGAATCATATTGAAGGCTATACCATGTTGAGATCCATCTATAATTTCCAACGTGCAACACAACTTCAACCTATAATTTGTATAATTTACAATGCATGACACAACTTCGATTTCCCACCAAGTCATGTAACTATGTACATGGATCGCCCGCCTATTCTTCGACACAGCTTGATCCATGACGTAATAGATTGTCCATCGATCTGGCATTCAATTACGATACATCCACTGTATCCTCTTCGGATATGATACATTAGTCTTTCTCTAAACCAGCAACAATTTGCACACATCTATGTCAACAAATCTCATCCAAGTTGGTGCAAGTTAAGGCCGGGATTACAACTGGTATAAGGATTAATAGAAAATTAGCAATTCGACGATGTAAATGATGGCAACAATCTCTTGCACAATTTTCACTCACTAAACTGTTTTGCAGCTTTTCGAACCAAAAGAACGAAAAGAAAACTGTTTTGCAGCGTGGAACCCCGCAGCACCGCACATCTCTCTAAGGAGTTACTGATAAGGCAATGCCTCCTTTGTGAACCCTATATGTCAGGCAGATTGAATCGAAACTATCCCCACTATGTCGCAGTCGCAATACATAAAAATCAAAATTATAAGAAAGATGAGATCCTTTAAAGGAAGTACAGAAAAGCTCTACCCTGATGCCTTGCAGTGCGATTCATCAGTCATATCCGGATATAAGAAGCAAGATTAATGCTCCCATGATCCTAGAAATATTACATCAATCCGAAGGAATTCAGGAATGGATCACCAGAAAAATCCTGAGACTCAAAGCATGTGCTATGATGGTATTACCCTCTTAAAAGGTGCTTGGCACTCGGTAGACAATACATTGAGCAAGCAGCATGTCCAACTGGTGCCCATGATGCAGAAGTAGCATTGGCATCATTATTGGCAAATGACCATGGAAAAAATCATTCCTACTCATTGTCTGTCTTCTCAGGTTTCTCAATTCCTTGAATGTCAGTTATCCTCAACTTGGTGAGTTCCTAAGAAGGGGGGAAAAAAAGGTAGGTCAGTAGAAATTACCAGAAGGTGAATGAACAGCAAAACAGTAATTTCCTCATCAGCTGATCTATGATGTACCTGTCGGTGTCCTTTGGTTCGCCGGTAGTTCTTCCTCCTCTTTTTCTTAAAAATAATTATTTTTGCATCTAATGCCTGAAGTATTAAATGAAAAGGAGTTGGGATTCATATGATGGGAAAAAAATATGATATCCTAACTTTTAGAAGGGACTAAATTCTTACTAGGCAGGGCAGTAAGTAGAAAGAGCAAATAAAATGCTGTCAGTATACTAATGCCTTCGTATATGACAAAGTAGTAAAAATTCTGTATAAAAGGAAGTTTCTTTCATCCCACAATTAGATGGTCATATTGTATGGGTCTGATAATTTCTTATACCGATCAATAACTTCTAGACAAAATGCAAATCAGATAAGTACTCACCTGTTACGGATCTGACAAAGGATCGCAACCGAACAAGATTACACATGACTCAGCTCGACAGATCATTTACAGAAGACATGCCAACTCTCAGAACTTAAGTTCACACTTCCAAAATCATTTGAGCATTCAACACCATTTCTTAGGAAGGCCAAACAAGCACAGGATGAACTCTCTCTCTCTATAAGCTAAATTCGTTAGGAACAGAGAAATTAGACAACAAATGTGGCTAAAAACATCGGGTGGCCGTCATAATAAAATATTCTCTCTTAGTCATTCTTCGTATCTTCTATGATTATTTTGGCAACCGATTAATCCCCACTAAGTGTAGCAATACGCCCGGATCAAAAGAGGGTGAAACGAGCTCTTAAGGAACAAACGATTTGTCGGGAGCAAGAGATCAGCTTAAACAAATTTGTCCTCTTCTAAGAGAAGCTTCATCATCATTCTACCGATGGTTTTGTCTCTGCTACACAAGCGTGAGAATCTGCATCGAAGTTACTCACGAAGGCTGACTGTACATACTTCCTTTGCGGATTAGTTGTTTAGCTCGACATAAGGCTTCACCATATGAGATGATACGACAAATATTAGCCCCAAGGCAATGGATATGGCAATGCTACCAAGGAGAAAGCATATCAAATGAAATAAAACAGGTTCAGATTTATCTCATTAGACTGGTAGGGACGAAGGAAGAAAACAAGGAAAACTTCTCGTATAAGTGAAAAACTGTTCTATCAATGTAATGCTTTGTCATAATTCAATAGTGCCTACTGTCGGCACTTTCTCATACACAGGAGTCCCTCTAAACCTCTTGAGAAGAATACAGCGGCCTCCAAATCGCTGCTGTAGGTAGATGAAAACAGCAAACAGCAAACCCCCGAAAGGAATGATAATGTCCCAGGCAGGGGAGTAAAAATCCATCCTATGGTTTGCGTATATATAAGACAGTTCAAGGTTCCAGGCAGAATTGTGAGCCCTGTAAAGATCATAAGCATGGGGTACTAAACGGACTATTGTGGTCCCAACATAATAAGGACGAGATAATGCTTCTACAGAAGAGTCGAAGAATAAGTTGAACAGGAGCTGAGGGAGTAGAAAACCGTCTAGGACCAATCCTGCGTAAGATTTAAGGTCCCCCCAAAATAAAACTTGCTGGTAACCGATACGGCCTCGGTGTAGAAAAGGACTTCTGTGAGAATTCCTCCATTGGTGAATGAACCAAGCTATCAACCCACCGCCGATATACATTGGTAGAGATACAAAGATGACCTTTTTCTCAGACACCCACAAGCCCTTGGGCTTGTCATCACCATGTCTTGCGGACCAAGTCATGCGGAGAAGATAAAGCTCCAAAAGGAAAGCTACCATAGTAACCACCCTTACAATTACTTCATTGACCTCAAGCCACCCACCACTCCCGAGAAAAATGCTCTGCCTATTACGGTTTGTCACGAGTGCTTCAAAGTTTAACAGGAGAGGAATCATATGTCCCAGAGTAAGAACAATCAGCATAGTGATGGAAATGAAAGGAAGCACCTCTGGTTGCTTTTTCACGTGGAAAAGCTGTAAGCCCACAAAAACACATGCAAGAGTATTAGAAACAAGAACCATCACGATCTCCAAGTCCATCCTCCAGATGGACTCATCGGCTTGTTCTACATACATTGAACTTGAAGCTAGGTCCAGTGAATCAAAGTAAAGAGGATCCGATTTCCCTCTAGTGCTTTTAATAGTCCCCTTGATTTTCTCATTTGCTTTCCCAGTCAATGGATGCAACTGGATGTTGATCTGAATCTCACAGTCCATTGAGCCATACACTTCTGCCCCACTTTTTGTGACATGGCGACAGCCCATCATGCACAAAAGACCAGTTTCATCATTATATGTTCCTTCTGCAAAAATATCAACTGCTTTGGATGAAAGATTTTCGCCACCTAGCTCAAAATTATCGGAAGGGTTGAAGTGTATCGTGTAACTGATGTTCTGCAAGGGACCGTGGGTGCTGTCCAGCTGAACTGCATTCTCTGTTTGATGTGCTGTAAGCATGTAACTGTCATTATAAAGATGAAAGGGTGAATTGAAATGTTTATCACCCACAAATAGTGGAGAAGAATAACCAAAAGCTATCTGCCCCTTCGTAAACTTGATTGACATGTCAAATCTCATATCCGATGAGTACGAATTCGGATATCTCTTTCCCTTATGCTTCCCAGCCTTTGATTCACAAGGTTTAGCACTCCCCCTCACTCCATACTTGTACTTGACACCTGGTAATGCATCATTGTGACCCTGAAATTCGATCTTATCAAAATAACCGGAATCCTTTACAGTTTCATTGCTCCACATCCATCCTACAACTGGATACCGGTTTATAACAGAAAAAGTGGCAGGGAATCTCCAGCACAACTTTATCGAGCAATTTCCAGTGAAAGCATCAGTCAAAGACATTGAAAAGTTCAAGATTCGGCAAGCAACAGCACACCACCTATTGGCCTTCGAATCCCATTCTCCTTCACCGATTAGGGTAGTGCTAGGATCAAAATTATAGTAGCCATAATAAACATTGGTGACATTTTGAAACTTCAATAACAATTGCATCTTACCCTCCTCCAAACATCGAATCGTAGTGAAGCTCATGGCCTTGGGTAAAAACCCGACATCTGTGCCAAGAGGGTTGCACTTACCACCTTCACAAACAATCTTGTATTCCAAGTCAAAGGCCGAATTCCACTTCAAGGCCGAGCACAAACCTTGCCCCAGTTTCTCACTAGACAAATTATCTCCTTTACCATCATCAAATTTATCAAAAGACCCAATCCCTCCCTCCTTCTCTATCAAACTATACTCATAATCGACACTTCCACTACTCAAAGCCAGTACAGATACAGTCCCAAAATGATCTGCACCACCAGCACCATCACCACCGTCCAAGCTCTCCAAAACCCCACTAACAAAACTACTGTTAATACTCGATTGCAGCGGATAATTCAGCTTGAAAACGGCATGGAAACTACGGTTGAAAAACACGCCAGATCCGACCATGCAAAGCTTACCTGAAGATTGAGACCAGTACCCATTAAGCCTGAACTTCACCGTACCCCGCCTGACGGGGATTCTCGGCCCGCGGACGTGAAATTCGCGCAATCTCCGGTTCTTCGGCTTCCCAAAGATCGCACTCACATTGAGGTCCGCGAACACCAGCGTCCCATGCAGACTAATCACGCCCTCGGACTCGGTCCTGCGCATCGCCAAGGGAACGAACGACACCCCCCTCTTCCGATCATGGCTGGACTCCGCCCCACTCCGCCGGCCACCATCGGCCGAGAAGAACCCGCCGTAGAATTGGAGGAGTTCGACGTACGAGGTGGCCGATTCGGAGGGGATTTTGGGCTGCCGGGGGACCACGCCGCCGCAGTGCTCGTCGTAATAGGAGTCGAAGTTGCCGGAGTGGATTCTCGCCGTGGCCGCGGCGATGCCCAGGAAGCAGGCGGCCGCGAAGAGGAGGAGGGCGGCGGGAGAGGACGTGGGTTCCATTGGGTTTCCGCCGGAGGACGGAACGACGGAAATGGGCAGTGGCTAGAGGGACGGCGAGATCGAGGGAGGGCGCGCCGAGGGGTGTCAAGACGCCATCGATGGGGATGCAGTGAAGCTATTTGTAGAAAGGCGCAGCAGAAAAACGCAGGAGTTGACGACGGATCTCTGTCTTTTTGCGGAGACTTTTGGCCATTGGGTTTTACGTTTTCTAGAGCTAAAAAAAGGCAGGAATCTTTCGGCCGGCGAGGTCAGAAAGGGGAAAGAATAGGGAATTTTACAAATGCCAACAAAAAATAAAATAAAAAGACCTACACGAGTTTAATTTTTTTCATTTTATATCTTTCCTTCTATTTCCATCCCTCAAAAGGATAATTTTTTTTATTTATTTCTCTACATTCCCTATCGAATAGCCTCTCAGTTCCCACCCAAGCTTTTCTTCCCGATACGCTTATTTATTTCCTCTAATGAGCTTTTTAAAATTTTGTTCATGTCCAATTTCTTTCTTTTCTTTTTTTTCATCCTTGAAAGGGTTATTTCTTTTTTATTTATCTATTGCTCTATCTTTATGTGTTTATACGTAAGTAAATATTAACTAATCATCAAGGTAATGGAACAAGAGAATGTAATTTGTTATAGATTTTGATAATGGATGTCTTGAAAAGGCATTTATCAAATATCCATTTAAGAAAAGATCATGATTGTTAATATGTTATATTTTTTCATGTCGTGTGATTAGTGCATTTTGAAATCAAGACATTTTCTTGATAAAGCATGGTTAACTCGTGTCCCAAGAACACTAGAAAAACTTGTTGATGATATCTCTTCATTAACTGATAATCGACGTGTAATTTGAGCACATCTCGCGATCTTTTCGAAATTAAGGATGTCTACTTTACAAGAAAAAGTAACTGGGAAAAGTTTTTATTTTTCGCACGAGCTTTTCCGTCCGAAGCCATAGAAAAAATTCCAGAAGAGGTACAAAGCTCACTCAGAAAAGTGAGCAAATCGAAATGGAGGATAAGGTCAAGATGGGCGTTGTGATCATCGAAACGATGACGTGACGATGATTCCAAATCAGAATAAATAACTTTCGGATGACGGAGGGCACTTTCGAGAGTGCCATCATGCGTATTGACTACCTGGGCAGCAACCGGGAAGTTGCTGATGCTTTGTTTCACGCGAGATTATTATTAAAAAAGTCACAAAATTTATTATAAATTTTCCAATTTAATCTTAAATATTTTGTAATTGTACAAATTCAGTCCATTTGGACAAATCAACACTAATGTAACGACATTAACGTAGATAATATTTGAATAATATTTTATTTTAAATATTTATTATTATTACTTTTTTCTTTCTCTTTTTTTTTTCTTCACTTCCTCCTCCTTCCTCTAGCTGGTCGGGCAAAGACAAGGTCAACGAGGGATCTCACCAGCCTCGAGGAAGCCTAGTTGTGGCTGGGCGACCTTGCCAAGTCAAAGGTTACGAAGCACTGACACTTTTCAAGAGCTTTCGTGTCGTGTTGGATACTTCGACATCGGACACTTCGACACGTGTTCGATACTTTCCGACACTCGATCAACCTGTGTCGGAAAATTCGACACCTGATCAACACTGACACTCGAGTCGGAATTCTGACGTATGAGTTTCCCGACACATGATTCTGATATCTAGGTCAATTTAAAATTTTAATAAATGAGAGGTCTATATGTGTGTGTGTGTGAAAATAAAACACAACAATAAAAATAATAAATGGAAAAAATAAAAAAAAAACCTAGTATTCTCTTCTCTTATGACTCCAACTTCTCGTGATACACAATTCATCACTTAATTTTTTTTTTCTCTTCTTCCAATATATTTATCATGCGAGTCCAAAATATGGATCGCTTGTTTTTTCTCCAAATTTTATGAATTATTAAAATAGAGTTGAATTTGTCAAATTGAAACAATGAATAATATTAATAAATTGCAGATTAATGTTTTTAGTGTATATTTATTCTAGGCTTATTTATTTATTTAGTCATAAATGTATACATATAAATATATATTTAACATATAACGTGTCCCAACATGTCAAAATTTTCTATTTTTTGAGAAATGACGTGTTGACGTGTCGTGTCGTGTCGCGTGTCGCGTATTAGTGTCAGTGTTACTTAGGTCAAGTGGACTCTAATGAGGGTTGCTAGTGGCTAGGCGAGACTTGCCCTCATCAGATCTAATGAGAGTCAAGCCTTGTTGGCCATGGACGACACTTGAGCTCGCTAGATCCGGTGAGGTTGTGTCTTGCTAGAGGCCGCAACCTCGCCAGATTTGGCAAGGCCTCACTCAGCCATGGTGAGGGCGGCCTTGTCATTGCTAGGCAAGGCTTGCCCTAAGGAGGAAGGAGGTAGGAGGAGAAAAAAGAAGAAAAAAAATTAATAAAAATTCGAATAACATAAAATATTATTAAAATATTATTCATGTCAATATTGGTCGGTCAAAATTAGTTGAATAGACTGAATTAACAAAAAAAGAGTTTAAGACTAAATTGAAAAAAAAATTAAAATAAATTTAGGATTGTTTTGATAATTTTCTCCTTTTTTTCTCACAACAGGGTTTCACATTTGTATTCATAAGCCACTGCCAATCTAACAGTTCCTACATTACGATCTCCCGTGTTCGAATCCTATTAAAGGCTCTACCATGTTGAGATCCATCTATAATTTCCAATGCACAACACAACTTCAATCTATAATTTGTATAATTTACAATGCATGACACAACTTCGATTTCCCACCAAGTCATGTAACTATGCATATGGATCGCCCACCTATTCTTCGACACGACATGATCCATAACGTAATAGATTATTTGTCGAACGCCTGTATCCTCTTCGGATATGGTACGTTAGTCTTTCTCTAAACCATCAACAATTTGCACACATCTGTCAACAAATCTCATCCAAGTTGGTGCAAGTTAAGGCCGGGATTACAACTGGTATAAGGATTAATGGAAAATTAGCAATTCAACGATGTAAATGATGGCAACAATCTCTTGCATAATTTTCACTCACTAAACTGTTTTGCAGCTTACTGACAAAAAAAAATAAAAAAACTATTTTGCAACTTTTCAAACTAAAGGTTTACTTCAGTGGCCACCCTTCCAACTTGAAAGAAAGAGGTAAGGGATTCGAATCCCCATCTTTTCAGGGGTTGAGGTGGGAACACATTAGTTTTAGAAGTGGGTTTCGACTCCCACGCCTTGCAAGAAGACAGGACAAAAGTCTGAATGAGAGTTGTTAGCATAGGCGTAGACTAAGACCGACAAAAAAAAAAAAAAAACTAAAAGAACAAAAACTGTTTTGCAGCGTGGAACCCCGCAGCACCGCACATCTCTCTAAGGAGTTACTGATAAGGCAATGCCTCCTTTGTGAACCCTATATCAGGCAGATTGAATCGAAACTATCCCCACTATGTCGCAGTCGCAATACATAAAAATCAAAATTATAAGAAAGATGAGATCCATTAAAGGAAGTACAGAAAAGCTCTACCCTGATGCCTTGCAGTGATCTACGCACAAGATCTCTTGCCACATGGGATTCATCAGTCATATCCGGATATAAGAAGCAAGATTAATGCTCCCATGATCCTAGAAATATTACATCAATCCGGAGGAATTCAGGAATGGATCACCAGAAAAATCCTGAGACTCAAAGCATGTGCTATGATGGTATTACCCTCTCAAAAGGTGCTTGGCACTCAGCAGACAATACATTGAGCAAGCAGCATGTCCAACTGGTGCCCATGATGCAGATGTAGCATTGGCACCATTATTGGCAAATGACCATGGAAAAAATCATTCCTACGCTGCAACGGCGACCTTCTCCGACTTCTTAACTGCTGACTTGACAGGTTTCTCATCGTCTGTCTTCTCAGGTTTCTCAATTCCTTGAATGTCAGTTATCCTCAACTTGGTGAGTTCCTAAGAAGGGGGGCAAAAAAGGTAGGTCAGTAGAAATTACCAGAAGGTGAATGAACAGAAAAACAGTAATTTCTTCATCAGCTGATCTATGATGTACCTGTCGGTGTCCTTTGGTTCGCCGGTAGTTCTTCCTCCTCTTTTTCTTAAAAATAATTACTTTTGCATCTAATGCCTGAAGTATTAAATGAAAAGGAGTTAAGTGTCATATGATGGGAAAAAAAGATGATATCCTAACTTTTAGAAGGGACTAAATTCTTACTAGGCAGGGCAGTAAGTAGAAAGAGCAAATAAAATGCAGTCAGTGTACCAATGCCTTCGCATATGACTAAGTAGTTAAAAAATTCTGTATAAAAGGAAGTTTCGTTCACCCATGATTAGATGGTCATGTTGTATGGGTCTGATAACTTCTTATACCAATCAAGAACTTCTAGACAAAATGCAAATCAGATAAGTACTCACCTGTTATGGATCTGACAAAGGATCACAACCGAACAAGATTTTACACATGACTCAGCTCGACAGATCATTTACAGAAGACATGCCAACTCTCAGAACTTAAGTTCACACTTCCCAAAATCATTTGAGTATTCAACACCATTTCTTAGGAAGGCCAAATAAGCACAGGATGACCTCTCTCTCTCTCTCGGTGTAGTGTGAAAGTGGGTGATGATGATGCAAAACTCACATGCTCCTCGACGACTGCATGTACAGCTGCATCTGGAACTGTCGGTCTGCCAACAATTGTCTGAGTCTGTGAGCCGACCATCAGAACTTTGTTCAAAATTAACTGCGCCACATAAAGAGTTCTAAGCATTGAATACACAATTCTATTGGACAAAGGACAACAAAAAGAGAAAATTAGGCAACCTAGATGTAGAATATTTTGCTTGTAGATTAATTTATGGGCAGGCAAATAGTAAACCACAAGAAAAGACAGCACAAGTCATGTTAAAGCCTATTGCTCTAGGATGATTTCCAGGGGTTGTTGACAAGTTTAACGCACACTCAGAAGGAAAAAAGACAAAAAAAAGAAGCACAAGTCCAAACCATCATCCAAAAGGGACAGATAATAATTCGGCACATCCAAAATTTTAAGGAAGAACAATGCAATCATGAATAGAAGCTTCCATTAATGCAAAAAAGAAAGTGCAGACAGTTTGCCTCATTTACTTAGGTGAATATTTCACTTCTAGGAGAATGGGTATGGAACTAGAAGGAATGAAAATATATACACACCCTGTCATTGGAAGATAAAAAAGGCTACTAGATTTAACAGAAGGCGAACTCCAATGAGATGGTTGATGGTTTTATATCCAAAGCATAACAATTTGCATTTTGTTGTATTATAAGTAAATAATGAGCTATCGCCATGTATTATGAGGCCAAATGAGCAGAACCAAAAGAAACAACTACTCTACTACATCAAGAAAATTGAAGGCTAGGTACAAGCTGAGTACTAAATGATACAGAACGAAAAAACTGTCTTTCCGTATTCTCTCGGTGGTGGTTACTGTGTTCTGAAAAAGTCGATCTTTGTATATCAATTCAAGAAAATTCTTCTTTCAATACAATTTCATTCCCGCCTCAAACATCAGTACCGCTCAAAAGCCGACTTTAGACTTGATTCATGATCAATTGAAACTCCAACAGAGATTGGTAAAGACAACTCCCAAGGAACTAGTGCTTCAAGCAACCTCACAGTAGTCACAAGTTACTTAGAATAGTAAACAATATCGGACGGCAACCTAGCAGATTACTAGCAGAATGATTCATCAAATATACCCACGTCAAGATTCGCGAGCAACATTCATTAGCTTGCAATGTACCTTGTCATTGATGTCGCAGAACTTGAGCCGCTCCGTGAAAACGCAGTCCCCATTGCTCACCTTGAACTGGTGCGATCCAATCTACACACCACACGCCTAGCAGCTAAACACATGAATACGACCAAACCCGAAAAAAAGTAACGAACAGAACACCACCGCGGATCACCGAACCTGAACGACGGCGAAAACCGGCTCGTAAGGCGTGAAGACCCGGTCCGACCTCTGCAAGGGGCCGAGCACCGTGTACCCAATCGCGGCGGCCTCGGCCTCCCTCTCCTCGGGCGTGTAATCCCACTTGGACCGCGAAGAGGCCTTGCCGGTCTCGCAATCGCTATCCTCCATGACCTCGCCTCCCTCGCCGTCCGACTCCCCGTCCTCGCCCTCCTCCTCCTCATCCTCGTCCCCCTCGTCCTCGTCCTCGTCGTCCTCGCTCCTCCTGTTGGAGCAGAAGAGACGCGCCCGCGGCTGCCACGGAGGGCACCGGCTCGGCTCGAGGCTGGGCGACACCCGCCGCGCTTGGAAGAGCGATTGGGGAAGGAGCGGAGCGGTGAGGGGCGGCGGCGGGGTCTTGAGGCGGCGGAGCGACGAGGAGAGAGGCGCGGCGCGGCGGGTCAGGGCTTGGAGGCAGCGCCGGCTCGCCATTGCCGCCTTCTGGTTTGCTTCTTCTTCTCCTTCTTCTTCTTCCTCTTTCAGTTCATTTTCGCAGAGGCGCGGTGGCGACTAGGGTTTTAGCTCGGTCCGGCCGGGGTTCTCCTTCTCGCTCATTTCTTCTTCTTCTTCTTCTTCATTTTTTTATTTTTATTTTTATTTATTTTTCCGGTTAAATGGAGGATTTCATTAGAGAGAAGTTTTTAGTTCATAATAAAAACAGTTACGAAAAATTCCAAACTAATAAATATGTGATAAATTTATTTCAAATTTATTTTTTAATCAAAAACAAAAAATTGTTGCACTTTTGATAAATTTATCTAAACTAGTACATTTGTAACAAATTTACTCTATGTTAATTTTTAAAAACTTTTATTAAGAAATTGTTGAGTTTGGTAACACGTGAAAGTTGAGTAGTGCATTATTTTGGGATTTTACTTTTCATCTGTCACGGTTGTATTAGTTTTATAGTTTTTGTGGTATTATTCCAATTTAACAAATGATATGTTTGTAATAAATATATTAGTTTGAGTTTTTGGCTATTAAAATAATTAATTTTGGGTAAATTTATCACAAATGTACTGATTTAGGGATTTTTTTTTTTGTGGTCATTTGAGATAAATTTATCATAAGTATGCTGGTTTGAGGTTTTTGATGATAAAAAAAAAAAATCAGTTTATGATAAATTTATTAAATGTGTATTAATTTTGGGTTTTTTACGATATTGACTCAAATGAAAATGGCAATGCTAGCTCTTGTTTTGTGCAATCAAGTCATAAAAATTTATAAGAAAAAACAATATATTCAAGGGTACATTTATCCTAAAAGTTTGTAAATCCTCAATTTTTATTGGAAAATGCAATTGGGTATAATAATACGATGAGAAATACAATTTAAGAGTGTAATGTAAGGACTTTTTGAGCGATCTGCATGCAATTTTAAGTATTGTTCATTGAAGATTTGATTGCACTTTTTTTAAGAAAACTCTAGACTTAATTGAATCAATGAAAGATTTGGAACTTGATTACATTTTGTATACAAAATTTAGGACATCCTGTGCAATAATTCTAACACATGATAAGAACAACAATTTCCTGATGACCTACAATCCTCCATCGGCTTTATCAACTCCTTGCATTAATGCAATAGTGAATGTAATCTTTTGATGCTCTTCTCCTTATGCAAGGTAGTAACTAGGGCACAAATGATAATCCATTATATTCCCGAACTCTATCTTTTGTTTAATTTCTATTCCTTAAATAAGTTTCTAAGCAAAAAATAAGCGTTTAATAAGGACATAAAATTTATATTCCTAAAACATAAATTCATTTGATAGACTTTCTTAAATATCTCTATCTCGAGCGGCTGGCGGCAGACGACGAGTGATTGGCAGTTGTGGATGGTGGATGGGCGATAACGGGTTGGTTGCTAGTTGAGAGCAAGGGCAAGAGATGACAAATGGTTTTATTTCTCATTTATATTCCAAATATTAAAAAAAAAAAAGAGTAGAAAAAATTATTTTTCATTTTTATTCCAAACATATTTTTTAGTTAAATTTTTTTCCCGAAAATAGAAAAACAAAATTGCCTTACCAAACGAATATGTATTTTAAACCTGTTCTCATAAAGAAATAAAATAAAAAATAGAGAAATAGAATAGTTATCATGCAAATCCTAATATAATGATTCCAATTCAAAGAAGTTTCATGATACATGAGAGCAATCATTTACCACTCTATTAACCGAGAAGTTCGAATCTCTCACTTCTAGCCAAAGTCTCGACGATAACTAGTATTGTCCTTTTGTCATGGGTTAACAGTTCTTTGATTGCGGAACAACTTGTGCAGCAGCTAGCGAGCAGAAGTCGCCAGACTAGCCTTTGTTCAATAGCTGTCCAAGGGAACAATAAGGTGTATACCTTCCTTATATGAGGTCATATCATGCCCGGTTTAGCTCAAGTGTTTTAGTCCATCGAGCGAGACAACATATCACTTTAGGCTGACTACTAGTTTTGGCCCGCCATAGCCTGATTAGGAGTGCGGCATAAGCTCCTGACCAGTTTGTACACGGGAGGCTAACCCTATCTTGAGAGCTCCTAAATAATATTAATTTTCTATTCTAGAACTCCTAATACCAATCGTCTTGACTTCACTCCTACGGACCAGTTGTATTCATCTTCTCTACATCACTTACTTTTCACTTGATAACCCCAAATTCCACTATCAAGCATGACATATATGAGAGAATCAACGACTGTGACACTTCGCACTAATTCGGAGAATTCAACCACCCCGTTTCAACTATCATCCCGTAATGTTCCTTCGGCACTAGCTGCATGAACTTTAAAAACTCATGATTGCTCTATCTGCGTCAAGTTCGTGCCGCCTCTCTAGTGGCGACTTCTAAGTAAAAAGAATGTTTAAAATACGAAGAACATGTAAAAAAAAAAAAAACAATTAACAACATATAGAAATCATCATAGTTCAAGAATTTTTTTATTTTTTATTTTTGCGTAAAAATTAAAAAAGAAATATTCCAATTTATAGAAATCATCGAGAATTTTTATGATTGTAACAGGCGTAAAGAGTTCATACTTACGTAATAAACCCCATTGAAAAGCTAAAGCAAACAAACAAGAAATCAAGAAGAGAAATTATGATCTCCAATGATGCAAGACACACATATAAAGGACAAGTAAAGAGATTGTGATGTTTCACATCACAAAAAACTGGACATGAACAACGAAATGCATCTTCATCTTGGCAGATCATAAAAGAGCGATTGATCGTCCTCCAGCAAAGTCAGCTCCACATCTGCTTCCGATCGTGTCAATGTGGAGACGGCACCCAAAGGATAGATAGATCCAGTTCTTATGTGGTCGATCTCTTCATCATTTTGCCAGACGACCACAGGATTTCGGAGGGATCGTACTCGCTCCAATTCCATCGCCACTTCCTTCATTGTGGGCCTATACCTTCCCTTAAGGTTTAAGCATCTTTTCGCCAGGTTAGACACAGCATTAATTTCTTCTTTCTCCCCATGATCTAATACCTCCTTATCAAGACTATCGAACAAACGGTTCTCCTCCATCAAAATGTTGAAGTATGTGGCTAGACATCTTCCTTCTTCCGCCCTCAGTTCGCAAATTGGTTTTTCTCTGGTTAGTAGCTCAACAAGAACAACCCCAAAGCTATAGACATCACTCCTATCCGTAAATTGACTTGTTCGGAAGAATTCTGGGTCCAAGTATCCAACCGTTCCATGCACCTTTGCGGTCACGTGAGTTTGGTCGATGGTAATTGATCTGGAAGTTCCAAAATCCGCCACTTTGGCTCGAAAGCTTTCGTCTAAGAGTATATTCGATGACTTGATATCTCGATGATAAATCGGGATGGCTGCAGCAAAGTGCAAATACGAAAGAGCCCCAGCAACTTCATTAGCAATTCTTAACCGTGTCTCCCATGATATAGGAAATCCTCTACATGGATCATGAAGATATTGGTAGAGAGTTCCATTGGGGACAAATTCATATACTAAAAGAGGAACTTCACACTCCAGGCAAAATCCCAACAGCTTGACCACATTTCTATGATTGATTTCGGAGAGAATAATAGCCTCATTGATGAACTGTTCGACTTGTCTTATATTGACAACTTTAGATTTCTTGACTGCGATGATCGTTCCATCTATTAACATTCCCTTGTAAACTGTTCCTTGACCACCTTGACCTAGTATTCGGCTCTCGTTAAAATGGTCTGTAGCTATGTATAACTCTGTTGAGGCGAATAACTTACCTTTCGCCTTGTGATTGTCTTCAATAGAAGATAGGCGTTGTTGCAATACAAGTCCACCATTACGTTGGAAGAACTTTTGCTTGAGCTTTGCCGCACGCCTTCTTTTAATGAACTTGTACAACCACCATGAAAGCCAAAGTAATACAATGGCTCCAACACTTGTGCCCGTACCTGTGTAAAGAAAAAGTCAATTGCAAATGCTTTAGGAACCTAACAGATACTATTCGGAGAGTTTTTCTTCACTCTAGGATTTACATGACCAATTTCACCATCATTATCAACGAATTTGCTTCCGCCAATCTGAAAAAGTGCCCTCTTGCTTTTGAAGAGAGAAAATAGAAAGGAGGATTCACTCAACAAAATAATTCGAAAGCCCCTCAAGTGCCATGCATCTTGGGAAAATTTGTTCAAAAAGTTCTAAACTATCATATGACGGCCAATTCAATCCTAAACCTTTTAATTATGCCAATTTAGTTCCAAACCTCTTGACATTTTGCCAATTCAATTCTAAACTTTCGAATATATTTAATAGAAGTCCTAAAACTTGTTATAAAAGTGCAATTGAGACCTAATTCCAAAACTTATCAAATTGGTGCAATCGAGTGCTTTCATTAATTTTGTCCAATTTCACTAACTTAAAATGCTGACATGGCTTTTTTATTACTTTCTCTCTCCTATGTGGCGCCGACATGGCCAAAACAAGAAACATAAGCTCAAAATGATGTCATTTTCGTCCAAATTTAATTTTAAATATAAATATTAATTAATGATTTTTTTTTTTAAAGGTAGCATACCCCACCCCAACCAACGATGGCCGTCAATCTGATCTGGGGAGAGCTGCAACCCTCGCTTGTGGTTGGCTAGGGTCACCTAGGCCTAGCGATCTCTGCCGATCCTCGCCCCACCATTGCTAACCCTTTCAGGTGATGGCGGGGCGGCGGCGGCCTCGCTATTTTTTATATTAAAATCTTGTTTATTTTTTAATTTAATTTAATTAATATTTATATTTAAAATGAAATTTGTAGTAAAATGTCGTTTTGGGGGTTATCTTTGTTGTTTTGACCACGTCATCGTTGTGTAGGAGAGAGATAGTAATAAAAAAAAAACCACATCATTTTTTCCATTATCCAAATTGGACGAAGTTAACAAAAGGACTCGATTGCACTTTCAGAAAGTTATAGAATTTAATTGGACTTCCATGATAAGTTTTAGGACTTTTAGTAAACATATCCACTTTTAGTAAAAATCAAATTTGTAGTAAAATGTCGTTTTGGGGTTATCTTTGTTGTTTTGACCACGTCATCGTTGTGTAGGAGAGAGATAGTAATAAAAAAAAAGAAGCCACATCATTATTTTCCATTATCCAAATTGGACGAAGTTAACAAAAGGACTCGATTGCACCAATTTAACAAGTTCTATGACTCGATTGCACTTTCAGAAAGTTATAGGATTTAATTGCACTTCCATGATAAGTTTTAGGACTTTTAGTAAACATATCCACTAAACCTTTTATTTGTGTCTATTTAGTGATCAACTTTTTGAGAATTTGCCAATTTAGTCTTAAACATTTTATCAGACTGTGGGACACCTGGAGTGCCATAACTTGGCACAGAGGGACACTTAAGTGCCATAACTTCAAAATGGTACACTTAAGTGCCAATATCGGAGTAAAATGGAACACTTAAGTGCCACTCCGGCGAAAATCCGGCCAAATGGCTGACGTGGCAACTTTCCGGCGAGTTTGGTCCAAAACGGCGTCGTTTTGCATACTGACGTGGCGGAGAAAATGCAAAAACGACGCCGTTTCGTGTCTTATGTATAAATAATTAATATAAAAATTAATTTAATTAAATTAAAACTTAATTTTATTTAAAATATTCTAAAAAATTTAAAAATTTAAAATTTAAAAACTTAAAATTTAAAAACTAAAAATTTTAAAAACTAAAAAATTTAAAAATTAAAATTTTAAAAACTAAAATTGTAAAAAAACTTAAAATTTAAAAAACTTAAAATTAAAAAACTTAAAATTTAAAAACTAAAAATTTTAAAAACTAAAAAATTTAAAAATTAAAATTTTAAAAACTAAAATTGTAAAAAAACTTAAAATTTAAAAAACTTAAAATTTAAAAACTTAAAATTTTAAAAATAAAATTTTAAAAAAATTAAAATTTTAAAAATTTAATATTTTAAAAAAATTAATATTAAAAAAATTAAAATTTAAAAAATTTAAAAAATTTAAAAACCTTAAAATTCAAAAAAAATTAAAATTGCCACCTCAGCCGTCCCCTTTGGCCCCCCCTTTTAAAAAAATTTAATTTTTTTAAATTTTAAGTTTTTTTTTAAATTTTAAGTTTTTTTTTTAAATTTTAAGTTTTTAAATTTTTTAATTTAAATTTTTTAATTTAAATTTAATGTTTTTTTTAAAAAAAAAATTAAGTTTTTTAAGTTTTTAATTTAATTTTTTAAATTTTAAGTTATTTTAATTTTAAGTTATTTTTTTAATTTTAAGTTTTTTAATTTTAAGTTTTGTAAATTTTAAGTTTTTTAAATTTAATTTTTTTTTTAAATTTTAAGTTTTTTAATTTTAAGTTTTGTAAATTGTAAATTTTAAGTTTTTTAAATTTTAATTTTTTTAAATTTTAAGTTTTTAATATTAAGTTTTGTAAATTTTAAATTTTAAGTTTTTTAAATTTTTTCGTTTTAAATTTTTTCGTTTTTTTAATTTTAAGTTTTTTTTAATTTTAAGTTTTTTTAATATTTTTAATAAAATTAATATTTAATTTTAATTTAATTAATTTTTATATTAATTATTTACACATCGGACGCGAAACGGCGTCGTTTTTGTATTCTCTCCGCCACGTCAGCGTGCAAAACGACGCCGTTTTGGACCAAACTCGCCGGAAAGTTGCCACGTCAGCCATTTGGCCGGATTTTCGCCGGAGTGGCACTTAAGTGTTCCATTTAAGTTCGAAACTGGCACTCAAGTGTACCATTTTGAAGTTATGGCACTTAAGTGTCCCTCCGTGCCAAGTTATGGCACTTGGGCTGTTCTTCTGCCCATTTTATCATATTACTAATGTAGTCCTTTTGGTTAATTTCGGCCGAAATCATTGACGTGGCGATCTAGCTAGCAACTACTATCTACGTAGCATAGTCGACACTTGCATGGACAATTTTTAAATTTTTAAATTTTTTTTTTGAATTTTTGAATTTTTTTTTTTCGTTTTTTGGTCATTGAACCTTTGAACTAAATGTAGCGAGTGCTTGCCAGCCCTCACTATGGCCGACAATGGTGCTATGGCCCTCACTTAGGCCCTTGTTCGGGGGTGAGGGCTGTGAACCCCTCCCTGTGGCCCGCAAGGGCTCACCCAAGCGTTGGTGATTGAACTAAAAAAGAAAAAAGTAAAGAAAAGAAGAAATTAAAAAAAAAATCCAAAAAAAATTAAAAGATGTCAATGTCAACGTTGACCATGCCATGTAGGATAACCAACATTGACTAGACTATCATGTTAACAATTTTCAGCCAAAATTAGCCAGAATGACTACATTGATAATTTGTTAAAAGGTTCATGATTGAATTGTCAAATCCTCAAAATGTTTGAGATTAAATTGACATAATTAAAATGTTTAAAACTAAATTGGCAAATTGTCAACGGGTTTAAGACTATCTTGGCATAATTGAAAGGTATAGGATTGAATTGGCCACCATACATTAATTTTAGGACTTTTTGGACAATTTTTCCATGCATCTTAAATGAAGATTTCAATCAAATTGTCAAAAGCATAGAATTGGAAAATAAAATTGAGTTAAAAGCATTTTTGAATGTGCAGATTATGAAAGCACAGTTTATCTGAGCAGAGATGGCAATATCTTTCGCCTTCATGCAGATGAAATTGGTGTATATACTGTCACGTACCGGGAGCAGGAGAAAAAAGAGAGGGCGGTGACGTACTTGTAATGATGATGGCCTTTGTGTCTACGCAGTAGTATGATCCCGGTCGATTCACACACTTCCCTCGGCAGATGTTTGGATTTTCTTTGCACTCATCGATATCTGATGGATATTAAATGATGGATTAATGAAGGAAGGAAAAATAACAAATTGTTTCTAGATAGATGACTAAACATTCAGCAGTCAAATTCTCTCTTGGATTCTCTTATATTACCGATTTGTGAGCATCCATTGTGTGATTTGAAGAATTTATTCATGCCAACTATATTCGCAGAATTTTCATTGGTTTCGAGCTTGCATATCATCCTACTTGATTTTCGATAAAGAATATGCTAAGATGCAAAGTAGAAGCAGACGTTCTAAGCTCACCTTGGCATCCATGGGGAAGAAAGTAATTCCCTCTGTAGCGTGGATTGCAAGAACAATATAGTATAGTTTCCAACCCAGGCCTGACGTTTTGCTGGCACGAGCCGGAGTTGTTATTGACGAGCCTATTGCTTTGTTGCCTCAGTAGTTGTTCCGCATATTGGGTAATCGCCCATTCGAGCATCACAGGAACATGTGGCGGTAAACTTCTCAGATCAGCTTGTTTCAACCATGCAAGCTCGACCAAGAAGGCGAACCTGCATTTTGCATCATTTGACGAAACGACTTCGCCCTCGAAAGTCTGGAATTCCACACTGTATTTGCCGATATCATCGATGACTGAAGTCACACAGCAACCCGTACCATTAACGCACTGGTTTAATCCGAGAGTCCCGTCTCCACCGCAGGAAGACTTGCATCCTATGAGCTTCCCTGGGGTATCACCGATGGCCATCAAGGCCTGGTTGTCACAACCTCCAGCAACAAAATAGTTTCTATGCCGGGAGTACGTGAAAATTCTGTTACCGCTCCTTAAGTCCACTGGCTTATCGTTTTGCTGTTCGGTCGAACAATTCGGATGTGAGTACGATATTGGCTGGCGGACACTAATGTAGCCTGGGAAGGATGAACTTTGGGGTAGCTGGACATCCGACACCACCACGCCGAATTTCTTAAGTACCGGAGTAGAGATGCTCTGGTTCTTTTGGCAATCGATCTCGTACCAGGGATCCAAGAAGCAGCCAGGTCCAATCCCAAAAGGGTACGGAATGTTTGTCAGATGGCCGCACGCGTCCGGACAGCCTGGCCAGGCCAGACTCTGAGGAGGCGGCTGTGCAGCATCAGCCGAGCGGTTCGCCGCGAAAACAAGCACAAGAGCAAGGAAGGCCGTCGCCAGGATCACCTTCTCCCTGTTCATCCTCCACAGCCTGCTCCCACAGCTAGCTATTGAATTGTCAAGCAGCACGCCATGAAACATATGACGCTCCCTGTTCTTCTCTCTCGTTGATTGATGACGCCTCTCTCAGTCTCGGGTGTTCTGTCTCTCTCGCCCTCTCTATTTATTTACTCGTAGCAGTTGGCACTCGACGGAACTACTCGACTCGACTCTGCCATTCGACTTTTATCCGTCGATGGAATCAATGGTGGAGTACGCATGCATATCCGTTTATTGTTCCTATTCTTGCCAAATATGGCGGTAAATTTTATGTCGTATTGTCCATTAAACATGACGTCAGGCGTGATCATAGCCTGTTTAACGGGTAATTTGAGCTGGGGGCTTAAACCAATACGTGGATTTAGAGATAATAATATGGATGAAATCTAGGAAACTTGCCGATAACCTAACAAGTCCCACAATGATTGCCGCCCAGATGCTTCTCGTAAGTGTCATCCTAAGAATGCCAAAACTCTGTTGTTATTGTACTTGTATCCATGAAATCATGTTAACAGGATAATTGTCCAAAAAGATCTAATCCTATTATATAGCGGTCAATTTGGTCATATTTATCGAAAATTTGATAAATTTAGTTTTAAATCTTTTGATAATTTGGTTCCCTTGGCCAATTTTGATTGGAAATAGATGACGTGGATATCTTTTATAATTCTTCGAAAAAAATTCTTGAGTTCTTTTAATAAAATTTTAAATTTTCTTTTCTTTTCACCGTTCTACGTGGCCCAAGCTTGTGGCCAGCAAGGGTGACCAGCCATCACTGAGGCCCAAGCGACCCCTGCTGGCCTTTCGGGGAAGAAGAATAGAGAAAAAAAAATGAAAAGAAAAAATCACAAAAATTATTTATATTAGCATTGATTGTGCTATGTAAAACACCTAACGTACACGTCATTAATTTCCATCCAAAATTGTACGATATGCCTAATTAGTAAATCGTCAAAAGATTTAAGTCTAAATTTGCAAAATTGAAAATTTTAGAATTGAATTAACCACCGTACAACAAATTTAGAAATTTTTAGATAATTTTCCCTACTAATAATTATTTCACTATAAATGGTGACTTTCCCAAGTAGTGAAAAAATCCTTCCCTAAAAGGTTCATTTTGCTTTTTTGTGGAAAGGGGTTCTACGTTGATCTTAAACAGGCAAAACGCTTGACTTCATAGTGAAGATGAACGGTAAATTATGAAGTATTGGAAATGATAAACCAACCGTTGACGAGGAAAAGACAACATGCTAATTCATTGGTCGGAAACATTGGGGAATTCGCGTGTGATAGAGACTAACAATGATTACCAACTGTGGGTATCCAAATCCCACTAAATTATAACTGCTAACGAGCGGTTTGTATCCGGTCACAACCGCACATTTCGAGATTCCATTGGTCCTATTTGTAAGCGGTTACGACTTTCGAGATCATCGAAATACCAAACCGTCACTTCGCACCGACGCTCCCATTCGACATCCTTGGTCCGTGCGTTTTCCTTT
Organism: Eucalyptus pauciflora; assembly: GCA_007663325.1. Lineage (NCBI taxonomy): Eukaryota > Viridiplantae > Streptophyta > Magnoliopsida > Myrtales > Myrtaceae > Eucalyptus > Eucalyptus pauciflora. The sequence continues at coordinate 447,709 of VMYD01000063.1, forward strand.
CTATGTTCACGCTAATTGGCCATCCGACTGTCTTTATCACTGGATCATAATACACGTCCTCTGCCTTCCGGAGATTAACCATGTCGGGTAATCCACGGTGACCGTGCCATATAGTTCTCGATATCCACTTCTCCGCATGTCCTTTGAGTCATCTTTCTTAATCACACTCAATAAACCAATCAAATTTTACTATTTATTAGTTCCGAAGAATTGGCTATTTTTTTTTTTGTCAATGTAAACCAGGTAACTTTATGCTGGCCAACTGACCTGGGTACATGACGGGAAACGACCTAAAGTACCGAAATTTAAGACCCTAAGAAGTGCTTAGAGATCCTAGCGACTTTCTTGGAGTGATTTTTCCAAGTCTGATCGCCCTCCTCTCCTTCTCCTTCGTTTGGCATAACAAGCGCTAGATAGGTTCATGTCGTAAGAATTATTGTAGCCCACATGATATTATTAATTAATGGTTTAATAATTATTTAAATGCTATAAAAGAAATATTGGCTATGAAAAGTTACAACTCTCATGAAAAGGTGCAAGTTTTATGAGGAAGTTACGGTTCTTATAAAAATTTACTTTGATAAAAGGCCCTTATTGATAATTAGTATAAACAGAGTCTGGTCCTATCTGTACTTAAGACAACGAATGTTGTATTCTATCATCTATAAGATAAAATACATTAAGAAAAGTGAATCAAGGGAGAGAAATCAAATTTTTTCATCTCTTCAATTTCTACAACAATTATTTTCAATGATATTGCTATGGATAATGACATGCATTTTTTTTTTTTGGTAAGATAATAATACATTGAGCTTTAACCAAAACTATACAAAAGGTCCGGCACCAAAAAACTTACACTCATAAAGATAGACAAGTCAAAACGAGTGGAAGGGTGCCAACAAAAAACAACAACAGCCGCCAAAACAAAGGCAGTAGAACAGCCAAAACAAAGGCAAGAAACAACCTAAACAATGGCGATGAGCCTAAGAAACAACAACAGGACCACACCGATGCTTTAACTTCCATCGCATCACCCCACCTCCACAAGAATTAGAAGGGAGGGTTTGACACCGAAGGAGCAAAGATAGAAGGGTCAATGCCCCAATTACGTTGCAATCTCCTATTCCTAACAGTGTCTGCAACACAGGTAAAAGTCAAGGCCTTATCCTTGACAACTTTGATGAGGTGGTTCTTTAAAGTCAGAATTGACAATTGTTCTTCCCCAAAGAGAACGCTATTCCTCTTCTTCTAGATCACATAGCACAAGGCTCCAAAATAGAACTGAGCAATGCATTGATGAAATTCGTTGCCTGAGAGAAACTTAATTGCTCATTGGAGATTATCCGACCAAGCCCTATTCCACCAAGGGAGGTTGCATCTCGCCGCCCAAAAAAACGCAATATCAATAGTAATGCGACACCCAAAAAATAAGTGATCAATGAAATTAGGGCAAGTATTACAGAAAACACAAGTTGCACTCTCAATTCTTCCATAGGAAAGTAGGAGACTCTGGGTGGGAAGCCGGTTCTTCACAATGAGCAAAAGATTAAATTGATACCGAGGTATGATCGCATTGCTCCAGATAAGCTCGAACCAAGGCACTAAGCCCTTCTTCAACCTAACTTTTTCCCACACCGAAGCTACCAAGAACAAACCTGAACGGTTCTCCACCCAGCAAAACCAATCAGGATTTTGAGATAACACGGGAAGGGGGTGCTCCCAAGACTCCAAAATGGACTTGATAGCTTGGCTAGGTACATAATAAAGGTCCGCCACCTTCGCATGCTTGGATAATCCAAAACTATAAATGAGAGTGTCCAAGAAATACAAGTTTAGGGGGCCTTTAGGGTGCCAATGGTCAAACCAAATAGACACAGAATGACCATCCCCAACCCTCCATTAAAAGGCAAGTCGAAACTCCCTTCTAAGTTGGAGAATCTTCTTCCAGGCCCATGACCAAATAGTAGGCTTCTTGGCTATCCAGAAATTCTTCATTTTTAAGAAGTTTGAATGAATTTATTTACACCATAAGGACTCATTGTCAGTAAAGAGAATCCACAAGTGTTTAGGGGGCCTTTAGGGTGCCAATGGTCAAACCAAATAGACACAGAATGACCATCCCCAACCCTCCATTAAAAGGCAAGTCGAAACTCCCTTCTAAGTTGGAGAATCTTCTTCCAGGCCCATGACCAAATAGTAGGCTTCTTGGCTATCCAGAAATTCTTCATTTTTAAGAAGTTTGAATGAATTTATTTACACCATAAGGACTCATTGTCAGTAAAGAGAATCCACAAGTGTTTTAACATAGCCGTTGTGTTACAATCACGTAGCCTACGAATGTCGAGACCTCCTTCCTTTTTTGGAACGCAAACCTCTTCCCAGGAGACTTTGGCACCGCCTCTACCCAGACCCGGGGTCTTCTAGAGAAACTGTCTCGGAATTTGTTCAATCCTATCCAACATAGCCCTAGGAAATAAAAAAGACACTAGCCCAAAAGGCTTGAATGAAGTGAAGGACATACTTAATCAATTGAAGTCGGCCGGCAAAAGAAAGGAAGCGCTTGGCCCAAGATTGTACCCTCTCCGTGATGCGGTTGACAAGGGAGTTGCAATCCGCCTTACCTAGCTGCGATGTGATAATGGGGACCTCCAGATATCGAACCGGCAACTTTCCTTCGTGGAACCCAAGGGCAAGAGCAATTTGGTTCTGAGATGATGTCGACTCCACAGCAAGGGAAACCTCACTTTTGTTTATGTTTGGTCTTAGCCCACTCTAAGAGAAGAAGGTATCAAGGCCTTCCTTAAGGAGAGAAAACGAGGCCATATCTGCTTCACAGAAGAGGAAGACATCATTCGCAAAGAATAAGTGTGACAAACTCGATGCCTTGCACCTCCAGAAGAATTTGAACTCTAGTTGCCTTGATTGACGGTGAAGAATCCCCGAAAAAACCTCAATGACCAAGGTAAATAAATACGGCGACATAGGGTCCTCCCGACGAAGCCCCCTACCACTCGAGAAAAAAACCATGTAACTCCTCATTTAAGGAAACGGAGAACTTAGGTGTGTGCACGCAAACCATGATACGATGGATCAACTGATTAGGAAATCTAAAAGTATGGAGAACTAGCTCGAGGAAGTCCCAATCTACTGTATCATATGCTTTCTGGAAATCCACTTTGACTACACATTTAGGTGAATATGGGCCAAGGTGGAAAACACTAAAGAGTTCCTAGGCTAGGAGTATGTTGCGCCTGATCCGTCGGCCTTTCACAAAAGCACTTTGAGACGGGCTAATAATGGCTTGAAGAACGAAAGCCACTCGGTTGGCCAAGATCTTGGTAATGCACTTATAGATTGTGTTACAACAGGCGATGGGTCTGTAATCAGAAATTGTAGAAGCATTTGGTACTTTTGGCACCAAAGCTAAGATGTTGTTGTTTATCTCCCGAAGAAGTCTACCCGAGCTAAAGAAGTCTTTAACTGCTTCAAGGACCAATGGCCCTACAGTCTCCCAGTCGGATTTAAAGAATTAGACAATAAAACCATCCTGCCCGGGAGCTTTGCCTTGAGCCAATGAAAAAAGGGTATCCTGGATCTCAAGGTCATAAATAGGACAAGAGAGAGAACTAACCTGCTCCGCATTTAGAGGACACCGAATGACCTCCCATATCTCTTGCATCTCAGGACTCACTGGCACATCCCGCGGCGCCAAAAGGTTTTGGAAGTAGGTAACGAAGAGCTGCTTCACCACCTCAGGGTCCAAGACAAGATTGCCGGAGGAATCCAAGACTGAAAAAATCCTGTTCCTCAATTGTCTTTTAAAGACCAATGCATCAACTTTAGTACGAGAGTTCAAGGTTGAAACCAATGCATCAACTTTAGTGCGAGAGTTCAAGGTTGTTATTGCTTCCAGAGTCCTTAATTCTCGTCCAAATGGCTAGGGGAAAAATGTAAAACTCTTCTGCTCTCATAAATACACACCAAACCAAAAACAAACAAACAAACACCAACTTACGCCCGATTTTATAAATTAAATAAAATTATATTATTCTGCATTTTTTGATTTATATGCTAGATCATTTAGATCACTGCTAAAGTCAGGACTGTAAACCATTATCCTTGTATTAATCCGATTTTATAAATTATGTGTTCACATTTGAAGTAACTCAGTGAATCGGAGGTTTCTAGACTAGTTTCTAGTTAGTCAAGTCACAATTTTTGTGAAGAGTTCTCGAACATTTACTTATCTCCCTAACTAGGAGGGAAAAGGTGCCAAACCGAAAGACCTTCATCACAAACCGACTAATGCCCAGTGGCCGTCGACGCCGCGTCACCCAAGAACGCAAGTGCATTGCAACCCACTGCAGTCGAAGCTACTCTTAGTCTGGAAAACACAAGTGGACTTCCTTCCAGGCTAGCAGACGCATTGGTATTCCCCTTGCCGCTGCCGTTCGCATATCTGATCGGAGATCAGACATGAAAATTGCCTTGTCCTTTGCGATAAGTTGCCAGGGTGATCTCCAGCACGTCTAAGCCCGCCCTTGCCTGGAACAGGCGCTTAAAGATGCAATTGATCTCAAATCATTTGTTGAGATAACAGTTTTCTCCAATTTCAAACATGTTATATTTGTATGATACGTCCCTGATGAGGTGCGATTAAGGCACCGATTCATCTTAATGTGATGTGATTGAGAAGGCACTCTTTGAAGGGATAAGAGTAATTATATTTTAAAGGAAGTATAAATAGGATGACTTCAATAGATAATCGACGGATGACAATAGAACGTTTCAGAAAAGAATGCTCTTCATTTTCTCTCTCACACTACATCAAAGAAGAACAAACAAAAGGCAATTCGATTACTGCTTTGAAAAGACAATCGGCATTAACGCTGTAGAACGTGAATACTTTCCTCATGATTGTAATCGGACCATTGTGAAGTAGTATCATCTGTTGTTCGCTCGTGATTAGTTGTTCGTTCTTGGGTAATTTGTTCATTGTGCATATCAAAGATAAGTCATTTCTTTTGCCGACTTTCTTCCTACAAAATGGGAAAGGAATCGTGACATCTCTGCAGCATTGGCAGCAGCCGAGCTTTGCTAGAGACCTTGTGGCTTGTGTGGTGCATTGTGCATCAGGAGAGTCAACAAGAGAATGGAAAGGAAAAGTATATGGACAACCATTGCCAAAGGCATATACATGAGTCATTGATATTAAACCCCATCGAAAAACTAGAGCAGACTAACAAGAAATCAAGAAGAGATACTATAATCTCCAATGATTCAAGATACACAGAGAGTATATCATTATTCTGTAACTCACATACAAATGGCAAATGATTGACAATGATGTTTCGCATCATAGAAAACTAGACACAAACAGAGAAATGCATCTTCATCTCGGCAAATCGTACAAGAGGGACTGATCCTCCTCCAACAAAGTCAGCTCCACATCTACTTCTGATCGCGTCAATGTGGAAACCACACCCAAAGGACAAATAGATCCGATTCTAATGCGGTCAATCTATTCATCTTTTTGCCAAGCAACCACAGGATTTTGGAGGGATCGTACTTGCTCCAATTCCATTGCCACTTCCTTCATTGTAGGTCGGTATCTTCTGTTAAGGTTTAAGCATCTTTTCGCCAGATTAGACACAACAACAATTTCTTCTTTCTTGCCTTGATCTAATACTTCCTTGTCCAAAACATCGAACAGGCGATTCTCCTCCATTGAAATGATGAAGTACATGGCTAAACTTATGCCCTCTTCTGCCCTCAATTGAGAAATTGGCTTTTCTCCTGTCAATAGCTCGACAAGGACAACCCCAAAGCTATAGACATCGCTCTTGTCCGTAAATTGACTTGTTCGGAAGTATTCGGGGTCCAAGTATCCGAAGGTTCCTTGCACCTTCGTGGTCAAGTGAGTTTGGTCGATGGTAATTGATCTGGAAGCTCCAAAATCCGCCACTTTGGCTCGATATTTTTCATCCAAAAGTATATTCGACGACTTGATATCACGATGATAAATGGGAATGGCCGCAATAGAGTGCAAATACAAAAGAGCTCCAGCAACTTCATTGGCGATTCTTAACCGTGCCTCCCACAGCATAGGAAATCCTCCACATGGATTATGAAGATATTGGTAGAGAGTTCCATTGGGAACAAATTCGTATACCAAAAGAGGGACTTCACTCTCCAAACAGAATCCCAACAGCTTGACCACATTTCTATGATTGATTTCGGAGAGAATAACGATCTCATTGACAAACTGCTCGACTTTCTCTGCATCAACAACTTTGGATTTCTTGACTGCGATGATTGCTCCATTTGTCAACATTCCCTTATAAACTGTTCCTTGAGCACCGTGACCTAGTATCCGGTTCTCATTAAAATGGTCCGTAGCCTTGTCTAACTCCAATGAGGCGAATAACTTGCCTTTCGCCGTGTGATTGTCTTCAACAGAAGATAGGCGTTGTTGCAAGATAAGTCCGCCGTTACGTTTGAAGAACTTTTGCTTGAGCTTTGCCGCGCGCCTTCTTTGGATGAACTCGTACGACCACCAAGGAAGCAAAGATAATACTACGGCTGCGACACTGGCGCCCACACCTGTGTAAAAAAGAAGTCAACTGCAGTTACTATAGGAACCTAATAGATAACATTCTGAGAGATTCTCTTGGCCCTAGGATTTACATAACCAATTTCACCTTCATCGTCAACGAATTTGCTTCCACCAATTTGAACAAGTGCCTTCTCGCTTTGAAGAGAGAAAACAGAAAGGAGGATTCACTTAACAATATAATTCGAAAGATCCTCGAGTACGATGCATCATGTATGGGTGAGAAACGAAGATTTCAATCAAATTATTAAATTCATAGAATTGGAAAATATAATTGAGTTAAAAGAATTATTGAAAGTACAGATTATGAAAGCACAGTTAAATTGAGGAGAGATGGTGATATATTTCCCCGTCTCATGCAGAAGAAGTTGGTGTATATACAGACAGTCGCGTTCCGCGAGCAAGAAGAGAGAGGACAGGCAGTGACATACCTATCATGGCGATGGTCTTATGGGGTACACAGTGGTGTGTCCCTGGTCGATTCACACACTTCCCATGGCATTTGATGTTCGGTTCTTTGCACTCATTGATATCTGATTGATATTGAATGATATATGGGTTAAGGAAAGAAGCAAAAAGAAGAGGCGGTTTCAAGATATATGACGGAATATTCAGCGGTCAAATTCTCTCTTGGATTATCCTATGTCGCCAATTTGTGAGCATCCATTATCTGATCTGAACAATTTAATTATTCCAACTGTACCCGCAGGTTTTCGTAGATTTCGAGCTTGCATATCGTCCTACCCGGCTTTGGATAAAGAATAAGGTTAAGATACAAAGTAAAAGCGGGGGTTCTAAGCTCACCTTGGCATCCCTGGGGAAGAAAATAATTCCCTTCGTAGCCTGGATTGCAAGCACAATATATACGAATAGAATCCTTGAGCGTTTGGCCGGAGACGGGGGCGTTATTGTCACGCATATTGTTTTGTTCGCGTCTACGAATACCGACCCTGAGCAGATGGCAGGAGCCGGAGATATTATTACGGTGCCTATTGCTTTGTTTGCTCAGCAGCTCTTCCTCATATGGGGTGATCGCCCATTCGAGCACCACCGGAACATCCAGTGGTAAACTATTCAGATGAGCACGAGACCACCAATTAGCCTCCACCAAGAAGGCGAACCTGCATTTCGCATCCCCTGGCGCTATGGCTTTGCCCTCGTAAGACTTGAATTCCACACTGTATTTGCCGACATTATTGGTGATCGGAGTCATACAACAACCACTGGTACCAGAATGGCAGTAGTAATGCCCGAGAGTCCTGTGTCTGCCACCGTCACAGGAAGACTTGCATCCTAGGACCTCCCCTGGGTTACCATCGAGGACCATCAAGGCCTGGTTGTCACAACCTCCGGCAACAAAATAGTTATCATCCCGGGAGTACCCGAAAATGCTGCTATTGCCCATTGAGTAGTCCATTGGGGCATCATTTTGCTGGTTGGTCGTACAGTTAAGATGTGAATACGATATCGGCTGGCTGACCTTAATGAGACCCGGGGAGCCTAAATGTCGCGGTAGCTGGATATCTAACACCACTACGCTGAAATTCTTAAGTACTGGAGTGGAGATGTTGTGGGTTTGCCGGCATTCGATCTCGTAGAGGGGGCTCAAGAAGCAACCGCGTCCGATTCCAAAAGGGTACGGAATGTTTGTCAGGTTGCCACACGTGTCCGGGCAGCCTGGCCAGGCCAGACTCTGACGAGGTGGTTCTGCAGCATCAGCTGGCCGGTTCGCCGCGAAAACAAGCACAAAGATAAAGAAGGCCATCGCCAGAATCATCTTCTCCCGGTTCATCCTCCACGGTTCGCTTCTATATCTGGCTATTGAATTGTCAAAACACCTCTCTCTCTCTCTCTCTCTCTCTCTATTTAGTTATTCTACGAGTTAGCACCCGACAAAACTACTTGACTTGACCCTGCTATTGACTTTTGTCCGTCGATGCAATCATTAATGGAGTTTGGACGCATGTCCTTCGACTTAAATGTATGTCATATTCTCCATTAAACATAACGTCAGGCGTGAAATCTTGGAAACTTCCCAATAACTTCGCCAACCCCGCGAGAATCGCCGCCCAGATGTTTCTCGTAAGTATCATCCTAGGAATGCCAAAACTCTTGTATTATCAAATTTGTATCCGTAAACTAACATTAACTTACTAAAATTTAATTGACATATGGATAAATCACAGTATAGTGGTTCCCAAATATTATCTGTTCTAAATATTGGTGGATGTAATTAAACAGAAAAATCAAATTTGACGGGCATTTTTATCATTGTCTTACTTGTTTATATGTTGTATATAATAATGCTTAACATTTTCTTTTTGGAAAAAAAAAAAGAAAAAAAGCAAGTAGACAACATGTCATGCCATTCATTCAATCCTCTCAAAACTTACTTCAAGAAGAAAGCTTTACTCGAACACAAAGATGACAGGTAGTGATTTTCCAAACCGCTTTCGAGCAATCAAACAATGTTAGTCCAAAAATAATTAAAACAACACGACCTACTTCACTAGATATTCATATTGTCCGCGTAGAATGAATTCTTCAACTTAAGACATGAAGACCCAAGTTAGATTTTTTAGTACCAACGAAAGTTTTGGGAAGGATAATCGGGAATAATCAAACCGATTTGAAAACTATATATATTAGAATGTATGTGCTGACACGTAAAATAGGAAAAAATATTCAAAAAGTCATAAAGTTATTGTACTTTTAACAATTTAGTCCTAAAACTTTCAATTTCATTAAATAAGTCCTAAATCTTTTCATATTTCGCCATTTGAGTCCATCCAGCCAATTTTGGTCGGAAATTGTTAACGTGAATGCTAACCATCCTTCGTAGCACGGCCGGCACTTACGGGACAATTTTAATAATATTTCCATATCTTTTCGATTGTCTTTATTTTCCTTATTTTCTTTGCTTTTTTTTTCTTTGTCGGTGATCCTCGCCGGCCATGAAGACCTCATCCAAATTTGGCAAAGCCGTTGCACCCTCACTAATTAGTGATGGGGCTGTAAAGCCCTGTCTATGGCCATCACGGCCTCGCTGGTGGCGGGTGATGGTAGAAGGCCCTCATTAGATCTAGCAAGGTCTTCACGGCTAGCAAGGGTTGTTGGCACACAAAAAATAAACTCAAAGAAAAAAGGAAAATATAAAAGAAATTTTCAACATAATAATATAAATTTTTGAAATATATATTATTAATAATTTTCCACATCGGTGTCAGTTGTGCCATGTAGGATATAGCTAGTGTCCACGTTAGCGATTTCTGGATAAAATCAGCCGAATGGACTCAATTGACAAAATGTGAAAATGTTTACGACTTAATTTGTAAACTTTAAGGGTTTAAGACTGAATTAACAAAAAGTACAATAAATTAGGACTTTTTGAACAATTTAACCCATAGAAAGTGAAGATCGTGCTTTTTCCGCTCCCACCATGGCTAAAACACTCCCTATCACATTGTTTTGACAACCTTTGTGGGTCCCACTTTTTTTAGCATCCTTTTTTGTTTGGTTTTCCGTTTATTTCTTCTCTCTCTTTTCTTGTGAGTCCCATTTTCCTCCTTCTTTATTTCTCTTCGTTCCGTCTTAATTGTGATCATGGTTCAACCCTGGTAGTACCTGTTAAAAAAAAAGAAAAAAAGAATGCTCCATGATCTATCTCTATCACTTGTCATCTAGGCCACGTTGTACTTATCAATTTTTGAATCTATCGCCAGAGTTTGATGCCTAAGAACACAATAGACCTAAAGGGTCTCCCATTGAACTTCTTCATGGAAATCAAGAAAATGGGGATATGAACAATTGATGGGCAACAAGGCCACCTCATTGCATAAGGACTTTGACTTAAGGGTCGAGTTTGTAATCACCACTTCAACCCTCTCAATTGCTTGTGACAGCAACTTGGCAACCAAGGCCAGGACAGAAGTAGAAGAGAGCGCTAAGGCAAAGAGGGGCAAATCTTCGCCAGTCTTGAGGATGGAATTGTTGTTCTTGAAGGTGGCCTTTTCAGTTTGCATAAGCAACTTAGTGAGAGCAAGGGCGGATTTGGGCCATAGATATTTGTGGAGAAGCGGACATTGCTAATAAGCTTCATGAGGTTTTGGGTGAGGGCTTCAGCTCCTGGATCTAAATCTTTGATGGGAGTTTTTCTTGTCTCTATAATCAATCAATTAGAGAGTCTAATGCGAAATGAGACAACGAATAACACAGAGCGAAAGGGATGGAATGGGGGTGAACGGCGAAGAGTGAAGAGATATGAGATGATTTTTTACTTACAACTGAGCTTTGAGTTGAAGAAATTGAGATGGAAGAGGACTAGTTGGGTGAGTAGGAGGTTTCTAGAAATCAAGGCTTCAACTTAGTGGGTAGCTTGTGTCGGTGATGGGCGTTTTTTAATCTTTTGGTGCTGTTGATAGACGTTGGGGTGTAAATAACTTGTTTATTATTGACATGAGATGGTTGTTTTAGAGAGAGGCAGAGAGAACAATGAGAAATAAATGATAAGAAGTGGCAGAGCGAAAAAAGAAAAAGAAGAAAGGCAAATGAAGAATGCATTAAAAAGATGGGATCTACAAGGGTTGATACTGTCAAAACATTGTCACAAGGAATCTATTAGCTATGGTGGGAGTGGAAAAAATGCAACCCGAAAATGACAATTTTTTTTGTTTTTATCGATAATTATTAGGCTTACTCTATGACAGCAAAGTTTGGTCAACATTAAATAAAACAATTGACAATTCAAAGGGAATTGACAACTTTCCAAGGAAGTCATCGATAGTAAACATCACCGGTTGTCGATAAGAGCCTTCATTAGTCGACAAGGTCATCCACATTTATTGTAAATTTTACCAAGTGTTGGAACTCGAAGGCCACAATGATAAATCGACCCAAGAACATAATTACTGAAAGTGCTAGTATGAACACCTAGAGGAGGATGAATAGGTGTAAAAACAGATTCTGCAAAATATAATGAAAACCTTTACTTTTAACCTGAGTCTGAATAACAACAGATTTTTGAAACTGAGTCTGAAGAGTAGTGGACTTTGAGCAAGATCAGACTTTAGCAGTTAAATAGAATTACGAACAAAATAAAGAGATCCAGGGAAGAGAATAAGAATTAGATCAAGCCTATGTCCATTTTCCCACGCTAACAATCTTCTTGGCTGGATTCCACTATGCAATCAATAAGAGATTACAACTTTGAGTGCAAACACTTAGTACTAGATCACACTATCTCACTAAGTCACTCTTTTGGTATTTCTCTCACAACCACAAACGTTTAAGCTCACGAGAGACAAGTGTATGATCGAAGATCGCTCAAACTTTGGAATTATAAATTCTACTCTCCGTCTCTTACTTGTTCATCAATCCTTCATCTCCTTAAATACTCCTCCACTTCCAAACTAGCCGTTGGACAGCATCTCGAGGATTGTCTTCCAATCTACCCATTAGACAGATTTGTATCTAGAAGATTTGGTAGCCGGTGAGTGATAGAGGTAGAATCCCAAATTGATTCCGATCGCCCAGACAAACAAAATCTTGGCTTCCATAAGTAGAGCTTCTTCGTATATAAAGTTCTTGTCTTCAAGATCCAATTGTCAATCAATTAGATTAAGTCAATCAAATCAATCTTGATGTAGAATCCAAACCAGATCACTAGCCGTTATATTTTCGGGGCTTGTGTTACGTTCTGTCGAATCTGGATGTAAAGTTTGAGAGCAATAGACTTTACAATCTGAGTCTGAATGCGATAGACTTTGCAATATGAGTATGAACATATTCTGCTTCTGAACAGATTTAGCTTTAAGGTCTGTACCTAGTTCAGCTTCAGCATAAAGTCTGTCTTCTGATTCTTCCAAGCATAGACTTCGATAATATCCTTTACATGTTCTATCATCTGCATAGTCTATTACTCAACCATTAAACACTTTAGTAGTCTTTGATTTATTTTGTCATCTTCAAAACATCATAAGGGATTTCCCTAACGATTATTAGGTAGTTTCTTCTATCGAATGTTTGTAACTTCTCATGGCTTATGAGATCGTGTAACTTCTTGCAACCACCGATATTACTAGGAAATCACTTCTTTATTCAAATTTAGTGACCGTTGTATCTAAACGTCATGGAGGGTTATATATACCCCAAGTGTACTCTCTATAAACCATCAATCACATAACTCAACATTCTTCTACAAATTTATTATATTTGTACTTTCTTGCAATCTACAAGGTTGGATACGATTGTATTTGGTTTCCATATCATTAAATTTCTTATCATTTACTTTCCTAGCCAAAATTAATAAAGGATCATTCTCAACCTTTTTGATCACTCATCAATCCATCAATACTTTGAAAGATGTTTAATCATCTTTGGTAAACATAATGTACAAACACGCACGGAGACGGGCATTAAAAGAAGATCTTGAAGACATCACCTCCAGCTCTCTATAAATAGAGAGAAAACCATGTAATTATCTCATTGTCGACAAGCCGTGGATTTCTCGTATCGATCTTTGACTTGGTTCAACAAGAGTGTCATCCTCGATAAAAAAAATGTTGGGCAGAAGATCGCTTCAAGTGCCAAAAGTTGGCACAAATGGACACTTAAGTGCCAAAAGTTACAAAAGTGACACTTAAGTGTCACATTTTAAGAAAAATGGGACACCTGAGTGCCCCTCCGGCGAAGCCGGCTGGAAATCATACATGACAATTAAATATTAATATTTCTCGCATACGTGGCTCGCCAAAGAGCTGACTCAGCTCTAATTCACCAAAAACGATGTTGTTTCTATAGTTGGCCAAAATAGAGCCCTTAAATCGGCCAAAACGACGTCGTCTCCCCAATTGCCCTAAATCTAAAACCCTAAATCGGGCAAAATGCCATTGAAGCTTTGGAGCCCTAATCCTGAACCCTAATTTGATTTACTCCAAATTCTACAGTTGAATATTGGAAATGGAGAGCGGGACTTTCAGTAGCGGCTCAAATTTCTCTCGCCGAGGCGAAGGAGAAGGCGAGCGTTTCTATTTTTGTGGGTTACCAAGTCCAAGAAAAACATCATGGACTCGAATGAATTCTAGGAGAAGATTCTATAGATGTGTCCAATATAGAGAATGGTCGAAGTGCAAATATTTCAAATGAGTCGATGCGAAATTCTCTCATCGAGCCACAAAGGTGATATTGGACCTATTTGATGGATGTCATCAACCTCCATCTACGCTTGTGGACGACCTAGACGATGTTGACTCAATGCAAGCTCAAGCATATTCTGCTAACCATTTGAAGAATGGAGTTTCAAGGATGAAAATTGAACGAAAGTGTTACCAAGCGTTTATTGTGTTGCTGTTTTTTTTTCTATCCTACTTTATGATGAAATGTAAAGTACTAGAAGATGAGAAGAAGTTTCTCCAACTGCCATAGTTGTAAATGAGTGGAGAAATGTACTTGTTTTGAATGAAATGTAACTTATTTTTTTGGAAGGTGAGAAGAAGTTTTGTGTTGTCTATAAGATCGTTGTGGCTTTTTTCTTCTTTTTTTGGGCTGTCGTATGTATTATGTGTTACTTCTTGTGCTTGTGGGGAGGTCAAGGAAAGGGAATGAATGAATGAGATACTGTTTGTACTATATTTTTGCTTATTCTTGAATATAAATCGATGATGATGGAATGTATATTGGGTCGATGTTTTGTGGTGACTTCTTTACTTGAACTGAATGTAAACTAGCAGCAAACATTGAATTGAATATAGTTACCATAAGTTGAACCGTATATATAAACCAGCAGCTTCTCTAGTTTACTGCAAACCAGCATATACATAAGACATACACGAATGATTACTCGAGTAATATAAATTGTATCTAATGATCACTTAAGTACTAGTCGTGATAAAAAAAAAATCAATTAAGTGTCAAGTTATTATTAAAAGTGATAACTTAAGTGCCACTTGTGATTAAAAGTGAACACTTAAGTGCTAGGTTTTTTAGAATGTGATCAGTTAAGTGTCAATTTTTTTTGTATGTTTTCTCTATAAATTGCACCAGCTATTAGCTACTACCAGCCACCACCATCACCCACCACTGGCCACCATCGGCCTCCAGCCATCACCACCAGCCACACCAAGCATCCCAGGTATCCACTTGAGCCACCACCAGCCACCACTATGTTGGTGGTATGCTACTACAGAAGTTGTTAATGCAAGATGCTTTACACCAACTTGCACCAGCACTACCTGGTGCAAGATGTGCATATTGCACACTTAAATCTTGCACCAAGTGCAACACAAACCCCCAACCCAACCCCCATAATAGACCCACCATCAGTAGGTATCATTAATCACCACTGGCCACCATCACTAGCAACACCAGCATCCCAGCTACCACACTAGCACATAGCCACCACCATAGACCCACCATTAGCAACCACTGTTGGTGGTGGGTCGTGGGTCTATTGCAAAAGGGGCTCGTGCAAGCTAGGTTATGCACATTGCACTCTTGCACTAGTACTAGCTACAGCAAGAGCCCTTAAGCCAACCCCCACAATGGACCCACCACCACCAGGCTTCACCAGCCGCCACCACCAGACACACGAGCACCCTAGTCACCACCACAGATTCACCACCAGAAGCAATAAATAAAAGTAAAAACAAAATCAAAAAAATGAAAAAAGAAAAAATGACAAGCAATAAGATCGTTCCATTGATATTGAAATTAAGTCTCACAAACTCAATGACAAACTATTAAAAAAAAACATCCACAGTAAAACAACTGACTCATTAGCCCCACAAACCATATCACATCACATTTCATCAATTAATATGCACAATGCCTCTTGTTCGTACTCCTTTTGATGGACCTTTCACTTGATTCATAATCCTTGCACTTTTTCTAACTGGACGTGAGACTTCTTCTTCAACTGTCTCGGGATGCGTTAATTTTGATGGAACTGCAATTGTCCTAGGCTGAACTGATTCAGAAGAAGCTGCATCCGTCGTAGGCTGAACTGATTCAAATGAACCTGCAACTGGGTTCTTCTTACTCTTCTTTCTTGCTGGCGTAGCCAATGTCTTCTTCTTTGTTGGCGCAGCTGTTGATTCTTGAGTTGGGCCTTGAGAGATAAGAACCTCTGAATTTCTCCTAGGCTTCAAAAAGAAAACTCAATTATCAACAAAAGTTTGCACCATAAATTAAATTAAATGCAGCCTATAAAACATACATTAAGAATAATTGTTCAAAAACGCTCATCTGTATAAATGCCATAACCATATTGTTTTAGCCTCTTCCCAAGAGCCTCTCTCGTTCAAAGGGGAACGTCACTTTCAGGTACTTCTAATTAGTTGGCCCTTCTTCTCGCATGTGATTTCTTGGGCTCTTATTTGGCTATTCAGCTACAGCAAAGGCTTCTTCGGCCAATTCTTCAGATAGGCGTCTTTTAGATGGCCTTCTTGTAGGTGGCTCTTGATTTGGCTTTCTTCTGGTTGTTTTTCTATTTAGCCCTTCAACTTTAGTGACACCTTTTGTTGGCTTTTGTGATGGCCTTTGTGATGACCATTCTAGTAGCCTCTGTGGTGACCTCTACATACACTCTATTTGAAGGATTTTGCAGCCTACACTCCCAAGCATAATCCCACAATTGTCCATATTCGATGCTGTACTAACCAATGAGTATCTTCATCACCTATTGCTTCGATCTTTTGCATTGATTCTTGAATATATTGATGCCTACCTGCTCCTTCACCAACATCCTAAACTTAGTACTATTCATCTGAGGCATCAGCTTAATCAAAACAAAAAAGTGCTTGGACAACCATGCACTTATTACCCTTTTATTTTCAAAATTAATGGAACGAGTATGTTCCTCTTGGTAGGCTCTAATCTGGAATGATCCACTTCTCCTAACAAATGCGCCATAGATCTTCTATAAACAATTTTGCTATGAACACCTAGCTCTTACAAAGGTCTTAGTGTTTCTAATGAAGTCAATATTTCTCTGTGCAGCAATGGAGTTCTTTAGTATAGCTTCCCTAAATTGTTTCACATCTTGAAATTTCGTACCTACCGACAAAGTAGGAGAGGCAACGGATGGATCATAAGAAGGAAACTTACTTTTCCTTCTATGCACAGCTCCTTCATCTCCTTCAAGCTCATCCTGGGAAGTAGCATTCTCGATGCTTTCTTCATAATCAGTCTCCTCGCCAGCAACACCGGCATCTACAGGACCTTCAGCCCTGTTTGGAATTTAATCAGCTACCTACAAAGTTGCAAACTTATCTGTCAAAAAATCCTTTCGTTTTTTTCTTGACTGTACAAGCTCCTCCTCGTCGTTATCACTTACGAAATTTTCAGCAGGCAACCCTTCATCATCATCATCATTTGATTCAGCTACTTCCCAATCTAATCCAGTGATTGTGACATCACCTATGTCATCATCACTTTGGTTAACTGCATCTGCGCTCCTCTCCTCTCCATCATGTCTATCATGTCCTCCTTTGACCCTAACGTCAGTACTACCTTGAATATCATCTCCTTCTCGTCCTACTTGGGCGCTCTCTCCCTCATCATCTTCGTCCTCACATTCACTATTGTACTCAACATATATTTTTACCTCTTCACCATGAAGATAATGGTATAGAACAACCCTAAAACCATTATCATCTTCTAAGCTTCTCAAACTCTTAAGCATTTCCCAGGAATACAATACAGTAACTTCTGAACTTTACAAGGCAAATAAGTTACTATATCCCTAACAAATCCTATATAAGATTCTTTTTTTATCTCGACAAAGATGGTGCCCTCATTTCCACCCTCATACTCCCACTCATCCTCCCCAATCACAAAATCCCCACCGTAGCAAAACTACGACAGCAACATAATCCTTGTCATAAGCCATTTCTGCACCAAGAATAAGAAAAAGAATAATTAGTTTTTGGGACCACATCCACAAAGAGCAATACAAAATTGCACATGGGAGTCCCCCCACTCTTATAGACTATATTAAAGAAAAGGGAAGGGAGAAGAGATGCACATGTTAGGCCATTTACTATAAAGGTACTATCCACGACAAATAAAGGTCCCCACGCTAACAATATGCCCCTACATGATAGCCAAAAAAGAGGTCGCCACTTTAATTATTTGCCTTCCATTCCCTTAAAATATTAACCAAAAACAGAGGTCCCCACAACAAGCACAAGTCCTCACAACACCTAACACTTCAATTTATAAAAAACGACCAGACATCCCCACAACAACCACTCCGAGTAGTCAAAATCGTTGCCGCACATCACATTTCACATCTAACCCCTAAAAATCGCCCTCGCACATCACAATACCACATCCAAGCTTTAAACACGCATCACAGTAGCACCATTCTAAATCACACATCACAATAACACCAAATCTTCGAGGTCGAGCCCTAATTTTCCCCTCGTCGAGCCCTACATTTCGAGGCCAATCCCTAAATTGCTAATCTGAACCCCCATTAAAGTTCTAGTACCGCTTCTAACCCCTAAATTGCACATTAAAGTACCATCCGAACCGACCTTCGCATTTCCTCGCCGAGCCCCAAATTTTCCATCGGAGCCCTACTAAAAGAATCGAGCCCTAATTTCATCACAAGGGAGAGGGAGAAGGGGTCAAACCTAGAGGAGCGACGATGGTGAGCGGCAACGACGACCAACAATGGTGAGCGGTGACGACAACCAACAACGGCGACTAACGACGGCAACCGATGACCACCTTTGGGTGTGAACGACGACAGAGAGAAGGGCCTGAGATCGATCTAGTGTGAATGCGAGTGAACGAGGAGAAACGGCGACGACCAGGTCTGCTTAAGCCAAAATAACCTACACAACGTCATTTAACACTAAGGAAAAACGATGTCATTTAGGTCAGCTTAGTCAGTGTGGATGGATGACGTCGTTTTTGTCGTCCATGTGTGTTTTTTTTTTTAAACGTTTGCCACCTCAGTAAAAGAAGTCGCCTGAAAATGCCACGTATGCAATTTAGCTAGATTTTCTCACCGGTGGCACTCAAGTGATCCATTTTGCTCCGATTTTGACACTTAAGTGTCACTTTCGTAACTTTTGGCACTTAAATGTTCCTTTGTGCCAACTTTTGGCACTCCAAGGGTCCGCGCGTCCAAAATGTTGAGTGGTGTCCGATTGCCCTTAGTTGAGTTTTATCTTTCATGACAGCGACAGATACGGAGTTTCAATTTGACGGGCAAGGTAAGAAATATGGAAAAATCTTACAAGTTCTAACTGATCCATCAAGTTTAGCGCGAAAGTTCAGGGTTGCTATCGCTTCCCAAATTTCTTGATTCTCGTCAAAATGGCTGACGGAAAAAAAATGCAAAACTCTGTCTTTCTGAAATGTGCAACAATCACTTGTTATCACCAAGGAGCGAGGTAACCTAGTGGTAAAAAGATCACAATAGGTTTAACGAGGTCATAAGTTTCGAGACAAATCGTGAGCGAACTTCTAATCAACATCTGTCTGGGTATTTGATATTTCATGTGAGAGATCTCTTCATTTCTAGCACTTTGATAGAGTTGCAGTGACAAGCTTGTACACCTACATGTAGACTGAGTAATTATGCTCAAACGGTATTTTGTAACTAGTGCAAGACTCTTTTCATAACGTCGAAACTAATGCCAAAAGGAATAGCTGCGTCGGTGGTCCATCTCTACTATTTTATCCCAAAAGGAAACGCTCACGTATTTCATTAAATTAAGCCGATTTAATCAAGATTCTTGACAAATAATGAATGACCTCCTTAAAGGCTTTCACTTATGAAGAGATCTCGAATTTGAAATTCTGGAAATCGATGAAATGAATTGCTAGAGTATATAATGATGCCTTTTGCTATAATGTGAGTGTTTTCTTCTTTAATTCTCCTCTTTTTTCTTTTTTTTTCTTTTTTTTTTTTATATCGAGGATCCGGCCTAGCTCACCTTATGAGAGCATAGTACCAACTATACCTCGGAGGAGACTGGCCCAGCAACCCACCGTTGGGACCCCTTACTTAAATCAAGGAGAATACCTTGGGAGTCGAACCCCTAACCTGGTGGCCAAATTCAGGGAGCAAGCCTCAACTAGCACAACCATGCGTGGGTGGATTAATTCTCTTCTATTTTGATATTCATTGAATTCAATAAATGGCCAATGGATCGACATGCTAGACGGCTTGAACTCTAAATTTCAACGGTTTGATCATTTTGCTTGCAAAGAGTACCGTTCTTGCACTCTTGTCTTATTTTGCTTACAACTAGTATTTCTACTAATGAGGTTTGTTGAACAATAGCCAAACATTAGTTATAACAAGCTTTAATGTTGAAAATTAGCAATTATACATATATATATGTATATGTATACATATATATGTATACATGTATACATATATGTATATGTATATGTATACATATATGTATACATGTATACATATACATATATGTATACATATATGTATACATGTATACATACATGTATGTATACATATACATGTATATGTATACATACATGTATGTATACATGTATACATATATGTATATGTATATATGTGTATATGTATACATATATATATATATATATATATATATAGATATATATATATATGTATATTGTACAACAGTCAATTCAGTCCTACACCTTTTGACAATTTGCCAATTCAGTAATAAAGCTTGCAATTGTGTTGACTTAATCCTAAACCCTTCAACGAATTATCAATGTAGTCCTTCCAACTAACTTTAACAGAAAATGGCGACGGTGGTGGTCCAGTTAATGTCAACTATCCTATTTGGTATCGCCAGTGGTCGCCAGCCCTTAGCCAGTGGACCGTCGGCACATTGAAGAAAAAAAGAAATGAAATGAAAAATGAAATCATTAAAAATAATTTGAATTAAAAAAAAAAATGATCGACTACGTCAATTCCGACGGCACCACATAGGATGCTTGTTGGTAATTGGACCACGGCGTCAATAATTTCCTTTCAAAATTAGCCAAAATGACTACATTAGTAATTTTAAAAACTAAATTGGTAATTCTTTAGAGTTCTATTTGTCACTCTTAAAGATAATCCCTTGTGGCTAGCGAGGGCCTATGCAAGAGCCGGGATGCCCTCACCTAGCCAAATATGATGAGAACACATGACCTTTGCCCCCCTCATTGTGCCTAGCAAGGCCCGTGACACTCATTAAATTTGAGACTAGGTGAGGGGGTGGCAGCCCTTGTGTAGGCTCGCCAGCCACAACGAGGGTTCGCAAGCCCTTGCCAATGGCTAATGAAGGCTTCACAACCCTCGCCCATAAGTTGGTGAGTGTTGTCTACCCTTGCCCAACGTCCAACAATAGTTGTCAACTTTATGTAGAAAAAAGGGGAAATTTTTTAAAAAATAAAATAAATGAAAAAAGAAAATTTTTCATGTCAATGCTGACCATGCCATATAAGATTATCAATGTCAATTGGACCACCATATTAGCAATTTCTGACCAAAATTAGTCAAAATGACTATATTGGTAATTTGTTAAAAGTTTTAAGACAAAATTAGCATAATTGAAAAGTTTATGATTGAATTGACAAATTGGCAAAAGTTTTAGGACTAAATTAGTATGATTAAAAAGTTTAAGACTAAATTGATTGCCATACAATAAGTTTAAGACTTTTTGGACAATTTGCCAAAAAAAATTTAAAAAAAAAAAGATCTAACATCTTCTATAGATCTCCCTATTAGGTAACTCCTTGGAAGGAATTTATTTTTCTCAATATTATAATGATTATATATAAAATATCCCTATTTCATATAGCAATGAAAAATGGTTAATTGCAATTTAACAAATTTTAAGAAAAATGCTACAATTTTACACAAATGGTTAAATGCACAAGCGTGCTTAGTAGTTCGTATATATAAAGAAAGGTAACCGGTAACTGGAGAGGTCAATTAAGATTGTGCCAACTAAGCAAAAGAAAGAGCGCCACATCAGATTTCTTTGAGTTTTAATTGGTTAGTTTTCTTCAAAATGCATTGATTAATGCCAGCCTAATAACTCTAAAATAAGTGGATCTTTTGAATGCTATTTAATCACACCTTTACATTTTATCTAACTAGTTCTCGGCCCATGTTTTGTACGGATTTATCCTTAGAATTTTTCACATATTTGTTAATTACAAAAGAGACATATTAGGCTTTGACACATTCTAATTCAACGGTGACAATGTTAATTTAATTACGCGAATAATTAGACACTTTGAAATGCGTTTCTCCTAATACATGTATATAAATCATGGTATATTTAGACATTTAATAATATTTCGCTTCACTTCACAACTATTATATATAGTCAATTTTTGTTGCATATAAATGATAATATAATTAAGGGCTAGTTTGTTTGAGTGAAGGAGTTTTCTGCGAGTTAGTTTTCCATACTTTCATGCGTTTGGGGTGCTGAAAATAATCAGTCAGTAAAAAACTATTTACACTTAAAGAAAATATGCATGCTTAAAGTTAGAAAAATGAATTTCCTAATTTGAAAATGAAAAAATATTTTCCTGAAAAATGATTTTCCAAAAAATATTTACTAAAAAAATAATTTCCCAAAAATTATTTTTCTTTATCAAATATAATTTTCCCCGAAACTATCACTCTCTAAATATTTGCATGTACATTGAGATTTCAAAAGATTATCCTTTTGACATCACATCTTTGGCAAAACTCCAGAATTTTTATTTGGAAAAGAAAAGACTCGTGTCATTAACTTTAGTGCATCCAATGTCCAAAGGTCTTGTCAAGACCTACCTTGTGAGGAACTACCCTCGGCCGATTAGGTTTAGAGGTAATGCCAAAGATAGATCCACAATCCTCTCGTGAGTTCTCCCAAACCCTCACCTCGCACGAAGTTGGGATTTTCAATTTCAATTCAATTAGCACCATGAGATATCCAAATGAAAAGTTGCTGCTAGCCTATTGAGGCCAACTAGAGATGAAATGAGGTATAAGAGCATAATTCACTTCTTACACAACTAAAGATCTAGGGTTGAAGACATGATAATACTAGTTATCTAAGTAGTGCCATTTCGAAACCTGAACTTGATCATTTAATCACTAAAGTGTTCATGTAGTCTTTTTTACCAGTTATGAGCTCTAAGGTTCCAATCCGCTAAGTGTCTATGCAATGTTTGTTTATTAAGATCCTAGGATTTATCCTTACTATGCTAAGGAGGAAAATAACAGTCCACGTATTGAAATTCTCCAAGAACATACAATACCCTATTGTAGAGCCTTATGAGCTTCTTCAAATTGGGTTAATTTTTTTTCCAAAGATTTGAACATTTGTTTAGACTATGCTAACCCTAAGACGTTTATCAAAATCCTAAACTATGTGAATTCCAATTTAGGAAAATTTAACACTAATTCTAAACTAGAATTAGCATGAAAATATAGGAAAACTAATCAAAATCTAGTTTATAGAATTTTCCTATTTTTGAATTTTTTAATAAATATTTTTAATAGTTTAAAAATAAATAATTTTTACTAAAATGGGACTCGGGTCGGGCCCTGCTGCCCAGAAAGGGTAAGCATGGACTCGGGTCCTGCCCAACCTGGGCCTTCGCTAGTACTAGGCTTAACACATAAGCTCGATCCATTCAGGGACCAGTCTTGTCAACCCTAAACAAACATCCCAGCCCAACTTCCATTTCCTATGCCAAGCCCACAACACCAAGCCTAGACCCATTAAACCAAATGAACCCAAACCCACTAAACCTATTCAAGCCCATCGAGCCCAACTTCCTATTCGATCCCTTATCCCCACGCCAGACCGGCCCTTTTGCCTCCAAATAGCAGCCCATCTCAAAAAAAAAATCTATTGCTATTTGCTAGCCTACCCAAGTGTCGATTTTTGCCGTATCTATTTTTTGACGACTAACCAAGTGCCAACAAGTCTAATTTCCTTTAATTTTCATTTTCTCGAAAAACTCGATATTTATTTAAAAAGGGAAGAGAGTCATTCCATTAAAAAAGTTCATCTCATGTCCGAAAATCTATTTTTACTATAAAATGTATAGGTTAGATGTCAAGGAATTTATTACTCTTAAAAGTAACAACACTGTTTATTTTTGTTTTAATTGTTATGAGAAATTACAAAATTATTAATTTCTTTACAAAGTTAAAATATCTGTGTACCATGATTTCCTATGATTTTCTCATTGTGGATTTTTCCTCGATAAAAGCTCAAGCAATCTTAATTCGTAATGATCTTTTCCACAGAACGAGGGAGATTAGGATACCATAACAATGTCTTTAAACTTAACCCAAAAAACCACTAGGGGTTCGCCCTAGTGGCTACCCTTCCATCTTGGAAGGAGGAAGTTGGGGGTTCAAATCCCCACATTCTCAGGGGGGATTGGGGTGGGGACGATTTCATTTCAGGAGTGGGTTTCGACTCCCACGCCCTGCAATGAAGCAGGGCAAAAGTCTGAGAGTGAGTGTTAGAATATGATTAGCATAAGACC
Organism: Eucalyptus pauciflora; assembly: GCA_007663325.1. Classification (NCBI taxonomy): domain Eukaryota; kingdom Viridiplantae; phylum Streptophyta; class Magnoliopsida; order Myrtales; family Myrtaceae; genus Eucalyptus; species Eucalyptus pauciflora. The sequence goes on from VMYD01000063.1 coordinate 471,821, forward strand.
GACAAAAAAAAAAAAAAAACTTAACCCAAAAAAAAGAAGTTATGACAAAGAAAACACACTTCATACGAAAATTTATCTGTTTTTAAATATAGATCTTTTAATGTGCTTCACTAATTTTTTTTAAAAAAATGAGATGTTCACCTAATTAGCCTTTAACAATATTTATATGGGAAAAAGCCACAAAAAGACCCTAAAATTTTGCCAACTATTACAAATTTATCCTAAATAATTTTTGTAACACCAAAAATCTTAAATTTATACTCGTGTGTCACATTTGCCTTCAAAATTTTTAAACCACGATTTTATATTTATGTAACATATTTATCCCAAATTTTTTGTCATATTAAAAATTCTAATTTTTTTTTGTAATATTAAATTTTTGGAATAAACGTGCCATATAGATACACATTTAATATTTTTATTATTATAAAAAAATTCAGGATAAATATATCACATCATCCAAATTTTGATCGAATTTAGGTATAAGTTTATGATTTTTGGTGTTAAAAATAATGTTTAGAATAAATATATTACGGTTGGTATAATTTAATATTTTTGGTGGCTTTCTATCCTATTTAAAAATTCAATTTTTATGCACAGAAGAACGGGGGGAAAGGATCACCAAAGAAAACCCTAACCCATCGAAGTCCCCTATAAATACCACACACCAAACCCTAGCTCCAGTCCTTCAGCCGTCTCCCTCTTCAAGCAAGACTCGCTCCTCTCTGCCTCGCTCGCCTGCTAGCGCAACGACGATGGTAAGCTGCTGCTGCTGCTCCTCCTCGACCCGACCCGATCCGCTCCGATCCGAGCTTCCGGGTCTCGTTCTGTTTGCTTCGAGTGATCGACCGACCGACTGACTGATCGGGAGCGTGTGTTGTGTTGAATTTTTGTGTTGGGCAGTCGCTCGTGGCGAACGAGGAGTTCCAGCACATCCTGCGTGTGCTGAACACCAACGTCGATGGGAAGCAGAAGATCATGTTCGCCCTCACCTCCATCAAGGGTATCGGCCGCCGCTTCGCCAACATCGTCTGCAAGAAGGCCGACGTCGACATGAACAAGAGGTGCGGCTTCCCATCTCGTCTTCCGCTCCCGAGCGGTCGTCGTGCTGCGTGCGTTGTGTTTCTTGTTTAGCGAAATGGGTCCGGTGCGGTGCGCATGTGATTGCGGTGGTTTCGAAAAAATTTGTAAATTTTAGCTGTTTGTCGCAATGGGTCGAGCTACCTAGGTAGTTGGGTACTGTCGGTTGCGAATTAGGTGTAATTTTTTTTGTGGCGTCTGCAATCTGCGGATTGTGTGGATGATCTGGGGAACATGTGGATTTCGGGTATTTCGTCTTGTATTTTGAGTAGGAATTGGGAATAGCGGTCTTCGTTTTGGAAGTATGGGATTGCAAGAGAGCACAAACGATTGGTTTAATCTTTTGTTGGGTCTGTGATTTGCTTCGAATCTGATTTGTAGAATTGGAGAAGATGACTGTTGTTTAGTCTGATCTGCTGTCGTGTCTGGGGCATTCAGAAGATCTGCCCAGTTGTGGGTTTGATGCAGCGATTCCCATGGTTGTACGAGGAGGTCCATTGTCTGAGGAAACAATTGCCTCTGACATTTCATGGGTTTAATCAGAAACAATGATGGGCACTTGGATTGGTGGAAACCTTAATTTCTAATTCTGTGCTAGGACTTGGCTCAAATCTATCAATGACTTGGGGACTTCAATTCATTACTTTAGGGTTGTGTAGGTGTTATGTTGTAGAGTATGCTATAAATATGCTGACTGTCCTTGATCTTGTTGAGAATAATATGAAGGAGGTCACGGGACAGCTTAGGAAAATTTCAACCTGTTATCTAGTTTCAGGCGCCCCGTTTCCTTTCTGTCAGAGTTCCTTTCCCATTGTTTCTTATTTTATTTACAGTGCGTGTAATTGGTGCTAAGAGGATGCAAAATCTAGCATGTTTTAGTCCCTTGTATGATTTGGTTTAAAATTTCTTGCAAGATGATTGGTATTTCTGATGTGTTAATGCTAGAATGTTTTTCTTTTCCACCAGGGCTGGTGAATTGACTGCTGCTGAGCTAGACAACCTCATGGTCATTGTTGCCAACCCACGCCAATTTAAGATTCCAGACTGGTTTTTGAATAGAAAGAAGGATTACAAGGATGGAAAGTACTCTCAGGTTGTCTCAAACGCATTGGACATGAAGCTGAGAGATGATTTGGAGAGGTTGAAGAAGATCAGGTGATGAGATTTGCTTTTTTAGCTGCTGTAGTCTTGATGTAAATTTTCATCTTATGGTTAACAAAAAATTATTGTCCAATGGCCTTTTTCCTTCTGTATGTGAATATGTGGGTAGGAGATTTGCATTTGCATCACAATTCTTTCTAGTATTACATTCTTGTAAGTAGATTTTTCCATTAATGCCAACTGTAAAAGCTAGTAATAAGCATTTCGCTCCAGTTATTTTTGCTAGTTTTCAAACTTGCTTCTCCGCCGCCCCCCCGGGGTGGCAAAGTGGATTTCAACATCGTATTCTCTTGAATTTTCTGCAAGTTGATCATGGCTTCAGCATCTGACATTAGCATTGCAATAATGCAGGAACCACCGTGGTTTGAGGCACTACTGGGGCCTGCGTGTTCGTGGCCAGCACACAAAGACTACTGGACGTAGAGGAAAAACTGTTGGTGTCTCCAAGAAGCGTTGAGTTCTTATTACTTTTAATTATGGGCGTTACAAAGTCTTTGGGGTAGTGTTTTTTTGTTTGATCTCTGAGTTTAAAGTTCCTTGCATGGACTCTGATACAATTATAGCTCAATGTCATGTCTTTGCCCTAGTTGTATGACCTGCTTGCTGAAATGTTAGTGAAGTATGCGGATCAAATTTTTAAGAGATATCAGTTTCATTGAGCAAGCAATGAGAGGTCGGGATGGTTTTGGTTCTATTGTTGAATGGCAAATGTTATTCATGCGATTGAAGTTTGTTGGGGATGTGATTACCCACTTGGCTGCTGATGATGGGAGTGAGCCTTGGCTGACTTTGCAGACTAGGTAGATAGCTCGTGCTTCTATTTTTCCGCTGGTTATATATCCTTGAACGGATGGGCTTGCATTGAACTTGATTGGGGGCTTGGATGTGAACTGGGCAAGTTGTCTGTCTTCTGCATTTGAATAAAAAGTGGAAGTCGTGCTATGAAATTTCTCTGTTAAAGTCCATAACTTCCTTCCGGTGTGTGAGAATTCTGGGATTATGGGATGGGTGTATGATTTCATGGGCATTGGTACGTTTCCATCCAAAGGAGACCCGGTTATTGGTCATTGGCTTTGGTATACCAGTTGCTTGGCAGTGGGAGGGAAGACACAGTGGTTGGAAGTCGAAACTTGCCCCCTGTTTGTCTGCTTTACTGGTTGCTCATGGCTTTCGTTTCAAAACTCAAAAATAATATTCTTGTTTAGAAATATTATGTATGGCATTCGACAAGCCAGTAAAGTAGTGGTGAATTAGAGAAGTAGGATGAGGGCGCTCGTCACAAGACATCCTGGGCCAAATTGGGCGGGTGTGCTGTAATGTCTATTCTCTGTCGGGCACAACGTTAGCTTATCTCTAAGATGCACCCGGTATGGCGGTTAAATCACACGGTATCGAACGCGGGTAGCTATGCTTGGCTTTGCATCTTCGCTGTCTGTAGTCTCGCATTGGCTCCGACGCTAGCTCCTAAAAGGGGGAACTTAGAGGCCTCGCTCGGCTCTGTGACTCGATAGTCATAGCGAATTTGTAATCAACTGTCAGCTGCTGGATGACGTGGGTTGATAAATGAAAATCTTGACTTATGGATGAGAATAGCGAATGATAATTTGTTTTACTTCAAAAATTCCCAATGTGCGATCATATAGATTCGTTACATAAGATTATATGAGTCATCATTGCCGGTACACTGTGGCTTTTCGTAGAATCTTATGATTCTCAATTCGATCCTTCAAGACCTCTGAACTGTTTGTACAATTAACCCACGTAACTTGCTTGAGTGGGTATGGGTTTTGGAAAATGGGTCAAATTATGGGTCCTTAATGATCTATTTTTTTTTTCAGTTTTATTTTTTCTCAACTTATTTATAACACGTTTAAAAATAAAAGAGTCACCAATGTGAAATTGAGCTAATTAAATCCGAGTTGCAAAATGGGTTTGCCAGCCCTAAGTTCTTTATAAATATTTTTTTCTTTTTGAATCTTTAAAAACATTTTAATTTATAGATCCTTATATTTATTTTATTTACTTTTTTTTTTTTAAATTTGATTTGAAGTTTTTATTAAATTAACATATAAATGTAAATAGCTTAAAGTGGGCATCACTTTTCCTACAATATTGATATGTTTTAACATACGAGTCGGCCATGAGTCCTGATCACTAGATTTGCACCATATGAATATGGGTCAAAGTAGATTAAACGAGTCAATATGAGTTGAGCCATTTTTGATGCGACCCAAACTTGATTTGACCCGCCAATTTGACACCCCTAGCAATAAACAGAATCCATCTAGATGCCCTAATATCATGAAGGCACGATAATTTTCCATACAGCTAATTGGGCCAAACCGAACCCAAAGGTGGATCGCTCATCCGACTGGAAACTTGGGCCCCGTCCAACTTCGAATCCGAACGTCGCCTCCGAAGTTTTCCCAAAATGGTTATGTCAACTGGCTCCGGTCGAAGTAGGAAAAAGATTTCGGGATCTCGATCATACATGGCAAGAGAAGAACCCCATGCATTAGAAAAGCATAAAAAGTATAACTTAATTATTAAGTTGCTTTTTGTGTTACCTGTCATTAACTGACGAAGCCGCTGGGAAGAATCATACTCCCGCGCAAACCATCTCTCCTTCTCCTCTCCTCTCCTCTCCTCTCCTCACTCGTTTCCTTACGGCCGAAGAAAACGCCCCGGAACCGAACGCTATAAATGTGACCGCATTGTTCCTTCTTCATCTTCATCTTCATCTTCATCGTCTTCGCGGCGATCTCCGGTGGAAGCCATGGCAGGTGTGTCCTCCCAGCCCCCCTCGCCGTCCGCCCTGATCGTCGCCAACACGCCCGCCGCCGACCTCGCCCTCACCAACCTCGCCTACTGCTGCCCCTCCGATCTCCACCGCTTCACCGTCCCCGGCGCCACCACGGGGCTCCCCTTCGCCTCCGTCGGGGACTCCTTCGTCCTCTCACTCTCATATCCTTTTCCCTCGCGAGTCACGTTCTTATGATGTCGTCAACCTGCATGTCGTTTGATCGTTTACGTGCTTGATCGTCTCGTTCGAGGTGTTGGTTTCGTCGGCATGGTTGAGTTAGCGATAGATATCGATGGTTTTGATTTTCTTGCTTGCGAGGACTGTCTATCTAAGCGTGTGATTGTTTGCTGGTGGCGTTGTGCGACATTTGCTCGAACTGTTCAGTGATTGTGTGTTGGCCTTAACTGAGAGAAACTCCTCACGAGAATATCCGCCCTGGTCACATCGCGCTGAATGCCATTCAACGGCGCTATGTGAAGGTTTCGACCGGTGACTCGATCTCTGTTAGCAGGTTAGTTCACGGTGAACCGTGGTACTTGCATTGGTAGCAAATGGAGATTGTCTCAAGGGGTTGTTGTGAATGTAGGTTCGTGCCACCGGATGATTTCGATCTGGCGTTGCTCATGCTCGAGTTGGATTTTGTCAAGAGGGGAGCCAGAAGTGAAGAGGTGTGCATGTCGTGAGCCTACTGTCCTGCTTTTCTCTGTGGGAATATCAGTCTCAAGAAACGTCCTCTTGTGTTCTTGTGAATTTTGTAGATTGATGCTGTTCTGCTGGCTAATCAGCTACGGAAGAAGTTCATCAACCAGGTACTACATACTTTTTTTCAGAATAATTCTAGTTCGCATAATGCTGGAATCAGTCTTGGAGTGTAGAGATTATGTTCATTTAGTCAAGTTAATGATTTACAAGGTTTTATTCTTCCCGATTTTGTGGAGAGATTCACGATCCACTTGCTAGTTTATGAGGCACGGAACAGAGTATCTCTTGAGGTAACCTGAACCACAATCCACAAATGAGTGAATGAGCTCTTTCTTTTGGGATAAGTAGAAGAGCTTAACTGCTGCATAAAAATTTCCAACGGATAAGAACCGCATTTTCAAGCTAATTATAATTATCTGATTCAAGTCTGAAAAAAGAATGAGGAAATGCATCAACATTCACCGTAGCTAAGTAAATTAGTACTTTTTCCAATGAATAGATTTGAGTGTGCACGTGCACCAGACAAAGATGAACACGCTCTAGACAAAAGAAAGATGGTTTCGTAAGATGTTCTGCCCTTTAAACATGGAAACATTGTCTACAAGTGACAATGATTGTAGCTACATAAATACCCAACTGGGTGCTGCCAAGCCAGGAGTGAGTGTATTCGATAAGTAGTACGAGTTTATGAAGGATATTGTGGTATTTCCATGTACACATATCACTGACCAACACTCTAGAATCTGTAATTTCTAGGACCATCTAAGTTTCTCTAACTTTTCATCCCAGACAATATTAAATCACTTGAATGAGAGATTTTGTTTTTTGATGAGTAAGTATTTCATTAATAAAACTTGAGCTGCTGAACAACTCCTGCTACATGTTCAAGTACTGAGGACAATCAACGGACTTGTTAACAGCTAGTACGATGAGAGAATTTTTGGGAACTCACTCCTGTATCTAAGTGTATTTGAAATCCATCTCTTAATTTGGTAAGGAAATTATCCAAGCATAGGAGCACTTCTAGATAAAGGTGCCAATTCGGCATAAGATTGCTGAGGTGCGGTTGTGTCTTGGATCTCTAATGTGTCCCTGTCAAGGACTTAGTATATTATGTCATCTCTTTGAAATGCACTGTTTTAATTCGTGGGGAAATGTCTGAGTATAGGTGCACTTGGAGGTAAAGGCGCATATTTAGCATAGGATTGTATCTTGTACCTTTACGTCTCCTGGTCAGGGACTTAGTGAAGTATGGCATTCTTAAGTCTGATTTTATGTCAGCTAAAATTAGTGAAATGGGACTCTGAAGTTCATGTATTTATTTGCCTCCATGACTATTATGAAGTTTTCTTAGATGTGCATTTTGCCCTTTCTGTCACTGATATATAAATTTTTTGATGTACATGTAAATGTATTTTCAGGTTATGACAGTGGGGCAAAGGGTAACATTTGAGTATCATGGGAACAACTATGTCTTCACGGTCAATCAAGCTGCTGTGGAGGGACAAGAAAGGTCAAATGCTCCTGAAAGGGGAATGATGTCAAACGACACATACATTGTGTTTGAAGCATCAAATGCTAGTGGAATAAAGGTTTTCCTTTTAATTTCTTTTATTTTTCATTTTTTGTGACAATTATTTTGTGGTCCAGATTTGAAATCATATAGTGAATTTTTTTTTTTCAGTATATCCTTTAAATCTGATTTTAGACTGCCGGAACAATAGCATTTTGAATTAGAATTTGGGTGCAGTGAGGGTGTCTGTTGTGCTTATGGAGCACAGCTGAAACTTCTGTGATCTTAATCTTGCTCTGCACTTATTGCTTGGAGTCTATTTCTTTTCCTGTGTGAATCTTTGATTGTGAAAGTCTTCCTGATGCGGTTTTATTGGCCATTATACCATAATGTGGTAATTTTGTTGATTCTGTCTCGACTGTTTCGTCTTATTATTCAGGTCATCAATCAACGTGAAGCTGCCAGTAGCAACATATTTAGGCAGAAGGAATTTGACCTTCAGTCCCTAGGCATTGGTGGCTTGAGTGCAGAGTTCGCGGATATATTTCGAAGGGCTTTTGCTTCTCGTGTTTTCCCTCCTCATGTGACTAGCAAGTAAAGAAACCAGAATTCTGGGCTTTGCAATTTATAAGATGTCTTATATTCTGGTGCAGTTTTTCTTACTCTAACACAAGGTCAATTCCAGGCTTGGTATTAAACACGTAAAAGGCATGCTGCTTTATGGGCCTCCTGGGACTGGCAAAACCCTAATGGCTCGTCAAATAGGGAAGATGTTGAACGGCAAAGAACCAAAGGTATGGTATGCTATCTCTTGTGGTTGTTCAATCACTATGAATGCTATTTTCGTGAAAGGCCTTCAATCCAAGATGGGTATTGGTGAAATTAATCAATAATACTTAGTTTCCATGAAGGTCAAGGACTTAGAAGTTTATTGCTGCCTGGCCTTTACTCTCTCCCCTTTGCTTAGGATATGTCTCCCGTATTTCTCAAAACCTCGAATCCTATTGGATATAGCTTCATTACTGTTTGTATGGTAGTTTACTTGTTTTGCTGAGCATGTTTGAATCAGCTTTAAGATGTAGGCATGCGAACGGACCTTTGTACTCACATATGTAGACCACCTACTCACATTGTAAATTATATGTATGTATGTCCGTTTTTTCAATTCGACTTCATTTTCTCTGCCAGATAGTCAACGGTCCTGAAGTGATGAGCAAATTTGTTGGTGAAACTGAGAAAAATGTTCGAGATTTATTTGCTGATGCTGAACAGGATCAGAGGACTCGCGGTAATTCAGATAAATGAATTGGATTTATGATTCCTTTTTAGCAAGTATCTGTAACTTATGCTTCTCCTTAATTTTCAGGTGACGAGAGTGATTTGCATGTCATCATTTTTGATGAAATTGATGCTATATGCAAGGTACGAATTATCTGGTCGATCTATGCATTTCTGTCCTCTATAATGTCGAATAGCTTAGTCTTGTTTGGAGCAAATTCCATCTTTCCTTTCATCTCTTAGTTTTGAGGAACTTTTTAACTGGTTGTCTTGGCTTAAGTTGTGGAAGCAGTGTATATAGAGTAGCAGACATTGTGTTGACAGGGTTTTTTTCTTGTATAAGGTCAACTTTAGCGAGTTGTAAGGGTAGACTTTCATATTTTGTTGTCTTGGTAGCTGCTCTGTAATGACCTTTATAGTTTTCAAGGTTCTGCTTCAGGATTTTTCCCTGATGTGATATAAAAAAATTTTAACCAAAAATATGTTATGTTGAGGTGCCTAAATCGTTCCTAGAATTCTTATCAATTATGACAGAAAACATGTGCCACGCAGAACTTTTCTCAACAACCACCAACACAAATCTCTTGCCCCCCCCCCCACAAACACCCCTCCAAAAAGAAAAGAAAAGAAAAGAAAAGGAACAATGGATGTAAAATTGAAGCGTCAATTGCATCAACTGCGCTTTCTGCTAATAGTCGTATCTCAATCATGAAAATAATCATGGTGATTTGTTGCTTCTTGTCCCTTTTTTTTTTTTTTCTTTTTCTTTTGGGTGCCTCTTAAATGGCTGTGTTCTGTCCTATTGTTTCATAGACTATTGCTGGTTGTCAACTTTCTATAATAAAGATATGAAATGACCTGATTTTGCATCTGCAGTCAAGAGGATCAACAAGAGATAGTACTGGAGTTCATGACAGTATTGTAAACCAGCTACTTACAAAGGTTTGTATTAGTATCTTAGTGTTCTAAATGTGCGAAGTTATTCAACTAGGTCCATTTTTTCGCAAATATTTTCTGTTATGCTCATTAATACCAATCATTGCTACTGATATAGTACCTGATCTTCAGATTGATGGTGTAGAGTCACTGAACAATGTTTTGCTTATTGGAATGACCAACAGAAAAGATCTTCTTGATGAGGCTCTTCTGAGGTGGTCCCTCTTTTTCTCTTCCGGTTCTTCATATCCAAGTCTTTAAGCTGCTATTTTAATATCCTCAGATGGTAAAAAGCACTCACTAGTCATCATGCAACTTCTGGAGAGATTCTTTTATCATTGCTCTTAAGCATTATTATGCCAAGCACTATGAGGATAAAAAAAAGAAGGTTTTCTGTTGACATGTGGTGGCATCATACTTTAGGCAGGATCATATGTATTTGTACAATATTGGTTTTAGAGGTAAAAAAAGATATTTAAAGATGTTGTTTACATTTTGGACTTTTGGATCTGCAGACCAGGACGCTTGGAGGTACAAGTTGAGATAAGCCTTCCTGATAAGGATGGTCGCATCGAAATCTTTGAGATCCACACGAAGAAGATGAATGAGAATTCCTTTCTTGCTGATGATGTCATACTTGAGGATCTTGGTAAGTCAGCTGGTCGCTTTTACTAGAATGGAACTTCATCATGCACATTTTCAATTTTTATTTTAGAAGTGGCTTATTCTAGTGATCATTGTCATGCGGAAGCAGAAAATATTGGCATATGATATGGTAGCAGTGTAGTTCAAATGATTTTTCGTGTTTCTTTGACCAAATAGGCTAACTCTTGTATTTCTGTACGCATTATGTCTATACTATAGAACTACTGGGTCCCCAGCCTTGTGGCCACTGTTCTCTCTGAGAATTGGGAGGTTCTTAATTACCAAAGAAAAAGAAGGCACATATGCTACAAAGGGTGGCGCTTAATTCATCTCTGGAGATGACCCTACGTTATCTGCGATTTGTGATTGTGCAGCTGCTTGGACAAAGAACTACAGTGGTGCAGAAATTGAAGGTGTTGTGAAATGTGCCGTATCATATGCTTTGAATAGACAATTAAGTCTCGATGATCTTACGAAGCCTGTGGATGAAGAGAGTCTTAAAGTCACTAGAAATGATTTTTTGAATGCACTCCAAGAAATCGTTGCTGCATTTGGAGCTTCCACAGATGACTTGGAAAGATGCAGGTAGGAATCATTGAATGATGATATTCTCCAAACATCTATCTTTTGTAGCAATGTTCTTATAATCCTCAGTTCCAGTGAAGCAAGAATTTTATGACTGGATATTACATGTAAAATTACACGTCTTCAAAATTGCTTGCCCAAAAATCTAGTGGTACACTAACCACAAACTAAGCATTATCCCACTAAGTGGAGTCAGTAACTGTTTTTCCCCCAGTTGATACTTTTATTGGGTTTCCAACGATACTTTCCCGGTCCATCATGTATAGCAAGGGAAGGAAAGTACATTTGTTCTCAATGGTAAAGCATAATGTGATGTCCTTTTAGTACTAGCCTCCCGAGGACTGAGATTTAGGTCATTAAGAAGGGGGAAGCAAAAAAAGGTTGATTTGCAATAGGTTCCTTAAAGCTTTCTCTGAATCTCTGTATGCAGTATGAATGATCACATGTAGAACGACACAATGAATGCCTTAGAAATGGTTTAGCTGCTGTAGCTGTAGACTTTAGTATTATACAAGTGATTCTTATTAAGATGTAGGAGCATCTCTGATTTTTACTTATGGATAGGTAATTACAAGAACAAATATCTGGTTAAACTTGATGAAGCTGATATGAGAGTTGATTTCTTTGAAACTGCTTTCTTGTTTGGAGTTAGGTTCTCAACTTGGTGTTTGTTATTATTGAACCATAAGTAGATTAATCCGATGTGTTTTTAATGTGTGGTCTTACCTAATTATGTGTGGTCCATGGTGAATTATATGTTAGATTTGGTTTAGATTTAGTTCTGGAAAAGATAACAAAGAGGAGGGGAGTAATTCAGAAAATTCTCTCTGAGTTGATGTGTGGGAGTTAAATTTGCTACAACTTTTATCCATAAAGATGTCCGGTCCATTGTTGACTCAGAGGAAGACATTGCAAGTTTCATTATGCAAATAGATTGGACTGTGTGAAAATAATGGGTTTCCCACATGCTTCTTTTACACATGCTTACCATAATCTTAGAGCTCAGGGTTCTCCTAATTGACAAACTGACGTGAAAGCATTCTTTTTGTTCTGCCAAAAATGATCACGAAACTGTGGCAATATCGCTAAGCATTTTGCAGATGTGAATTTTTAATTCTGCTTGGAGAGTCCATAGTGTTGTTGCTTTAGCACCTTTTGTGCCATCTCATAAAGACGCTAAAATGGCGTCAGGTTTTGACTTCTTATTTAGTAAGATAAACCTGACAGCATTTTTTAATATACACATCCTTTGTGTGCTTCTATTCAAGTTTCATTAATTATTAGCTTTTGTTCCTATGTTCCAGTTAAAGACAGAGCAAACACTATTAAGCATGTGTCACTGCCTCATTTGTTTACACAAATATTTTTGTAGGCTTAATGGCATGGTGAGTTGTGGTGATCGACATAAGCAGATACTTGAGACAGCAATGCTATTGGTTGGGCAAGTTAAAGTGAGCAAGGGAAGTCCGCTTGTCACTTGCCTCTTGGAGGGTCCAAGTGGCAGGTATTTGGGTTTTCTAAAGCATTGCTTTTCGTTTTTGCTAAGCATTTTTTCCTTTTTATTTAAAACAACTGGGAATAGTCTAAAAATTTGTCTGCTGTACAGTGGCAAAACTGCTTTGGCAGCGACGGTTGGCATCAACAGTGATTTTCCATATGTTAAAATTGTAATCTTCTGCTCCATGCTATGCTTCCTTTGAGTAATCAGACTTCTTTGTGCATCATGTTTTAATTTCTGATTTTCTTATTGATGCTTAGGTCTCGGCTGAAACTATGATTGGATTGCATGAGAGCACCAAATGTGCACAAATTGCAAAGGTTTTTGACCTTTATATCTTGTCGATTAGCGCTTTGATGAATAGGAAAATAGTTGTTTCCCCTCCACTTTTAACTAACTTGAGGTGTGGTTATCTTACATTTTTCAAAATGACTGGGGAAGGTTTGTAATGGATTCTAATCTTTGATAGGTTTTTGAGGATGCATACAAATCTCCATTGAGCATTATCATCCTTGATGACCTTGAAAGGTAAGTTCTGTTGATTTATATTAGTCAACCTCTATAGTCATCCTTGGCATTAAAAGATCAGTATGACTTGAGTGAATTGTTTTGCAGGCTACTGGATTATGTCGCCGTTGGTCCTCGATTTTCTAATTTGATATTACAGACATTGTTAGTCCTTTTGAAGCGTCTTCCTCCAAAGGTTGTTTCTTCTCCCCTCACCATTATTTACAAGTTGATGTTGGTGTTAAGAGTAACTATCATTTTCTACAATTTCATCTGGAAGTTAATGCCGGGAAAGTTACTACTGCTGTTGAATTAAGAATGCTTCAAGGTGGATGAGTGGGAATTAGTTTCCCCATTCCCCAGGAAATGTAAACTATGAGCAAGAATGTAGAGAGTAATAATCCCTAGTCATGTTGCTAAGGGAAAACAATAATAATGTCATGATGCAGGTGCTAATAAAGAATTTGAGTTTGAGAGATTAAGATTCAGTTCATTGGTATTATCTTCGTGCATGTTGACCTTAGAACGATTGGCTAGTTTGGTCTTCCTGTTTGAGATGGAGAAGCAACGAAGTTTGTTCTACTGTATAAAGCAACAGACTGAGTGCAACCTTGGTTCATGTGTGTTTTTCCTCAAGGCTGTCCGGGGGGAAGGAACTTTTTTTTATGTATTTGCTCAAGATTGAGTGCATTATCATATGCAGATACATTTTAGTATAGATATATGACATATAGAATGTTATTAGTAAATATTCTTTCACTAGTTAAGTATTAGGTTATGTGTGTGTTCCTCTGTGCGTTGTGATTCTAATGGTATTGTACTAGCTGTTTTTATCTCTATTGATTTAGTCGGTGGTTTCCGACTTATAAGGATTGATTCTGGTGTCCTTTTTACATTACTGAATTTTTGGCTTATTATATACATACATTTGGCTTTCTCTTTTCCAGGGAAAGAAGCTTCTCGTGATAGGGACAACAAGCCAAGTGAGTTTCTTGGATTCAGTTGATGTCTGCGATGCCTTTTCTGTCACTTACCATGTCCCCACATTGAAGACAGAGGACGCAAAGAAGGTAAACTGCTGTAGATGCTATTTTGGTCTTTTTCTGCTCGTCTTTCTCCATTTCTCTTCTGCTGGAAAACGTGAAATAGAGGGGAAGAAATGTGCAGCAGTCTTGTTTTAAAGACTGCTGCACATATTGGGGGTCTAGAGGTGCCTGTATGGGACTAACCATTTGGATTAGCCTAGACATTGTGAATTTTGAGGAATCTAACTTCCCGAGTTGGAGAAACATGATAGTAACTTTGGAGTCCCTAGCTTTTCTGATTGCTTCTCTTTTCTATTTTTCCTCAGAAAGCAGGGGAGTTTTAGCAGGGTAAAGGGGTCGGGAGGGGATGGGCTGTTTTATAAAAAAAGTCATGTATTCGATGTATGAGAACACTTTCAGATCTCATTCAAAGTGCGGGATTAGTAATATCTAAGATTTGACTTTATCTAATCGACTGGGAATCTGGTTTTTCTTTGCAAGTTTCCTGAAGCAAATTCTGCAGGCTGGAGTATCTTGTTAATTAAGTTGCGTCAATCCAAAATGTGGATGTGAAGCTTTTGACATCACCATGGAGCTCCATATGTATGTATACATGACTTACTTTCTTTTTTCCTCCTCCAGGTGTTGGAACAGCTGAATGTTTTCTCTGAAGATGATGTTGACGCAGCTGCCGAGGCTCTGAATAATGTAAGATTTAGATCTCCCTACTTGTGCCTTCTTATGTTTCGCCGTGTTAGAGTTATGACGTGCTACAGAAATTCATTAAGTCGCGTAATTCGGGACTTTGTGAGTCAAGATATCTTCTTCTCCATGCTGTTTTCCCATCCATTTGGAGAGAGAGGGAGAGAGTCTAACTCGTGCTTTCGTGATCCTACTTTTCGTAGATGCCCATCAAGAAGCTTTACATGCTGATAGAGATGGCGGCCCAGGGCGAGCATGGTGGATCTGCAGAGGCCATCTACTCTGGTAGAGAGAAGATCAAGATTTCTCATTTCTACGACTGCCTTCAGGACGTCATTCGTTACTAAGATACAGCTGACCAAGCGTAGTGTCCCATTTGTTTGATTCTTTTCACTTGAACGATCTGCATATATCTTTTCCAAACTTTTCTTCACTAAAATGTTTTGCAGTCGGCATGAGCTGTACATCTGTTGAGTAGCAAACTCTTGTGATTTTTTTTGAAGAACTTAACCGACGGTTACATGAAAAAGCACACCGGTAATAACAGGCTCTTGTTTGGAACATATGTTATTGCGCGACGCTTCCTACGAAAGTCATCTTCCTCTTTTGCTTCGACCCCTCGCTTGATCTCTTTTCGTTCTTTGTTGACCTTTTGGAAAAATAATCGACCCATTAACCTAAATGTTTTAGTGCCTTTATCTTATCCAAAGTGAACGTGACCGATCGACCGTGGACAACCCCTAATTCAGCTGCGCCAGAACAGCTAAGCTTCACTCCCTCCATTTGTCACCGCCTGCCAGAGGCAGTCCTCGGCCAGGTCCTCCACTCGAACCACATAAGTTAGGATCACTTGTATGATACTTTAGATGTATCATATAAGTTTATGAGGCGTCGTCACAACTAAATATATGGAGTCATAACACATTGTAAAATTGTCTTACTAGTTTTAAGACTAATTGTCTTAATGCAAAAAGACGGTGCTAAAAAAAGGGGATACGGTTCATCTTTTAGAGATTCCCGTGAGTTGGTCAATCAATGTTGAGGAAGCCACAATTACTTTACTATAAGGTTAGAGTAAGCAACATCGTCAATTAATCTTGAGTGATTACTCATTTAAACTCTAAGCTGCATATGCCAAAAGCGGCGGGTGAAAAAGAATTGTACCGTGGCCACTACTCATTTAAATTCTTATTAAAGGCGAATGTATATGCAAGAACCAACTTAAACTTATGATTTAGGAGATCGTGTTCATCCTACAATATGCAATGATACATTTCATGCTTATTTGAGTAAGAGCAATAAGATTCCTCAATATCATGCTAAAAATGGCTAGGTTTTCCGTAAGAAGATGTGATTTGTTTGATGAGAAACAAGGGGGAATATCAACAATTTGAGTGATTGAAGCTGAAGCTTCTATTATGAGACAGATATCCACCTTATAATACATGAATTAAGCTTAGAATGATTGCGGATTGGTTGTGAACCACTGACCATTCAATTAGATTCAACAACGCAGAAAACAGTTTACACTATAATGAATACAAAATCAAGAAGATGGAGAATTGAACAATCACATGGAACTCTGGAAGCTCTCTCCCCAAAGAAAGGACAGAGAGAGATGGCAGATATGTCACTCTCAAAACCAACCCACATGAGCAATTTTTTGAAGAAGAAACATAAATAAGCTAAGAGAAACGTGGGAAGTAATTGCTACATTGTTTGTGATGCAAGCTGAATTGGAGGATGATGAGACCCAGTAGGATGAGGATTGATGAGCAAGGGGAATGAGTTGGTGGTCTTGGCAATCGCAAACCCATCACATCTGACCCTCTCCTTCATGAGCTAATGCATTCTAACCTGAACTAATTCCAAGCTGGACTGCTCGTTCTTGTATACAATTTACTCGAGTTCGATATATAATAATGCATTGTTCCTCAAAGTTTACATCAGCTGCGGCAGCAATAGATTATGGATCAGAATCAATAGCAGAGTGCATTGAACTCACAGATGCCTGATCAATCAAGCCCGCAGTTACCAATGTCGCACAACCAGATTCAGCTTCAACTGCTACGGAAGCTTCAGAGGCAGCAACAGTCACTTTTGTGTGCAACAGTTGGCGCTGCTGCAACCAAGTCATCCCCAACAACCCCAGGAGCAGAGACAACGTCTGGATGTCTCTCAAAGCTTTTCTAAGTCCACCATACCAAGCCAGATGCTGGAACTGCCTCAAGGAATGCCAGACTCGCCTAGTCAGCCAAAGATTATACCAGCAAATTCAAAAGAATAATGGGCAAGAGAATATGCGGTCCTCTAATCCGTCCCAGCGCCCAAAATTCCAGCTAGAACAATCAGGGCCGGTACCTGAAATGGTGGGGGCATACGGGACTTCCACATTTCAGCAACAAGCCATGCTTCTGCTTCTGCCAGTTTGCTAGCTGGAGCTGCCGCAGGTGGGCCATATGTAATATTTTCTCTGTTCTCTCGGTTTTTGGACGAAAATGGTGCAAACGTTGTCCAGTCAACGATGGATGGTAGACTTCTCCGAGGTGTTTCGATTCACAAGGAGACGGCACAGTCAGCCGCCGCTTTCTAAAATCCTAGTGCATTGGAAACCGTCGGTTCTAGTGGTAATAGCATGATGAAAGACTTCAACACACAAGCATTGACCGTGGGCATCGGAAACAGTACACTAACGACCTCCACTCTAGAACAAAACACGAGAAAGTCAACTCATCCACTATCCCACAAACATTCGGCCACAACGAATCTACTACAAAGAAACAACTGGTCGTTAAAATTTTAACAAATCAAAACACTTACTTCGATTTTCGGACATATATGAAAACGCCTCAGTCGCAGGTTAGCTTCAGTGGGTATGAAATTTGATCCCACATCGCCCAGCTTGATGTTAACAACTCTGTATATAACCTCTGGCGCTGCCTCCCCTCACCCCACGACCGCAGCCCCACAACTCACAGTTTTCGGGCTGAGAACCTACTCGGCATCAGAGCCCAGTAACGACCCTGGGCCAACGGGGGGAGTGGGTATGAAATCCTATGCGAACCGCCGCCTCAGTTGCTGTCAATTGAGTTTAAATAAAAGATAAAAAGGTTGATTTTCCTTTTCTTCCTCTCTCGCGGTCGGCTCAGTCCTTGCCCGTTCCGATCTGGATTGGAGTCGTGCCTCTGGCACTGAAGGCATGGCTCCCAGATCTGACCAGAAGAACTCAGTTGAAGGCCCACTGAAATCAAAGATGGAATGGACAATCCTTCAAGTGAGGATAGAGATGGCGTTCTCAGTCGAAGACCCACATTGGAGTCGTGCCTCTGGCACTGAAGGCATGTGTCACGGCCCGTGAGAAAGACAAGCCAAGAAGGTTCTTGAGAACGGGCGTGACACATCCGACCCTCGACCGATATCAGAGACTTAGAGTATTTTCGAGTCTTCTAGAATACTCCTGGGAAGGGCGATACGGTATTTGTACGCATACATTATAAATGCGAGTAGCTAGTAGTTGGGAGTAAATATGGGTAGTTGGGGAGGTACAATCTCCACCGTTAGATCTAAGGGAGATCTACAGATACGGTTTACATTGTATTTGTATATAAATGGGTCTTCTCCTTTCATTGTAATTCATTCGCAAACAATACAAAAATCAGAGCTTCTCTCTTAGAGAGTTTTTCTCTATACACGAGTCTTGTGAGTCGAGTGTGAAAGGCTGCTTAGGGTAAAACCTTAAGGCCGCACGGGTCAGCCTACGTGTGATCGAGGGTGAATCGAGGTGACTGAAATCAAAGATGGAATGGACAATCCTCCAGGTGAGGATATACTGCTTAGGGGTAAAACCTTAAGGCCGCACGGGTCAGCCTACGTGTGATCGAGGGTGAATCGATCGGCCCGTGACACATGGCTCCCAGATCTGACCACAAGAACTCAATTGAAGGCCCACTAAAATCAAAGATGGAATGGACAATCCTCCAGGTGAGGATAGAGATGGCGTTCTTAGTTGGAAGACCCACATCCTCAGAGGTCAAAGAAAATCGAAGAAGATGAACAGAGACAAAAAGGAGGACGAGGAAAACGAACGATAATAAATCCAGAATGTTCGATGGTCGTCATATGGCTTCTCGTACAAGGTCAAATTTGGCATCATGTGGGAGAAGTCAATATTTTGTCGTTTCGACATGGCATCGACTGAACTGTCGGTATGCGGCTGTAACTTTACCGTTAAGTTTTCGTTTTCCTTTTCTTTTGGATCGAAATTTTGACATAAAGTTAGTTACGGTAATTTGTTGCTTTTTCTTTAAATCTTTTTTTTTTTCTTCTTTCAAAACATTCTTTAAACGTTTTGGTATTTCTTGTTGTCAATTTTATTTTATTTTCTTTTATAAACAAGGAATATAAAATAACCTGATTTTGCATCAGCAGTCAAAGAGGAGCTAATTTTGCGGAGTTTTTTAAACCAGGGTTCGTTAGTATCATGGTATTCTTCCAATAGTGCAAAGCTTTCCGATTGGCAACCATTCTTTCTTTTGCGAATATTTTCAAATATTCCAATCACTGCCGTTGTCCTTAATTTTCTAATGGTGATGTAAAGTCACGGAACAATTTGCTTATTGGAATGGACCACAGAGAACATCACTTTTGACGTGGCTCTTTTGGGTGGTCCCGAACACCGGAGAACGTCATTTTTGTTGAGATAAGCCTTTCCGATGAGAATGGTCGCTTGTAAATCTCTTCGATCCATACAAACAATTAAAACACTTACTAGAGATGTGGAATTCCTTTACTTGTGGGGGTGCTAGGGGAAAGAATGAGAATGTGGATGAACATCAAATTCCTTTAATTGTCGAAGCTAAACCCTCTCTTCATATGACCATAATCCTACAAAATCCAAGATGAGTACATGCGAATCTAATCAATCATGCTTAGGGTGCGTTTGTTTGTGTTTCTGTTCTTTTTTTGTTCTAGGGAACAGAAATAGAAAAAACTATTTCTGTTCCGGGGAACAGTTTTTGAACAAAAATGCGCGTTTGGTAAACTTGTTCCTGAAATAAAAAAAGAACAAAAACATGTTTGGTAAATTTATGTTTTTTTTTTGTTTCTTTTAATTTTTTAATGTTTATTTTTTATTTTTCATTTTTTTCTTTCTTTTTCTTTTTTCTTTTTTTTCGCTTTCTGGTTGCGGCCGGCCATGGCCGCAGTCGGTTCAGGTTCTGGCCACCGCCAGCCGGTCTAGGTCGGGTCGACCGCCTGGTCGGGCGAAGCTTGGCCTCCCAAGGAAGCCTCATCCATGCCGCGATCGAAGCCCCAAGCCTGCGGTAGGCAGCCCGACCCCCGACCGTTTATGGGAGGCCGGCACGGCCAAAGCAAGAAGAAGAAGAAGAAAAAAAAAGAAAAGAGAAGAGAAGAGTGAGAAAAAATGTTTCTCGTTTTTGTTCCAGAAACAAGAAACAACTTTTTTTTGTTTCTTGTTTCTGTTCTTTTTTTGTTCCCGGGAACAAAAAAACAGATTTGGAACAAAAATGCAAACAAACGCATTTCTGTTCTTTTTTTGTTCCCGGGAACAAAAAAACAGAAAAACTGTTTATGAACAAAAAAAAAGAACACAAACAAACAGGCCCTTAGTGTCCAAAGGTACCTTTTTGCCAAACCTTTAGATGGCTAGGTTTTTTCCAGTTTGGACGGGAGGTTTGTACCCAATCCCCACATTCTTGTCTTTTCAGACATTACGATATTTTGTTCCATTTAGCTTCAAACGTCTTTGATGAGTGGTTCCCCATAAGAACTTTTCAAAAGATTGATAAATCATCCACAACAGTAAACTTTCTATAAAACTGGGCCTAGCGTTTCTCATTAGCTTGCACTTTTTTTGGCGATGATCATCAACGCCAGCACGGCAGCTGCTAAGATGATTCCCGAGATCGCAATCGTAGGAGAGTCATCGGACAATGGGTCCCTAATCAGAACGGCAAACAGGCAAGATCTTCTTGATAAGGCTCTTTCGAGGTGCCTCCCCCACTCTCATCCCTCTTCATTGCAACGAAATCTACTTCATTAAAGTGGACCAACAATCATCGGGCAAACTTAATCAGAGATTGATATACTATATGCCTTTAAATTCGATTACGTTGTGTGATGCGATTGAGGTCAAGCACTGTCTCGTTCAACGTGTTTTCTGATTCCTTTTAGATGCCATGACTTCAGTGTACTCGACAGCGGGATACGAACGTGGAGGCCTTTTATCTTTTTGGTTTTTGAGGTAAAAATGGATATTTTATAGAAATGCCTTGAATTTTTTTATAGACCAAGCTCCAAAGAAAATGCTCGCGTGCGGTGCTTCGAGATCCACGCCGCGCATTTGGAGCAGAGTTCGGTTCTTGCTCCTGATGTTAATTTTCAGGAACTCGGTAAGTCTTGCATTCCGTACCATGGAAGTTCATCGAGCATTTTTTGTTTTTGGTCGAAAAGTTGATCGGGCATTTAGACGTAGTTCTTTTTGCGGCGGGCGGGCCGGAGGGGTTATATAAGGCTATATACTATTTGCGGCGGGGCGGTGGGGAGGTCGGTGCGTGGGTTTTCTATATACAACTTCCAAGGTGGGAAAGAAGACTTCAATTATTGAAAAAGCCCAAAAGGGTAATCAATTTCCGCCAGACCTTGGTCTCCCCTCCACCGAGGCATGACCTTTCTCTTTGACCCCTCCATATTCTTCCTCTCGATATCCACCACCGTGGCCCGCGGGTACAGCCCATCTCGAGTCTCCTCGTCCTCGCCGGAAATTGCAAAATTTTGTCGTGAAAAAACAGGGAGTCTTGAATGATCTTGCTCGTTCCTCTGGTCAAAACATATAAACTCTTGTATTTATTAACAGTTTTTGCGTTTTTACTGAAAAGAGCCGACCGGGTGTACGGCCTGGGGAAAATGTTCTCTCTGTGAATTTTGCAGCTGCTCGTGCGCAGAATCATACTTGGGCAGAAATCGGAATGGTTGTGAACAGTGCCAAATCATTTGCTATGCTTAGATCACACCAAAATTATGAAGAGAGTATCGAAGTCATCATGGATGATTTCATGAACGCCATCAAAAGCATTGTTCCTGTATTGGAAAGACACAGGTTGGTAGGGATAGTTGAATGCTGATATTCTCCGTATTTCTGATTTTTTTTTTTACTTATGGATTGGTAATCACAAGAGTGAATATCTGGATAAAGAATTAATGAAGCTCAGATGAGAGTCGATTCCTTGAAATTAAATGAATATCTGGCTTGTTCTATGTTTGTATTTGTCGGGATTTTTTTGAATTTAAATTTAATTAGATTTTAATGTAAATTAAATGAACCATAACTATGTAATCCTATTCCTAATAAATTAACCCCAAAATAGCATATCCAAATTATAAGAAAGCCTATAGAAGCCATAATTGCGCAATCTCGCGACCCGCCCTGGGTCCAGGACCTGTGCCCAATGGATGCCTCGAGACCAGCTTTCCACAGCGCACCCACCCACGACGTAAGCTTCTCCCCGACCATGCCCGCAGTAGCAAACAGCCACCCTTCATGCATGGCGGGCCCGGACTTCCACCAGTGGGACCGGCAATCCAGGAGCCAGATGCAGTCCGTGGCCATGTCATTGATGGATGTGCCGAGGACGAAGATCAGGGGCCAAGGGCGGCAAAGGTGGAGCCGATGGCAGGGTAAGGGGAAGGGTTTGAGGCTATGGGGACGAGATGGTGCTGCTTTGGAGAGGTGGGGTTCGAGGAGAGGGTGAACCAGAAAATCGGGGAGGTGAAGGACGAGGTAGAGAGAGGGCTCCGTGCAGTGGAGAAGGTGGCACTGGAGAAGAGGTGAGGTGAAGAGTGGAGGGAGAGGCGATATCATCCGGGAGGGACGGGATCAGTGGGGACGCAGCTGTGATCCGGAAATGGCCGTTGAGTTTGGAACGGGAGTTGAAACTGGTACTTCTAATTTATAGAGATTTCATCAATTTGCATTGCGAGTTAAGGTCAACTGATTAGTGTCATCCACCGAAAGAGAATCCCATTTGTGGTGGACCAAGAATCGGTCGAGTTTGGTGTTTTTCTCAAAGCGGAAACAAATAAAAAACATGACGCGTTACTTACCATCAAATTCTAAAAATGAAGATTAAGGATTGCTTCTAATTACTGACTTTGTTCATTTTATTTTGTTGTTCTTATGTTTGGCTCGGAACCAAGAAAGTTCAAGCTCCTCCATCAGACATCATTGGCAATGCGGTTTGTGCCACATTAGATCAAAGCCATTGATATCTCTCTATCCTAATATTTCGAGCATATAGCTTGGAATGTTATTCACGCCCTTCACATTCAAATTCAACATCAATTGATTAGTATCATTTGCCGAAAGAGATTCCTGTTTGTGGTAGACGAAGAATTGGCAGAGTTTGATACTTTTCTCAAAGGCGGAAACAAACCAGAAAACATTACATGTTATTTATCATCGAATTATTGAGTTTTAAGAAAGAGAATTAAGGTTGTTTTTAATTGCTGACTCTATTCAAAATATCGACTCGTTATACTTGGCACAGACCTAAGAAGGTTTAAACTCGTTCATCAAACGTCATTCGCAAGACCATGCTTGATTTGTAGGAGCAAGCACCGTCTTCTCCGTTGGCCGGTTCGTCATCAAATAAATAAATAAAAAATGTTCACATTTTACTGTTTAATATTAATTTGTCGCAAAAATATATGTATTATTAATTCTCTCTTTTAAGGGTTCTGGGTAGGCATGTTTTCGTCGGTGGTTTTATAATTCAGTCTCGAAAGTAGAATATCTAATGCTGCGTCATGGATCTATTATGGCACCTTAATGTTATATAAATTTAATCAGTTTAATCTACGGAAATTGTGTTAGAAATTCCTATTCTTAATATTGGTCGCTCATCTTGATTACAGGCCCATTTTTTCGAAGTCTCGACTTCCAGAAGTACGTTAGAAGGGCTTTGGAAAAAGAATTTGGTGTTGTCGGGGCGATTTATATACTTATCTATATATTAGTAAAATATTAAAATTCATTTAATTTTCACATGTTTTTGAATTTTTGATGAACTATTATATACGTCAAATCTTAATCAATTGTGGCATATAGACAAGTGCTCGTGGCGATGTTAAATTTGAAATTCCGTTTGGTGCGTGATATAGTTTGTATAGAGGTTGACGTGTTGACGCTTCCCTAGTTTCTGGCTCAATTAAATTTCCCTTCGTAAAAATACATAGCATATTCCAAACATCATGTGTACGCCAAACTTTACATGGACAGCGCACACAACGTGCCACATTTGGAGAATGTATGACAAACCTAAATTTTGCGAATGCCTAATAAGTAAATAATAAACAAAAACATAAACTAGTGAATAATTTCTTCTATGTATTGGCATTGTTTATGAAAATAGAATTCGTTTTGATCATAGTCCACCGTCCCGGCTCGTGAAACCACTGTCTTATTTTATTTATTATTCTTCTTTTTCAATTCGTTTTGATCATACAATCCTTTTTAGCTCACACTAAAACACTCTTGATCTTTCGGAAACCCACCCGAGTGGCATTCTTCACATGGACTTGAGTATATAATATATTGCTGTTGGGAATTATTGATTCCCTAAAACCGGATTTGACACTAAATCGAACCCCTAAAAAGAGTGCGGAAGACGAGCCCGGGAAAATCACATGTATCACCGATCCTAAGGCACATCACGATATCGAACGTACCTTGTTAGCCACAGCCTAAACACCAACATTGATTTGATGAAGAAAGACTGATCCCGTTCTATCTGATGATGTCAATTGGCCTTGAAGGGAAGAGAGTGTCGTCTCTTGCTCTTGTTCTACTTTTTGGAAGGAGAGGGAGAGAAGGAACGTATGTACTGTGAAAATGTACATTTCTCCCTCTCTTTTCTCTCTTAAAAACATCATCTCCAAAGGACGTGTCCCTTCGGTAAAAGACGCTTCCTCAAAAGTTACAACTCTTCAACGTGTCCCTCCATCCATGGGCCCTAAACTTGTGGGCTGGGCTTTTAGGCCCAACATGAGCGGACGGGCCAACTTAGGCCCATCACATTAATTAAATAAAACCATCATCTCCCACTCGCACATGGTGGGCCGAACACGATCCTCTTTACCTCTCTACAACATTCATACTGGTGAATAGTCCGTGCGACCAGCATACTTTGAGAGCTCGTTGCTATACATCTGTTAGGAATATATAGCAGCTCATAATGGGCATCACATTTTGAGTAAATTTAGTATACAGTACCCTAAATCGATCGATCACATTTATATCTCTCTTGATCTCTTTTAAACAATGATATATATATATATATATATATATATATATATATATATATATATATATATATATATATATATATATATATATATATATATATTTTGTTAACAATTATGATTATCCCAAAGACAGTCATAATTGGTCGACCAGTAAATACAAAACTACAATGTGATTCTCCAAAATCGATCTTCCTCTTTCCTTCAAACTTTCAATTTCAGTTCAACTTGCTTTTCTAGAAATGCCCCATTAGATCGAATCAATTTCATGATCATTGGCAACATCCTAAGATAGCAAACACTAAATAAAAATCTTGAGAATAAGTAAAAGTCATGAGGGCACTAGAAATTGAGGAACTTTTTTCCTCAAGAGTCTCACACGGCATAAAAGTTGAGATCAAACTTTTGCCATTCTTATTGGTCGTCTCATGCATACATAGTATGAAACCATGGAGCGTATGTCTACACCTTCAATACCATACCGATGATAGTTTAGACATACCCAATGTCTAACTTGAGTTCACGTATCTACTCATTCACAAAATTCATCAGAACTCACATCTGGCATCTTAGACAGATAAAGTAAAATATGTGAGGTATTTTACTTTTTGACATAGTAAATATCATGTCCTCATCTTAACACTTAGTTAAGGCGACATATATATTTTAAGCTTGAGCTCTCGATTATCACCTAGATAGTAAGCTTAAAAACCATCTCATCTCTATTTATCACATAGTAAATAGAGGCGATTACCTGTGTGAGTGGGCTAATCTTATATTTGTCCGACATACTTTCTCAACTTAATGTAATGCACTGAGCATTAAGATGCATAAAGGTCAAACAAAGATTCATAGGCATTAATGATGAAAACACAAATTCATTAAATGTGAACAACTTAGGGAAATTACAATATCCAGTACCTCAGACTCTATGCAATCCTAGAGATTTTAAATGACCACAAAACACATCTCTAGGTATTGGCTTTGTCATAAAATCTGCTACCATTCTATGCGTAGATATGTACTGTAAGTTCACATCCTTTCGTGTAATCATATCTTTTACAAAATTATACTTGGTATCTATATGTTTGGTCTTGCCATGATATTTTGGATCTTTGGTGTACGCTATAGCTGCTTGGCTATCATAGTTAACCAATAATGGATTTGCAGCTTTCTCAATAACACCTAAATGATCCAAAAATCTCTTAAGCCAAACTCCTTCTTGCACCGCTGCTGATAATGCCACGAACTCAGCTTCCATCGTGGACATGGCTATACACGTTTGCTTCTTACTGCTCCATGATATGGCACCATTGTTCAGTAAGAAAGCAAATTCAGAGGTAGATTTCTTTTCATCTAAATCTCCTCCCCAATCAGCATCTGAATAGCTTTCAAGTCGCAGATCCTTTCCTTGGTAATTCAGCTTGTAATCAGCAGTTCCTTTAAGATACCTCAGTATTCTCTTAACGGCTTTCCAATGTGCTTGACCTGGATTGGATTGGTATCTACTCACCATTCCAATTGCAAAACATATGTCAGGTCTTGTACACATCATAGCGTACATCAAGCTCCCAACAACACTAGCATAAGGAACATGCTTCATTTGTTCCTTTTCTTGTGGAGTCCTTGGATACAGTTTATGGCTCAATCCTTCACCTTTTGCAATAGAAGTGTCTATGGGTTTACAATCTTGCATACGAAATCGTTCAAGAACCTTATTTATATATGTTTCTTGCGAAAGAGATAACGACATCTTTGAACGATCTCTTGAAATCTTAACTCCAAGGATGTATGCAGCATCACCCATATTTTTCATCTCAAAGTTGGAAGATAACAAACTCTTAACAATATTAACAAACTCCATATTGCTTCCAGCAATTAGTATATTATCAGCATATAATGATATGATCACAAATTGATCTTTGGATCTTTTGATATATACACAATGATCCTCATCAATCATTGTAAAATCATATGCCATTATGGCATTATGAAAACGTGTATATCATTGTCTCGATGACTGTTTTAGGCCATATATCGATTTCAAAAGTCGACAAACTTTTCCTTCTTGGCCTTCCATAATGAAACCAGTAGGTTGTTCCATATATATTTCTTCATCTAATTCTCCATTGAGGAAATCAGTCTTTACATCCATTTGATGTAATTCAAGATCCATACTAGCCACTATTGCCAGAATAATGCGAATCGAGGTAAATCTCACTACAGGATAAAATGTTTCTTCATAATCAATTCCTTCCTGTTGATTATACTCCTTCGCCACAAGGCGAGCCTTATGCCTTTCTATCGAGCCATCAGCTTTACTCTTTATTTTGAGAACCCACTTGTTCCCAATAGCTTTGGGTCCTTTTGGAAGATCAACCAGTTCCCAAACATGGTTTGACTTCATTGACTCCATTTCCTTTCCCATTGCATGCATCAATTTTTCCTTACTAGCGCAACTTAGAGCCTCATGTATATTTCTTGGCTCATCCTCATCTTGTGGGGCAATCAGAAAAGTTTTCCCTTCAATGTCAAAACGTCAACGGGGAATGCTTTTGCGACTTGTTCGCCGTATGGGGGATTGTACACTTTGCACATCATTCCCCATTATGCTCCCACTAGGATTAGATAATGATGGTGTCGTCTTATCATGTGGTTGTAATTGAGAATGAGTTGAATTCAATTCATCACTTCTCATATTACTTTCACTTGGATGAACTCTACTAATATCATTATCTTGATCCAAGGTTTCAAATAGGAAGTATTCTTCACCTATTTCACCCTTCTTAGGAAATTCATTCTCTAAGAATGTGACGTACCGTGATTCAAATTCAGTTATACTCCCACTTTCCTGCTCACCTATGAACACATACCCTTTCGAGTGTTCGGAGTATCTTATGAAAATACTCTTCTTTCCTCTGGGACCCAATTTCCCAAACTTGTGAGAGGGCTCATGAGTATAGGCAGCACAACCCCATGGCTTAAGAAAACTTAAGTCTGGTTTTCTACATGTCCATAACTCATATGGAGTAGAAGTAACTGATTTGGAAGGCACCCGATTAAGTATATATGCAGCAGTTAACAACGCATCATTCCAAAAGGTGATAGATAAGTTAGCATGCGCCATCATTGACCTAACTATTTCCAGTAGGGTTCTGTTTCTTCTCTCCGCAACACCATTTTGTTGAGGAGTATATGGAATAGACAACTGTCTTTCTATTCCTTTTTCATCACATAATTTTTTGAACTCATCAGATAAATATTCTCGACCTTGATCGGATCTTAATGCTTTTATTTTAGGGAAAAAGCCATGAAAAACCCTAAACTTTACCAACTGCGACACATTTACCCCAAACTTTTTTTTGTGACACTAAAAACCCCAAACTTTAACCCGCATGACACATCTACCCTCCGTTAGGGTTCCGTGAAAAACACAGTTAAAAATTCTACGTGGCCGCTGACGTGGATGATGGAATGCAAACAGTGCTGACGTGGCACCCATTTAAGAATTAAAACGGCATCATATTTTACATCAAGCGTGGTGTTTTTGATCGGAGCCGAAAGGAGAAAACCTCATCCGTCCATCCCTCCCCTCTTCTCGATCGAGAGGGATTACAGGTGCGTATTCTGGTTTCTCCATCTCGATCGCACCTCCGATCCGTCCTCAATCGCCGTCGTCTGTCGTGCGTTCGCTTTTGTTTCGGTCTGATTGTTGCGGTTTTGATCGGTCCTCACGATGCGATCGTCGAGTGATTTTCCGTTGATCACCCGCGGTTGTTGTCAGAGTTGCCGCGAGGGCTTCGCTCGATTAGTCGGCCGATCGTGCTGAGGTGGAAAGATGTAAACTTTGCCGATATCGCTACTGTTGTTGCTTCTCTTAGTGCTTTGATTGGTTAGTTTATTGAGTCGAAAGTTTTTGGGCCGAGCTTGTGTGATGTTGCTCTTCATGGTTATAGCTCGAAGAACCTCAATTTTATCTTAGTAATTTTCTGAAAGTAATCATAGCTTTTGGAGTGCTTGTGGTTTTTTTCATACCTTGTCTATCTAATAAAGTTGACGGGAAAAATGGTAAAAAAAAAAAAAAGAGTTGAAGAGCTTGTGGTAAATCGAAGAGCTGTTTGCCTTTGATAATGCCGTCGCGTTGGGTCTTATGCATGTTTGCTTAGAAAGATTAACCTGTCAAGTTCATATTTCTTTAGAACATGATATACCGTTAAAGCTAACAAGTAACTTTATCTTTGCAGGGAAATGTAGGAGTCTTCTGACTTTAGTCTCTTGCATACAAAGAGATGAAGCGTCGTACAGGAGGAATGACAAATAGAGTTGATAATGAAATAGTGGATGACTTTGAGGCTGAGATTTTGGGTGGAACATGGGGTGCTAGCCATGGTGGAGATAATGAGGCTAGAGTTGAATTAAGCGATGAAGTTGGAACTGAATTGGTGTTTACGCCTGAGGCGAAGCTTGATTATGTTTGTGCTAGCCAAAGTGGAGATAGTGAGAGTGATGATGGCTTTTATTTTGAGAGTGATGATAGTGAGAGTGATGATACTGAGATTGATTTATTAAGCTGGATGGTGATGAACACATTATATCTAGAGATGAGGAAGGGATACATGAGGTGGGGATGGTGAGGGAGGCGACATTTGCTATTGATGATAGACAAGAAGACTTGAATGAGGATGAAAATGATGAGGACATTGAAGGGCATGAAAATCTCAGTCCTCTTGACTCTAGAGATGAGGAAGTATGTGACCAAATAAGACCTTTGACAATTAGATATGACCCTTGCTGCAATCATAGTGAATTGCAATTTCAAGTAGGCATGAGATTTGCGTCTCATACTCAATTTAAGAGGGCAGTGCAGAAATATGCAATCACAAATGGTTACAATATTAGTTGGAAGAAAAGCGAATTTAAAAAGATGTACGCTAAGTGTGTGACCAGATGTAAATGGTCCCTTTTATGGTAGTTGGCTTAACAAAGAGAAAACATTTGTTGTCAAGACTATTGGAGAAAAACATACTTGCCATAGAAGCATGAGAAATAGAAGTGCATCTTACATATGGCTTGTAGAAGAGTTCTTGCCTAAGATCAGAGCTAATTTGAAATATACCACAACACAATTGTAGGCAGATGCAATGGAGATGTGGGGACTCATGCTCAACAGAAGAACCTGTTATAGAGCAATTGATAGAGCTCTTAAGACTATTCGGGGTCCATTTGTTGAGCAATATAAGTTATTGGCATCTTATAAAGCTCAATTGGAGCAATCTAGTAAGAACATCACATTTCATCTTTTACTTAGACAACCACAAAACATGTTTAAGAGATTTTATGTGGGCTTTGAAGGGCTGAAAAGGGTTGTCTAGAAGGTTGTAGGAAAGTAATTGGACTAGATGGTTGTTTTATTAAAACCGTAGTAAAACAAATGCTACTTTGTGCTGTTGGAAGAGATGGAAATAATCAGATGTTTCCAGTCGCATGGTCTGTTGTTGAAGCGGAAACACAAGACAGTTGGACTTGGTTTCTCAAGTTTCTATTTACAGATCTTCAAGTATGTAGAGGTGATGATTGGACATTCATAAGTGATCAACAAAAGGTAGATTGAGTCTCAAATTTAATCAATTCCTTTATAATAGTCGTTGAATTATGTCTTGCAAGGCTTTATTAATGCATTTCAATTATGTTTTGTAGGGTCTTATCAATGCAATTTCTTCATTGGCTCCTTGTGCAAAACATAGGAATTGTTCAAGACACATTTATGCAAACTGAAAAAAATTGTACAAGGGGGAAACATTTCAAAATTACTTCTGGAGAGCTGCATATGCCACATACAAGGTTGAATTTAATATGGCAATTGAAGGAATGAAGAGGGAGTCTGTTGATGCTTATGAAGATTTCATGAGGCAAGGGCCAGAGCATTTCTGCAGGGCATTCATAAAGGCTGGGCGAAAATGTGATGCCATTGAGAACAATTTGAGTGAAACTTTTAATGCATACATTTGCAAGCAAAGAGAGATGCCAATTGTTGATATGTTAGAAGCAATAAGAAAGGCTTTGATGGTGAGAATGTATGAGAAAAGCCAGTTGATGATGGTACCCAAGATGAATTATGTCCACGAATTAGGGCAAAGACTGAGGAAGCAAAGATGAAGTATAGGTATTGTGTTACCAAACCATGCATTGGGGAAAAATTTGAAGTTGAAGTCAATGATGATCGATTTGAAGTAGACTTGAGGGGGAGGACATGTGCTTGTAGGCAATGGGATATCTCATGAATACCTTGTAGCCATGCTATCTCATGCATTAATTATATGAAGTATGAGATTAATCGGTATGTTGATGATTGTTTCAAAAAGGATGCTTACGAAAGATGCTATCAATTTCCATTACCGACATTGAATGGGAAGAAAATGTGGCCACTATCCACTGAAGAGCCAATATTGCCTCCGCATTCAGAAAGCTTCCAGGGAGACCTAAGAAACAACGCAATAAGCAAGGTGAGAACATTGAGAAAAGGACAAGAAAGGGGAAGGCCATGGTTAGTCCAAATACTAATTCGAATAAATTGGCAAAAGTCGGGGTAATCATCTCATGCTCAAACTGTCAATACTTGGGACACAACAAGAGAACATGTTCAAAGCCTCTAGCAAAAACACAAATCAAACCTCCGGTAAGAGAAAAAGGAAGACTAAGAAAACTTATATAGGCCCAAGCCTTCGATACTAACATGGTCTCATGACAATACTTATTGTAACTTACTCATGCTTTTCTATGCAGGGTAAAAGGGGGAGACCAAGAAAACATCCAAGACCAGCCATGGTGAAAATGACATCTACTAGACAAGGAGATACAAGAACACAAGAATCTGCAAATCAAACCGACCATGTCTCAACTAAGGCTTTTGGACCATGTGGAACTCAAGAATCTACAAGTAATGGTCCACATTGAAGTGGATGTGAGCCAAGAAGCTGTTGCTTGTTCCTTTTTGGTTGTAATCCGAATTCAACACTAACATAGAACCTCGACTGCTTGTGCTTGTTTGGTTGTAAATGAAAACAAAGAGTGCAAGCCTTTTGACAGTAATCCAAATTCCTTTTTGGTTGAATTCATTTTTTGTTGTAACCCAAGTTAAACACTAATTATGAATTACTATACAATTGTGGATATGCTGATGTGATTAAATTATTTATTTTGCTTTCAGTTGAGACTTCCACTTTCCCTCGTTTCTTCTATCACTTTCACTTCTCTTAAAGATTGACGATAAAGTGTGTGAAGGAAATGAGAATTGTAGAGCGAGGGACCTGCTTTAGCGTCATTATCTTTTTGTGCAACAGACTAAAGCCAAGAAACTACCTAATGCCATAATAGGAGAAACGTTGAGATATGACAAGAATGATATGTGGCAACTACAAGAGAGTCACTTAGTTTGAGCAATCTTAATTATATGGTGGATGAGTTTCAAAGTTCAAAGTTCAATCGGGTCATGACAATAAAAGTGAAAATCAATTATACATTAGTGTGCTAAAGACGATTTTGCACATACGTTGACAAAAGAATATTCAAGATGTTACAATCTTCAGGGCTAACTTGATCAAGTCCTCTACATAGATCACAAGAGAGAAAGTTCCAAGTAGAAATTCTGATTAATGCTTCAAGCTGTTTCATTGAGATGTACAACTCATTTCCATATTTAAGAGGATAATCTCAAGAACTAAAATCACAGGGTAGGAGTTTTTTCTGCTGTTTTGGCAGTCGTAGTGAGCAAGTTGTTTTTGAATGGGTTGTTGAGGTGCTTTGCAAGATTCTCGACAAGTCCCTCCCTGGTAATGTATGCTTGCAAGAAGAAACCAAGCATGGACAACATGACAAGGTGGCTCTGGGACAAGAAAGCCCTCCTAGCGACCCCCTGACTCTTTTTTAAGTGATGCTCAACACAAGCTTCCCGAAAGCCCCACATATGAGGCATCTACAACATAAAATGCCACATCAGTTGTGGACATGCAGACTTGTGCCATGTAGCTACCATCAAAGCTAGAACAACTCTTTTTCACGCCACCGCCATTAGCCAGAACACTGCGATGATAACATGGGACCCAAGTTTGAGCCAGAGGTAGCCTGTGGGTTTCGCATGTGACTGTCAGTATCTTCGAAATTTCAAACAATGCATTATCCCGCCCTTCATTGCATATCTAGTTCAAAAGCTGATGTAAGAAAAATGAGAGAGCAAACCACTGTACTATCTTGATATCCAACATTAAGTTGGGAATGTGGTGAAAACTTGGCGCATGTTACCCGTGTGCTTGGATGATCCGGGATTTTAGAACTTTTCAAGTTCACTGCCTGTAGAAAACTCTGATTGTATCACTGCCAAATTCTTGTAATGCTATCTCCACATGTTGATAAATCATTGAATAATATTAGAAACTAACAACCAACAAATTAACGCAATAAAGAATGAAACTGTCACCAATGCCAAATAGGAGACTTTCCAAAGAAAGAAAAGCATGATTTTTAAACAAACCCAACCTCAAGTGCTTTGCAGACTTTATCAACCACCGGTGCGCAATTAATCCTCTGTGAAGTCATAATGAGTTCAAGAACACCAACGCAAGATTGGCCCGATGGTTCAAAGACGGGCAAAGCCAAGGTTCCCTGAACATTATAATGAAGAGCATGATCAAGCCTTGGATATTCTTTGCTGGTGTAGTATTGTACATTGGGAGTCCATTCAGGCAGCTTTTGCTGGAAAACACGACCAGGAAGTCCCAGTTCTCCATCATTTTCCCCATCCGCAGAAAACAAATACATCATAGACACTATTCTGTAGTGGTGAAGCCCATTAGTATTTGGACCAAGAACGAAGGGTTGCCCTGAAGTTTTAAGGACGTACCGACCACCATTCTTTACTGGTGCCCAAACCTGAGCTAGAACAAGCTGTTCAGTTGATTCTTTGAAGTCACGAAGAGCCTGGGTCATCCTTTCTTTAATGATACAGTATCCATTAGGATTTTCAAATGCTGTTAGCCCCAAATATGGTGACGACAGCTTTTCACGATCACTATCCTCAATGGGAGCTTCGGTCTCTGACTTGTGATGATCTATATATTCGGAAACAACTTATCAGTAAAAACTCAGTAGCCGTGGCTTCACAGGCCATTGCAGACAGTTGGAACAAATCAAACTTCAAGCAAGAGGCAACTTCATAGTTCAAGACTCTCAGAATTCATAATTCTCACACAATATATATAAGAAATCAGGTGAAATGGGAGGTGGAAGTGGCAAAGAGCCACTGATATTTGAAGAAGGAGCAATCCCAACAATTAATTCAAACTCCTTGCTTTGCTTTGATTCCCAAGCTTTTTGAAGCGATATAAAACAAAAACCGTACCATCAGACCAAATTTCTTGATTAGTCAAAGAGGGAAAAAAAAGTCAAAATAACATGCAACGAATTCAGATTAGTTCCAAACAAGGAAAAATTTCAACTTTCCAAAAATCGTAAAACCAGAGAAGACCAAAATCAAGCAAGTGAACGCGGGTGGAGAAAGTCAACCCTTAATTCTCAAGTCTCAGATGGCCAGAAAAAACAAAGCTTTTCAACGACCCAACTCCAGCTCAATCAATCGCGATCCGCAAGAACCCGACTCGAAACCGAAAGCGAACGAATTTGAACGGACTCAAGACTGACATGCGACAAACCGAGAGCAATCGGAGAGGCGGACCGCCCTGCGGTGGCGGCGGCGGCGAGCTTGTCCTTAGACCCGCAGGAGAAGGCGCAGAGAGGCGAGCTGGGCTGGTCGGAGGTGGACAGGAAGAGGGGAGACGCCGCGAAGTGGAGCTGATGATCCATCATTGGCCAGGGACTGTAGACGTCAAGGTCGAGGTCCATGATGGATTCCCTCGGGGCCGCCGCCTCCGCGTCGTCGGGCGGCGAACTTGTCGGGCCACCGCAGCCGGGAACATCATCCTCCAGCTCGGGCATTTTCTCGAGAAACGACGGGATTTTCCGGGAGAGTTCACGAGTGGAGGAGAGGGAGAAGGAGAGAGCCGTGTGGGTGCCGTGAGCGCCGTTTGCATTCCGTCATCCACGTCACCGGCCACGTAGGATTTTTAATTGTGTTTTTTCAGATAACCCTAACGGAGGGTAGATGTGTCACGCGGGCTAAAGTTTGGGGTTTTTAGTGTCACAAAAAAAAGTTTTGGGTAAATGTGTCACAGTTAGCAAAGTTTGAGGTTTTTGGTGGTTTTTTCCCTTGATTTTATTGTCTAATTGATTTTTCACCAAGTTCATAAACCTTTTGAAACAACTTAATGTTTCAGATTTATGAGAAATCAAATAGACATATCTGAATCGAGTATAATCATCTATAAAAATGATGAAATAAACAGCCCCATGCCTTCCTCTCACATCACAAACGTCAGAATGGATTAAATGCAGAGGAAATTCAGCTCTTTTACCTTTTTCAAATGGTTTCCTTGTCGTTTTCCCTACTAGGCAATGCTCACATATGGACAAATCGATTTTTTCAATATTGCCTAACAAGCCCTCTTTGGCTAGTCTATTCATACGTTGTTGGCCAATATGACCAAGTTTAGCATGCCACACATTCACATCATTATCATATGAATTGGGAGACGTGAAAAGGGAATAACAAACATTGACATTACT
Organism: Eucalyptus pauciflora; assembly: GCA_007663325.1. NCBI lineage: Eukaryota > Viridiplantae > Streptophyta > Magnoliopsida > Myrtales > Myrtaceae > Eucalyptus > Eucalyptus pauciflora. The sequence continues at coordinate 507,247 of VMYD01000063.1, forward strand.
ATAGTCAACATTTAATATAATAAAACCATCTAGAAAATAACCACAACCATAGTAATTTGTATCCAAATACAAATCCACACCACTATTATGGAAGTTCATATTAAAACCAAGCTTAACCAATACTAAAACAGATACTAAATTCCGATGAATCTCCGAAGCATACAACACATCATGTAGGAACAAAGTGCGTCCACCACGCATGTTCAATTGACAGATGCCAATTCCTTTTACTTCTACTTTGGAGTTGTTTCCTACATAGATCCACTTAGTTCCAGTTGGTATTCGTTGGAATTCCACAAATGATTCTCTATCCTTCGCTACATGGTCTGTCGCTTCTAAATCTACAGTCCACAAAGGATTAGACTCAGTCAAAAATACAGAACTTGACACATAAGCAAAGTTCTCAAAAGTACAAGGGGTGTATACCTTCTTTGACTCGCGATAATCGCGGGCATAGTGACCATTTTGGTTACAGTTGTAACACTTCACCCTTGTCAACTTCTTCACTCGAGGACGTTTTCCTCTTTCATGTTGGTCAAGCTTAGGTTTTTTCCCTGAAGGACCTGCTCCCTTGCCTTTCCTTTTATCAAACCAGTTAGGACGTTTGCGCTTGGAGCTTGAAGCTCCATGTGAGCTGGAACCAGTATGGTAAATTTTAGTTTTCGGCTTAGCCGCCAATAGGCGGTCCTCTTCTAGCTCAAGATGACGCACAACATCCTCAAAGGTTTTGATATTTTCATTATGGGTCAGGTGCACCTTCATATACTCCCAACTCTGAGGCAAGGAACGAATCACTGCTTGCACTTGCTACTCATCTGTCAGGACATGACCAACATCTTTCAACTCATTGATCATGTTTGATATCTTTCTAAGATGTTGCTTCATGGTCTGACCACGAGACTTCTTATAAGAGTCAAACCTAATAGTGAGCTGTCTCAGTCTGGTCACCAAAGTATGACCAAATCTTGCTGCCAACGCTTCCCACATCTCCTTGGCATTCTCAAAACACCTGAACTCCCACATGACATCATTTTCCATGCTACTCAGCAACGTAATGCGAGCACGGGAGTTATTTCTTTTCCATGCAGCAAAAGTTCCTTATCTCTCTTATGATGCGCAGTGTTTCATTCTTCAGGTTCTACCATGGTCAGGTTAAGAGCTTCTAGTGCCTCTTGCTCTTTCAGCACATATTGGATTTTCATGTGCCAGATTTCATAGTTATCGCCATTGAGCTTTTCACCTTTGTTCAGCTCAGCAACTATGCTCTTTGTGACTGAAGCCATTGATCTGAACACATCAGACATATATGCACAAATAATTAATGCCTATCATTTATGCATTTACTTTGCACAGACCCATCATATTAATGAACAATTTCAAGTAAGGTTTTAGAATCAAAATGTCACTATGTTTCCAATCATCCTCCAAAAAATCCTAACTTAAAACTATCATTAATATAATTGTCTATGCAAAATAAATTGTATGAAGCTAAAAAAAACTTATATTAACTACCCATAGCAGTCAACAATAACAGAAAGCAAATAATATTTGACATCCAATAGAATAATAATGCTTTCACATAATACAACTTATATATTAGTTGCTACATCAACAACAACCAGGTAGAAAACATTACATAAAATGTCCACAAAGCACACTAAATAAAGATCAGTCAAAACAACTAATACCACTTCAAAATGTGAACAGGGAAAGATCTTTTTTTCTTCAATTTCTTGATCTTTTCTTTTGTAACAATCAGGTAATAATCATATATAAAAGACATCACAATACTCCTATATGAAGCGGCTTTGTTGACATCCCATAAGCGATTCAACACTCCTTTCCATTCTTATGGAAGAGTATTCATGAAAAATCGTACCATCTCAGACTGTGGCATGAGACGACTATTCCATATGACCTTTTGTATCTTTCCATTGACTTCAAGAACATGATCAATTAAGTCACCACTCTCCCATCGATAATCAGTCAGTTCAGCTATCAACCTAGAAAGCTTTTCCTTTTGTTTATCGGTAATTACATGAATAGGCGTGCGTAACTGAAGTGGAGGCATTGTTCCTGCAACAAATGCAAAACAAATAAGGGATTACATATAATCCACATAGACTTAATTGGGAAAAAAGAAACAAATTCTTTTTTTTTTTCGGTCAACGGTCAACGGTCAACGGGTCGATCACCGGGTCGGGTCAGGCCGGTCGAACGAATCGACCGGCACGTGCGGCTCGCGTGCTGCGGGCGTGTGCCGCGCACGTGCGATGCACGTGCGCGTGTCGGCCCCGCGTGCGCGCGTGTCTTCGAATCGGCGCGTGCAACGCACGCGCCGAAGGCACCGGTTCGCTCCGGCTGCGCATGGGGGCGCGTCCGGCAGCCTTTGGCAGCATTCGACCACTCGTCGCGCTTGTCTCGACAAGACCTTCCATCCAACACCATCAGAAATGGATTTCGACTTATAGAAACTCGAAAAAATGGATGAACAGTGCTTGGGTGTCAGGATTTTTTTTGCCTCGATCGGTGTCGGTCGATTAATTTCACGAAAAAACAATAAGAAATAAGAAATCATCCATAAACATGAAAGGGGTTGGGAAAAACATGAATAGGGCTCTGATACCAATGTTGGGAATTACTGATTCCCTAAAACCGGATTCGACACTAAATCGAACCCCTATAAAGAGTGCGGAAGACGAGCCCGGGAAAATCACATGTATCACTGATCCTAAGGCACATCACGATATCGAACGTACCTTGTTAGCCACAACCTAAACACCAACGTTGATTTGATGAAGAAAGACTGATATCGTTTTATCCGATGATGTCAATTGGCCTTGAAGGGAAGAGAGTGTCGTCTCTTGCTCTTGTTCTACTTTTTGGAAGGAGAGGGAGAGAAGGAACGTACGTACTGTGAAAAGGTACATTTCTCCCTCTTTTTTCTCTCTTAAATACGTCCTCTCCAAAGGACGCATCCCTTTGGTAAAAGACGCTCCCTCAAAAGTTACAACTCTTCAACGTGTCCCTCCATCCATGGGCCCTAAACTTGTGGGCCGGGCTTTTAGGTCCAACATGGGCGGACGGGCCAACTTAGGCCCATCACATTAATTAAATAAAACCATCAATTGCAGACACCAAATGTGTCTCCCCTGAAAGTAGCTCATCCACAAGATGATCTTTTGGCTAGATAAGTACTGCATAAATGGTCATCATATTACATGATAAAAGGATCTACCTGTACATGTGATGACTCCGCCAATTTAAGTGCAGAAATCAGCTATACCGCATTATTATGTTGCTCCCATAATGTATTGTCATCACATAGCCAAGAGGTTTCTGTAGCAAAAGGGCCGTGCCTTTTTTAGGACCTCTTGCGATTGCTAGGATTCCCAACAAGAGAACTTCAATACGGTCATTACGCCAAGATCTAGAAGTCTCCTGCCATTAGTGTTGGTAGTTGGTAGGTTGGGTGGTACGATCTTGTCCGCCATATGAAAACTTGATCAATGGTTGTAATCCGAGAGCCTTTAGTATAAAAAGGGGTGTCATTCTCCTCATTTGCATCTATCCAACCATTTAAGTAATCAAAACTCATTTCTTTTCAGAGCTTCTCTTTCTAGAAACTTTCTCTCTCTACGATCCGAGTGAGCGAGTGAGCGAGCGATCGATCCGAGCCGAGCAACACTTGGCTTAAGCGATGATCTCGACGATCCAAGTTGATCCAAAAGAGCTTGAGTCGCCGCACGATCACGATCTCAATCGATTGGCCCCTGACACTAGCAAAGTAAATTTAACTGACTGGATTATTAACAAGCATAGAAACCACATGGTAATGAGGTAGATCAAAGAGAAACAATTGTTTGAGCATACCATAGACCCAACCAGGATCACAATTCCACCACCAAGCAATTGACGATTGAGGACCACTTGGATACCTTGAGAACCGAGTCCGACTAGCAAAAACACCCAACTAGTTCCCCATGCTCGTCCTCCCTCTTAGCAATCACAGCACACCAAACCTCCTTCTCCTCCCCACGCTCCCTTCCCTCCCAAACCACTACCAAATTCCCATCCAAATTTGCCATCCTCACACCGTACATGAACTCCATTGGCCAACTTTCCATGCCCTTCAACTCTTTCCAAACCCCTTTCCTTCACATCAAACCCTCTAATCTTCTGCAATCCAAAGCAATACAAAACCCCGTCAATCAGAGTACCCCAACCTCTCCACCCCCTGTCAATCTCACTCTCCCAAACCTCCTTGTCCGCATTGTACATGACGACGATGCCCCAGTCTGCCATCGCGTAGATCCTCCCATCCATAACCACGCTAGCATGCATAAACTTCTCCCTGGCCTTGCGCGAAGTCACCAAAGAAGCGCAAGAGAGATGGAAAAGGGGCGACGGCTGGCTTGACTTGGACTTGAGAGAGCGGCATAGAGGAGAGGAGGCTAGGGATTTCGGTAGGGGAAGAGACAGGAAGGCTGGAGAGCGTAATGGGTGGGCGGGAAGCGTTGCTGGAGAACGGCAAGGTCGAGGGAAAGCATCGAGGGTGGCGAAGCAGAGAAGCCATCGGTGGTGTTGAAGTTTATAAACAAGATGGTTTGATTAAAATTGATTGAGAATAGCAAACAATGTTAAAATTATTGAAAACTTCGAAAAGGTTTGATGAAATACTATGATTCCTTTAAGCCATTGTCCTGAAGGAAAATGTTAAGGGGTTGCTAATTTATTACCAATCGCATTTTTCTTTTGTTCTACTCAGCTCGCTTGTTGACATAAAAGATCTCGCAAGCCCACTACGAGTTTGAGATCTTAATAAGGGCTTGTTGTAGTAGCTCTGAATATTCCTTCTAAGTAAAAGTAAGATATTATTGATTCATTCCCATATGACTCGTCTTGGTAGGATTTATATCCTTGTTCTTTTTTAAAGGGAGGCTTTTGTGAGAAGTCAGAGCGAAAGCGCTGCCCACGATGGGTTCTCCCTCACCTTGTGTGATGAGGACGGAACCGACGTCCACGACCCGGCTCCCGCGTCCAGGACCTCCGCCCAATGGATGCCTTGGGACCAGCTTTTCACAATGCACCAGCCCATGACGTACAGCTTCTCCTCGACCATGCCCACAGCAACAAACAGCCGCCCCTCATGCATGGCGAGCCCAAACTTCCATCGATGGGATTGGCAATCCAGGACCTAGACACAATCCAACGCCATGTCATTGATGGACCCACCGAGGACGTAGATCAGCGGGCCAAGGGCAATGAAGGTGGAGCCGATGTCAAGGTAAGGGGAAGGGTTTGAGGCTATGGGGACGAGATGGTGTTGCTTTGGAGAGGTGGGGTTCAGGTTGGGGTTCAAGTAGAGGGTGTACCAATAATGGTAACGAGTTGAGTGGAGGCAGAGGACGAGGTAGAGGGAGGGCTTCGTGCAGCGTAGGAGGCGGCGCGTGGAGAAGAGGCGAGGGGAAGAGAGGAGGGAGAGGAAGTTCTTGGAGACAACAGAGAGGAGAGAGTGGTGGAAATGGGGGACACGGGTTATGATGTTCACGACAGCATCATCAGGGAGGGAGGGGATTAGTGGGGTCGCCGCGGTGCGAAGGGTGGAGGAGGAGAAGGCCGCCATGATCTAGAGAATGGCGGTTAAGTTTGGAATGGGAGTCAAAGCTACGTACTTCGAAACCGGAGCTAATTTATAGAGATTTCATCAATGTCAACTTCAACTAATTGGTGCCATCCACCAAGAGATATTTCCATTTATGGTGGACAAAGATTTGGTGGGGTTTGGGGTTTTTCCCAAAGCGGAAACAAAATAAAAAGCATTACGCGTTATTTATTGTCAAATTCTAAAAAAGAAAATTGACTTCTCGTTACTTCTAATTATGGGCTTTACATTCAATGTCTTTGGGGTAGTGATTTTTGTTTGATCTCTGAGTTTAAAGTTCCTTGCGTGGACTCTAATATAATTATAGCTCATGTTATCTCTCTGCTCTAGTTATATGATGTGCTTTGCCAACTACTGCACGACCGTCAATTGCCAACCGCCGCACGACCGTCGCACGATCGCCGCACGACCACCGCACAACCACCGCACAATTGTTGCACGATCGCCGCACAATCATGGATCGTCGCCACTGACCACTACCCACAACCCACCGGCTGCGGTCGTGCGATGGCGAGCAGTGGTCGGTGGTCCATGAGTAAGAAGAAAAAACAAATAAATACAAGAATTTATAAATTTTTATCAAAAACATTTCTATTCTTTTTCTATTCCAAGAATGAAGAAAGTAATACCAGAGGTAAGAAAGTTATTGCGTTTCAAGCTAATCATGATGATACAAGTGGAGAAATATCCTATGATGATGAGGAGAGTGATGATGACATGACGTTACTAACAAAGAAATTTAAGAGTTTCGTGAGGAAATGAGGAAACTACAAAGGGAAAAGATCATCTAAACATCTCGATGACAAAAAGCCTCACAAGAACAAGGAAGAATCCAAAGGTAAGGATATTGTATGCTGTGAATGCAAGAAACTAGGACACAAAACCAGAATGTCTATCAATCAAGAAAAAGAAAGGGAAATTCGAGAAGAAGGAAAAGGCGTTGAAAGCTTAAACATAGAGTCGATTGTGAGTCAAGTGATGAAGAAGAAGTAAATCGTTGTCTCATGGCTAACTCCGAATTAGAAGAAGATAAGATTAAAGAGACTGAACTATCTTATAATGAATTACAATATTTTTTTTAAAGAAATGTTTGAGGAACATCAAAAGGCTTCAAAAAGAATTTTTATTTTGAAAAAGGAGGTTCATGATCTTACCACTGAAACCTTACTAGCACAACTCTCATTGACAATCTTAAGAAAGAGCTTGACCTTCAAATAAATCAGGTAAAGCTCCTACAGGTGAAAATGAGAATGTCAAGGATGAAATTTCAAAAATCAAGTTCAAATTTTCTCTTGATTCAACAGCCTTACAACACATTCTCTCTATTCAAATCCCTCACTACAACAAGAGTGGACTAAGACGTGAAGAAAATGGGGGGAAAAAGATTAAATGAATCATTTTCCAAAAACAATAGATAGATCAAAACACAGACTTCCTGTAAAGTATTACAAGTCTCACTTTATTAAATAGTTTACTTAAGCTACTAGTAAAAAATTGCCCGAGTGTTCAAACTGTGAAGGATATTGTCATTTTGAAATGGACTGTTCAAGACAATAGAAAATATTTAAGAAAACCAGCTGATCTCTTAACCTTGAAACAAGACCTAACCACAAGAGACCCAAGTTTATGTGTGTGCCAAAGAAAAGATGAGATAATCTTTAATTTTAGGTAATATTGAAGAAAAACAAGTGGTATCGAGATGGTGAGTGTTCTAGACATATGCCTAGAGATAATAACAAGTTTGTAGCACTCACAACCATAGATGGAGGCACAGTCATATTTGGAGGAAAAGATGAAAGAAAAATTATTAGGAAAGAAAACATTAGGTTGGGAAACCTAGTTATTGAAGACGCCTCACTTGTACAACGACTAAAACATAATTTCCTAAGCATTAGCCAACTTTGTGACAAGGGATACAAGATAAAACTCAAAAGAGGTAAATGTATTGGCATCGGTCAGATCACAAACATTCACGAGGAATAAGTATGGCGACATCTACTTACTTGATATCAACTTTGAGGGATCATACTATTTAATGTCTATCAAGGAAGAACATGATCTATAACACAAGAAATTAGGTCATACCAATGCAAAGCAAATGTAGAAGATATTATCTAAAGATCTAGTTTGTTGTTTACGAAAAATCAACTACAGCAAGTGTGGCTCATGTAATGCATGCACACTAGGCAAACAAGCAAGAAATTCTTTCAAATCTACCAAAGCTATTACCACTAGCAGATCTCTGCAGCTATTGCATATGGACCTATTTAGACCAACTTGAAGAACCAATCTAGGAGGAAAAAAATATTGTCTAGTCATAGTTGACGATTACTCAAAATTCACAGGGGTAATATTTTTATCACATAAGAACGAGACATTTCATTCTTTCGAGAAATTTGCTCAACAAGTTCCAAATGAGAAGGGATACAACATCGCCACCATCAAAACTAATCACGAAAGAGAATTTGACAACCAAAGTTTTGCTGAGTATTGTGATGAAAATGGAATGGAACACAACTTCTCCACTACTTACACTCGTCAATAGAATGGGGTGGCAAAAAGAAAAATTTGTTTACTACAAAAATAGCTAAAACAACGATGATCGAAAGTGGTGTATCTACTTAATTTTGGACTGAAGCTATTGCCACTGCATATTACACACTTAATAGAGTACTATTGAGACCTATGATAGAAAAGATTCCATATGAAATATTCAAATGAAGAAAGCCTACTCTTCATTACTTCCTTATATTCGAGTGCAAATATTTCATTCTCAAGAATACAAATGACAATATCGGGAAGTTTGATACATGAGCAAATGAATGTATTTTTCTTAGTTATTCAATTACAAGTAAAGCCTATTGAATCTTTAACAAAGATTCAAAGATAGCAGAAAAATCTATAAACGTGAAGTTCATGGATGATAAAAAAAAAGGAGTGCAAATTGATGACTACAAAGACATCATATATATATGTATATATTTGCACTAGTTGTTCATAAACAGTAGCAACCACAACCACCAACTGATCTTCCGAATTAAGGACAATCTTCCAAAGATTAGAGATTCGAGTTTGAACATCTAAGGAACAAATAATAAGAAAGGTGGATGAATGAATCGAAATAAGATTGTCTCTCAAGAGTATGTTAAATTCCTTGGCTCTCATATTCCAATTTGAACCCAAGGAAGTGGAAGATGCTCTCAAGGATAAACGCTAGATTGAAGCTATGTATGAGGAATTACATCAATTCAAAGTCAACGATATATGGGAACTAGTTACAAGACTTAAGGATCAAACAGTTTTAGGAACCAAATGGGTATTTTGAAACAAACTTTATAAAGAAGGTAATATTATATGTAACAAGGCAAGACTAGTCACGAAGGGATACCTATAGGAGGAAGATATTGATTTTGATGAAACTTATACTCCTATTAGTAGATTAAAGGCTATACGTTTGTTACTAACTTATGCTTGTTTCCATGATTTCATATTATATTAAATGGATGTCAAAAGTGCTTTTTTAAATGGGTATATCAAAGAAAAAATATATGTTGAGCAATCACTAGGTTTTGAAGAATCAAGAAGATCTAGTGATGTCTATTGTCTCAGAAAGGCGCTCTATGGACTAAAACAAACACCTAGAGTTTGGTATGAAAGATTAAGTAATTTCTTGACAAATTATAAATTTGAAAAAGGTAAGATAAACACTACTCTCTTTATCAAAAGAAAAGGTAAAAAATTGTTCATTGTCTAAAGATACGTTGATGATATTTTTGTTTTTTGCAAAGATGATGAAAGTGGGTTCAAGATGAACTCGATTGGAAAACTGAACTTCTTTCTCGGACTTCAAATCAAGCAAATTCCTGAAGGCACATTCATACATAAAGAGAAGTGTGTAAAGGAAATAGTAAAGAAATTTGGTCCGGAAGGATGCAAGAAAATCGCGACTCCCATGTCATGTTCTATCAAGTTGGACAAAGATGAAAAATGTAAGTTTGTCGACTTGAAGCCATACAGAATTATGACAAGTTCACTACTATACCTAACAACATCTAGACCTGATATTTTATTTAGCACTTGTTTGTGTGCTCGCTTTCAATTTGATCCAAAAGAATCTCACTTCTCGGCTTTTAAACATATTATTTAGTACATTGGATCCACTCAAAAGTTAGGGACATGGCATCCTAAAAATACATACTTTATACAATGTGGATACTCGAATGCTGACTTTGTAGGTTGTAAGGTAGATAAAAAGAGTACATCAGGTACTTGCCAATGGCTAGGTAGTATGCTAATCTCAGTCACTCTTTCAACCACTAAGGCTGAATATATTGCCCTCAGAAGTAGTTGTGCTCAACTAATTTGGATGAAACAACAACTAAGTGATTTTGGAAAGGATGAGGAATGTATTCTTATTGTGTGTGACAACACCAATACTTTAAATCTCACTAGGAATCCAATCTTACATTCAAGAGCAAAATACATCAAGGTAAGACACTCTTTGTTAGTGATATCTATACACAATTTATAGAATCAAAACAGTAATCAGTAGACATTTTCACCAAGCTAATGGATAAACCAGCCTTCAAATACATTTGTGGTGAACTGGGAATATGCAATGCTTTAGAATGATATTATCTAGATAAAGTTTCAATTCTGTCAAAAACATCGAGTACAATAGAAACAACAAGTATGTAGCTATTATCTCATTTAAAAAGTTACCTTATAGTAATGCAATTGTTACCGTTTTGACTACACGTATACCCTATCTAAAGTTGTTATGATTGCTTTAACAGAATCAGAAAGCATAATTTTTACTGCCTATTTAATTGGTCGAATTTCAATACAAAATAATTACGGATAAGAAAGTTATCGTTGAAGGACAACAACTAACTCTCTCTACATGAAATACACTGCTCCTATATATAGAGTAAGTATTCACAACTTCACCCATACTGCTCATATTTACTCTCTCGTATTTCGTCTACATCATCTACTCAAAATTCTCGTCCATTCTACACCCAATGCCTCTAGATTCAAAAAACATGACACCCAAAACTCACCCTTCTTCTAAGCTCATAAGGAAATCCTCACGTACCATTGGCCGAACATCCAAAACCTCTAAAGAAGAGGTTACCTAGCAAGAAGAATCTCTAGAGGCCACTCAAATTCGGAGTGTGGCTCAAGCTAGCAGGTCAACTACTACTATCACTCCATTGCCTGCAACGACAGATAGGGAAACACCTATAGGAAAAAGCTCCAAAATCTCAACTATTAGTAGAAAATGACACAGACGTTGTATCATTTATGGCGCCACTAGTCATAGCCACTCCATCACCATCAGCTCCTGCCCTAACTCTCCAAGTAGATCTGTTAAAAAGTGTAGCCACTCTTATGGAAACCCATGGATCGGAGCTAAAGAAAGTCCTCAAGTTCGAAAGAATAGGGTCACAAACCCAAGGCAAGCATGGCAGAGCTGCAGAGGCCATTTACTCTGGTAGAAAGAAGATCAAGATTTCTCATTTCTACGATTGCCTTCAGGACATCGTTTGTTACTAAGATACAGTTAACCAGCATAGCATCCTATGTGTTTTTTTCTTTTTACTTGATAATCTGTATATGTTTTCCAAACTTTTCTTTGCCAAAATGCTTTGAAGTTGGCATGAGTTGTTCCTTTATTAAGTAGCAAATGCTCATGATTTTGTGAAGAAGTTAACCAATGGTTACTTGAAAAAGCACACTGGTCCTTATGAATTACAGACCATTGTTTCATGGTATTCTCATGATCGGAAACTTCAATATCATGGCCTTTTGCTCCATGCTTTCGAGGATCGGTGCAAAATCCCTCTTCGCAGGCGACTTCGAGGAATTAAGCACCCGACTTCAACTAGGCTTTTGTGGGAAAATAACCATTGCCATTAGTAGACATTTTACTATTTCCTATATATTTCCAAGGTACTTCATGAAGGACACACTAGTTGCATCTTCTAGGCATCGATCTACATCAACATTGTTTCCCAGAAGCATCACCAACAGATGTCTACAAAGAGCTGGATGTTGAGTGAAAGATTTGTTGGATATTTACCTTAAAACCTAGGAATGCTTTAGAAAGTACGAAGTTGTGGGTGAGCGGAGTTTGCACCTACTATGGAAAATGTTGGAGATGCTTGTCTTCCCACGTGTCTCTATGCTTGCAAAGGAATGGAACATGTTACTGCATGGTGCTTGCAAAGGAATGGTACATTCATAATAAATTTGCTCTCCATTAGCTTTCGTTAAATTAAATTAATACCATGAAAATCATAATTTGGTAAGCCTGTGACAAATAGAGGGTAATACCCCAAACTAGTATCCTATTAATTGTCACATGTCATCTAACTTAACAATTTAATAGTAAATTTGACAGAAACTAATGAAAGGTAAATTTGTCACGAATGTACCAACTTGGGGTTTTATGTGGTAATTTTTTTTTGGAGTAAATTTGTTAAAAGTACTAATTTGAAATTTTTTGTGGTATTAACATTTTTAATTTTAACTCTCTCTAAGACACTGTTGGTCTTTGATGCAACTAACCATTTGTGGTGACCTATGCATTTCTTTTCCAGACTCTTCTTCACGAAAAGATTTGCACTCGACAGGAGCCGTTAATTGGTTGAGTAGCAAATACATGTGATTTCGTGAAGAAGTTATTAGTAGCTACTTGAAAAAGCGCACTGCATAGATTCCTATGAATTACACTCTTGTTTTGCAGAGAAAATATTCGATAGTTTCAAACTACTATGTCTACTATCGAGAAAATATTAAGTAGTTTCATACCACCACGTTAATTGCTGGTGTGGCATGTGTTTTGTAATCATGTCAAATAATAAGATGACATGTCTGCTTAGTTGGAATAAAAGTTAAAAGATCAAATTCTCCATGTTCCTCCTCCGTCCCTTGTTTTCCTCCATCCAAGCCAAACGACAAAAAAACTCAGGCAACACTAGTGAGAGATCTACAACTCCAATGAAGCAAAGAAGCTTCCATTGTTAACATTGTTCATCCATCGACGTGATTTGGAGCTTCCCATCAAAACTAACAGCCATGGACAATCCGTGGTCGCTAGATCTGTGGAGAAGGCTCCTTGCGAGCTATGGACAAGTAAAGCTTACAGCCATGGATGACGGAGGACCCCTTCCAATGTTGCTTGCGGTTGGCCCGAGCCTCCCCTTTGACCCTAGCTTTTTCTATTTTTATCCAACCTCTAGATCTGGCATCATGTCCATCATCCAAGGTTGTCATCACCTTCATCGGCGTCACTAGCTAAATCTCTAGATCTAGCCATCCATGGCTGAATGCGTTCAGGTATCTTATCGCTTGTTCATGGCTATAAGTGTCGACTAATGCCGAAAGGGGTAGCTTGATTTGGAAATCAAAATCTAGAGCCATAGCTATGAGCAACGACTACTCATTCGGCCATGGACAAGGGATGCTGACGAAGGTGACAAAGGATGCTAATGAAGATGACGACGGCCATGGCCATCAAAGGTCACCTTCCTACTACTACTCGAAGGATGGAGGAGAGAGAAGGGAGAATTTGGTCTTTTACTTTTCCTCATTCAAACTTAGTAGTGTCATCTTATTATCGGACATGATTAAAAAACGCATGTCACGTGTCACGCCCCCAACCCCGAGTACGCGAACATCCCTCGGTGATTGATTAAAAATGTGACATCCCAGGACGTGTCGCCAACCCATTCTTTTTATTTTTTGATTATATGCATGTGGAAACAAATTAAATTAAATACTTAGTCAATCAACAATAATAAGGATAGTAAAAACACAACTACGAGTTCTCACAAATTACGATTTATATACCAACAAGTTAACCCAAAGAGTTTAATATATACAAGCCTACCACAAAAAGGAACTTCTATACGACCTACAAACAAAAAGGGTCAAAGGTTGGGGTCAACTTCCCACTACACAAGCTACAACATCCACTCTAGTACCCTGGCCTAGCCACGAAGTCAGGCACGACGTCAGGTGAGCACGGCTCCCTAGGCCTTTCTGGCTTGGAATTTGGATCCACTACGATACCGTCGGGATGTCAATATCCATGGGGTCAATATCTTGCCCATCCACATTTCCGACAGGCGGTCCATCGAAACCATGCAGTGGACCCTCCCGACCATCGTTCAACTCCGTAATAAACCATGCTTTGAAGTGGTGAGGAACCACATTCACAAAGCCATCATCTACTCACACCATCGTCACTACCAACTCGCGAAATCGGTTGGTCCCGGGGATAGGATAGAGAGTAGTCTCTACCTCCATATCCCAGGGGACCCCGTAATGTACTGGGCGCATCTCTATACTACGAACCTGAAAATATTTTGACAAGGACGGGGTGAGATAAAATCTCAGCGAGTTAAAATCCCTAAACCTCAATTAGGAGGCGAATTCGCTTTGAAGGCAGTCTAAGCACGCACCACACAAAAACTCACCTCACCTCGGCACGTCCCTGCATATTAGCACGTCTCGCACAACAATAATAGTATAATGTGCATAAATAACAATCAGAACACATACAAGAATTTCATGCGCATTGTCAATACACGTGTTCCAATTATTAAGACCCCTCAGGCCACGGCCAACACAAGTGTCGGTGGTCTTCCGGCATAACTGAGCATCGTCCCGCCCCATTGGGCACAGCATCGTCTAGGACCCCCACCTAAACGGCATTCCACAAAGGAGCTTCGATCCGGCCTCAACTACGACTCGGCATCCGATAAAATCAAGCATTGTCCCCAAACTCCCGTTGGGTGACGGGTTCAATTAAATGACCACTCAAACACACATTTAGCCAAGAACACCATACTTTGTTTTCAAATAATAATCTTGGCCAATTTTTCTTATCTGAAAATCCCGGTAAAATATTCGTACGTGGTCACGTATTCAAAATCAACCCATCAAACTTAATACGCTTTCATTTTAAATTTCCATTGTTTTATCTAGCACGTAAAAATTGGTGTCCAAACCCAACACCTCACATTTTCCTATTTAATTGCCCATAAAACCATCTTTTGCAATAATAATAGATAATTATCATAGAACAACCAATCACATAATATTGTATGTGCAAACACTCAAAATCACGCATAATTTCATCCAAGAAAATGAGCGTAAAATTCTACCTAACGACTAATCCGTCGCTAATTACACTAATTACGATTAATTAAATAAATTACGATTAATAAAGCTAAACGCAATTAATTAATCTAAACATGATTAATTAAACTAATCATAATGAAATTTAACCTAAACCATTCTTAATCTCAATTAAAACTAAACCAACCACTGGGGGTTCGCCCCAGTGGCCACCCTTCCAACATGGAAGGGGGAGGTGAGGGGTTCAAATCCCCACCTTCTCAGGGGGGATGGGGTGGGGACGCGTAAGTTTCAAGAGTGGGTTTCGACTCCCACGCCCTGCAAGAGGCAGGGCAAAAGTCTGAGAGAGAGTGTAGATTAGGAATAGAGTAGGACTGACCAAAAAAAAAAAAAATTAAAACTAAACCAAGCTTAATTAAGACTAATTACTATTAACACTAATCTAACCACCTCTAAATGCAATTAACAGCCTAATAAAATATTAGGAAGCTAACTCACAGGTTTTCGACGGCGGCGGGCTCGTGGTGACGGCAACGCAACGACGTCGAGAACGTGACAACCGTGGCTTGAATGAAGGCTCGACGGTGGTAGTTTGGCAAGGTTGAGCTCACGGCCAGGGGGGGCTCAGCTTAGGTGGACGGCGGCTCGACGGCAACTCGGAAGCTCGGCGGACGGTGGCTGGACGCTGGGGGTGTTGGCGGTGGTGCGGTGGTGGTGAGGCGATGATATGAAGATGGCGGGTGGTGATGGATTTAGTCATGGGCCTAAGTTGGCCCGGCCACGATGGGCCTAAAGGTCCGGCCCACGGGAATTAGGCCCGTGGAAAGAGGAACCTATAAAAGGGATGAGAGAGAAGGAGAAGACACCTTTTGGATAATTCAACGTACGTTCTCCTTTTCGTCCAAAAATTCTCTCTCTCCAAGAAGCGACGCCATTTCCACTTCACGGCGATATTTCGACATCGGATCGAACGGGACTGAATTCTCTTCCTCTTTGCAGCGTCGGTGTCTAATCTGTGGCTAACAAGGTACGCTCGAATCCGTGGTGTGCTTTTGATCGGTGATATGTGACATTCCCGGGCTTATCTCCCGCATATGATTTAGGGGTTCGGTTTCGGTGCCGAATCCAGTTTTCGGGGATCAATCGATCCCAACATTGGTATCAGAGCCTTAGTTCACGTTTTTCCCGACTAATTTATTGTTTATGATTGATTTTTCGCAAAAAGCCATTCGGCCGTACGGATCGGGGCGAGAAATCTCGACACCCGCGTACTGTTCGCCATTTTTCGAGTTTTTGTGCAAGTCAAAATTAGTTTTTGATAGTGCAGGGATGAAGCTCTCATCGATACGAGAAAAACGAGTCGCGGATCGCCGCCGGAGGCCGCCGGATTCGCCGCCACGCGCGGTCATCGGAACGCGCCGGGGCGCCTGCATCGGCTGCGTGCATCACCCGGCGCCGGCGACGACGCTGCCGCTAAATGCCGCTTGCGCGTGCGTGCGCGCGCACGCTAAACGGGCGCGAAGCCCCGGCGCGCGTTGCACGTGCCGGATGACGTCATCGTGACGTCATCCTGGCATGCGCCTGGCACGTGCTGGTCGGTTCGTCCGACCGGGCGACCGGCCCGACCGTTGACCGCGACGGTTTGACCGTTGACCGCGGCCGTTGACCGCGACCGTTGACCTCCGTTGACCGTTGACCCGAAAAAAAATAAAAAATAAAAAATAAAAAAAATTTCCTAATTGAGTCAATGTGGATTATATGTAATCCCTTATTTTTTCTGCATTTGTTGCAAGAATAATGCCTCCCCTTCAGTTACGTACGCTTATTCGCGTAATTACCGATAGACAAAATGAAAGGCTTTCTAAGTTGATAGCTGATCTGACTGATTATCGATGGGAGAGTGGTGACTTAATTGATCATGTTCTTGAAGTCAACGGGAAGATACAACAGGTCATATGGAATGGTCGTCCCATGCCACAGTCAGAGATGGTGCGATTTTTCATTAACACCCTTCCACCTAAATGGCTAGATGTATATGATGTTTGTTTTGTTTAAGTGTTTAGTGAACATCTTATGTAATATTAACTACCTGATTGTTGTTGTTGTAGCAACATATATGTTAGCCATATTATGTGAAAGCATTATTATTTTATATTGTATATCAATTATCTGTTGCTTTCTGTGATTGCTGGTTGCTGTAGGTAGTTAGCTGTGGGTAGTAATAGAAGTTTTTGTAGCTTCATAAGAATTGATTTTGCATAAGACAATCATATTAATGATAGTTTTAAGTTAGGATTTTTGGAGGATGATTGGAAACATAGTGACCTTTTGATTCTGAAACCTTACTTAAAATTATTAATTAATATGATGGGTTTGTGCAAAATAGATGCATAAGTGATAGGCATTAATAACTCGTGCATATATGTCTGATGTGTTCAGATCAATGGCTTCAGCCACAAAGAGCATAGTTGTCGAGCTGAACAAAGGTGAAAAGCTCAAAGGTCACAACTATGAAATTTGGCAAATGAAAATTCAATGTGTGCTGGAAAAGCAAAAAGCACTAAAAGCTCTTGACCATGTTATGGAAGATCTAGAGGATGCTGTGCGCCACCTTGAGTTAGCTGATCATCGCCTCAAGGCATTAGAGCAGGAAACAGATATATTCTGTGTTGCTTTAAGCTCAGAAGGGGCTTCATGCTCTAAGCGCAAGCGCATTGATTCGTTCAATATGTGGAAATGCAAGGGATCAAGTCCTTCTTGCAAGAAACCAAGAATTAACCAACAAAAGAGAGGAAAACGTCCTCATGTGAAGAATATCTCAAGGGTGAAATGTTACAATTGTGACCAGAAAGGGTCACTATGCCCGCGATTGTCGCGAGCCAAAGAAGCTACACACCCTTGGTACAATTGGGAACTTTGCATATGTGTCAAGTTCTCTATACTTGACTGAATCTAATCCTCTGTGGACTGTGGATTCAGGAGCGACAGACCATGTAGCGAAGGATAGAGGATCCTTCGTGGAATTCCGACAAGTACCTACTGGAACTAAGTGGATCTATGTGGGAAACATCTCCAGAGCTGAAGTGAAAGGAATTGGCACATGCCAACTGAATATGCGTGATGGACGCACTTTGTTCCTTAATGATGTGTTGTATGCTCCGGAGATTCGTCGGAATTTAGTGTCTGTTTTAGTGTTGGTTAAATTAGGTTTTAATGTGAACTTCCATAATAGAGATGTAGATTTGTATTTGGGTACAAACTACTATGGTCATGGTTACTTTCTGGATGGTTTCATTGTATTAGATATTGACTATGTTAATGCAAATATTTGTTATTCCCTTCTCACATCTCCTAATTCATATGATAATGATGTGAATGTGTGGCATGCTAGACTTGGTCATATTGGCCAACAGCGTATGAATAGACTAGCCAAAGAGGGCTTGTTGGGCAAAATTGAAAAAGTCGATTTGCCTATCTGTAAGCATTGCCTAGAAGGGAAAACGACAAGGAAACCATTTGGAAAAGGTAAAAGAGCTGAATTTCCTCTGCATTTAATCCATTATGATGTCTGTGGTCCAATGAATGTGAGAGGAAGGCATGGGGCTGTTTATTTCATCACTTTTATAGATGATTATACTCAATTCGGATATGTCTATTTGATTTCTCACAAATCTGAAGCAATAAGTTGTTTCAAAAGGTTTATGAACCTGGTAGAGAATCAATTAGACAAGAACATAAAAGCATTGAGATCCGATCAAGGTCGAGAATATTTATCTGATGAGTTCAGAAAATTCAGTGATGAAAAAGGAATAGAAAGACAATTGTCTATTCCATATACTCCTCAACAAAATGGTGTTGCAGAGAGAAGAAACAGAACCCTACTGAAAATGGTTAGGTCCATGATGGCGCAAGCTAACTTACCTATCACTTTTTGGAGTGAGGCGTTGTTAACTGCTGCCTATATACTTAACCGAGTGCCTTCCAAATCAGTTACTTCCACTCCATATGAGTTATGGACAGGTAGAAAACCGGACTTAAGTTTTCTTAAGCCATGGGGTTGTGCTGCCTATGCACATGAGTCCTCTCACAAGTTTGGGAAATTAGGTCCCAAAGGAAAGAAGAGTATTTTCATAAGATACTCGGAACACTCAAAAGGGTATGTGTTCATATGTGAGCAGGAAAGTGGGAGTATAACTGAATTTGAATCACGGGGATGTCACATTCTTAGAGGATGAATTTCCTAAGAAGGGCCAAATAGGGGAAGACAACACCCTATTTGAAACCTCGGATCAAGATAATGATCTTAGTGGAGTTTGTCCAAGTGGGAGTAATATGAGAAGTGATGAATTGAATTCAACTCATTCTCAATTGCAAGCACATAATGAGACGACATCATCATTATCTAATCCAAGTGGGAGCATAATGGGAAATGATGTGCATAGTGTACAAACTCCCATACGGCGAACAAGTCGCCAAAGTATTCCCCGTCGACGTTTTGACATTGAAGAGGAAACTTTTATGATTGCTCCACAAGATGAGGATGAGCCTAGAAATATTAATGAGGCTCTGAATTGCCCTAGTAAGGAAAAATGGATTCATGCAATGGAAGAGGAAATGAAGTCAATGAAATCAAATCAAGTCTGGGAACTGGTTGATCTTCCAAAAGGACGCAGAGCTATTGGGAACAAGTGGGTTCTCAAAATAAAGCGAAAGGCTGATGGCTCGATAGAAAGGCATAAGGCTCGCCTTGTTGCGAAGGGGTATAATCAACA
This sequence comes from Eucalyptus pauciflora, assembly GCA_007663325.1. Classification (NCBI taxonomy): domain Eukaryota; kingdom Viridiplantae; phylum Streptophyta; class Magnoliopsida; order Myrtales; family Myrtaceae; genus Eucalyptus; species Eucalyptus pauciflora. The sequence goes on from VMYD01000063.1 coordinate 526,834, forward strand.
GGAAAAAATTGATTATGAAGATACGTTTTCTCCTGTAGTGAGATTTACCTCGATTCGCATTATTCTAGCAATAGTATCTAGTATGGATCTTGAGTTACATCAGATGGATGTAAAGACTGCTTTCCTCAATGGAGAATTAGAGGAAGAAATATACATGGAACAACCAACTGGTTTCATGGTAAAAGGCCAAGAAGAAAAGGTGTGTCGACTTTTGAGGTCGATATACGGCCTTAAGCAGTCATCGAGACAATGGTATATACATTTTCATAATGCCATAATGACATATGATTTTACAATGATTGATGAGGATCATTGCGTATATATCAAAAGATCCAAGGATCATTTTGTGATCATATCATTATATGTTGATGATATACTGATTGCCGGAAACAATATGGAGTTTGTTCATACTGTCAAGAGTTGGTTATATTCCAACTTTGAGATGAAGGATATGGGTGAGGCTGCATACATTCTTGGAGTTAAGATTTTAAGAGATCGTTCGAAGAGATCGTTGTCTCTTTCGCAAGAAACATATATAAATAAAGTTCTTGAACGATTTCGTATGCAAGATTGTAAACCCATAGACACTCTTATTGCAAAAGGTGAAGGATTGAGCCATAGACTGTGTCCGAGGACTCCACAAGAAAAGGAACAAATGAAACGTGTTCCTTATGCTAGTGCAGTTGGGAGCTTGATGTACGCTATGATGTGTACAAGACCCGACATATGTTTTGCAGTTGGAATGGTGAGTAGATACCAATCCAATCCAGGTCCAGCACATTGGAAAGCCGTTAAGAGAATACTGAGGTATCTAAAGGGAACTGCTGATTATACGATGAGTTATCAAGGAAAGGATCTGCAACTCAAAGGCTATCCTGAAGCTGTTTAGGGAGGAGGTTTAGACGAAAAGAAATCTACCTCTAGGTTTGTTTCCTTATTGAATAATGGCACCATATGTTGGAGCAATAAGAAACGAACGTGTATAGCCTTGTCCACGATGGAAGATGAGTTCGTGGCATTATCAGCAGTAATATAAAAATGAGTTTGGCTTAAGAGATTTTTTGGATCACTTAGGTGTTTTTGAGAAAGCTGCAAATCAATTATTAGTTAATTGTGATAGCCAAGCAGCTATAGCGTACACCAAAGATCCAAAATATCATGGCAAGACCAAACATATAGATACCAAGTATAACTTTGTAAAAGATATGGTTGCACGAAAGGATGTGAATTTGCAATACATATCTACGCATAGAATGGTAGCAGATCCTATGACAAAGCCAATACCTAGAGATGTGTTTTGTGGTCATGTAATGTCTCTAGGATTGCGTAGAGTCTGATGTACTGGATTGTAATTTCCCTAAGTTGTTCACATGTATGAACTAGTGTTGTTTCATTATTAATGCCTATGAGTCTTTGTTTGATCTTTATGTATCTTAATGCTTAGTGCATTATATTATGTTGAGAAAGTATGTCGGACAGATAAGAGATTAGCCATCTCACACGGGTAATCGCCTCTATTTACTATGTGATAAATAGAGATGAGACGATTTTTTTAGGCTTATTATCTAGGTGATAATCGAGAGCTCAAGCTTAAAATACGTATGTCGCCTTAACTGAGTGTTAATATGAGGACATAGTACTTACGATGTCCGAAAGTAAAATAACCCACACATTTTACTTTATCTGTCTAAGATGCCAGATGTGAGTTCTAATGAATTTCGTGAATGAGTAAATACGTGAACTCAAGTTAGACATTGGGTATGTCTGAACTATCATCTGTACGGTATTGATTGTGTAGACATACGCTCCATGGGAAAGGAGTTAATACCGTAATACGTATTTCATACTATGTATGCATGAGACGACCTATAAGAGTGGCAAAAGTTATGATCTCAACTTTTATGACGTGTGAGACTCTTGAGGAATAGAGTTCCTCATTTTTTAGTGCCCTCATGACTCTTACTTATTCTCAAGATTTCTATTTAGTGTTTGCTATCTTAGAATGTTGCCAATGGTCATGAGATGATTCGATCTAATGGGACATTTCTAGAAAAGTAAGTTGAACTGAAATTGAGAGTTTGAAGGAAAGAGGAAGATCGGATTTGTAGAATCATATTGTGGTTTTGTATTCACAGGTCGACCAATTATGATTGTCTTTGGGATAATCATAATTGTGAATACAATATATATCATTGTTTAAATGAGATTAAGAGAGATATAAATATGATCGATCGATCTAGGGTACTGCATACTAAATTTACTCGGAAAATGATGCCCAATATGAGCTGCTATATATTCCTAACAGATGTATAGCAACGAGCTCTCAAAGTATGCTGGTCGCACGGATTATTCACCGGTATGAATGTTGAAAGAGGAAAAGAGGGATTTTCAGTTTTTTTGCCTCAGTTGGGCCTATCCGCCCATGTTGGTTTTGACCCATCATGTGCGAGTGGGAGATGATGGATTTAGTCATGGGCCTAAGTTGGCCCGGCCACGATGGGCCTAAAGGTCCGGCCCACGGGAATTAGGCCCGTGGAAAGAGGAACCTATAAAAGGGATGAGAGAGAAGGAGAAGACACCTTTTGGATAATTCAACGTATGTTCTCCTTTTCGTCCAAAAATTCTCTCTCTCCAAGAAGCGACGCCATTTCCACTTCACGGCGATATTTCGACATCGAATCGAACGGGACTGAATTCTCTTCCTCTTTGCGGCGTCGGTGTCTAATCTGTGGCTAACAAGGTACGCTCGAATCCGTGGTGTGCTTTTGATCGGTGATACGTGACATTCCCGGGCTTATCTTCCGCATATGATTTAGGGGTTCGGTTTCGGTGCCGAATCCGGTTTTCGGGCATCAATCGATCCCAACAGGTGGAGTTACGATGCTGGTGATGGTGGGGTCGTTGGATGGTGAAGATGGCGTTGGCGGAGGTGTTGGGATGATGAAGATGGCGATGGTGTGGTGCTGATGGTGGACGATGGTGCTGATGGATGGGGAGAAATGATGGGGTGATGCTGGCGGTGGGTAATGGATGGTGCGGCAGCAAGGAAGTTGGAGGAGGGAAGAAGAATGGAGAGGAGGGGAAATGGAGACGTGAGGGAAGAAGATGAGAAGAAGGGAGCAGAAGGGGAGGACCGGCTACAGGGGGGACTCGCGGGTGAGAGAGAGAAAAGAAAATAAGGCAACAAATCAAAGACTCTCAGGAAATATCTCAAGTTCATCATCACACAAGTTACAAAAGTCTTCTAAGCTCATCTATAGCCTCCCAATCAAATTTTTAACTCTAATTTCCCAAAATTAAAACTTTTTGGGTAGAAATTTTCCATTTTTCTTCCCCATCCGAATTTCATTTCATTTTTCTTTTTGTCCAAAAAAATCATTTTTCCGAAAAATTTTGGGCTCGTCGAAAATTTGTTGAAAGATGATACGACATCCAATAATTGAATCATGACACGATCGAACGTTCGATTTCCGAAACCAAATTAAATTTCATGGTTAAAAATCGATCGAATGCGACTTAAGTACGACCTAATCTATCGAGTAACTTTTAAGGATTTTAGCGCGTTTGACCCGTGATCGATAATTTTCAACCCACCTTTGTGCATTTTCGAATCATAGACGGCCCTCGATTGTCATGTAATCGCGAGGGTTCAATTACGTATCATGAATATAATATCAATAGGAAATCGATTTATTGCCATTCGAAGCGAATATTGTAATCATGCGAAATCACCCACAATTCGACTACGTACTTATATTGAATCGACTTATATCCGTTCGCTAATCGATTTATAATAATGTCGTATTAATTCTTGCTGATTATTATGGTCCAGCGATCGATTTCTGATCGAATTCTCTAGTCTGTCACGTTTATAACCATTTACGGCATTACCTAATAAATTAGTTAACTCGTGAATAATCAGTTTCGAGAAAAATAAGCATAAGTGCGTTGACGAAATAACCATTTCATATATTCGAAACGGGGCCAATTTGGGGATGTCACGTCGCGTCAGCAATTGACATGGCTATTTGAAATCACTAAATATTTTCTCCTTGTTATGCCATTCTCATGTTCAGACGCTTCAACATACTTGATAGCTAACTGGGCCAAACTAAACCATAACAAAGGCCCGCTCGTCCCGATTGAATCTCAAAACATCTCCTCTAAATCACGTAAAACATTTTACATTTACTATTGTAATGGACTTGAATGGAAACGAAAACCGAAAAGTCTCTTCTTAAAAGTGCTACAAGAAAACTATTCTTATTAAGTATTTTTAGGCCTGTTTGTTTCGTGGAAAATATTTTCCTCATTTTCTGGTATTTGGTTTATCTAGAAAAATGAGCTAATAAAAAATGTTTTCCTAGTCAACGAAAAATGTGTTTATACCAAAACTTAAATTCAAGAAAACAATTTCCAAGACATTTTCTTAGCTGTAGGGTCCTTAGTTAATGAATATTTTATTCTTATAAAAATAATTTTATTTTTTATTTTTTAATACTTTTTTTTAAATTTTTTTTTTTCTTTTTGTTTTCTTCTTTTCCTTCTCCCTTGTCTTATGCTGATTGCGTGCCTTGGTGATAATCGACAGCCTAGCCATGACGCAAGCTAATGAGCTCGAGGCTCAATCAATTTAGTCGAGTTTGAGCTAGCCGAAGCCACCGGCTCGAGGCTAGATCCTGGTGAACTAATGGCTTGGCCAATCCTAGCATTCGCGCTTGCTTGAGGCCAGCGAGCTTGTGGCTTACTTAATCTCAACGAGATTGAGCTTGTCCAAGGTCGATGAGGTTGAGCTGGCCCAAGACTGGCGAGCTCGAGGCCATTTTTGGCCGATCGCAATGAAGGAAGGGGAAAAAGAAAAAAGGAAAGAAAAGAAAAATATTTTTAAAATTCGATTTTTTTGAAAAAATAAAATAGATAAAAATTTAAAGAATTTAAAATTCGTTTTTTAAAATTAAAAAATTTGAAATTTTTAGTTTGAGATAAAGATAGGGTTAATATCTTAAAAAAACTCCAAATTGGTACATATGTGATAAATTTACCACAAGCTATTATTTTGACTATGAAAAACCCCAAAATAGTACATCTGTGACAAATTTATCTCGACTGACCATAAAAAAACCTAAACAGGTACATTTATGACAAATTTATCCCAAACTAATTTATTCGACTGCAAAAAACCCATAACTAGTAAATTTATGACAAATATATCATCCGTTAAATCGGATTAATACTATAAAAAAGTCACAAAAATTGTAAACTGTGACAAACGGAGAGTAAAATCCCAAATTTGTATACTAGTCAATTGTCGTGTGTCATTTAACTTAATAATTTGACAATAAAATTTAACAAAAACTAATAAAGGGTAAATTTGTTACAAATATACTAGTTTGGGGTAAATTTATCAAATGTATACCAGTTTAAGGTTTTTTGTGGTCAAAAAAATAATTTTGGGTAAATTTGTCACGGGTGTACCAATTTGGGGTTTTTCAGGATATTAACTCATAAAAATATGGGATTGAAATCACTTTCAAATAAGACATTTTCGATCCTAAATTACAAACTAAAGAAAAATTAACTATATTTTGAAAAATATTTTCTTGAAAAGATTTTCTTTTATCATTAAGTTTTTCACAAAACAAATGCAATTTGAAATACAAAAAGTATTCAGGATACTATTGTGCACAGTATAAGAACAGTCAATGCGTGAAAAAGCATAAAATCACCTTAATGGATATTACCAAATTCCAAACCCGAACCCGAACCCATAAATAACAAGACCGGATCTTCATTTCTTCTTCTTGTTCCTTACCTTGGTCTCCGTCGCTCGACGTTGTCGTCCACCTCCGATCGCAGCCATGGCCGGCCGGTTCTTCCAGTCGTCCCCGTCGCCGTCCACCATGATCGTCACCAACACGCCCGCCGCCGACCTCGCCCTCACCAACCTCGCCTACTGCTGCCCCTCCGATCTCCACCACTTCGCCGTCCCCGGCACCAAGCTCTCCCTCGTCTCCGTCGCCGATTCCTTCGTCCTCTCCGTCTCATATCCTTTTCTCCGACCTCCCTCCCGTCGTTTCGATTCCTCGCCGTTTTGTCAATCCGAATGCGTGCTTGATCTTCTCGTTTGCGTGCTTGATCTTTTCGTTTTGAGGTGTTGATTAGGATCGATCGTTGCTTCTGTAGCTTGATGCTTTGTTTGATTTTGAGGGAGTTCTATCGATTCGTGTGATTGTTTTGCTGGTGGTGTTGTGCGATCTTTGATCGAACTGTCCGATGATTGTGAGTTGGCCTTAACTGAGAGAAACTCCTCACGAGAATGTCCGCCCTGGTCACATCGGGCTGAACGCCATCCAACGGCGCTACGCGAGGGTTTCGACCGGCGACTCGATCTCTGTTAGCAGGTTAGTTCATGGCGGACCGCGGAACTTGCGATTCGTAGTGATTGGAGATTGTCTCAAGGGGTGGTTGTAAATGTAGGTTTGTGCCGCCGGAAAATTTCGATCTGGCGTTGCTCACGCTTGAGCTGGAGTTTGTCAAGAGAGGAGCCAAAAATGAACAGGTGTGCATGTCGCGAGCCGACTGTCCTGCGATTCTCCGTGGGAGTAGCAGTCTCATGGAACTGTTCTTTTTGAATTTTGTAGGTTGATGCTGTTCTAGTGGCTAATCAACTACGGAAGAAGTTTAAGGACCAGGTACTGCGTGCAATTTTTCTGAACAATTCCAGTTCGCATAATGGCAGTATCAGTCTTGGATTGTGTAGATTATGTTCATTTAGTCAAATTTATTCGCCTCATTGCATTTATTAACTATCCCCCTCCCGTCCTGGTTATTGGTTTACAAGTTATTATTCTGCCCCCTTTGTGGGGAAATTCACAAGCCAGTTGCTAGTTTATGAGGCATGCAACAAAGTATCTCTTGGGATCACCCGTACAACAATCCACAAATGTATGAATGAGCTCTTTCTTTTGGGATACGTTGAAGAGATTTGCTGCTGCCTAAAAATGTCAAATAACAACTGCATTTTCAGACTTATTATAATTGGCTGATTCAAGTCATAAACAAGATTAAGAAAATGCATACATTCACCACAACTAGGTAAATTAGTATGGTTTCTAATGAATAGATTTGAGTATTGCACATGTGCCAGACAAAGATGAACATGCTCTAGACAAAAAAAAAAGTTTTGTGAGATGATGTACCTACACATGGAAACAACGTCTTCAAGTGACAATGACTGAACTGCATAAGTACCCAACTGGATGATGCCAATCCAGAAGTGAGTGTAGTTGATATGTAGCATGAGTTTTATGAAGGAAGTTGTTGTGGGGCTTTTCACTTAAACTGCAAACATATCACTGACCAACACTCTAGTGTTGGTAATTTCTAGGATCATCTAAGCTTCTCTAACTTTTCATCCCAAACAATATTAAATCATTTGAATGATAGATTTTGTTTTTCAATGAGTAAGTATAAAACTTGAACTGGTGAACAACTCCTGCTTCATTCAAGTACTGAGGAGAATCAACAGACTAATCACAGTTAGTACGATGAGAGAATTTTTAGGAACTACTCCTGCATCTAAGTGTGTTTGAAAGCCATTCTCCTAATAGGTAGGGAAAAACCCAAGCATAGGGGCACTTTTTGATAAAGGGCCAATTCAGCATAGGATTGCTGAGGTAGGATTGCAGCTTGGATCTCTAATATTTCCTTGTCAAGGACTTAGTATAGTCTGTCATTTCTTTGAAATGCATTTTTTTATACTTGTGGGGAAAATATCGGAGTATATATGGTGCACTTGGAGGTAAAGGTGCATATTTAGCATAGGATTGCATCTTGTACCTCTACATCTCCTTGTCAAGTACTTAGTGAATTATGACAAAAGGCTATGCTTTTATGTTAGCTAAATTTATTGAAATGGGACTCTGAAAGTTCATGTATTTATTTGCCTCCATGACTACTATGAACTTTTCTTAGACATGCATTTTGCCCTTTCTGTCTCTGATATATAAATTTGTTTATGTACGTCGACATGTAAATGTATTTTCAGGTTATGACAGTAGGGCAAAAGGTATCATTTGAGTATCGTGGGAACAACTATATCTTCACAGTCAATCATGCTGCCGTGGAGGGACAAGAAAGGTCAAATGCTCCTGAAAGAGGAAAGATTACAAACGAAACATACATCGTCTTTGAAGCGTCAAATGCTAGTGGAATAAAGGTTTTCCTTTTAATTTCTTTTCTTTTTCATCTTATACAGTTTCATTTTTTTTTTTTTTTGACATTTATTTTGTGGTCCAGATTTGAAGTCATATGGTGAAATTTTCCTTAGTATATCCTTCAAATCTGATTTTTGACTGCAGAAACTCTAGTAATTTGCATTAGAATTTGGGTGCAGTGAGGGTGTCTGTCATGCTCATGGAGCACAGCTGAAACTTCTGTGATCTTTAAACTTGCCCTGTACTTATTGCTTGGATAAATAGTGAACATCCTTTTCTTTTGCTGTGTGAATCTTTGATAGCGAACACCTTCCTGATGCAGTTTTATTGGCCATTATACTATAATGTGGTAATTTGTTGATTCTGTCTCGACTGTTTTGTCTTGATATTCAGGTCGTCAATCAACGTGAAGCTGCTAGTAGCAGCATATTTAGGCAGAAGGAATTTAACCTTGAGTCCCTAGGCATTGGTGGCTTGAGTGCAGAGTTTGCGGATATATTTCGAAGGGCTTTTGCTTCTCGTGTTTTCCCTTCTCACGTGACTAGCAAGTAAAGAAAGCAGAATTCTGGGCTTTGCAATTTATATGATGTCTTATATTCTGGTGCATTTTCTCTTTCTGTAATACATGGTCATTTCCAGGCTTGGTATTAAACACGTAAAAGGTATGCTGCTTTTTGGGCCTCCTGGCACTGGCAAAACCCTAATGGCTCGTCAAATAGGGAAGATGTTGAACGGCAAAGAACCAAAGGTATTCTATTTTCCCTTGTGTGGTTATTCAATTACTATGGATGCTATTTTTGTGGAAGGCCTTTAATCCCAACATGGGTATCTGTGAACTAACCAATGATATTTAGATTCCAAGAAGGTCAAGGGCTTGAGAGCTTTTTGCTGCCTGGCCTCTTTTTTCTCCCCTATGCTTAGGATTTGTCTCCCTTCTTTCTCAAAACCTTGAATCCTATTGGACATAGCCTTATTACTGTTCTTATGGTAGTTTACTTATATTGTTGAAGATGTTTGAATCATCTCTAAGATGTAGGTATTCGAACTGACCTTTGTACTTGCATATGTTGACCTACCTACTCATATTGTAAATTATATGTATGTATGTTTTGTCAATTTGACTTCATTTTCTCTGCCAGATAATCAATGGTCCTGAAGTGTTGAGCAAATTTGTGGGTGAAACCGAGAAGAACGTTCGAGATTTATTTGCTGATGCTGAACAGGATCAGAGGACTCTCGGTAATTGAATATATGAATTGCAGTATGATTTTTCTTAGCAAGTATCTATAACTTATGCCTCACATTAATTTTCAGGCGATGAGAGTGATTTGCACGTCATCATTTTTGATGAAATTGATGCTATATGCAAGGTATGGCATTATCTGGTCGATATATGCATTCCTGTCCTCTATGATGTTGAATAGCTAGCACTGCTGCTGCTTATATCAATTGCTTGGGGCAACTTCGTCTTCCCTGTCATTTCTTAGTAACTGGTTGTATTTGGCTTTTTGTTTTGGAAGTAGTGTATATAGAATATCAGGCAGTGTGTCTGCAGGGTTTGGTTCCCGTATAAGGTCAACTTTAGCTAGTAGTATGATTAGACTTTTGTATTTTATTGTCTTGGTAGGTCCTCTATCATGATTTTTATAGTTTTTAAGGTTCCATTGTAGGATTTTTCCCTGATGTCTGATAACTAACATTCACTATTCGGATATCCAATATAAAATATTCTTAACCTACTATATGTTTTGTTAAGTTGCTTAATTCGTTCCTGGAATTTTTATCAAGTTTAATGGAACTATGTACTGTGCAGTGCTTGTCTTGATAACCCCATTACACCACCCCCCCCCCCCCCCAAAAAAAAAACACACACACACACACACATACAAGCACAAAAAATAAAAAAAATGGAGCAATGGTTGTTTATATTTATGTGTCAATTGCATTAACTGCACTTTTTGCTTAGATACCATCTTTATCATGAAGATTATTATGTTAATTTGTCGCTTTTTTTTTTTTTTTGTGCTTCTTAAATGGCTGTGTTTTGTCTTATTGTAGACTAGTGCTGCTTGTTGACTTTTTATAATAAAGATATGAAATGACCTGATTTTGCATCTGCAGTCAAGAGGATCTACCAGAGATGGTACTGGAGTTCATGACAGTATTGTAAACCAGCTACTTACAAAGGTCCGTAGTAGTAACTAAGTGTTCTAATCGTGTGCAGTAATTTTCCATTTTTATCTGCGAATATTTCCTGTTATGTTCATTTATACCAATCATTGCTGCTGAGATATTTCCTGATTTTCAGATTGATGGTGTAGAGTCACTGAACAATGTTTTGCTTATTGGAATGACAAACAGAAAAGATCTTCTTGATGAGGCTCTTTTGAGGTGGTCCCTCATTTTCTCTTTTGGTTCTTCGTGTCTAAGTTTTGTAGCTGCTTTTGATCTCCTGAGATGGTAAAAAGCATTCATATGTCATCTTGCAACTTAATGGAAGATTGTTTAATTGTTGCTTTTAAGATATATTATGGCTAGCACTTTGAGGATAGAAAAGATTGTAATTTTGTTGCTGACATGCAGTGGCGTCATGACTTTGGCAGGATCATATGTACATTTACAATATTTGTTTTAGAGGTAAAAGTAGATACTTAAAGACATACTTGACATTTTGGACTTTTGATATATAGACCTGGACGCTTGGAGGTACAAGTTGAGATAAGCCTTCCTGATGAGAATGGTCGCCTGCAAATCTTTCAGATCCACACGAACAAGATGAAAGAGAATTCTTTCCTTGCTCCTGATGTCAATCTATCCGCGCTTGGTTAGTCAGCTGGCGCATTTACAAGAATGAAACTTCATCAAGCAAATCTTTGTTTATTATTTAAGAAGTGGCTTACCTTATTCAGCATTGTCATGTGGAAGCAGAAAAAAATGGGCATATAATATGATAGAAATGTAGTTTCGAATAATTTTGCTTTTTTCTTTGATCAAATAGGCTAACTCTTGTATTTCTGGACGTATTACATATATACTAAAAAGAACTACTGGGTCCCTGGCCTGGTGGCCACTGTTCTCTCTGAGAATTGGGATCCACCTCCTGTGCGTAGGGGTAAGGGACGTTCTTAATTACCCAAAAAAGAAGATGTATATGCTAAAAAAGCTGGTGCTTAGTTCATTTCTTGTGATGACCCTACCTTATTTGCAATCTGCGATTGTGCAGCTGCTCGTACGAAGAACTATAGTGGTGCAGAAATTGAAGGCGTTGTGAAGAGTGCCGTATCATATGCTCTGAATAGACAATTAAGTCTTGATGATCTTACCAAGCCTGTAGATGAAGAGAGTATCAAAGTCACTATGGATGATTTTTTGAATGCACTCAAAGAAATTGTTCCTGCATTTGGAGCTTCCACAGATGACTTGGAAAGATGCAGGTAGGAATAATTGAATGATGATGTGCATTATATATCTATCTTTTGTGGCAATGTTCTTATAATCCGTAGTTCCAATGAAGTAAGAATTGTATGACTGGATATTGCATGTAAATTTAAAGGCCTTCAAAATTGCTTGGCCGGAAATCTACACCAACCACAAACTTAGCATTATCCTACTAAGTGAAGTCAGTAATTGCTTTTTTCCCTGGTTGATACTTCCATTGGGTCTCCAATGATACTTGTATTGTCCATCACACGTAGCAAGTGTACAAGAGTACATTGGTTCAAAAAGCTAAAACATACTGTGATGACCTTTTACTGCTAGCCTCTCAATGACTGAGATTTAGGTCACTAAGAAGGGTGAAGCAAAAGAGGATGATTTGCAAAGGCTTTCTCTGATTCCCCTTGTGCATTACATATGAGCATTCATGTAGAACAACCCAATGCCTTAGAGATGGTTTAGCTGCTGTAGCTGCATGCTGTATACAAGCAATTCTTATTAAAAAAGTAGAAGGATCTCTGAATTTTTACTTAAGGATTGGTAATTACAGGAGCAAATGTCTGGATAAAGAATGAATGAAAGCTCAGATGAGAGTTGATATCTTTGAAATTGCTTCTTTGTTTGGGGTTTGGGTTTTTCAACTTGGTTTGTACCATTGCAGAATGATAACATAAGTAGATTTATCTGATGTGTTTTTAGGAATTGTCTTATTGTCTGGTTTTACCCAATTATATGTGGACCATGGTGAATCATATGGTAGTTCTGGTTTTCTGACATTTAATTCTGGAAAGAATAAACAAGAGGAGGGGAGTAATTCAGAGAATTCTCTCTGAGCTGATCATTAAATTTGCCGCGAGTATTTTTCAATAAGATGTCCGGTCCATTGTTGTCTAGACAAAAACATTTTGAGTTTCATTAGGCAAATAGATTGGATGATGTGAATATTAATTGGTTTACCACATGCTTCTTTCATGCATGTTATCATATGATTCGTGGCTTATCTGAATCTTAGAGCTCAAGGTTCTCCAAATTGACGAACCAACATAAAAACATTCCTTTTGTTCTGCCAAAATATGATCATAAAACCTTGGCGATCTTGCAAAGCATTTTGCAGATCTGGATTTTTTATTCTGCTTGGGAGCCTGCAGTGTTGTTACTTTAGCATCTTTGCTGTGTCATGAAGACGCTAAAATGGCTCAGCTTTGCTGGCTATTGGAGTATGTTTAAAAATACACATTTTTTGTGTGCTTGTATTAAAGTTTCATGTATTGTTGACCTTTGTTCTGGAGTTCCAGTTAAAGATAAAGAGCAAACACTATTAAGCATGTGTTACTCCCTCAATTGTTTGTGCAAATATTTTTGTAGGCTTAATGGGATAGTAAGTTGCGGCGATCGACATAAGCACATCTATGAGCGAGCAATGCTACTGGTTGAGCAAGTTAAAGTGAGCAAAGGAAGTCCACTTGTCACTTGCCTCCTGGAGGGTCCGAGTGGCAGGTATGTGAGCTTTTCTGACACATTGCTTTTCATTTTTGCTAAACATTTTTTACTATGGTCTTAAAACAATTGGGATTATTCTAACATACTGTCTGTTGTACAGTGGTAAAACTGCTCTGGCAGCTACAGTTGGCATCGAGAGTGATTTTCCATATGTTAAAATTGTAATCTTCTGCTCCACGCTTTGCTTTCTCTGAGTAATCAGACTTCTTTGTGCAATAAGTATAATTTCTGATTTTCTTTTGGATGCTTAGGTCTCGGCAGAAACTATGATTGGATTACATGAGAGCACCAAATGTGCACAAATTGTGAAGGTTTGTGACCTGTATTTCTGGTCGATTAGCAGTTTGAGGAATGGGAAATTAGTTGATTCCCCTCCATTTATGACTAACTTGAGGAGTGGTTATCTTTAGATTTTTCATAATGATCAGGGGAAGGTTTTGTAATGGATTCTAATCTTTGATAGGTTTTCGAGGATGCATACAAATCTCCATTAAGCATTATCATCCTTGATGACCTTGAAAGGTAAATTCTGTTGATTTCTATTAGTTGACCTCAGTTGTCATCCTTGGCATTAAGAGATCATTCTAACTTTAGTGAATTGCTTTGCAGGCTATTGGAGTATGTCGCCATTGGGCCTCGATTTTCAAATTTGATATCTCAAACATTGTTAGTCCTTTTGAAGAGACTACCTCCAAAGGTTGTTTCTCCTCCCCTTGCCTTGTTTCCACAAATAAATATTGGTGTGAAGAGTAATTATCCTTTTCTCTGATCTTTTCTGAAAGTTAATGCTGGCAAAGTTACTAGTAGTGTTGAATTAGGAATGCTTCAGGGGGGATGAGTAGGAATTAGTTCTTTTTCCAGGAAATGAAAAATTCGGGGGACAATGTAGAAAGCAAAAATCACTGGTCATCTCGCTGAGGGAACACAATAATGATGCCACGATGCAGGTGGTAATTAGGAACTTTAGTTTGAGAGATTGATTCCATTCATTGGCATTATCTTTCCCCATGATGACCTTAGAATGATTGGCTAGTTTGCTTATCCTGTTTGAGATGGAGAAGTAGCGAAGTTTGTTTTGCTGTATAAAGCAACAGACCGAGTGCAACCTTGGTTCGCGTGTTTGCTCAAGGCTGTCCCAGGGGAATATGTGGATGCATCGAACTTGGCATCATCATATACAGATGCACTTCAGTATGAATAGATGATATTTGAAATGTTATATGTAATGTTGCTTTCGCTAATTAAGAACTAGGGTATGTATGTGTTCCCCTGTGTATTGTGATTCTAATAACATTATACTAGCTGTTTTTATTTCCACTGATTGAGTTGGTGGTTGCTGACTTACAAGGTTTGATTTCGGTATTCTTTTTGCATCACTGAATTTATTAGCTTATTATACACATATATTTGGCTTTTCCTTTTTCTAGGGTAAGAAGCTTCTTGTGATAGGGACAACAAGTGAAGTGAGTTTCTTGGATTCAGTTGGTGTCTGCGATGCCTTTTCTGTCACTTACCATGTCCCCACGTTGAAGACAGAGGACGCGAAGAAGGTAAGCTGCTGTGGATGCTATTTTGGTGTTTGCATGTGGTATTCTTGTTTCTGCTGTTCTTTCTTCATTTCTCTTCTGCTGGAATTGTGGAATAGAGGGGGAGAAAATGTGCAGCAGCCTCTTGTTCTAAGAAAACATTATCTGCTCTAATAAACCAGTCATTTGTTGACTCACTTGGTTCTGATTCTCTTGCAAATATTGGGGCTCTAGAGGTGCTCGTATCCAAAATGACATCCCCTTATCAGATTCCAAGTCAAGACAAGTAATATGGATTAACCATTTGAAGTAGCCTAGACATTGTGAATTATAAGGAAATTAATGTTCCCAAGCACAGAAACATGATAGTAACTTTGGAGTCCTTAGCTTTTCCGTTTGCTTCTCTCTTGTTTTCTTTTTTCCTCAGAAAGCAAGGGAGTTTGGGTGGGTAATGGGGTTGGGAGGGGATGGGCAGTTTTTAGAAAGTCACGTGGTTGATGTTTGAGGATAGTTCAGATCTCATCCAAAGTGCTGGATTAATAAAATTTCAGATTGACTTCTTTAATCGACTGGGAATCTGGTTTTCTTGTAAGCTTCCCAAAGCAAATTCTGCAGACTGGAGAATTTTGTTGATAAGTCTCGTGGATCCAAATTGTGGATGTGAAGCATTTGGCATCACCATAGAGCTACGTATATATGTACACATGACTTACATTGTCTCCCTGCAGGTGTTGGAACAGCTACACGTTTTCTCTGAAGATGACGTTGATGCAGCTGCCGAGGCTCTAAACGATGTAAGCTTTAGATCTCTCAACTTGTGCCTTCTTCTGTTTTGCTGTGTTCAGTGATGATGTGCAACGGAAATTCGCCTGGAAAGAGTTGAGATAATTTCATCAGCCATGCTATGCTCCTGTCCATCATATTTGCCTGCAAATGGAGTGACGCTAGAGAGAGTTCTAACTCGCGCTTTTGTTCTCCTACTTTTCTTAGATGCCTATCAAGAAGCTTTACATGCTGATAGAGATGGCAGCCCAGGGGGAACGCGGTGGAGCTGCGGAGGCCATCTACTCCGGCAAAGAGAAGATCAAGATTGCTCATTTCTACGATTGCCTTCAGGACATCGTTCGTTACTAGATGCACGGCTAACCACTTTGGCGTCCCATATATTGTTTATTCTTTTCACTCGATGATCTATATAACGATTTGCAGTCTACATGTGTTTGTTTGTTGAGGGGCGAGCACTTTGCGAGTTATAGTCTACGAGGTGTCATTTTAGACATCCCCATCGGTTGTTAGTTCACGTGGTGTTCTTTTCATGGTCCATTTGTTCCCAGGTATTGCCAGTTGAAATTTAAAGCAATTCCTTGGGGCCACAGGCCCTCCCTTTTTGCGTTAAACTTAGACGCTCGAAACTTCACTTGACCTTGACCCAGTATTAAATTTGTTGCTCAGACTCTACTCGAAAAAAAAAAATATAGAGATATTCAAATTTGAGTCGACTAGATTGAAATATAAATCAACTTTGAACTTGGAATTTCATGGAGGATGAATCTTACAGATTTTTGTGTTTACTGTTATAAGTATTAAGGGGGTGCATGACAACCTCTGATTTCTGTTCTAAAAATAATTTTTCTATTCTAGACTTGTTTCTGGAATAGAACATTATTTCATTTTTTTTTTATTTCTGAAATATATTCTTGTTCCAAAAATAATTTTGGAATAGAAATCAGAAATTAAAATTTTCTACTTCTCTATTTCTGGAATAGAAATGAGAAATAAAAATTATTCTCATCGTTCGTTAATTGGTCCTTCATCCGTCGCTGCTGACCACCGTCTGTCGGCTGCCGGCTGCCGCCGTTGGCCGCCAGTTGCCATCGCTGTTGGCTATCCATCACCGCCAATTGCCGGTCCATCGCCGTCCGAAAGGAAAAAAATTTGTGTCGTTATCAAACGAATTTCTTACTTCAAGTCTTCCTCTTCTACTTGGACTCTTCAACTCATCGTCTACGTTCTTGACTCTTCTTTTCTTCATAATCAAGCTAGTAGTTTCTAGATCTAGAAAATTTAGAAAATGGATCTAGAAAATTTAGAAAATGGATCGCAAATTTCAACAGGTGTTTTCGACTTGTGTTTACTATAATCAATGATAACATATCTAGATTTGTCTGATGTGTTTTTGAGAATTTTCTTATTTTGTGGTCGTACCCAATTATATGTGGTGCATGGTGAATCATATGATAGATTCGGTTTTCTAAGATTTAGTTCTGGAAATCTCTCTGGGCTGATCTGTAGGTGTTAAATTTGTTCCCCTTTTTTGTAAAAGTAATGTCTGGTCCATTGATGGCTCAGAAGAACAGATCTTGAGTTTCATTAATCAAATAGATTGGATGATCTGAATGTTAATGGGTTTCTCGCCTGCTCCTTTCACACTCAGCAATTTGCAGATGCGAAATTTCCATTCTGCTTGGGGAGTACATAGTGCTCTTATTTTAGCATCTTCTTGGCCATCTCATGGAGTCGTTAAAATGGTGCTCTTATATACTATGATAGACCTGATATCATTTTTAAACATAGGCATATTCTTTTCCCTTTTTTTTTTTTTTTTTGTGAGCTTCTGTTGAAGTTTCAGTAGTCTTTAGGTTTTGCTCTGGAGTTCCAGTTAAATGGAAGGAGCAGACACTATGCAGCATGTGCCACTGCCTCAATAGTTTGTGCAAATACTTTTGTAACGGACATGTGGACACACATGAGAAAGCAATGCTACTGGTTGAGCAAGTTATGGCGAGCGAAGGAGGTTCGCTTTTCACTTGCCTCTTGGAGGGTCAGAGTGGCAGGTATTTGGGGTTTTCTGATGCATTGCTTTTCATTGTTGCTAACCAGTTCTTCCTGTGTCTTAAAACAATTGGGATTATTCTAAATATTGTCTGTTGTACAGTGGTAAAGCTGCTCTGGCACCAACAGTTGGCATCGAGAGTAATCTTCCATGTGTTAAAATGGTGATCTTCTGCTCCACCCTTTGCTTTCTTTGAGCAATCAGACTTTTTTGTGCATCAAGTATCAATTCCTGACTTTATTTTGGATGCTTAGGCCTTAGCAGAAATTATGATTGGACTACATGAGAGCACCAAATGTGCACAAATTGAGAAGGTCTGCGACATGTATTTCTGGTCGATTAACTAATTGCTTTCACGGAAATGGAATGAGTTTGTTTCCCCTCCACTTTTAACTAACTAGCAGAGTGGTTATCTTACGTCTCCATAATGACTCGGGAAGGATTTGTGACATTCTCTAACCTTTAATAGGTTTTCAAGGATGCATACGTATCTGTGTTCAGCATTAGCATCCTTGATGACCTTGAAAGGTAAATTCTATCGATTTCTATTAGTTGACCTCTGTTGTCATTCTTGGCATTAAACGATCATTTTGACTTGAGTGATTTGCTTTGCAGGCTACTGGATTATGTCGCAAATGGGTCTCAATTTTCAAATTTGATATATCAGACATTGTTCGTCCTTTTGAAGCAGCTTCCTCCAAAGGTTGTCTCTTCTCCCCTCGCCTTGTTTCTACTGATCAATGTTGGTGTCAATGCTAGCAAAGATGCTTGTGTTGTTCAATTAAAATGCTTCAAGGTGGATGAGTGGGAATTACTTCCATTTCCCCAGAAAATGAAATATAGGAGCGAAAATGTAGAGAGCAAAAATCTCTAGTCATGTCGCTGAGGAAGCACAACAATGATGTCACAATGAGGGTGCGGATCAGGCATCCTAGGTTAAGTGAGATTAAAATTCAGTTCATTGGCATTATCATACACAGGTGCGTCTAAGTATAAACAAATGAAATTTAGAATGTTATAGATAATTTTGCATTCTAGTTAAGCATTACATTATGTACGTGTTCCCCCGTGCATTGTGATTCTGATGGTATTGTACTAGCTTTTTTATTTGGCTTTTCATATTTTCCAGGGAAAGAAGCTTCTCGTGATAGGGACAACAAGTGCAACGAGTTTCTTAGAGAGCCAATTGGCGTGGGCAATGCCTTTTCTGTCACTTATCATGTTCCCACATTGAAGACAGATGACACGAAGAAGATAAGCTGCTGTAGGTGCTATTTGTCGGTTGCATGTGGTATTATTGTTTCTGCTATTCTTTCCTCATTTCTCTTCTGCTGGGAAACGTGAAATAGAGGGGGAGAAATGTGCAGTAGTGTCTTCTTTTAAGGAAGGTTTTGTATGTTAGGAAAACCAGTCATTTACTGACTTCGGATGGTTCTGATTCTCTTGCAAATAATTGGAGGCCCAGAGGTGCTCGTTTCCAAAAGATCCCCTTGCCAGATTTCAAATCATGAAGAGGGAAATGGGATCGACCTTTCGGATCAGCCCAGACATTGTGAATTTTAAGCAAACTAATATTCCAAATCACAGAAAGATGATAGGTGCCTAGGAGTTCTTCACTGTTGTTTGATTCTTTTCTTTTTTACTTTTGGTTTCTTTGAGAGCAGGGGACTTTGGGAGGGGATGGGCAGGTTTGTAAAGAGTCATGCGGTTGATGTTTGAGAACACTTCAGATCTCATTCAAAGTGCTGTATTTATAAAATTTTAGATTTGACTTCTTTAATCCACTGGGAATCTGGTATTCTCTCAAGTTTCCCAGAGCAAATTCTGCAGGCTGGAGAATTTTTTTTATAAAGTCGCGTCAATCCAGATTGCGGACTAAATGATGTAAACTTTAGATCTCTCAACTTATGCCTTCTCATGTTTTGCAGTGTTAGAGCGATGGTGTGCGACAGACATTCGTCATGTCGGGTAATTGTGGACTTAAAAAGAGTTAAGATAACTTCATTATCCACGCTATGCTCCTATCCGTCTCAGTTTCCCTGCAGATGGAGTGAGGCGCAGTTTGGAGAGAGTTCTAACTCGATGCCCATTGAGAAGCTTTTCCGGCCGACAAAGATGGCAGACCAGGGTGAGAATGGTGGAGATGTCGAGGCTCTCTACTCCAGCAGAGAGAAGATCAAGATTTCTCATTTCTACGATAGCCTTAAGGATCGTGTTCATTGCAAAAGATGCGGCTGACCACTAGTGTCCCATAAAGTATATTCTCTTCTAGCGATGAACTGTACCTTCTCTTCGCTAAACGATTTGTAGCCTGCATGAGTAGTTTGTTTGCGGAGCACCGAACGCTCGCGAGATGTTGCGAAGAAGTTACCATCGACTTCTTGAAAAACCGCACTGGTCCCGTGAATTACAGACCCTTATCTTGTAGTATTCTCATGATCGGAAACTTCGATATTACTATATCCTTCTGCAGATAGTTGCAGGCTTCCTCATAGCAGACAAGTCCAACCGTTGCCATAAGGGCGAGTCAGATGTCAAGATTCCACAAGGCCACTGTAAACTTCCTACCGTTTTCCTGCGTATTTTACGGGGAGCTTCGCGTGAGTCGAATCTTCCAGGCGTCGGTCTACATCAGCGTCGCTGCCCCGAAACATCATCGCCCCTAGACATCCAAAACGAACCGGACTTGAAGCGAAGGTTTCCTAGGAAATTCACCTCGAGACCTACAAACGCTTGAGAAAGTACGAAGTCGCGGTTAAGACGTTGGGAGATTTGATCTTCCCGATTTGTCCTTTTGCTCGCGGAGGAGCACAAAACACGTTCTTGCCCGATACTTTCCGCGAAAATATCTCTCCTTCCGTCGGCCTTTTTAATGTAGAATAGTAATGGGGTCGGTCTGTCCGTCCGACAGACGGAGGTTGCAAGAGACCCCATTAACCGAGTTTTCAATCCCTTCATCTTATCCGACACCAACGGGAACCCGATCGCGACGGATCGACGACGGACAACCCCTCGTTCAGCTGGCACCAGAACAGGCGAGCTTCGCTCCCTCCTCCACTTGTCACCACGCGAGAACAACCCAACAAAAAAGATTAATAATAGAGAACCCACTTACCCAAAGATAATACTGATTGGTGCCAAGCACCGCATATCTACAGTACACAGATCGTATAACAAAACTTGTATACATTCCTTAGAAAGCTCTCAGATGTTACAACACTAAGACGAGAAGGAGCCTGATCCAGCAAGCTTCACAGGCACCCCACTTGCCCCAAAGAAAAAGGAGATTCCAAAACTGAAAAAGAAGAGAGAGGGAAAGAAGATGAAAAACCCCTTTTTTTTTTTTTTTGCCTTTCCTTCTTTACAGTACAACCTTATTTTGGCCAAAGGTTTAAGGAGAAAACATAGAGAAAAACAGCAAAGGGCACGCGCGATTCCATTTCCGGGTCAGTCGTACTTCTCCCTCCAGGAGTAGACGACGAAGAGGAGCCACGACAGGGCCAGCAGGAAGTCCCCCACCGTCTGGCGGAGGCAGTCCCCGGCGAGGTCCTCCACCCCCCGCTCGAACGACACCCTCCACACCGCCACGCACACGTGCAGCACCGTGCAGCCCTTGGCGAAGAAGTCCTGGAACTCCCGGTCCTTGATGTTGGACACCATGAGGAGGAGGAGGCCGATGGCGAGGAGCAGGAGGCCGGCGAAGGAATCGGAGGTGCTGATCAGGAGGCGGTCCTGCGGGGTGGACCCGAGGAGGCGCTCGGCGGCGTCGGTGCCGTGGCCGAGGGAGTAGATGGCCCGGGCGTGGAACATCATGAGGGAGCCGCAGAAGAGCGCGATCAGGGAGTGGAGCACGC
Source organism: Eucalyptus pauciflora (assembly GCA_007663325.1). Classification (NCBI taxonomy): domain Eukaryota; kingdom Viridiplantae; phylum Streptophyta; class Magnoliopsida; order Myrtales; family Myrtaceae; genus Eucalyptus; species Eucalyptus pauciflora. The sequence continues at coordinate 548,198 of VMYD01000063.1, forward strand.
AGATCACCGTGAACGCCGACGACGCCGTCGTCGCAGCCGCCGCAGCCGCCGCCGGGGCGGAGGGGGACTTGGGGGTGGCCGGGCCGTGGCCGTGGTGGGTTTGGGAGGGGGTGATGTAGGCGTGGTGCATTGCTGTCGAGTGAGAAGCTCTGAGCGAGAGAAAGAGAGAGAGAGAGAGAGAGAGAGGATGATGATGATGTTGGCTTTTGTTGACAAAGGTGATTCCCTATGCGCCGTTGATATTTTTTCCTGTGGAGCTTTGAGACTTTAAGAGAGGGGGAGATAGCAATAATGTTGAGGGGACCTTCGGGTTATTAATAGTGCTTTGATAATATTAAAAAAAATTCTAACTTAAAAGCAAATGACCCTTTTTAAATGGATATTGATACCCATTTTGGATGGTGACATAAATAGTGTTTGGATTTTTACCCAAATTATAAAATGGTCCTTGAACTTTTAATTTATTTAATATAATCCTTAAAATTTTAGTACATATTCAAGTGAGTCACTGAACTATATGAAGATGCTTAATGTTATTATTAGGGGTGTGCAACTAAACTGATTCTACTTAGAAATTGGATCGAACTTTCAGAAAAATAGGTCTGAGGATCGATTCTCCTTGAAATAGTTCTAGGAATAGGTTCCAAGTAAGGACCCACCCATTCCACTTTACTTTGGACTCTGTTTAATAAGCTAATAAGCTTAAATCATAATTTCTCTTTCCCCTAAATTTTAACCTAAGCACTCTTTTGTCCTTTGTCATTTTTTTAAACTTCTTGCCAGTCTTTCATTTTCCTCTAGATGTTTATGGATGAATAGGGAATTTATGTTTATATTATGCGTTTGAACTTTTTTATTGTTTATAATTGTACTTGACTACATATTCATATTGTTGTTTTTGGTAGATTAGGATTTCTGTTATTCATCTTCTTCTTCTTCTTCTTTGAATCATTTCATTATTCATAATCTCATATGATTTTGTAGTAAAAATTAAAAAAAAAAAGGAAAAAAGATAAAACAGATTCTCGAGTGAACCCTTAAACTAAACCGGAAAAATAGAGGACTTGATAAGTTCCAGGGCTTAAAAAATAGCAAACGATTATAATAGGGTAGAATCCAAGTTCCAATTTTAGAACTCACCGACCCTGAAATCAATCACCCTTAACTATCATCTCAATAATTCAAGTTTAAAAATAATATTGAACATTTTCATATAGTCTATGAACTAAATTGGATATGAATTTTATGGATTATATTGAACAAATTGAAAGTTCAGGAACATCATTACTTGTTGGGCTAAATTTGAGAGATCGCGGTGTCATTTTCCTTTTCTATTTTTATCCATGCTCAATTTCTTTTTAAGAAAAAAATGGAAATGGGCGGAGATTAGATTCGAGATAAGCGATTGGTGGGGGCCATGGCCCAGGGATGGGGATATGCGGTGGGGTCCAAGGAGACAGGGATGGGTCGTTGGCTGGTGGGAACTGGGAGGGAAAGCACGTAAAATGAGACTCCGCACGTGTGTCGGGTCACTGTGTGCCGACACACGGGCCGGGTATGATCGACGGCCGTGATTCGTCTCGGGGGGTGGGGCCGACTCGAGGGGCCGAAATCCTGAGCCGACTGAGCTGGGCACTCGTGCAATTACACTTGTGCCCTCTGTGAGCCAAGACACTCGCACCATCCGGGAGAGCCAAGGTTAACATTTTTTGAGCTCGGAAAGTTGAGAGACGACGGACAGCAAAAATTAAGAAAATTCCGACGTCCTCTCTTTTCCAGGAGAGCCAAGGTTACACTTGTAAATACACACAATTGGACGGCTCGTGCAGTCGGACGATTTTATCATTTTCCTTTTTTCTCCGGAGACAACTCAACGGTTGAAATCGAGTGCCGCTTTTTTTTTAACAATAAATCGAATTCAACGGCCACGGAGAGAACACTGATTGGATAAAAAAGGAGAAAAGAAAAGTCAATTACACGTGAAATTTGACCATTAAATTACTTGGCACAAAATCAAAGAAGAAATTAAAAATATCTTTTAGGTGAAAAAAATTGATAACATTCGGATAATTCTATCCCCGCTTGATCTTGCTCTCTTTCTAGCTCCGGCCAATTTATCCTTGCATCCACTCATTTTTGGTAGGAATTGTCGATGCTGCTTTGTTGGATAGTTGCGAAAATTTGTCTATGCTCATTAAAGATTGATTTTGGAACAATGAGAATTAAGCTTGTTAAATCTAATAAAAAGATTTACCGATGAAAAAGAAAAAAACAAACTTAGAGGATTCTATACTAAAATACTAAAAATATAGGAGCTAATTGCACATGTCAAAAGTGAAAATACAGGCAATTCCCTTCTTTCTTTCTTTTTTTTTTTTTTCATTTTCCCCCACTTTTTTTATCTTTTGGACCCCTTGACAATGTTTATGGAATGACAAACATTGTCATGAAGTCATTTTCTAGAACAAGGCCCGGTCCATCCTGACATAATTGAGGATGCTTGAAGTCATCCATGTGGCTATCGCTGATGCAAGCTTCGAGATCAAGATCACTCTACTTTTGACCTTTTTCTTCAATTAAAAATTTACAAGTAAATGGAGGTTAATTAATATAAAAAGAATGTTTTGGGCCAAGATATTTCCCAAAAATTAATTTTAAATAGGTTTTCAGCAGTAGTCGGGTGTCATTTTCTCATAGTTTCCTCAAATAAAGTTTAGTATTGCTTTGAAAGTGTTGTGAAGGATTTTTTTTTTTTTTTTTTTTTTGCTGTTTGTGGTTTTTAATTCAAATGTTGAATTGGACGGCTCTTAATTGGTCAAGTAATCTCTTAACATCGATTTCACTAGTAAGTAACTATCACATTATTTTTAATTGAGAGGAGTTGGGGGATGAATTTTATGATTGATGAGATGATATGATCTCTAATCTTGTCAAGGTCCAAAACCCAATGTCGATTTATTTTAGATATGAGGTATGAAGATGGCCCATTCTTTAGCAAGAGAATCGGCCCATCATTTCAGTCTTGGTTGCCCATTTGGTGGAGTTCACCCGGGACTGTTTCAATTCTGGTCGGCCCAAGATTTTGCTCGAGTAGTTGCCCAACATCGCTTCGTGCTTGTTGACATTTTGGGTTGCATACTTTGCAAAGGTTGGAGACATCCGTTTGATTTTGCTCTTGAACGTTGTTAATATATTATAAATCACAAGAATTAGGAAAGATTCACCACGCGGGATGACATGATGTCTAAATAGAATCGGCATATTGCTTCCGGGAGTATTAATCATTTCCCATAGGCAGTGTTTCTCCAATTATAATAAGATGTGAAATGAAGTATATACTCTTAATGGGTTGGTACATTTCAAAAAGGGTCACTGGTGTTGATAGCTCTTCTCCATCTTTTTATCTAGAGAGAGAGGAAAAGGAGGACAAAGAAGAGGGGATGATGCTATAATTTTGGAATCTGATCGTGGGTGGTAGATTTAATTTAAGGTGAATATGTGTTACGATCTGAATGAGATATTGAAAAAATATATTATTAGTGTACATGATTCCGAACCTTAATGATTGTAATCGATAGTTTAGTAACAATCATTTGATATCTTGTATTCTCTAATAATGTGAATGGGTCACCTTTTTGGAGGTTATAATAATCTTACATTTGGCTTCAGAAAGTGATGGGCTACAACATTTCTACTTTATTGAATTTTGCATTTCAAATAGACGATATCAAGCCAACTAGACTTAAATGAAGGGTGACTAATAGTAGAAAGTGAGAAAGAGAAAGAACTTTGGTGTAAGCCAATAAAGAATATATAGACAATCCTAGTATGAACTTACTAATATTTTCAGTGGAAATTATTAACATGTTACTTGGCATTTCACTTGTCAAATGAATCAAACTCAACTCTTCAAAATGTAAAAAAGAAAAAGAAAATAATACATAGATATTATTTGGATTAACTTCACGGAAAATCTTAAATCGGTACCCTTAAATAATTTACTCAAAATTATTTTTTGACTCACAAGGACCCCAAAGTGATACACTATTCCAATTTTACCCTCCCTTTCAATCCCATTCAATTTGACCCTTATAAATTTGAGTGCTCCGTTGTCTTGAATTAAGCTGTTTTGGGCTTTCAAAAGCTCTTATAATAAGTTTTAATATTTGGCAACACAATTTCAAAGACTTTAGTGAAAAGTTCTGCTTTGAAATGCTTGAAGCTCGAGGCAAGCCTCACCTTTGGGCATTCAATGAATTTTCTTCTTCCAATCTTACCATCACTAATATATTTGTAATAATATTTTACCCCTCAACCTTGGATAGGAGAGAGAAAGCCATGGTTGGTCATGGCTAGGAAGCTTCATGAAGGAGGCCGAGGGTTGATGGACAGTGGCAAAGCTTCGTCGAAGGTTGCATGATTCCGAGAAGCTTTGCGAGGGTTGCTTGATGCCAGATTTAGCTTGTCGAGGGTTGAGCATTGCGTTGCCTAGTCGTGTGGCTCTAACATTCTACCACTTGAGGTCATGGGACACTCAGACACTGGCATTTAGTGTCGTGTTGCCTAGGGTCAAGCGACACTTGTGTCGTGTCTCCAAGGTTTGGTTGACCTAAGCGGCCTATTGCCTAGGGTCGTACAAGGTCGGCACTGGTCCTACTGTTGTGCCACTTGCTTGTGCTTTCTTATGTACTTGCAAGTTCCTTCGTTCTCCCTTTTTAATTTTTTTTCTCATGCTAAAAATTGCTTTGCAATACTTATTTTAGAAGGTGTTTGCCAAATACTGTTCGCTTTTCATGAATATCCTTGAAGTCAATCTCCTTTGCTAAAATGCAAAGTTTCTTGGACGCTAGCACTGTCCCTTTATACATCTGCCGACTAACAATAGAGGAATCAACTAATTTTCCCTGTACAGACCTCTTGATCTTTCAGGCAATTCTAACAACAATTTTCTAAAGATATAGATTATCCTAGATTGAGCAAAACCTACCATCTCAGAATATTGAAGTATGAAGTACTGGCACCATTAATTGGATTAAGAGACGACAGAGGCCCGTGTGATAAATTACGTAGAGCAACTAGGAAGACCATGGCCATTTTAACAAGCATCCTCTTAATTTTTGGGTTAATGCACTCCGCGTCACAAATAATAAAGAAACAGAGGCAAAAAAAAGTAAAAATAAAATAAAGAAGTTCCTCAATCATGTCAGTAGCATGGTGCAAAACCTCTGTTTTATAATGATCTTGAATTCTAATTGAAGGAGGCACTTGCAAATCTCTAGTGGAGGCCTAGAAATGGGAAAAGCAAAGACATTGGAACCCATAGTCTCACCGTAGTTAAGACCGTCTTATCTTCTTCGTTAAAGGTAATGAAATTTCCTCTGCATCTGTTTCAATTAGACTGCATCTGTTTCAATTGGACTATCATCTTCCTCGGAGTCTGTTTCAATTGGACTATCTTCTTCTTCGAAGTCTATTGAATTATCTTCTTCTTCGGAGTCTATTAAACTATCTTCTTCTGAGCGTTCCCAAAAAAACTTCAGTTTGTTTCTATCAGCTGATGGAGCTGTCAACTCTACCATCAGATCATCCTCCTCCTCTTGCTCGCATATTAGACGGAATCCACACTTCTTTATGCTTCCTTTTGATGAACTAGCGCAAACTTGGATATGGATCCGATCATTTCGCAGGAGCTTCTCCATTCCAGACAGAAGACCGTACGGACCATAACTAAGCCACACGTGGTCAGATTCCATTGAAAAAAAAGATCTCACGTGACTACTCACTTGTTGGCCATTAACAAGTACTGTGACACCACAGAAATTGTCGACCACTTTTCCTTCCTCCAGGCTTAGAACAAAACAGAGTGCTAGTCCTTGGAACTCGTCATAGAAGTCCTGGGGAACCGTGAAAGAAATGAAATCCTCTTCACAGGGGATAATCCATTCAGGCATCTCTCTTCCACTTAGGATAATGCTGACAGATGGCTTCGTTGGTAGTTCCTGTCATGCATATGGTACGCATATCAAGCATTTGAAGTTATATACATAGAGAGAGAGAGATAGAGAGAGAGAGAGAGAGACCTCAAGCAATGACAAATTAGCCACATCAGCCATATTGACCCCTTTGCGGAATAATTCATGACATGAAGTCAAGTTAACGTAAAGAGAGTGATTGGGGTGACCCTCCAGATGTGGGAGTTTTTGCAGAGATTTGCAACGACCTGCTGATAGTTCATTGATATTTGGTGGGAGCTGAGGAATCTCTTGCAGTAGCTCGCATCCGTCAACATACAATCCATTCAAACAATAGTACTTGTCGATGCATCTTGGCAGATGAGTAAACTTGTTATTTGAAAGGTGTAGTTTCTGCAGTGTGGGAAAACTGGAAAAACTCTCAAGGAAGTCTACTTTTGATAGATTGCAGCCGCTAAGTTCTAGGTACTTTAGTTTTCGGAATCCCAGACGACCATCAGGATCAGTTGAATCCTCCATGTTTCTTGGAAACGTGATTAAATTCAAGCAGCCAGAAAGATTCAAAGACTTGAGATTTTTCAACTTATAAATGTTTGATGGAAGCCTTACGAAGCTTTTGCAAAATGCTAAATCCATCAACTCCACAGAGACAAGATTTTGAACTGATGCAGGGAGTTCTTTAATAGCTGTCCCACGTAGATAAAGGCTTTTCAAATGTTTCATCTTTCCGTCAATATTTGGGAACTTCTCAAGTTTAGAGCAACCAATGAGACTAAGGGTTTGAAGAGATTTAGTCCTCAGTGTGTTAGGAAAATTACTAAGTTTAAAGCACCACTCTAGCGACAAAACTTCTAGGTTGACAAGACTTCCAACGGATGGGTGAACCTCTACCAAGCTCTCACACCTATTAAGAATCAATTTCTCCACATTTGAAGCCGATGACAGGTCGTGAATACTAACCAGGGACTTGCAATCACTGAAATCGATGGACTTCAGCATTCTAAAAATCTGCAAAAACATACTCGTGCAATCGTTAAGCTCTGCAAATATTTTTTATAGCTATAAAGAGGAAAAACTAATCATCAGAAGGGCTTACCTGAGAGTTGCCTCCTAATTGTCTGATATGACTTTTTGGGACATCAAGTCTCATGAGTTCATTTGGACCAGAGCCAAATTCTAGATTTGGGGCATTTGGCCATTCAAGCCATCTTAGCTTGTTAGGGAGATGTACTTGAGCTTGTGAAGAGATATGCACTCCAAGCACAATGAGTATTCTCAACTTTTTCATATTTGTGAAAGCATCAGGACTGACGACCATCGCTTCTGGTGGGGGGGGCAAGTCCAATACTATGGCCTTTACTGCATCCGTCCCCTATCCATAACAGAGCAAATTCAGTTGTCAGACAAAATTTCCAGTTAAGATTTACATTATACTATCCAAATTAGAGTAATGTAAACTGAAATGTAGCAAAACCGACATAAACAACTTTTACCATATTACGACGAAAAATGTCCCCAACATCTTTCAAAAGCCATAATCTGCTGCGCTTCCCAGGATCATCGCGACATTCTTGTTTAACAAAATCCGTACCCATCAACTGAACCAAATCATGCATTTGCAGGGAACCATTCTCATTTTTTATCAAGGATCTCTCGATGAGAATTTCTATTCCTATGGTTGTCTCGAAATCACAGCTGTCAAGAACTTCCCGGATGTATTCTATTCGCTTTCCCTTAAAGAAACAAGCAATATCGAGGAAAATCTCCCTCTCGTTGTCGTCCAATCCATCAAAGCTTGTCTTGAGAACTTGATTAATAGCTTGGTCAGGACTTTTGGAGAGTTTTTGCAATGCACTTTTCCATGCCTCTTCGTTTCTTCCGCAAAAGAATGAGCCCAAGACTTCGAGGGCTAATGGGAGGCCGTCACAATAATCCAGTGCTCTCATTATGGGATACCTTCTTCTTTCAACACTCTTGCTATTTGAGAAAGCATACTGACTAAAAAGGTATTCTGCTTCATGGTATCTTAAAGTTGGGATTTCATGCACACAATTTATTCCATGAGAAGTCAGCAATTGTTTATTTCTTGTTGTAACAATGATTCTACTTCCTTTTCCAAACCAATCGCCTTCTCCAGCTAATGCATCCAGTTGTTTTTTATGGTCAACATCATCAAGAACCAAGAGAATCTTCTTGCAACACAGTCTATCCTGTATCAAAGTAATTCCTCCAGCGACATTGTAGACTGTTAAAGGATGTACTAGGATCTCAGATAGAAGATCCTTTTGTAAAGTAAGAAGACCATTGTTTAAGTTTGATTTTTCTCTAACTTGCTCCAAAAAACTACAACCGTGAAATTGGCTCTCCATAGCATTATATAGGGCCTTAGCAATCGTCGTCTTCCCTATGCCGCCAGGTCCCCACAGACCTATCATCAAAACATCACTACCAGCTGACTCTGACAAACTTATCAGTTCTTGAACTTGGGATTCTACACCGACTGGATACTTAGCAACATATAAGGATCTTGGTCTGAGACGAATTAATGAGTTCTCGACAATGTCCTGTATGAGCTCTGCTTCATCTCTTCCATCTCTGATGAGCACTCAAAAGAAATAGAAACATGTTTTACCATTTCAAGCCATGGCAGGAATTCAACTTCTAACGTCACAAGGAAAATTTCATAAGGAGATTAACAAATAATAAGATGAAAATAAATAACACATACCTGTGCCACCGTCTGTGGAAGGAAAATTACGAAGAATGGTCCTAGGAACCACACTACTTATCTAAGACAGAAATTTCTGCTAGCTTCAAATTTTTGTTTGTCGACTTTTGTGTCTACTTCGAATTCAAAGAAGTTGATGCATCGTTTCGGCAATTCGAAGCTATACATACCATTTGATATCTAACAGACAATCACAAGCTAACAATCACGAAACACCACGTCACATTTGTGCGTACCTGTCATTGAAGTGCCACCCAGACAAGCTACCAGCATCAAGGAGAGCCTTCTTCCATCTCTTCACTTTCTCCGAATCCTTCCCGAAATTGGACTCATGCTCAGCCATAGCTCTCCCATAACTTTCCCCCGCTTTCCTCACTTCCCTGGGTTCCACTTTGTAAAACACCGGGAACACAATCAAGTCATTTCGCTCCTTGCACTCCATGATTTTCAAGAGCTCTTCCAAACACCACCGTGAGGAAGCGTAGTTCTCAGAGAAAACGATGATCGCGATGCGCGATTCCTCGATCGCCCTCACGAGCGTCGGCGATATCTCCTCTCCTTTCGGGAGCTCCTCGCTATCCACAAAAGTGCGTATTCCTCTCTGATACAAAGCTGTGTAGAGATGACTGAGGAAGCTCTTGCGAACATCTGTCCCTCTGAAACTGAGGAACGCATGGTAATATCTTCTGATATTCGAAGAAGCAGCCATTAGAGAGAGAGAGAGTCTTGCTAAGAAAATCAAGGGCTTAAAGCAGAAGCAGAGTCGGTTTTGACAAAAATCTTATGCATGTATGTTGGCAAAATATGACGACCAATTGGAAAGAATAATGAAGTCGAGTACTAACGAGTTGAAGTCCAATATCATATGGCACATTCATGTTTAAGTTTCACCTAATCTCGATTTTGGTATATTCTTGCTCGATTCCCGTTCATTTGTCAAGCTTCTTTTTTACTTTCGTCTTCTTTTTGCGCAAACCGTGGAAAGCGGTTTCTTGGCAATATCATTCTCACTTCCTCGAATTTTGCGTTTTGGATAGGGGACGACTTGGGGCCAACGAGACTTAGACGAAGTTTTGCTAAGGGATAAAAAATGAAAAAGAGAGAATTTTAGCATAAGCCAAATGAACTTTAGCAATCCTAGTATGGACTTGACTTCACCAATGTTCTTCGAGGGAATCACTTGGCATAAAGGGACTCTGACTCTTCCAAAGGAGGAGAAGAAAAGGAAGAATATGTCTATATTATTAGGATTAGCATAACAGAAATAGCAAATTACTTGAACACATTTACCTAAATGATGTTTCAAAGGGCACGCGCGATTCCATTTCCGGGTCAGTGGTACTTCTCCCTCCAGGAGTAGACGACGAAGAGGAGCCACGACAGGGCCAGCAGGAAGTCCCCCCACCGTCTGCCGGAGGCAGTCCCCGGCGAGGTCCTCCACCCCCCGCTCGAATGACACCCTCCACACCGCCACGAACACGTGCAGCACCGTGCAGCCCTTGGCGAAGAAGTCCTGGAACTCCCGGTCCTTGATGTTGGACACCATGAGGAGGAGGAGGCCGATGGCGAGGAGCAGGAGGCCGGCGAAGGAGTCGGAGGTCCGGATCAGGAGGCGGTCCTGCGGGGTGGACCCGAGGAGGCGCTCGGCGGCGTCGGTGCCGTGGCCGAGGGAGTAGATGGCCCGGGCGTGGAACATCATGAGGAAGCCGCAGAAGAGCGCGATCAGGGAGGGGAGCACGCAGATCACCGTGAACGCCGACGACGCCGTCGTCGTAGCCGCCGCCGCCGCCGCCGGGGGCGGAGGGGGACTTGGGGGTGGCCGGGCCGTGGCCGTGGTGGGTTTGGGAGGGGGTGATGTAGGCGTGGTGCATTGCTGTTGAGTGAGAAGCTCTGAGCGATAGAGAGAGAAAGAGAGGATGATAACGACGTTGGCTTTTGTTGACAAAAGTGGTTCCCTATGCGCCGTTGATATTTTTTCCTGTGGAGCTTTGAGACTTTAAGAGAGGGGGAGATAGCGATAATGTTGGGGGGACTTTCGGGTTATTAATAGTGCTTTGATAATATTAAAAAAAATTGCTAACTTAAAAGCAAATGGTCCTTTTTTAAATGGATATTGATACCCATTTTGGATGGTAACATAAATAGTGTTTGGATTTTGACCCAAATTATAAAATGGTTCTTGAACTTTTAATTTATTTAATATAATTCTTAAAATTTTAGTACATATTCAAGTGAGTCACTGAACTATATGAAGATGCTTAATGTTATTATTAGGGGTGTGCAACTAAACTGATTCTACTTAGAAATTGGATCGAACTTTCAGAAAAATAGGTTTGAGGATCGATTCTCCTTGAAATAGTTCTAGGAATAAGTTCCAAGTAAAGACCCATCGATTCCACTTTACTTTGGACTCTGTTTTATAAGCTAAAAAGCTTAAATCATAATTTCTATTTCCCCTAAATTTTAACTTCAACACTCTTTCGTCCTTTGTCCTTTTTTGAAACTTCTTGCCAGTCTTTCATTTCCTTCAACTTTTATGGATAAATGGGGAATTTAAGTTTTATATTACGCATTTGAACTTTTTTATCTTTTATAATTGTACTTGACTACGTATTCAGATTGTTGTTTTTGGTAGATTGGGATTTCTATTATTCATCTTCTTCTTCTTTTTTGAATCATTTCGTTATTCATAATCTCATATGATTTTGTAGTAAAAATTAAAAAAAAAATGGAAAAAAGATAAAACAGATTCTCTAGTGAACCCTCAAACTAGACCGGAAAAATAGAAGACATGATAAGTTCCAACGTTCAAAAAATAGCAAACGATTATAATAGGGTAGAATCCAAGTTCCAACTTTAGAACTCACCTACTCTAAAATCAATCACCCATAGCTATCATCTCAATAATTCAAGTTTAAGAACAATATTGAACATTTTTATATAGTCTTGGACTAGGACTATATTGAACAAATTGAAAGTTCAGGAACGGCATTACTTGTTGGGCTAAATTTGAGAGATCGTGGTGTCATTTTCCTTTTCTATTTTTATTCATGCTCAATTTCTTTTTAAGAAAAAAATGGAAATGGGCGGAGATTAGATTCGAGATAAGCGATTGGTGGGGGCCATGGCCCAGGGATGGGGATATGCGGTGGGGTCCAAGGAGACAGGGATGGGTCGTTGGCTGGTGGGAACTGGGAGGGAGAGCACGTAAAATGAGACTCCGCACGTGTGTCGGGTCACTGTGTGCCGACACACGGGCCGGGTATGATCGACGGCCGTGATTCGTCTCGGGGGATGGGGCCGACTCGAGAGGCCGAAATCCTGAGCCGACTGAGCTGGGCACTCGTGCAATTACACTTGTGCCCTCGGTAAGCCAAGACGCTCGCACCGTCCGGGAGAGCAGCCAGTTCGTTTTTTATTTTCCTTCTTCGTACGGGAACCGGGGAAAGGGACCATCAAATCCACTAACCGAAAATCATCGTGCGCATTTTCGTGTAACCTAATGAATATTTTTCTGATCGAAAATTAAAGGGAAGAGATCGCATAATTGGACGTGTCATTTTGACGTCACGGGTTGTGGCCAAATTAGAGCACGAGTTTGACTTGGCTTGAAGCTTGGAGTGAAGATCGATTTGAAGATGGAGTTCGCATGGTTCTACCTTGAGAGTGTTTTAGAGTAAGTTTTGAGAGTGAATATGCTGCGAGAGATTGTTTTTATACTTATTGCTTGGTACTCTATTAATATCTTACGTTGTGGTGGACTCAATAATCTTTTTTGCACAACATCGTCAAGTATTTCGTAATATGAAGTTGTTATGCGATATATAAATACAAAATGATGATAGCACAACTCAAGTCCAAGGCCAAGGTCCCGAATTTATGGTAGGGTCTTAGGCGGCCCATGCTATAACTTGTTTACCTAGTGTCTCTAGTCCCAAGGCTAGGGTCCTAGGTCTAGCCCTCAATGTGGAGATATAATCCAAATTGAGTTGAGCTATTACAACATATTTGATATTTGAATCTTCACTTAAACTCAATCACGTATTAAAGTTCTTGTTCAAACTCAACTTGAAAAAGAAAATTGGACCATTCAAATTTGACTTCACTCAATTTGACTATATTAAATAATTGACAAAAAGTAAGTTAAGCCTGATTAGGCTCTTGAGACTATCAATTGGGTATGGGCAAGTTTAAGCTTCATATTGTGTGCAACATTCGTGTTTAAGTTTCACGTGAATTCATTTGTGCATTATCTAATTGATCCTTATTGTAAATTGAAAAACCTTTTTTTTCCAATTGGCATGTTGCCATATATAAAAAGTGTGAATGTCACTTTTTTATTTTCCTTCGATGATAAATTTATATGTTAGGAGCACTTCTACGATACTTCGAATATATTGTATAAGATTATTATGTGTCATTGCAATTATATATATATATGTATTACATTACAAATCGTCATAACCGTAACATAAAACTGTTGTTAAAAAAGTGGGATTTGGTACATTTTTCACATTCCTCGAATTTTGTCCACACCGTGTAGGATTTGCACTGCAGCTTTTGTTCGCAGTTTTTCTTTTTTCTTTTTTTTTTTCAACCCATTTGCTCACATGTGCTGGCCACTTGCTGTTGAAGGTTGGGCCGACCGAACCGTCTCCCCCATCGAGGATTTTTTTTTTTTACGGTAAATAAGATTATTTCTATGGTATGAATTTTTTTTTTTTCATTAGTGATCACGAATCTTCACCTGACCAAATCTTACTAATGTGTACAAATCATCTTATCCATGAGCAACAAGACTTCATCAATAAGCCAATAATGGTTATGACCCCTTAAAGTTTTTGTAATCGGTGACTTCGTAACTAAACACTAAATTGTTTGTATGAATTAATCATTTAACTACTCAAAGTACCTCTTGGACTATAGGTTTAAAAGAATGAAACCCCGTCAATCTTTGCATACTTGCCACCTAGACTAGGACTTTAAACTAAAAAGACAAACTTGAACAATATTTTATTTTGATATTCTTTTTCATCTCACTTTTGTAGCTAGCTTAAACCTTTTTTCTTTTACATGTAACGATGCATCACTTTCATTTTATAAAGGGTAAGTCAATCATTCATTATTTAAAAAATTAAGATACATACAACGAACTTCGACATTTTAATTTTAGCAATTGATATTTTGTAATCATTCACTTGAAGGAGTAGATTATTATTTTTTTTGTTTGTTGGCTGCGATCCATAGGGAGGGCTCGTATAAATTTCGTAGACAAGTGATGTGGTAATTTTGTAATAAGCTTCTTAGCATGTAAAGCAAATGTGATAACGACATGTGGAATAAACGAATTGGGAGTGCCAAAAAAAAAAAAAAACTGGTTTAGAACTTGACTTTGTGAGTATGTTAAAATATCTAATCCATAAACAAAAAGCATTTACTGATAGAAAATGCATGTATATGAAAACCCAGTAGATAAAAAGACATTTTAGCATACTAAAGTTAACTACTAGAGTTCTACCCTTCTTACATAAGAATGGGAGGGGGGTAAGGAGTTCGAATCGCCACATTCTTAAGAGAATTGGGGTGTGAATTATTTAATTTCAAATGTGGGTTTTGACTTCCACGCTTTGTATGGAGGTAAGATAAAAGTCTAAGAATAAGAATTAAAGTAGGAGTAAAGTATAACTAGCAAAAAAAGAAAAAAAAAAGCATACTAAAGTTACTTTGTTTGGTATACACTGAATTATAATAGGAGTAGAGTAAGAAAAAAAGAAATATACTATAAGTTACTTTGTTTGATATAAAATATTGTAAAATCACTTGAAGTAGTAGACATTAACAACTTAAAATAAATTATATTTTGTGGCTGGATTTAGTATAGTGATAGAATAACAAACCCATGAATTACGAGTGTGCATTAATAAACTCTATTTTTCATAAGATATTTTTAACCTCACCGAATAGGAAGAGATAATGCCACGTGTTAACATTTTTTGTACATTAACTAATATTAGAAAACTAAAATGTAAAACCTGAATGGCATGCAACAGGTTTAGGAATTCGGAAATTTGAGAAACGACGGACACCAAAAATTAAGAAAATTCCGACATCCCCTCTTTTCCAGGATAGCCAAGGTTACACTTGTAAATACACACAATCAGACGGCTCGTGTAGTCGGACGATTTTATCATTTTCCTTTTTTTTTTCCGAGAGACAATTTGACAGTTGAAATCAGGTGCCACGTTTTCTTACAATAAACTGAATTCAACGGCCACGGGGAGAACACTGGTTGGAGAAGAAAGGAAAAATGAAAAGTCAATTACACGTGAAATTTGACCATTAAATTACTTAGCACAAAATCAAAGAAGAAAATAAAAATATCTTTTTGGTAAAAAAAAATGATAACATTAGGATAATTCTATTACCGTTTTATCTTGCTCTCTTTTTAGCTCTGGCCAATTTATCTTTGTATCCACTCATTTTCGGTAGGTATCGTCAATGTTGCTTTGTTGGATCGTTGCGAAAATTTGTCTACACTCGTCAAAGATTGCTTTTGGAACAAAATTTTGGAGAATTAAGCTTGTTAAATCTAATGAAAAGATTTACCAATGAAAAAAAAAAAAAACTTAGAGGATTATATACTAAAATACCATTAGGAGTTAATTGCAAATATCAAAAGTGAAAATATAGGCAAATTTCTTTCTTTTTCTTCATTTTCTCCCGCTTCTTTGATCTTTTGGACCCCTTGATGATATTTATAGAATGACAGACATTGTCAACAAGTCATTGTTTAGAACAAGGCCTGGTCCATCCTGACATAATTGAGGATGCTTGAAGTCGTCCATGTGGCCATCGCTCATGCAAGATTCGAGATCAAGATCACTCTACTTTTGACATTTTTCTTCAATTAAAAATTTACAAGTAAATGGAGATTAATTAATATAAGAAGGATTTTTTTGGCCAAGATATTTCCCAACAATTAATTTCAAATAGGTTTTTCAGTAGTAGTCAGATGTCATTTTCTCATAGTTTCCTCAAATAAACTTTAGAAAGTGTTGTGAAAGGGATTTTTTTTTTCATTGTTTGTGGTTTTTAATTCAAATGTTGAATTCGACAGCTCTCAATTGGTCAAGTGATCTCCTAACATCAATTCCAGTAGTAAGTAGCTATTGCATTATCTTTAATTGAGAGGAGTTGGAGGTCGAATTTTATGATTATTGATGATATGATCTCTAATCTTGATAAGGTCGATAACCCAATGTCAATTTATTTTAGATATGAGGTATGAAGATGGCCCATTCTTCAGTCTGGCTAGAGGATCAGCAAGAGAATCGGCCCATCATTTCAGTCTTGGTTGCCCATTTGGTGGAGTTGACCCGAGACTATTTGAACAATGAATTTTGGTCGGCCCAAGATTTTATCTGAGTAGTTGCCCAACATCGCTTCATGCTTGTTGACTTTTTAGGTTGCATAATTTGCAAAGGTTGGAGTCATCTGTTTGATTTTGCTCTCGAACGTTGTTAATACAATATAAATCACAACAATTAGGAAAGGTTCATTATGCGGGATGACTTGATGTCTAAATAGAATCGGCATATCACTCTAGGAGTATTAATTGTTTTCCATAGGTAGTGTTTCTCCAGTTATAATAAGATGTGAAATTAAGTATACACTCTTAATGGGTTGGCACATTTCAAAAAGGGTGGCTAGTATTAATAGCTCTTCTCCATCTTTTTTATTTAGAAAGAGAGGAAAATGAGGAGGAGGAGGAGGGGATGATGCTATACTTTTGGAATTTGATCATGGATGGTAGATTTAATTTGAGGTGAATACATGTTACGATATAATGAATGAAATATCGAAAAAAGATATTACCGGAGTACATGATTTCCAACCTTAATGATTGTAATTAATAGTTTTGTAACGAGCATTTGATATATCGTATTCTCCGATAATGTGATTAGGTCATTTTTTGGAGACTATAGTAATCTTATTTTTGGCTATGGGCAACAACATTTCTACTTTATTGAATTTTGCATTTCAAATAGATGATATCGAGCCAGCTGGACTTAAACGAAGGGTGACTAATGGTAGAAAGTGAGAAAGAGAATGAACTTTGGTGCAAGCCAATGAAGAATATAAAGGCAATTCTAGTATGAACTTACTAATATTCTCAATGGAAATTATTAAAATGTTACTTAGCATTTTACTTGCCAAATGAATCAGACTCAACTCTTCAAAAGGTAAAAAAGAAAAAATAATAATACATAAATATTATTTAGATTAATATCACGGAAAATTTTAAACCAATACCCTTAAATAATTTACTAAAAATTATTTTTTGACCCACAAGGACCTCCAAAGTGATATACTATTCCAATTTTGCCCTCCGTTTCAATCCCTTCTAATTTGGTCTTTAAAATTGGAGTGCTCCGTCATCTTGAATTAAGCTGTTTTGGGCTTTCAAAAGTTCTTAAAATAAGTTCTGATATTTGGTAACACAATTTCAAAGACTTTAGAGAAAAGTTTTGCTTTGAAATGCTTGAAGCTTGAGGCAAGCCTCACCTTTGAGCTTTAGTATATTCGAAGGCAAGTTTGGGAGTTTAATGAATTTTTTTCTTACAATCTTACCATCATTAATATATTTGTAGTAATGTTTTGTCCCTCAACCTTGTTTAGGAGAGCGAAAGCCATGGTTGGTCATGGCTAGGAAGCTTCATGAAGGAGGCCAGGTTAACGGACACTGACAAAGCTTCGTCAAAGGTTGCATGATTCCGAGAAGCTTTGCAAGGGTTGCTTGATGCCAGATTTAGCTTGTCAAGGGTTGAGCATTGCGTTGCCTAGTCATGTGGCTTTGACATTCCACCACTTGAGGTCATGGGACACTGGCATTTAGTGTCGTGTCACCTAGGGTCAAGCGACACTGGTGTCGCGTCCCCAAGGTTTGGTCGACCTTAGTGGTGTATTGCCTAGGGTTGCACAAGGTCGGCACTGGTCCTACTGTTGTATCACCTCCTTGTGCTTTCATATGTACCTGCAAGTTCCTTCGTTCTCCCTTTTTAATTTTTTTTTCTCATTCTAAAAATTGCTTTGAAATACTTATTTTAGAAGGCGTTTGACAAATACCATTTGCTTTTCATGAATATCCTTGAAGTCAATCTCCTTTGCTAAAATGCGACGTTTCTCAGATGCCAGAGCTGTCCCTTTATACCAATCCAATGCAAGCTGCCGAGTAACAACAAGGGAATCAACTAAATTTCCCTGTATAGACCTCTTGATCTTTCAGACAATTCGAATAGCACTTTCCTAAAGATATAGATTATACTAGATTTAGCAAAACTCACTATCTCAGAATTTTGAATTATAAAGTATCTGCATCATTAATTGGAATTGGATTAAGAGAGGCGACGGAGGCCCATCTAATAAATTACATGGCGCAACTTGGAAGACCATGGTCATTTCAACAAGCATCCACTTAATTTTTGGGTAATGCACTATGCACTAAAAATCATAAAGAATCAGAGGCAAAAAAAAATGTTCCCCAATCATGTCAGTAGCATGATGCGAAACCTCTGTTTTATAATGATCTTGAATTCTAATTGAAGGAGTAGACACTTGCAAATCTCTAGTGGAGGTCCAGAAAAGGGAAAAGCAAAGACATTGAACCCAAAGTCTCACCATAGTTAAGACCGTCTTATCTTCTTTGTTAAAGGTGATGAGCTTTCCTCTGCATCTGTTTCAATTGGAGTTTCTTCCTCAGGTTCTGTTGAATTATCTTCTTCTAAGTCTTCCGAGAAAACGTTCACATTGCTTCCATCAGCTGGTGGTGCTAGGAACACCACCCTCAGATCATCCTCCTTTTTTCACATAGTAGACGAAATCCACACTTCTTTATGCTTCCCTGTTTTGCTTTGAAGCAAACTTGGAAATGGCTCCGATCATTTTGCAAAAGCTCCTTCACTGAATGTTCAAAAAAGTGTAAATCATAATAAAGCCACACATGGTCAGATTCTATTGACAAAAGTTCTTCTTCCCAAGCCATCGCTTCTTGGCCATTAACAAATAATGTGATATTCCATAAAACGTCGACCACTTTTCCTTCCTCCGGGCTAAGAACAACACAGAATGCTAGTCCTTTAATCTCATCATACAAGTCCTGTGGAATCATGAAAAATATGGAATCCTCTTTACAGGGTTGAATCCATTTAGGCATCTCTCTTCCACTTATAACAACGTCGAGCGAGCCCATCTGTCACAAAGGGTACGCATATCAAGCATTACATATACATATGTGTGTGTGTGTGTGTGTGTGAATAATAGAGAGAGAGAGAGAGAGAGAGAGAGAGAGACCTCGTAAGCCACATCATCCATATTGACTCCTTCGCGGAATAATAAACATGAAGTCGAATCACCCGAATCCAACAGAAAATCTGGGAGTTTTTGCAAGGATTTGCAATTAGGTGCTGATAGCCTATTAAAATTTGGTGGAAGCTGAGGAATCTCTTGTAGTAGCTCGCATCCCTTAACCTTCAATCGCCTCAAATGATAGTACTTGTTGATGCATGTCGGCAAATGAGTAAACTTGTTATAAGAAAGGTTTAGGTTCTCCAATTCGGGAAAACTGGAAGTACTCTCAAGGAACTCTACTTCTGATAGATCGCAGCCCTTAAGTATTAGGAATTTTAGTTTTCGGAATCCCATACTGACATTAGGATCAATTGAATCCTCCACGTTTTTGGGAAATGTGATTAAATTCGAGCAGCCAGAAAGTTTCAAATAAATGAGATTTTTCAACTTATAAATGTGTGATGGAAGCCTCACGAGGTTTTCGCAAAATGCTAAATCCATCCACTCCATAGAGATAAGATTTTGAATTGATGCAGGGATTTCTTTAATACCTGTCCTATGTAGATAAAGTCTTTTCAGATGTTCCATCTCTCCGTCAATATCTGGGAACTTCTCAAGTTTAGAGCAACCAGAGAGACGAAGGATTTGAAGAGATTTAGTCCTCAGCGTGTTAGGAAAATTACTAAAATTAGAGCACGATTCTATTGACAAAACTTCTAGCTTGGCAAGATTTCCAACGGATGGGTGAACCTCCACCAAGCTCTCACACCCATAAAGAGTCAATTTCTCCATATTTGGAGCCGGTGACAGATCAGGAATACTAACCAAAGACTTGCATTCACGGAGATTGATGGACTTCAGCTTCCTAAAATTCTGCAAAAACATACTAGTGCAGTCATTAAGCTCTGCAAATATTTTTTATAGCTATAAAAAAGGAAAAGCTAATCATTGCAAGTGCTTACTTGAAAGTTGCCCACTAATTGTTTGATATGACTTTTCCAGACATTGAGTCTCACGAGTTTATTTGGACCAGAGCCAAATTCTAGATTCGGGGCATTGGACCATTCAAGCCATCTTAGCTCGTTAGGGAGACAAACTTGAGCTTGTGAAGAGATATGCACTCCAAGCAAAATGAGTATTCTCAACTTTTTCACATTTGCGAAAGCATAAGGACTGATGATTATCGCTTCTGGTCGGGCCAAGTCCAATACCATGGCCTTTACAGCATCCGTCCCCTATCCATAACAGAGCAACTTCATTTGTCAGACAAAATTTCCAGTTAAGATTTACATTATACTGTCCAAATTAGAGTAATATAAACTGAAATGTAGCAAAACTGACATAAACAACTTTTACCGTATTATGATAAAAAATGTCCTCAACATCTTCCAAAAGCCATAATCTACTGCGCTTCCCAGGATCATCGCGACATTCTTGTTTAACAATATTCATACCCATCAATTGAACCAAATCATGCATTTGCAGGTAACCCCTCTCATTTTTTATCAAGGACCTCTCGATGAGAATTTCTATTCCTATGGTTGTGTTGAAATCACAGCTGTCAAGAACTTCCTGGATGTATTCTATTTCATTTCCCTTAAAGAAACAAGCAATATCAAGGAAAATCTCCCTCTCGTTGTCGTCCAATCCATCAAAGCTCGCTTTGAGAACTCGATTAATAGTTTGGTCAGGACTTTTGGAGAGTTTATGCAATGCACTTTCCCAGGCATCTTCGTTTCTTCCACGTAAGAATGAGCCCAACACTTCCAGGGCTAATGGAAGGCCGTCGGCATAATGCAGTGCTCCATCAATGAGATCCCTTCTTATTTCTACTTTATTGCTATTTGTAAAGGCATGCTGACCAAAAAGGTCTCGTGCTTCGTCATCTTTTAAAGTTTTAACTTCATACACATAATTTTTGTCGTGAGAAGTTAGTAAATGTTTATCTCTTGATGTAACAATGATTCTACTTCCTTTTCCAAACCAATTGCCTTTTCCAGCTAATGCATTAAGTTGATTCATATGGTCAACATCATCAAGAACCAGGAGAACCTTCTTGCAACATAGTCTTTCTTGTATCAAACTAATTCCTCCAGCAACACTATAGATCATTAAAGGATGAACCGAGATCTCAGATAGAAGATCCTTTTGTAAAGTAACAAGATCGTCTTTTCGGTGTGATTTTTCTCTAACTTGCTCCAAAAAACTACAAACCTGAAATTGTCTCATCATAGCATTATATAGGGCCTTGGCAATTGCTGTCTTCCCTATGCCTCCAGGTCCCCATAGACCTATCATCAGAACATCATTATCAACCGACTCTTTCTGTGACAACCATATTAGTTCTTGAACTCGAGAATCTATTCCAACCGGATACTTAGCGACATGTAAGGGTGTTCGGTTGAGATGAATCGATAATTCCTTCACGATGCATTGTATGAGATCCGCTTCGTCTCTGATAAGCACTCAAAAGATAGAAAAAACCGTTTTAGCATTTCAAAGCCATAGCATGAATTCAACCTCTGACGTGATAAGGAAAATTTCATAAGAAGATAAGCAAATAATAAGATGCAAAGTGGGTGAACCTGCGCCAACATCTACGCGAGCAAAATTACAAAGAACCTGAATATGAAGACAATAATGACTTAGGCACTATGAATCGCACTATTTATGTTTGATAAATCTCTTATCCACACAGCAAGAATCAATTCAAAGAATCTACTAGCTTTGGTTATTTGACTTTTGTGTCCACGGTCTAATTTATCTCCACTTTGTATCTTCAATTCGAAGATCCAAAAAAGAGCATACGATCTGACATCTAACAGACAATCACAAGCTAACAATCACAAAACACCATTGTCACATTTGTGCTTACCTGTCATTCAACTCCCACCCAGACAAGCTACCGGTTTCAGAGAGAGCCTTCTTCCATCTCTTCACTTTCTCTGAATCCTTCCCGAACTTGTACTCATGATTATCCATAGCTCTCTTATAACTCTCTCTCCCCTCTCTCACTTCTCTGGGTTCCACTTTGTAAAACACTGGGAACACCATTAGGCCGTTTTTCTCCTTGCACTCCATGATTTTCAAGAGCTCTTCCAAACACCACCGTGAGGAAGCGTAATCCTCAGAGAAAACGATGATCGCAATGTGCGATTCCTCGATCGCCCTCATGAGCGTCAGCGATATTTCCTCTCCTTTCCTAAGCTCCTCGCTATCCACAAAAGTGTATATTCCTCTCTGGTCCAGAGCCGCGTAGAGATGACTGAGGAAGCCTTGGCGGACATCTGTTCCTCTGAAACTGAGGAACACGTGGTAATTCCTTTTCATATTCGAAGAAGCAGCCATTAGAAGAGCTGATGGTATATGTGCTTCCCTAGATTGCCAAGCATCGGAACAGAGAGAGAGAGAGAGAGAGTCTTGCTACGAAAATCAAGGGCTTAAGGCTGAAGCAGAGTCGGCTTTGCTATCAGAGAGGCACGGTGGCCTCTGACCCACGGTCGCCCTTCCCTGATCGGCAGCGAAGTCAACGATCTCTTCCCTTTGCTCTGGCTCTGGCTCGCTTCAAAGAAACAAGCACTCTTAGCCTGTCTCATTCGCAGGAAAATATTGGACCAGACTCAGGGCCATTTAGTTGGTGAAAAAGTTTTAAGCTTTCGATTTCAGATAAATATGCTGCTGGACGAGGAAGGAACGCGCGGCGGCGAGGGTGTAGAGGGCGAGACGACGTCGGGATCACCAGAAAACCATAGGAGTGCAAAAATAAATGAAGCTGACCCGTAATGACGATGGATCGCCCGGCCCTGACGGTGTCGAGGGTGAGAAGATAGAGAGATCTAGGATTGTGGCTGCCCGGCGTTTCTGAGTTGACTATTGTTTTGAAGGAGTATGAAGGAGGAGGAAGAAGAAAGTGAGGGGAGAGAAAGCCATGGAAGCAGAAAGAACGGAAGTTTCTGAAGCGCAGGATCCACCAGAACATGTGGCAATCGACCAACGAATCTGGAACGATGAAGAATCGGCCTAGAACTCAAAGACAAAAGGTGCCACTGGCCCACGTGATAATCTGTTCGGCTGGCGTCTCTCAGTCCACGCAAGGATGCGCAACCCACCTTTGAGGTATCAAGTCTAAGCGCTAGCGTCCTAGGCCTAGTCCTCGAGATAGAAGGATAATCACATTGAGACGAGCTGATGCAATGTCAAGCTCGACTCACATGTTTGACCACTCGAAACTTCACTCGAGCTTAGCTTGATCGAGAATTGAATTTCTTGCTTGAATTCAATTGGAAAAGAAAATTGAAGTATTCAAAAGTTGCGCCTGGATTCAATTTTATTACGTTGAAATATTAATGGATTGGGCTTGAAATTTCATATAAATAACTTACAAAAAGAAAAACTCAATTAGACGTGTAAGACTATCGAGCCAAGTACTATCGAGTTGAAGTTCGATATCATATGGCACATTCATGTTTAAGTCTCACCTAATCTTCATTTTGGTATGTAGTAAATATTATTTTTGTAAAACAATGAACCCTTGTCAATGCCTGGCGAGGGGGTCGTTGGCCCTCACCTCTACCAGGGGCCGACGGTCTTGTTAGCCATGTGAAGAAAATAAAATTAAAATTAAAAAAATTTACGTCAGTATCGACATCTAAGTTTTAGTTGACAAATCAAGCATAGATTCTTGTAAAATATATTAAAACGAATTTTAAAAAGTTAAAAGAAAGAGAAAATGATAAAAAAAGGGCTCCAATGTGGTCCTGATTGGAAGAGCCTGGTCCAGTTTGCATGGCCGAAAGAAGTGAATGTTTGAATTCAAGCACTATCGATTTCAACCTAGTGCCAATTAAAGAATCCAAAAGAAAAAGGCGACGAAACCCAAAGAGCATCCAGAGCCCTGCCATTTTCTTCTCTCTCTCTCTCGCCTCGGGGGATATTAACAAACAGCGACAGAATACTTACCGCGCCAAAAACAACCTGCAATTTTAACGACTTCGACGAGAATTTGATGAGGAAGTCCTGAATGACGGCGACAGATGTGCGACCACGGCAAGGACCAGCGAGGCTACGTTGATGTCGCTCTGGCACGACGAAGTATGTGCTGGCCGAAGTTCAACAGGACTTGGATTGCTGTGAGAACGCCAGATAATCTTGCCAAGAATCATGCATTTTGCCGAAATACTTTGCCTTGCATGCATTACTTTGTGTGCTAGCCGAAGTTCAACAGGACTTGAAAATTTGGCTTGGTCTTGAAAATTCAAATAAGATTAGGGCCTCCACCTCTCTAAATTCGAGTCCATTTAGCTGATAGGCCAATTCGAATGCCATCCACGACGAGGGCAATTCGAATGAAATTTATTCAATGCGGATATGCTTTATAATGTCTAAATGCCTAAACACAATGCGATTGATATTTATTAAGGGATCGGACTCTATTTTATTTTTTATTTTAATTTTCTAATGTGATGAGTGATAAGTTTACAAGTTAAAATTTAGGTGTCAACACATTTGAGCAGAGCTTGATCAAGTATTAAATTTCTTGCTCAAACTCAACTCGAGAAGAAAATTGAGATATTAAAAAGTTTCACTTGAATTCAACTTGATTAAGTTGAAATATAAATGAACTAGAGCTCAAAATTTCATATGCAATGGAATCATAAGTATTTTTGTGTCTCTAGAATTATTAAATTAACTTAAACTCAATTAGAATAGTAAGACTATCTAGCCGAATACCAGCAAGTTCACGCTTGATATTATATGGCAGATTCCTGTTTAACTTTTGCTTAAACTTGATTTTGGTTCATATAATTGATTTGTGCTGTAAATAGAAATATTTTCTTTCTCCCAATTGGCATGGTACATTGAAAAACTTAATTGTCTTTCAACGTATCCTTCTCATTCTATCACAGACTCCTAAGTTAGAGTGACTTCTATGTTACTTATTACAACATATCATTGTAATTAAAGTAAAATATTGTTATGATACGTCACTAAAATTGATTTACAGTATTACGAGTTATGGCGACATGAAATGGTCATTGAAAGAGTGGAGATTCGGTATGGCTCAGAGATTCCCGTATGTTAGGAAGGTTGGACAATTCTTTTGGATTTGCACCGCAGCTTATGTGTGCAGGTGTTTAACCCATTTGTTCAACCCGCACTTTTGTACTCCGTGTTCATCTTGTTAGTCCACTAGATGATTAACGAGATATTGTTTTACCCTTTTTTAGCTTAAAGAATTCTCCCCTAAACCAAACAAATTGATAAGTTTCAATTGAAAGCGGCATACTTATAGAGGAATTTTTATAATAATTAAAATTAGGCATACAGGAAAAAAAATTATAACAACGGATGCGAATCTTCACTTTACTAAAACCCTATGAATGCATGCAAATTGTCTTAATCACATGCAATAAGACTTCATCAACGGGCCACTGATCATGAGGATGACCCCTTACAGTTATTCTCATTGGCGAGTATGCAACTAAATATAGGATTTGTCTTATGAATCAATCTCTCACCTACTTAATCAACTCCTTGAAGATTAAAAATTAGATTTTGTTTCATTTTTATTACGCGTGATTCCGTTTCGGGTCAGTCGTACTTCTCCCTCCAGGAGTAGACGACGAAGAGGAGCCACGACAGGGACAGCAGGAAGTCCCCCACCGTCCGCCGGAGGCAGTCCCCGGCGAGGTCCTCCACCCCCCGCTCGAACGACACCCTCCACACCGCCACGAACACGTGCAGCACCGTGCAGCCCTTGGCGAAGAAGTCCTGGAACTCCCGGTCCTTGATGTTGGACACCATGAGGAGGAGGAGCCCGATGGCGAGGAGCAGGAGGCCGGCGAAGGAGTCGGAGGTCCGGATCAGGAGCCGGTCCTGCGGGGTGGACCCGAGGAGGCGCTCGGCGGCGTCGGTGCCGTGGCCAAGGGAGTAGATGGCCCGGGCGTGGAACATCATGAGGGAGCCGCAGAAGAGCGCGATCAGGGAGTGGAGCACGCAGATCACCGTGAACGCCGACGACGCCGTCGTCGCCGCCGCCGCAGCCGCCGCCGGGGCGGAGGGGGACTTGGGGGTGGCCGGGCCGTGGCCGTGGTGGGTTTGGGAGGGGGTGATGTAGGCGTGGTGCATTGCTGTCGAGTGAGAAGCTCTGAGCGAGAGAGAGAGGGAGAAAGAGAGAGAGGGGATGATGATGATGTTGGCTTTTGTTGACAAAAGTGGTTCCCTATGCGCCGTTGATATTTTTTCCTGTGGAGCTTTGAGACTTTAAGAGAGGGGGAGATAGCGATAATGTTGAGGGGACCTTCGGGTTATTAATAATGCTTTGATAATATTAAAAAATTTGCTAACTTAAAAGCAAATGACCCTTTTTTAAATGGATATTGATACCCATTTTGGATGGTGACATAAATAGTCTTTGAATTTTGACCCAAATTATAAAACGGTCCTTGAATTTTTAATTTATTTAATATGATCCTTAAAATTTTAGTACATATTCAAGTTAGTCCCTACACTATACGAAGATGCTTAATGTTGTTATTAGGGGTGTGCAACTAAAGCAGTTCTACTTAAAAATTGGATTGAACTTTCGGAAAAATAAGTCTGAGAATCGATTCTCCTTAAAATAGTTCTAGGAATAGTTCCAAGTAAAGACACACCGATTCCACTCTACTTTGGAATCTGTTTTATAAGTTAAAAAGCTTAAATCCTAATTTCTTTTTCCCCTAAATTTTAACCTAAGCACTCTTTCGTCCTTTGTCATTTTTTGAAACTTCTTGCCAGTCTTTCATTTTCCTCTAAATTTTTATGGATGAATAGGGAATTTATGTTTATATTATGCGTTTGAACTTTTTTATTGTTTATAATTGTACTTGACTACATATTCATATTGTTGTTTTTGGTAGATTAGGATTTCTGTTATTCATCTTTCTTTTTTTCAAAATCATTTAGTTATTCATAATCTCATATGATTTTGTAGTAAAAATAAAAATAAAAATGGAAAAAAAGATAAAACAGATTCTCGAGTGAACCCTCAAACCAAATCGGAAAAATGGAGGACATGATAAGTTCCAAGGTTCAAAAAATAGCAAACGATTATAATAGGGTAGAATCCAAGTTCCAACTTTAGAACTCACCTACCCTGAAATCAATCACCCTTAATTATCATCTCAATAATTCAAGTTTAAGAACAATATTGAACATTTTCATATAGTCTATGAATTAAGTTGGATATGAATTTTATGGACTATATTGAACAAATTGAAAGTTCAGGAACGGCATTACTTGTTGGGCTAAATTTGAGAGATCGACGTGTCATTTTCCTTTTCTATTTTTATTCATGCTCAATTTCTTTTTAAGAAAAAATTGGAAATGGGCGGAGATTAGATTCGAGATAAGCGATTGGTGGGGGCCATGGCCCAGGGATGGGGATATGCAGTGGGGTCCAAGGAGACAGGGATGGGTCGTTGGCTGGTGGGAACTGGGAGGGAGAGCACGTAAAATGAGACTCCGCACGTGTGTCGGGTCACTGTTTGCCGACACACGGGCCGGGTATGATCGACGGCCGTGATTCGTCTCGGGGGGATGGGGCCGACTCGAGAGGCCGAAATCCTGAGCCGACTGAGCTGGGCACTCGTGCAATTACACTTGTGCCCTCGGTGAGCCAAGACGCTCGCACCATCCGGGAGAGCAGCCAGTTCGTATTTTATTTTCCTTCTTCGTACGGGAACCGGGGAAAGGGACCATCAAATCCACTAACCGAAAATCATCGTGCGCATTTTCGTGTAACCTAATGTATATTTTTCTGATCGAAAATTTATGGGAAGAGATCGCATAATCGGACGTGTCATTTTGACGTCACGGGTTGTGGCCAAACCAGAGCACGAGTTTGACTTGGCTTGAAGCTTGGAATGAAGATTGATCTGAAGATGGAGTTCGCGTGGTTCTACCTTGAGAGTGTTTTAGGCCATGTTTGTTAACGTTCTTTATTTCTATTTATAAACAAAATTTCTGTTTTTTTGTTTCAAGGAACAAAAAAAGAACAGAAATGCGTTTGTTTGCGTTTTTGTTCCAAATCTAATTTTTTTGTTCTCAAAAACACATTTGGAATAGAAATAAAAAAAATAAAAAAAAACATGTTTCTTGTTTCTAAAACAAAATTTAAGAACAAATTTTCTCTATCCTCTCTTTTTCTTCTCTTTTTTTTTTCTTCTTTTCTTTTTCTTTTTTCTTTGGCCGATCACTGGCCTCGGCCATGGCCGGCGACCTCACAAGAGCATCGCCGGCCCCCGGCGAGCCCGAGCTCGCCCAGCCAAGGCGAGGCCGAGCCTCGCCAATGCGGGGCAAGGTTGGGCGAGCTCGGGCTCGCCCAAATCCGGCGAGCCCGAGCTTGCCCCCTCGTCGGCCGGTCGCCGACCATGGCTTGATAAACATTTTATTTTGATTTTCTTTTTCATCTCACTTTTGTAGCTAGGTTAAACTTTTTCTTTTTTTACATATAAAGATGCATCACGTTCATTTTGTAAAGTGTAAGTCAATCACTCGTTATTTAAAAAATTAAGACGCATACAATGAACTTTGACATTTTAATTTTAGCAATTGGTATTTTGTAACCATTCACTTGAAGGAGTAAATTATATATATTTTTTTGGTTGTTTACAATCCATAGGGAGATGATAAGGCTTGTATAAATTTTGTAGACAAGTGATATGTAATTATTTAATAAGCTTCTCAGCGTGTAAAACTAATGTGAGAACGACATGCGGAATTAACGAATAAGGAGTGCAAAAAAAAAAAAAAAACTAGTTTAGAACTTGACTTTGTGATATGTGAAAATGATTAACCCCAAAAACAAAAAGCGTTATACCAATAGAGAATACATGTACATGAAACCCGTGTAAACCCAATAAGTAAAGAGACATTTTAGCATACTAAAGTTACTTCTTAGGTATAAAACATTGTAAAATTACTTGAGTGAGCAGACATTAATAACTTAAAATAAATTTATTTTGTGGCTGGATTTAGTGTAGTGATTGAATAACAAACTCATGAATTGCGAGTGTGCATTAATAAACTCTATTTTGCATAAGATTTTTTTAACCTCATCAAATAGGAAGAAAGAATGCCACGTGTTAACATTTTTTGAGCTCGGAAAGTTGAGAGACGACGGACAGCAAAAATTAAGAAAATTCCGACGTCCTCTCTTTTCCAGGAGAGCCAAGGTTACACTTGTAAATACACACAATTGGACGGCTCGTGCAGTCGGACGATTTTATCATTTTCCTTTTTTCTCCGGAGACAACTCAACGGTTGAAATCGAGTGCCGCTTTTTTTTAACAATAAATCGAATTCAACGGCCACGGAGAGAACACTGATTGGATAAAAAAGGAGAAAAGAAAAGTCAATTACAAGTGAAATTTGACCATTAAATTACTTGGCACAAAATCAAAGAAGAAATCAAAAATATCTTTTAGGTGAAAAAAATTGATAACATTCGGATAATTCTATCCCCGCTTGATCTTGCTCTCTTTCTAGCTCCGGCCAATTTATCCTTGCATCCACTCATTTTTGGTAGGAATTGTCGATGCTACTTTGTTGGATAGTTGCGAAAATTTGTCTATGCTCATTAAAGATTGATTTTGGAACAATGAGAATTAAGCTTGTTAAATCTAATAAAAATATTTACCGATGAAAAAGAAAAAAACAAACTTAGAGGATTCTATACTAAAATACTAAAAATATAGGAGCTAATTGCACATGTCAAAAGTGAAAATACAGGCAATTCCCTTCTTTCTTTCTTTTTTTTTTTTTCATTTTCCCCCACTTTTTTTTTTATCTTTTGGACCCCTTGACAATGTTTATGGAATGACAAACATTGTCATGAAGTCATTTTCTAGAACAAGGCCCGGTCCATCCTGACATAATTGAGGATGCTTGAAGTCATCCATGTGGCTATCGCTGATGCAAGCTTCGAGATCAAGATCACTCTACTTTTGACCTTTTTCTTCAATTAAAAATTTACAAGTAAATGGAGGTTAATTAATATAAAAAGAATTTTTTGGGCCAAGATATTTCCCAAAAATTAATTTTAAATAGGTTTTCAGCAGTAGTCGGGTGTCATTTTCTCATAGTTTCCTCAAATAAAGTTTAGTATTGCTTTGAAAGTGTTGTGAAGGATTTTTTTTATTTTTTTTTTGCTGTTTGTGGTTTTTAATTCAAATGTTGAATTGGACGGCTCTTAATTGGTCAAGTAATCTCTTAACATCGATTTCACTAGTAAGTAACTATCACATTATTTTTAATTGAGAGGAGTTGGGGGATGAATTTTATGATTGATGAGATGATATGATCTCTAATCTTGTCAAGGTCCAAAACCCAATGTCGATTTATTTTAGATATGAGGTATGAAGATGGCCCATTCTTTAGCAAGAGAATCGGCCCATCATTTCAGTCTTGGTTGCCCATTTGGTGGAGTTCACCCGGGACTGTTTCAATTCTGGTCGGCCCAAGATTTTGCTCGAGTAGTTGCCCAACATCGCTTCGTGCTTGTTGACATTTTGGGTTGCATACTTTGCAAAGGTTGGAGACATCCGTTTGATTTTGCTCTTGAACGTTGTTAATATATTATAAATCACAAGAATTAGGAAAGGTTCACCACGCGGGATGACATGATGTCTAAATAGAATCGGCATATTGCTTCCGGGAGTATTAATCATTTCCCATAGGCAGTGTTTCTCCAATTATAATAAGATGTGAAATGAAGTATATACTCTTAATGGGTTGGTACATTTCAAAAAGGGTCACTGGTGTTGATAGCTCTTCTCCATCTTTTTATCTAGAGAGAGAGGAAAAGGAGGACAAAGAAGAGGGGATGATGCTATAATTTTGGAATCTGATCGTGGGTGGTAGATTTAATTTAAGGTGAATATGTGTTACGATCTGAATGAGATATTGAAAAAAATATATTATTAGTGTACATGATTCCGAACCTTAATGATTGTAATCGATAGTTTAGTAACAAGCATTTGATATCTTGTATTCTCTAATAATGTGAATGGGTCACCTTTTTGGAGGTTATAATAATCTTACATTTGGCTTCAGAAAGTGATGGGCTACAACATTTCTACTTTATTGAATTTTGCATTTCAAATAGACGATATCAAGCCAACTAGACTTAAATGAAGGGTGACTAATAGTAGAAAGTGAGAAAGAGAAAGAACTTTGGTGTAAGCCAATAAAGAATATAAAGACAATCCTAGTATGAACTTACTAATATTTTCAGTGGAAATTATTAACATGTTACTTGGCATTTCACTTGTCAAATGAATCAAACTAAACTCTTCAAAATGTAAAAAAGAAAAAGAAAATAATACATAGATATTATTTGGATTAACTTCATGGAAAATCTTAAATCGGCACCCTTAAATAATTTACTCAAAATTATTTTTTTGACTCACAAGGACCCCAAAGTGATACACTATTCCAATTTTACCCTCCCTTTCAATCCCATTCAATTTGACCCTTATAAATTTGAGTGCTCCGTTGTCTTGAATTAAGCTGTTTTGGGCTTTCAAAAGCTCTTATAATAAGTTTTAATATTTGGCAACACAATTTCAAAGACTTTAGTGAAAAGTTCTGCTTTGAAATGCTTGAAGCTCGAGGCAAGCCTCACCTTTGGGCATTCAATGAATTTTCTTCTTCCAATCTTACCATCACTAATATATTTGTAATAATATTTTACCCCTCAACCTTGGATAGGAAAGAGAAAGCCATGGTTGGTCATGGCTAGGAAGCTTCATGAAGGAGGCCGAGGGTTGATGGACAGTGGCAAAGCTTCGTCGAAGGTTGCATGATTCCGAGAAGCTTTGCGAGGGTTGCTTGATGCCAGATTTAGCTTGTCGAGGGTTGAGCATTGCGTTGCCTAGTCGTGTGGCTCTAACATTCTACCACTTGAGGTCAGACACTGGCATTTAGTGTCGTGTCGCCTAGGGTCAAGCGACACTTGTGTCGTGTCTCCAAGGTTTGGTTGACCTAAGCGGCCTATTGCCTAGGGTCGTACAAGGTCGGCACTGGTCCTACTGTTGTGCCACCTGCTTGTGCTTTCTTATGTACTTGCAAGTTCCTTCGTTCTCCCTTTTTAATTTTTTTTCTCATGCTAAAAATTGCTTTGCAATACTTATTTTAGAAGGTGTTTGCCAAATACTGTTCGCTTTTCATGAATATCCTTGAAGTCAATCTCCTTTGCTAAAATGCAAAGTTTCTTGGACGCTAGCACTGTCCCTTTATACATCTGCCGACTAACAATAGAGGAATCAACTAATTTTCCCTGTACAGACCTCTTGATCTTTCAGGCAATTCTAACAACAATTTTCTAAAGATATAGATTATCCTAGATTGAGCAAAACCTACCATCTCAGAATATTGAAGTATGAAGTACTGGCACCATTAATTGGATTAAGAGACGACAGAGGCCCGTGTGATAAATTACGTAGAGCAACTAGGAAGACCATGGCCATTTTAACAAGCATCCTCTTAATTTTTGGGTTAATGCACTCCGCGTCACAAATAATAAAGAAACAGAGGCAAAAAAAAGTAAAAATAAAATAAAGAAGTTCCTCAATCATGTCAGTAGCATGGTGCAAAACCTCTGTTTTATAATGATCTTGAATTCTAATTGAAGGAGGCACTTGCAAATCTCTAGTGGAGGCCTAGAAATGGGAAAAGCAAAGACATTGGAACCCATAGTCTCACCGTAGTTAAGACCGTCTTATCTTCTTCGTTAAAGGTAATGAAATTTCCTCTGCATCTGTTTCAATTAGACTGCATCTGTTTCAATTGGACTATCATCTTCCTCGGAGTCTGTTTCAATTGGACTATCTTCTTCTTCGAAGTCTATTGAATTATCTTCTTCTTCGGAGTCTATTGAACTATCTTCTTCCGAGCGTTCCCAAAAAAACTTCAGTTTGTTTCTATCAGCTGATGGAGCTGTCAACTCTACCATCAGATCATCCTCCTCTTGCTCGCATATTAGACGGAATCCACACTTCTTTATGCTTCCTTTTGATGAACTAGCGCAAACTTGGATATGGATCCGATCATTTCGCAGGAGCTTCTCCATTCCAGACAGAAGACCGTACGGACCATAACTAAGCCACACGTGGTCAGATTCCATTGAAAAAAAAGATCTCACGTGACTACTCACTTGTTGGCCATTAACAAGTACTGTGACACCACAGAAATTGTCGACCACTTTTCCTTCCTCCAGGCTTAGAACAAAACAGAGTGCTAGTCCTTGGAACTCGTCATAGAAGTCCTGGGGAACCGTGAAAGAAATGAAATCCTCTTCACAGGGGATAATCCATTCAGGCATCTCTCTTCCACTTAGGATAATGCTGACAGATGGCTTCGTTGGTAGTTCCTGTCATGCATATGGTACGCATATCAAGCATTTGAAGTTATATACATAGAGAGAGAGAGATAGAGAGAGAGAGAGAGAGACCTCAAGCAATGACAAATTAGCCACATCAGCCATATTGACCCCTTTGCGGAATAATTCATGACATGAAGTCAAGTTA
The DNA here is from genome assembly GCA_007663325.1 of Eucalyptus pauciflora. Classification (NCBI taxonomy): domain Eukaryota; kingdom Viridiplantae; phylum Streptophyta; class Magnoliopsida; order Myrtales; family Myrtaceae; genus Eucalyptus; species Eucalyptus pauciflora. The sequence goes on from VMYD01000063.1 coordinate 581,815, forward strand.
ACGTAAAGAGAGTGATTGGGGTGACCCTCCAGATGTGGGAGTTTTTGCAGAGATTTGCAACGACCTGCTGATAGTTCATTGATATTTGGTGGGAGCTGAGGAATCTCTTGCAGTAGCTCGCATCCGTCAACATACAATCCATTCAAACAATAGTACTTGTCGATGCATCTTGGCAGATGAGTAAACTTGTTATTTGAAAGGTGTAGTTTCTGCAGTGTGGGAAAACTGGAAAAACTCTCAAGGAAGTCTACTTTTGATAGATTGCAGCCGCTAAGTTCTAGGTACTTTAGTTTTCGGAATCCCAGACGACCATCAGGATCAGTTGAATCCTCCATGTTTCTTGGAAACGTGATTAAATTCAAGCAGCCAGAAAGATTCAAAGACTTGAGATTTTTCAACTTATAAATGTTTGATGGAAGCCTTACGAAGCTTTTGCAAAATGCTAAATCCATCAACTCCATAGAGACAAGATTTTGAACTGATGCAAGGAGTTCTTTAATAGATGTCCCACGTAGATAAAGGCTTTTCAAATGTTTCATCTTTCCGTCAATATTTGGGAACTTCTCAAGTTTAGAGCAACCAATGAGACTAAGGGTTTGAAGAGATTTAGTCCTCAGTGTGTTAGGAAAATTACTAAGTTTAAAGCACCACTCTAGCGACAAAACTTCTAGGTTGACAAGACTTCCAACGGATGGGTGAACCTCTACCAAGCTCTCACACCTATTAAGAATCAATTTCTCCACATTTGAAGCCGATGACAGGTCGTGAATACTAACCAGGGACTTGCAGTCACTGAAATTGATGGACTTCAGCATTCTAAAAATCTGCAAAAACATACTCGTGCAATCGTTAAGCTCTGCAAATATTTTTTATAGCTATAAAGAGGAAAAACTAATCATCATAAGGGCTTACCTGAGAGTTGCCTCCTAATTGTCTGATATGACTTTTTGGGACATCAAGTCTCATGAGTTCATTTGGACCAGAGCCAAATTCTAGATTTGGGGCATTTGGCCATTCAAGCCATCTTAGCTTGTTAGGGAGATGTACTTGAGCTTGTGAAGAGATATGCACTCCAAGCACAATGAGTATTCTCAACTTTTTCATATTTGTGAAAGCATCAGGACTGACGACCATCGCTTCTGGTGGGGGGGGCAAGTCCAATACTATGGCCTTTACTGCATCCGTCCCCTATCCATAACAGAGCAAATTCAGTTGTCAGACAAAATTTCTAGTTAAGATTTACATTATACTATCCAAATTAGAGTAATGTAAACTGAAATGTAGCAAAACCGACATAAACAACTTTTACCATATTACGACAAAAAATGTCCCCAACATCTTTCAAAAGCCATAATCTGCTGCGTTTCCCAGGATCATCGTGACATTCTTGTTTAACAAAATCCGTACCCATCAACTGAACCAAATCATGCATTTGCAGGGAACCATTCTCATTTTTTATCAAGGATCTCTCGATGAGAATTTCTATTCCTATGGTTGTCTCGAAATCACAGCTGTCAAGAACTTCCCGGATGTATTCTATTCGCTTTCCCTTAAAGAAACAAGCAATATCGAGGAAAATCTCCCTCTCGTTGTCGTCCAATCCATCAAAGCTTGTCTTGAGAACTTGATTAATAGCTTGGTCAGGACTTTTGGAGAGTTTTTGCAATGCACTTTTCCATGCCTCTTCGTTTCTTCCGCAAAAGAATGAGCCCAAGACTTCGAGGGCTAACGGGAGGCCGTCACAATAATCCAGTGCTCTCATTATGGGATACCTTCTTCTTTCAACACTCTTGCTATTTGAGAAAGCATACTGACTAAAAAGGTATTGTGCTTCATGGTATCCTAAAGTTGGGATTATGAAGCACACAATTTATTCCATGAGAAGTCAGCAATTGTTTATTTCTTGTTGTAACAATGATTCTACTTCCTTTTCCAAACCAATCGCCTTCTCCAGCTAATGCATCCAGTTGTTTTTTATGGTCAACATCATCAAGAACCAAGAGAATCTTCTTGCGACACAGTCTATCCTGTATCAAAGTAATTCCTCCAGCGACATTGTAGACTGTTAAAGGATGTACTAGGATCTCAGATAGAAGATCCTTTTGTAAAGTAAGAAGACCATTGTTTAAGTTTGATTTTTCTCTAACGTTCTCCAAAAAACTACAACCGTGAAATTGGCTCTCCATAGCATTATATAGGGCCTTAGCAATCGTCGTCTTCCCTATGCCGCCAGGTCCCCACAGACCTATCATCAAAACATCACTACCAGCTGACTCTGACAAACTTATCAGTTTTTGAACTTGGGATTCTACACCGACTGGATACTTAGCAACATATAAGGATCTTGGTCTGAGACAAATTAATGATTTCTCAACAATGTCCTGTATGAGCTCTGCTTCATCTCTTCCATCTCTGATGAGCACTCAAAAGAAATAGAAACATGTTTTACCATTTCAAGCCATGGCAGGAATTCAACTTCTAACGTCACAAGGAAAATTTCATAAGGAGATTAACAAATAATAAGATGAAAATAAATAACACATACCTGTGCCACCGTCTGTGGAAGGAAAATTACGAAGAATGGTCCTAGGAACCACACTACTTATCTAAGACAGAAATTTCTGCTAGCTTCAAATTTTTGTTTGTCGACTTTTGTGTCTACTGCGAATTCAAAGAAGTTGATGCATCGTTTCGGCAATTCGAAGCTATACATACGATTTGATATCTAACAGACAATCACAAGCTAACAATCACGAAACACCACGTCACATTTGTGCGTACCTGTCATTGAAGTGCCACCCAGACAAGCTACCAGCATCAAGGAGAGCCTTCTTCCATCTCTTCACTTTCTCCGAATCCTTCCCGAAATTGGACTCATGCTCAGCCATAGCTCTCCCATAACTTTCCCCCGCTTTCCTCACTTCCCTTGGTTCCACTTTGTAAAACACCGGGAACACAATCAAGTCATTTCGCTCCTTGCACTCCATGATTTTCAAGAGCTCTTCCAAACACCACCGTGAGGAAGCGTAGTTCTCAGAGAAAACAATGATCGCGATGCGCGATTCCTCGATCGCCCTCATGAGCATCGGCGATATTTCCTCTCCTTTCGGGAGCTCCTCGCGATCGACAAAAGTGTGTATTTCTCTCTGACACAAGGCTGTGTAGAGATGACTGAGGAAGCTCTTGCGAACATCTGTCCCTCTGAAACTGAGGAACACATGGTAATATCTTCTGATATTCGAAGAAGCAGCCATTAGAGAGAGAGAGTCTTGCTAAGAAAATCAAGGGCTTAAAGCAGAAGCAGAGTCGGTTTTGACAAAAATCTTATGCATGTATGTTGGCAAAATATGACGACCAATTGGAAAGAATAATGAAGTCGAGTACTAACGAGTTGAAGTCCAATATCATATGGCACATTCATGTTTAAGTTTCACCTAATCTCGATTTTGGTATATTCTTGCTCGATTCCCGTTCATTTGTCAAGCTTCTTTTTTACTTTCGTCTTCTTTTTGCGCAAACCGTGGAAAGCGGTTTCTTGGCAATATCATTCTCACTTCCTCGAATTTTGCGTTTTGGATAGGGGACGACTTGGGGCCAACGAGACTTAGACGAAGTTTTGCTAAGGGATAAAAAGTGAAAAAGAGGGAGAATTTTAGCATAAGCCAAATGAACTTTAGCAATCCTAGTATGAACTTGACTTCATCAATGTTCTTCGAGGGAATCACTTGGCATAAAGGGACTCTGACTCTTCCAAAGGAGGAGAAGAAAAGGAAGAATATGTCTATATTATTAGGATTAGCATAACAGAAATAGCAAATTACTTGAACACATTTACCTAAATGATGTTTCAAAGGGCACGCGCGATTCCATTTCCGGGTCAGTCGTACTTCTCCCTCCAGGAGTAGACGACGAAGAGGAGCCACGACAGGGCCAGCAGGAAGTCCCCCCACCGTCTGCCGGAGGCAGTCCCCGGCGAGGTCCTCCACCCCCCGCTCGAATGACACCCTCCACACCGCCACGAACACGTGCAGCACCGTGCAGCCCTTGGCGAAGAAGTCCTGGAACTCCCGGTCCTTGATGTTGGACACCATGAGGAGGAGGAGGCCGATGGCGAGGAGCAGGAGGCCGGCGAAGGAATCGGAGGTCCGGATCAGGAGCCGGTCCTGCGGGGTGGACCCGAGGAGGCGCTCGGTGGCGTCGGTGCCGTGGCCGAGGGAGTAGATGGCCCGGGCGTGGAACATCATGAGGAAGCCGCAGAAGAGCGCGATCAGGGAGTGGAGCACGCAGATCACCGTGAACGCTGACGACGCCGTCGTCGTAGCCGCCGCCGCCGCCGCCGGGGGCGGATGGGGACTTGGGGGTGGCCGGGCCGTGGCCGTGGTGGGTTTGGGAGGGGGTGATGTAGGCGTGGTGCATTGCTGTCGAGTGAGAAGCTCTGAGCGAGAGAGAGAAAGAGAGAGGGAGGGGATGATGATGATGTTGGCTTTTGTTGACAAAAGTGGTTCCCTATGCGCCGTTGATATTTTTTCCTGTGGAGCTTTGAGACTTTAAGAGAGGGGGAGATAGCGATAATGTGGGGCGGACTTTCGGGTTATTAATACTGCTTTGATAATATTAAAAAAATTTGCTAACTTAAAAGCAAATGACCCTTTTTTAAATGGATATTGATACCCATTTTGGATGGTGACATAAATAGTGTTTGGATTTTGACCCAAATTATAAAATGGTCCTTGAACTTTTAATTTATTTAATATAATCCTTAAAATTTTAGTACATATTCAAGTGAGTCATTGAACTATATGAAGATGCTTAATGTTATTATTAGGGGTGTACAACTAAACTGATTCTACTTAGAAATTGGATCGAACTTTCAGAAAAATAGGTTTGAGAATCGATTCTCCTTGAAATAGTTTTAGGAATAGGTTCCAAGTAAGGACCCATCGATTCCACTTTACTTTGGACTCTGTTTTATAAGCTAAAAAGCTTAAATCATAATTTCTCTTTCCCCTAAATTTTAACCTCAACACTCTTTCGTCCTTTGTCCTTTTTTGAAACTTCTTGCCAGTCTTTCATTTTCCTTTAACTTTTATGGATGAATGGGGAATTTATGTTATATATTATCCGTTTGAACTTTTTTATCTTTTATAATTGTACTTGACTACGTATTCAGATTGTTGTTTTTGGTAGATTAGGATTTCTGTTATTCATCTTTCTTTCTTTCTTTTAAATCATTTCGTTATTCATAATCTCATATGATTTTGTAGTAAAAATTTAAAAAAAAAAGGAAAAAAAAAAGATAAAACAGATTCTTGAGTGAACCCTCAAACCAGACCGGAAAAATAGAGGACGTGATAAGTTTCAGGGTTTAAAAAATAGCAAACGATTATAATAGGGTAGAATCCAAGTTCCAATTTTAGAACTCACCAACCCTGAAATCAATCACCCTTAACTATCATCTCAATAATTCAAGTTTAAGAACAATATTGAACATTTTTATATAGTCTATGGACTAAATTGGATATGAATTTTATGGACTATATTGAACAAATTGAAAGTTCAGGAACGGCATTACTTGTTGGGCTAAATTTGAGAGATCGTGGTGTCATTTTCCTTTTCTATTTTTATTCATGCTCAATTTCTTTTTAAGAAAAAAATGGAAATGGGCGGAGATTAGATTCGAGATAAGCGATTGGTGGGGGCCATGGCCCAGGGATGGGGATATGCGGTGGGGTCCAAGGAGACAGGGATGGGTCGTTGGCTGGTGGGAACTGGGAGGGAAAGCACGTAAAATGAGACTCGGCACGTGTGTCGGGTCACTGTGTGCCGACACACGGGCCGGGTATGATCGACGGCCGTGATTCGTCTCGGGGGATGGGGCCGACTCGAGAGGCCGAAATCCTGAGCCGACCGAGCTGGGCACTCGTGCAATTACACTTGTGCCCTCGGTGAGCCAAGAGTCCAAGACGCTCGCACCATCCGGGAGAGCAGCCAGTTCGTTTTTTATTTTCCTTCTTCGTACGGGAACCGGGGAAAGGGACCAATCATATCCACTAACCGAAAATCATCGTGCGCATTTTCGTGTAACCTAATGAATATTTTTCTGATCGAAAATTTATGGAAAGAGATCGCGTAATCGGACGTATCATTTTGACGTCACGGGTTGTGGCCAAATTAGAGCACGAGTTTGACTTGGCTTGAAGCTTGGAGTGAAGATCGATTTGAAGATGGAGTTCGCATGGTTCTACCTTGAGAGTGTTTTAGAGTAAGTTTTGAGAGTGAATATGCCGCGAGAGATTGTTTTTATACTTATTGCTTGGTACTCTATTAATATCTTACGTTGTGGTGGATTCAATAATCTTTTTTGCACAACATCGTCAAGTATTTCGTAATATGAAGTTGTTATGCGATATATAAATACAAAATGATGATAGCACATTATAGTTTCATAATTCACAACTCAAGTCCAAGGCCAAGGTCCCGAATTTATGGTAGGGTCTTAGGCGGCCCATGCTATAACTTGTTTACCAAGTGTCTCTAGTCCCAAGGCTAGGGTCCTAGGTCTAGCCCTCAATGTGGAGATATAATCCAAATTGAGTTGAGCTATTACAACATATTTGATATTTGAACCTTCACTTGAACTCAATCACGTATTAAAGTTCTTGTTCAAACTCAACTTGAAAAAGAAAATCGGACCATTCAAATTTGACTTCACTCAATTTGACTATATTAAATAATTAACAAAAAGTAAGTTAAGCCTGATTAGGCTCTTGAGACTATCAATTGGGTATGGGCAAGTTTAAGCTTCATATTGTGTGCAACATTCGTGTTTAAGTTTCACCTGAATTCATTTGTGCATTATCTAATTGATCCTTATTGTAAATTGAAAAACCTTTTTTTTTTCCAATTGGCATGTTGCCATATATAAAAAGTGTGAATGTAACTTTTTTATTTTCCTTTGATGATAAATTTATATGTTAGGAGCACTTCTATGATACTTCGAATATATTGTATAAGATTATTATGTGTCATTGCAATCATCATAACGGTAACATAAAACTGTTGTTAAAAAAGTGGGATCCGGTACATTTTTCACATTCCTCGAATTTTGTCCACACCGTGTAGGATTTGCACTGCAGCTTTTGTTCGCAGTTTTTCTTTTTTCTTTTTTTTTCAACCCATTTGTTCACATGTGCTGGCCACTTGCTGTTGAAGGTTGGGCCGACCGAACCGTCTCCCCCATCGAGGATTTTTTTTTTTTTTACGGTAAATAAGATTATTTCTATGGTATGAATTTTCTTTTTTCATTAGTGATCACGAATCTTCACCTGACCAAATCTTACTAATGTGTACAAATCATCTTATCCATGAGCAACAAGACTTCATCAATAAGCCAATAATGGTTATGACCCCTTAAAGTTTTTGTAATCGGTGACTTCGTAACTAAACACTAAATTGTTTGTATGAATTAATCATTTAACTACTCAAAGTACCTCTTGGACTATAGGTTTAAAAGAATGAAACCCCGTCAATCTTTGCATACTTGCCACCTAGACTAGGACTTTAAACTAAAAAGAAAAACTTGAACAATATTTTATTTTGATATTCTTTTTCATCTCACTTTTGTAGCTAGCTTAAACCTTTTTTCTTTTACATGTAACGATGCATCACTTTCATTTTATAAAGGGTAAGTCAATCATTCATTATTTAAAAAATTAAGATACATACAACGAACTTCGACATTTTAATTTTAGCAATTGATATTTTGTAATCATTCACTTGAAGGAGTAAATTATTATTTTTTTTGTTTGTTGGCTGCGATCCATAGGGAGGGCTCGTATAAATTTCGTAGACAAGTGATGTGGTAATTTTGTAATAAGCTTCTTAGCATGTAAAGCAAATGTGATAACGACATGTGGAATAAACGAATTGGGAGTGCCAAAAAAAAAACTGGTTTAGAACTTGACTTTGTGAGTATGTTAAAATATCTAATCCAAAAACAAAAAGCATTTACTGATAGAAAATGCATGTATATGAAAACCCAGTAGATAAAAAGACATTTTAGCATACTAAAGTTAACTACTAGAGTTCTACCCTTCTTACATAAGAATGGGGGGGTAAGGAGTTCGAATCGCCACATTCTTAAGAGAATTGGGGTGTGAATGATTTAATTTCAAATGTGGGTTTTGACTTCCACGCTTTGTATGGAGGTAAGACAAAAGTCTAAGAATAAGAATTAAAGTAGGAGTAAAGTATAACTAGCAAAAAAAGAAAAAAAAAGCATACTAAAGTTACTTTGTTTGGTATAAAACATTGTAAACTGAATTATAATAGGAGTAGAGTAAGAAAAAAAGAAATATACTATAAGTTACTTTGTTTGATATAAAATATTGTAAAATCACTTGAAGTAGTAGACATTAACAACTTAAAATAAATTATATTTTGTGGCTGGATTTAGTATAGTGATAGAATAACAAATCCATGAATTACGAGTGTGCATTAATAAACTCTATTTTTCATAAGATATTTTTAACCTCACCGAATAGGAAGAGATAATGCCACGTGTTAACATTTTTTGTACATTAACTAATATTAGAAAACTCAAATGTAAAACCTGAATGGCATGCAACAGGTTTAGGAATTCGGAAATTTGAGAAACGACGGACACCAAAAATTAAGAAAATTCCGACATCCCCTCTTTTCCAGGATAGCCAAGGTTACACTTGTAAATACACACAATCAGACGGCTCGTGTAGTCGGACGATTTTTATCATTTTCCTCTTTTTTTTTCCGAGAGACAATTTGACAGTTGAAATCAGGTGCCACGTTTTCTTACAATAAACTGAATTCAACGGCCACGGGGAGAACACTGGTTGGAGAAGAAAGGAAAAATGAAAAGTCAATTACACGTGAAATTTGACCATTAAATTACTTAGCACAAAATCAAAGAAGAAAATAAAAATATCTTTTTGGTAAAAAAAAATGATAACATTAGGATAATTCTATTACCGTTTTATCTTGCTCTCTTTTTAGCTCTGGCCAATTTATCTTTGTATCCACTCATTTTCGGTAGGTATCGTCAATGTTGCTTTGTTGGATCGTCGCGAAAATTTGTCTACACTCGTCAAAGATTGCTTTTGGAACAAAATTTTGGAGAATTAAGCTTGTTAAATCTAATGAAAAGATTTACCAATGAAAAAAAAAAAAAACTTAGAGGATTATATACTAAAATACCATTAGGAGTTAATTGCAAATATCAAAAGTGAAAATATAGGCAAATTTCTTTCTTTTTCTTCATTTTCCCCCGCTTCTTTGATCTTTTGGACCCCTTGAGGATATTTATAGAATGACAGACATTGTCAACAAGTCATTGTTTAGAACAAGGCCTAGTCCATCCTGACATAATTGAGGATGCTTGAAGTCGTCCATGTGGCTATCGTTCATGCAAGATTCGAGATCAAGATCACTCTACTTTTGACATTTTTCTTCAATTAAAAATTTACAAGTAAATGGAGATTAATTAATATAAGAAGGATTTTTTTGGCCAAGATATTTCCCAACAATTAATTTCAAATAGGTTTTTCAGTAGTAGTCAGATGTCATTTTCTCATAGTTTCCTCAAATAAACTTTAGAAAGTGTTGTGAAAGGGATTTTTTTTTTCATTGTTTGTGGTTTTTAATTCAAATGTTGAATTCGACAGCTCTCAATTGGTCAAGTGATATCCTAACATCAATTCCAGTAGTAAGTAGCTATTGCATTATCTTTAATTGAGAGGAGTTGGAGGTCGAATTTTATGATTACTGATGATATGATCTCTAATCTTGATAAGGTCGATAACCCAATGTCAATTTATTTTAGATATGAGGTATGAAGATGGCCCATTCTTCAGTCTGGCTAGAGGATCAGCAAGAGAATCGGCCCATCATTTCAGTCTTGGTTGCCCATTTGGTGGAGTTGACCCGAGACTGTTTGAACAATGAATTTTGGTCGGCCCAAGATTTTATCTGAGTAGTTGCCCAACATCGCTTCATGCTTGTTGACTTTTTAGGTTGCATAATTTGCAAAGGTTGGAGTCATCTGTTTGATTTTGCTCTCGAACGTTGTTAATACAATATAAATCACAACAATTAGGAAAGGTTCATTATGCGGGATGACTTGATGTCTAAATAGAATCGGCATATCACTCTAGGAGTATTAATTGTTTTCCATAGGTAGTGTTTCTCCAGTTATAATAAGATGTGAAATTAAGTATACACTCTTAATGGGTTGGCACATTTCAAAAAGGGTGGCTAGTATTAATAGCTCTTCTCCATCTTTTTTATTTAGAAAGAGAGGAAAATGAGGAGGAGGAGGAGGGGATGATGCTATACTTTTGGAATTTGATCATGGATGGTAGATTTAATTTGAGGTGAATACATGTTACGATATAATGAATGAAATATCGAAAAAAGATATTACCGGAGTACATGATTTCCAACCTTAATGATTGTAATTAATAGTTTTGTAACGAGCATTTGATATATCGTATTCTCCGATAATGTGATTAGGTCACTTTTTTGGAGACTATAGTAATCTTATTTTTGGCTATGGGCAACAACATTTCTACTTTATTGAATTTTGCATTTCAAATAGATGATATCGAGCCAGTTGGACTTAAACGAAGGGTGACTAATGGTAGAAAGTGAGAAAGAGAATGAACTTTGGTGCAAGCCAATGAAGAATATAAAGGCAATTCTAGTATGAACTTACTAATATTCTCAATGGAAATTATTAAAATGTTACTTAGCATTTTACTTGCCAAATGAATCAGACTCAACTCTTCAAAAGGTAAAAAAGAAAAAATAATAATACATAAATATTATTTAGATTAATATCACGGAAAATTTTAAACCAGTACCCTTAAATAATTTACTAAAAATTATTTTTTGACCCACAAGGACCTCCAAAGTGATATACTATTCCAATTTTGCCCTCCGTTTCAATCCCTTCTAATTTGGTCTTTAAAATTGGAGTGCTCCGTCATCTTGAATTAAGCTGTTTTGGGCTTTCAAAAGTTCTTAAAATAAGTTCTGATATTTGGTAACACAATTTCAAAGACTTTAGAGAAAAGTTTTGCTTTGAAATGCTTGAAGCTTGAGGCAAGCCTCACCTTTGAGCTTTAGTATTTTCGAAGGCAAGTTTGGGAGTTTAATGAATTTTTTTCTTACAATCTTACCATCATTAATATATTTGTAGTAATGTTTTGTCCCTCAACCTTGTTTAGGAGAGCGAAAGCCATGGTTGGTCATGGCTAGGAAGCTTCATGAAGGAGGCCAGGTTAACGGACACTGACAAAGCTTCGTCAAAGGTTGCATGATTCCGAGAAGCTTTGCAAGGGTTGCTTGATGCCAGATTTAGCTTGTCAAGGGTTGAGCATTGCGTTGCCTAGTCATGTGGCTTTGACATTCCACCACTTGAGGTCATGGGACACTGGCATTTAGTGTCGTGTCACCTAGGGTCAAGCGACACTGGTGTCGCGTCCCCAAGGTTTGGTCGACCTTAGTGGTGTATTGCCTAGGGTTGCACAAGGTCGGCACTGGTCCTACTGTTGTATCACCTCCTTGTGCTTTCATATGTACCTGCAAGTTCCTTCGTTCTCCCTTTTTAATTTTTTTTTTCTCATTCTAAAAATTGCTTTGAAATACTTATTTTAGAAGGCGTTTGACAAATACCATTTGCTTTTCATGAATATCCTTGAAGTCAATCTCCTTTGCTAAAATGCGACGTTTCTCAGATGCCAGAGCTGTCCCTTTATACCAATCCAATGCAAGTTGCCGAGTAACAACAAGGGAATCAACTAAATTTCCCTGTATAGACCTCTTGATCTTTCAGACAATTCGAATAGCACTTTCCTAAAGATATAGATTATACTAGATTTAGCAAAACTCACTATCTCAGAATTTTGAATTATGAAGTATCTGCATCATTAATTGGAATTGGATTAAGAGAGGCGACGGAGGCCCATCTAATAAATTACATGGCGCAACTTGGAAGACCATGGTCATTTCAACAAGCATCCACTTAATTTTTGGGTAATGCACTCTGCACTAAAAATCATAAAGAATCAGAGGCAAAAAAAAATGTTCCCCAATCATGTCAGTAGCATGATGCGAAACCTCTGTTTTATAATGATCTTGAATTCTAATTGAAGGAGCAGACACTTGCAAATCTCTAGTGGAGGTCCAGAAAAGGGAAAAGCAAAGACATTGAACCCAAAGTCTCACCGTAGTTAAGACCGTCTTATCTTCTTTGTTAAAGGTGATGAGCTTTCCTCTGCATCTGTTTCAATTGGAGTTTCTTCCTCAGGTTCTGTTGAATTATCTTCTTCTGAGTCTTCCGAGAAAACGTTCACATTGCTTCCATCAGCTGGTGGTGCTAGGAACACCACCCTCAGATCATCCTCCTTTTTTCACATAGTAGACGGAATCCACACTTCTTTATGCTTCCCTGTTTTGCTTTGAAGCAAACTTGGAAATGGCTCCGATCATTTTGCAAAAGCTCCTTCACTGAATGTTCAAAAAAGTGTAAATCATAATAAAGCCACACATGGTCAGATTCTATTGACAAAAGTTCTTCTTCCCAAGCCATCGCTTCTTGGCCATTAACAAATAATGTGATATTCCATAAAACGTCGACAACTTTTCCTTCCTCCGGGCTAAGAACAACACAGAATGCTAGTCCTTTAATCTCATCATACAAGTCCTGTGGAATCATGAAAAGTATGGAATCCTCTTTATAGGGTTGAATCCATTTAGGCATCTCTCTTCCACTTATAACAACATCGAGCGAGCCCATCTGTCACAAAGGGTACGCATATCAAGCATTACATATACACACGCACATATATGACTCCTTCGCGGAATAATAAACAGGAAGTCGAATCACCCGAATCCAATAGAAAATCTGGGAGTTTTTGCAAGGATTTGCAATTAGGTGCTGATAGCCTATTAAAATTTGGTGGAAGCTGAGGAATCTCTTGTAGTAGCTCGCATCCCTTAACCTTCAATCGCCTCAAATGATAGTACTTGTTGATGCATGTCGGCAAATGAGTAAACTTGTTATAAGAAAGGTTTAGGCTCTCCAATTCGGGAAAACTGGAAGTACTCTCAAGGAACTCTACTTCTGATAGATCGCAGCCCTTAAGTATTAGGAATTTTAGTTTTCGGAATCCCATACTAACATTAGGATCAATTGAATCCTCCACGTTTTTGGGAAATGTGATTAAATTCGAGCAGCCAGAAAGTTTCAAATACATGAGATTTTTCAACTTATAAATGTGTGATGGAAGCCTCACGAGGTTTTCGCAAAATGCTAAATCCATCCACTCCATAGAGATAAGATTTTGAATTGATGCAGAGATTTCTTTAATACCTGTCCTATGTAGATAAAGTCTTTTCAGATGTTCCATCTCTCCGTCAATATCTGGGAACTTCTCAAGTTTAGAGCAACCAGAGAGACGAAGGATTTGAAGAGATTTAGTCCTCAGCGTGTTAGGAAAATTACTAAAATTAGAGCACGATTCTATTGACAAAACTTCTAGCTTGGCAAGATTTCCAATGGATGGGTGAACCTCCACCAAGCTCTCACACCCATAAAGAGTCAATTTCTCCATATTTGGAGCCGGTGACAGATCATGAATACTAACCAAAGACTTGCATTCACGGAGATTGATGGACTTCAGCTTCCTAAAATTCTGCAAAAACATACTAGTGCAGTCATTAAGCTATGCAAATATTTTTTATAGCTATAAAAAAGGAAAAGCTAATCATTGCAAGTGCTTACTTGAAAGTTGCCCACTAATTGTTTGATATGACTTTTCCAGACATTGAGTCTCACGAGTTTATTTGGACCAGAGCCAAATTCTAGATTCGGGGCATTGGACCATTCAAGCCATCTTAGCTCGTTAGGGAGACAAACTTGAGCTTGTGAAGAGATATGCACTCCAAGCAAAATGAGTATTCTCAACTTTTTCACATTTGCGAAAGCATAAGGACTGATGATTATCGCTTCTGGTCGGGCCAAGTCCAATACCATGGCCTTTACAGCATCCGTCCCCTATCCATAACAGAGCAACTTCATTTGTCAGACAAAATTTCCAGTTAAGGTTTACATTATACTGTCCAAATTAGAGTAATATAAACTGAAATGTAGCAAAACTGACATAAACAACTTTTACCGTATTATGATAAAAAATGTCCTCAACATCTTCCAAAAGCCATAATCTACTGCGCTTCCCAGGATCATCGCGACATTCTTGTTTAACAATATTCATACCCATCAATTGAACCAAATCATGCATTTGCAGGTAACCCCTCTCATTTTTTATCAAGGACCTCTCGATGAGAATTTCTATTCCTATGGTTGTGTTGAAATCACAGCTGTCAAGAACTTCCTGGATGTATTCTATTTCATTTCCCTTAAAGAAACAAGCAATATCAAGGAAAATCTCCCTCTCGTTGTCGTCCAATCCATCAAAGCTCGCTTTGAGAACTCGATTAATAGTTTGGTCAGGACTTTTGGAGAGTTTATGCAATGCACTTTCCCAGGCATCTTCGTTTCTTCCACGTAAGAATGAGCCCAACACTTCCAGGGCTAATGGAAGGCCGTTGGCATAATGCAGTGCTCCATCAATGAGATCCCTTCTTATTTCTACTTTATTGCTATTTGTAAAGGCATGCTGACCAAAAAGGTCTCGTGCTTCGTCATCTTTTAAAGTTTTAACTTCATACACATAATTTTTGTCGTGAGAAGTTAGTAAATGTTTATCTCTTGATGTAACAATGATTCTACTTCCTTTTCCAAACCAATTGCCTTTTCCAGCTAATGCATTAAGTTGATTCATATGGTCAACATCATCAAGAACCAAGAGAACCTTCTTGCAACATAGTCTTTCTTGTATCAAACTAATTCCTCCAGCAACACTATAGATCATTAAAGGATGAACCAAGATCTCAGATAGAAGATCCTTTTGTAAAGTAACAAGATCGTCTTTTCCGTGTGATTTTTCTCTAACTTGCTCCAAAAAACTACAAACCTGAAATTGTCTCATCATAGCATTATATAGGGCCTTGGCAATTGCTGTCTTCCCTATGCCTCCAGGTCCCCATAGACCTATCATCAGAACATCATTATCAGTCGACTCTTTCTGTGACAACCATATCAGTTCTTGAACTCGAGAATCTATTCCAACCGGATACTTAGCGACATGTAAGGGTGTTCGGTTGAGATGAATCGATAATTCCTTCACGATGCATTGTATGAGATCCGCCTCGTCTCTGATAAGCACTCAAAAGATAGAAAAAACCGTTTTAGCATTTCAAAGCCATAGCATGAATTCAACCTCTGACGTGATAAGGAAAATTTCATAAGAAGATAAGCAAATAATAAGATGCAAAGTGGGTGAACCTGCGCCAACATCTACGCGAGCAAAATTACAAAGAACCTGAATATGAAGACAATAATGACTTAGGCACTATGAATCGCACTATTTATGTTTGATAAATCTCATTATCCACACAGCAAGAATCAATTCAAAGAATCTACTAGCTTTGGTTATTTGCCTTTTGTGTCCACGGTCTAATTTTTCTCCACTTTGTATCTTCAATTCGAAGATCCAAAAAAGAGCATACGATCTGACATCTAACAGACAATCACAAGCTAACAATCACAAAACACCATTGTCACATTTGTGCTTACCTATCATTCAACTCCCACCCAGACAAGCTACCGGTTTCAGAGAGAGCCTTCTTCCATCTCTTCACTTTCTCTGAATCCTTCCCGAACTTGTACTCATGATTATCCATAGCTCTCTTATAACTCTCTCTCCCCTCTCTCACTTCTCTGGGTTCCACTTTGTAAAACATTGGGAACACCATCAGGCCGTTTTTCTCCTTGCACTCCATGATTTTCAAGAGCTCTTCCAAACACCACCGTGAGGAAGCGTAATCCTCAGAGAAAACGATGATCGCAATGTGCGATTCCTCAATCGCCCTCATGAGCGTCAGCGATATTTCCTCTCCTTTCCTAAGCTCCTCGCTATCCACAAAAGTGTATATTCCTCTCTGGTCCAGAGCCGCGTAGAGATGACTGAGGAAGCCTTGGCGGACATCTGTTCCTCTGAAACTGAGGAACACGTGGTAATTCCTTTTCATATTCGAAGAAGCAGCCATTAGAAGAGCTGATGGTATATGTGCTTCCCTAGATTGCCAAGCATCGGAACAGAGAGAGAGAGAGAGAGAGAGAGAGTCTTGCTACGAAAATCAAGGGCTTAAGGCTGAAGCAGAGTCGGCTTTGCTATCAGAGAGGCACGGTGGCCTCTGACCCACGGTCGCCCTTCCCTGATCGGCAGCGAAGTCAACGATCTCTTCCCTTTGCTCTGGCTCTGGCTCGCTTCAAAGAAACAAGCACTCTTAGCCTGTCTCATTCGCAGGAAAATATTGGACCAGACTCAGGGCCATTTAGTTGGTGAAAAAGTTTTCAGCTTTCGATTTCAGATAAATATGCTGCTGGACGAGGAAGGAACGCGCGGCGGCGAGGGTGTAGAGGGCGAGACGACGTCGGGATCACCAGAAAACCATAGGAGTGCAAAAATAAATGAAGCTGACCCGTAATGACGATGGATCGCCCGGCCCTGACGGTGTCGAGGGCGAGAAGATAGAGAGATCTAGGATTGTGGCTGCCCGGCGTTTCTGAGTTGACTATTGTTTTGAAGGAGTATGAAGGAGGAGGAAGAAGAAAGTGAGGGGAGAGAAAGCCATGGAAGCAGAAAGAACGGAAGTTTCTGAAGCGCAGGATCCACCAGAACATGTGGCAATCGACCAACGAATCTGGAACGATGAAGAATCGGCCTAGAACTCAAAGACAAAAGGTGCC
The DNA here is from genome assembly GCA_007663325.1 of Eucalyptus pauciflora. Taxonomy (NCBI): domain Eukaryota; kingdom Viridiplantae; phylum Streptophyta; class Magnoliopsida; order Myrtales; family Myrtaceae; genus Eucalyptus; species Eucalyptus pauciflora. Next base: position 598,724 of record VMYD01000063.1, read on the forward strand.
ACTGGCCCACGTGATAATCTGTTCGGCTGGCGTCTCTCAGTCCACGCAAGGATGCGCAACCCACCTTTGAGGTATCAAGTCTAAGCGCTAGCGTCCTAGGCCTAGTCCTCGAGATAGAAGGATAATCACATTGAGACGAGCTGATGCAATGTCAAGCTCGACTCACATGTTTGACCACTCGAAACTTCACTCGAGCTTAGCTTGATCGAGAATTGAATTTCTTGCTTGAATTCAATTGGAAAAGAAAATTGAAGTATTCAAAAGTTGCGCCTGGATTCAATTTTATTACGTTGAAATATTAATGGATTGGGCTTGAAATTTCATATAAATAACTTACAAAAAGAAAAACTCAATTAGACCTGTAAGACTATCGAGCCAAGTACTATCGAGTTGAAGTTCGATATCATATGGCACATTCATGTTTAAGTCTCACCTAATCTTCATTTTGGTATGTAGTAAATATTATTTTTGTAAAACAATGAACCCTCGTCAATGCCTGGCGAGGGGGTCGTTGGCCCTCACCTCTACCAGGGGCCGACGGTCTTGTTAGCCATGTGAAGAAAATAAAATTAAAAATAAAAAAATTGTTTACGTCAGTATCGACATCTAAGTTTTAGTTGACAAATCAAGCATAGATTCTTGTAAAATATATTAAAACGAATTTTAAAAAGTTAAAAGAAAGAGAAAATGATAAAAAGGGCTCCAATGTGGTCCTGATTGGAAGAGCCTGGTCCAGTTTGCATGGCCGACAGAAGTGAGTGTTTGAATTCAAGCACTATCGATTTCGACCCAGTGACAATTAAAGAATCCAAAAGAAAAAGGCCACGAAACCCAAAGAGCATCCAGAGCCCTGCCATTTTCTTCTCTCTCTCTCTCGCCTCGGGGGATATTAACAAACAGCGACAGAATACTTACCGCGCCAAAAACAACCTGCAATTTTAACGACTTCGACGAGAATTTGATGAGGAAGTCCTGAATGACGGCGACAGATGTGCGACCACGGCAAGGACCAGCGAGGCTACGTTGACGTCGCTCTGGCACGACGAAGCATGTGCTTGCCGAAGTTCAACAGGACTTGGATTGCCGTGAGAACGCCAAATAATCTTGCCAAGAATCATGCATTTTGCCGAAATACTTTGCCTTGCATGCATTACTTTGTGTGCTAGCCGAAGTTCAACAGGACTTGAAAATTTGGCTTGGTCTTGAAAATTCAAATAAGATTAGGGCCTCCACGTCTCTAAATTCGAGTCCATTTAGCTGACAGGCCAATTCGAATGCCATCCACGACGAGGCCAATTCGAATGAAATTTATTCAATGCGGATATGCTTATGTCTAAATGCCTAAACACAATGCGATATTGATATTTATTAAGGGATCGGACTCTATTTTATTTTTTATTTTAATTTTCTAATGTGATGAGTGATAAGTTTACAAGTTAAAATTTAGGTGTCAACACATTTGAGCAGAGCTTGATCAAGTATTAAATTTCTTGCTCAAACTCAACTCGAGAATAAAATTGAGATATTAAAAAGTTTCACTTGAATTCAACTTGATTAAGTTGAAATATAAATGAACTAGAGCTCAAAATTTCATATGCAATGGAATCATAAGTATTTTTGTGTCTCTCTAGAATTATTAAATTAACTTAAACTCAATTAGAATAGTAAGACTATCTAGCCGAATACCAGCAAGTTCACGCTTGATATTATATGGCAGATTCCTGTTTAACTTTTGCTTAAACTTGATTTTGGTTCATATAATTGATTTGTGCTGTAAATAGAAATATTTTCTTTCTCCCAATTGGCATGGTACATTGAAAAACTTAATTGTCTTTCAACGTATCCTTCTCATTCGATCACAGACTCCTAAGTTAGAGTGACTTCTATGTTACTTATTACAACATATCATTGTAATTGAAGTAAAATATTGTTATGATACGTCACTAAAATTGATTTACAGTATTACGAGTTATGGCGACATGAAATGGTCATTGAAAGAGTGGAGATTCGGTACGGCTCAGAGATTCCCGTATGTTAGGAAGGTTGGACAATTCTTTTGGATTTGCACCGCAGCTTATGTGTGCAGGTGTTTAACCCATTTGTTCAACCCGCACTTTTGTACTCCGTGTTCATCTTGTTAGTCCACTAGATGATTAACGAGATATTGTTTTACCCTTTTTTAGCTTAAAGAATTCTCCCCTAAACCAAACAAATTGATAAGTTTCAATTGAAAGCGGCATACTTATAGAGGAATTTTTATAATAATTAAAATTAGGCATACAGGAAAAAAAATTATAACAACGGATGCGAATCTTCACTTTACTAAAACCCTATGAATGCATGCAAATTGTCTTAATCACGTGCAATAAGACTTCATCAACGGGCCACTGATCATGAGCATGACCCCTTAAGAGTTATTCTCATTGGCGAGTATGCAACTAATATAGGATTTGTCTTATGAATCAATCTCTCACCTACTTAATCAACTCCTTGAAGATTAAAAATTAGATTTTGTTTCATTTTTATTACGCGTGATTCCGTTTCGGGTCAGTCGTACTTCTCCCTCCAGGAGTAGACGACGAAGAGGAGCCACGACAGGGACAGCAGGAAGTCCCCCACCGTCCGCCGGAGGCAGTCCCCGGCGAGGTCCTCCACCCCCCGCTCGAACGACACCCTCCACACCGCCACGCACACGTGCAGCACCGTGCAGCCCTTGGCGAAGAAGTCCTGGAACTCCCGGTCCTTGATGTTGGACACCATGAGGAGGAGGAGCCCGATGGCGAGGAGCAGGAGGCCGGCGAAGGAGTCGGAGGTCCGGATCAGGAGGCGGTCCTGCGGGGTGGACCCGAGGAGGCGCTCGGCGGCGTCGGTGCCGTGGCCGAGGGAGTAGATGGCCCGGGCGTGGAACATCATGAGGGAGCCGCAGAAGAGCGCGATCAGGGAGTGGAGCACGCAGATCACCGTGAACGCCGACGACGCCGTCGTCGCAGCCTCCGCCGCCGCCGCTGGGGCGGAGGGGGACTTGGGGGTGGCCGGGCCGTGGCCGTGGTGGGTTTGGGAGGGGGTGATGTGGGCGTGGTGCATTGCTGTTGAGTGAGAAGCTCTGAGCGAGAGAGAGAGAGAGAGAGAAAGAGGGGATGATGAGGATGATGATGATGTTGGCTTCTGTTGACAAAAGTGGCTCCCTTTGCGCTGTTGAGATTTTTTTTTTTTTTTTTCCTGTGGAGCTTTGAGAGTTTAAGAGCGGGGGAGATAGCGATAATGTGGGGCGGACTTTCGGGTTATTAATAGTGCTTTGATAATATTAAAAAAATTTGCTAACTTAAAAGCAAATTGCTTTTTTAAAATTTTTAAATGGATATTGATATCAATTTTGGATAATGACATAAATAGTCTTTGAATTTTGACTAAATTTATAATGCAGTCATTGAACTTTTAATTTATTTAATATGATCCTTAAAATTTTAGTACATATTCAAGTTAGTTCCTACACTATACGAAGATGCTTAATGTTGTTATTAGAGGTGTGCAACTAAACCGATTCTACTTAGAAATTGGATCGAACTTTCAGAAAAAATAGGTTTGAGAATCGACTCTCCTTGAAATAGTTCTAGGAATAGGTTCCAAGTAAAGACCCACCGATTCCACTCTACTTTGGAATCTATTTTATAAGTTAAAAAACTTAAATTCTAATTGTTTTTTTCCCTAAATTTTAACCTCAGCACTCTTTCGTCTTTTTTCCTTTTTTGAAACTTCTTGCTAGTCTTTCATTTTCCTTTAACTTTTATGGATGAATGGGGAATTTTTGTTTTATATTACTCATTTGAACTTTTTTATCATTTATAATTGTACTTGACTACGTATTCAGATTGTTGTTTTTGGTAGATTAGAATTTCTGTTATTCATATTTTACTTTGAATCATTTCGTTACTCATAATCTTATATGATTTTGTAGTAAAAATAAAAATAAAAAGGACAAAAAAAGATAAAACAGATTCTTGAGTGAACCCTCAAACTAGATCGGAAAAATAAAGGACATGATAGGTTCCTAGGTCTAAAAAATAGAAACCAGTTATAATAAGGTAGAATTTAAGTTCCAGCTAAATCAATCACCTATAGCTATCATTTCAATAATTCAAGTTCAAGGGTAGTATTGAACATCTTCGTATAGTCTAAGAACTATGTTGAATATGAATTTTAGGGATCATATTGAACAAATTGAATTTTTAGGGACGTCATTACTTGTTGGGCTAAATTTCAGAGATCGTGTCGACATTTTCCCTTTTTTATTTTTATTTATGCTCAATTTATTTCTAATAAAAAAATTGGAAATGGGCGGAGATTAGATTCGAGATAAGCGTATGGTGGGGGCCATGGCCCAGGGATGGGGATATGCAGTGGGGTCCCACAGAAACAGGGATGGGTCGTTGGCTGGTGGGAGGGAGGGACAGCACGTAAAATGAGACTCCGCACGTGTGTCGGGTCACTGTGTGCCGACACACGGGCCGGGTATGATCGACGGCCGTGATTCGTCTCGGTGGGGGGGCGGGGGGCGGGGGGGCGGCGCTAGGCACTCGTGCAATTACACTTGTGCCCTCGGTGAGCCAAGACGCTCGCAGCCTCGCACCATCAGGGAGAGCAGCGAGTTCGTTTTTTATTTTCCTTCTTCGTACGGTAACCAGGGAGAGGTACTATCAAAGCCACTAACCGAAAATCATCGTGCGCATTTTCGCGTAACCTAATGAATTTTTTTCCGATCGAAAATTATGAGAAGAGATCGAGTAATCGGACGTGTCATTTTGACATCACGGGTTGTGGCCAAATCAGAGCACGAATTTGACTTGGCTTGAAGCTTGGAGTGAAGATTGATATGAAGACAGGGTTCGCATTCACGTGATTCAACCTTGAGAGTGTTTTAGAGTTTCTCTTGATAAGTTTTGAGAGTAAATATGCCGCGAGAGATTGTTTCTGTGGTACTCTATTAAATATCTTGCATTGTAGCGGACTCAATGATCTTTTTTGTACAGCATCGTCGAGTATTTTGTAATATGGAGTTGTTATGCGATATATAAATACAAATTGATGATAGCACGTTATAGTTCCATAATTCACAACTCAAGTCCAAGGCCAAGGTCCTGAGTTTATGGTATGGTCTTAGGCGGCCCATGCTATAACTTGTTTGGCTGGTGTCGTCCTTGGTGTAGCCCTCAATGTGGAGATATAATCCAAATTGAGTTGAGCTAATACAACATATTCGATGCTTGAACCTTCACTTGAACACAATCACGTATTAAAGTTCTTGTACAAACTCAACTTGAAAAAGAAAATCGGACTATTCAAATTTGACATCATTCAACTTGACTATATTAAATAATTGACAAAAAGTGAGTTAAGCCTAACTAGGCTCTTGAGATATCAAATTGGGTATTAGCAAGTTTAAGCTTGATATTGTGTGCTACATTCATGTTTAAGTTTCACATGAACTCGTTTGTGCATTATCTAATTGATCCTTATTGTAAATTGAAAAATCTCTTTTCCAATTGGCAGGTTGCCATATATAAAAGGTGTGAATGTCACTTTTTATTTATTTTCCTTCAATGATAAATTTATATGTTATTTATATGTTAGGAGCACTTCTATGATACTTCAAATTTATCGTATAAGATTATTATGTGTCATTGCAATTAAATACAAAACGTCTTATACTATATATGATATTACAAATCGTTATAACTGTAACGTAAAACTGTTGTTAAAAAAGTGGGATCCGGTACATTTTTCACATTCCTAGAATTTAGTCCACAATGTGTAGGATTTGCACTGCAGCTTTCGTTTGCAGTTTTTTTTTTTTTTTTTTGTGTGGCTTTTTCAACCCATTTGTTCACATGTGTTGGCCACTTGCCGTTGAAGGTTGGGCCGACCGAACCGTCTCCCCCATCGAGGATTTTTTTTTTGTTATAATAAATAAGATTATTTCAATGGTATATATATATTCATCGGTGAATACGAATCTTCACCTGACTAAATCTTACTAATGCATACAAATCATCTTATCCATGAGCAACAAGACTTCATCAATAAGCCACTAATGGGTATTGACCCCTTAAAGATTTTGTAAACGGTGACTTCATAACTAAATACTAAATTGATTGTATGAATTAACCATTTAACTACTCAAATTACCTCTTGGACTATAGGTTTAAAAGAATGAAATCCGTCAATCTTTGCATACTTGCCACCTAGACTAGGACTTTAAACTAAAAAGAAAAATTCAAACAACATTTTATTTTGATTTTCTTTTTCATCTCACTTTTGCAGCTGGGTTAAACTTTTTTTCTTTTACATGTAATGATGCATCACTTTCATTTTGTAAAGTGTAAGTCAATTAATCATTATTTAAAAAATTAAGATGCGTACAACGAACTTCGGCATTTTAATTTTAGCAATTGGTATTTTGTAATCATTCACTTGAAGGAGTAAATTATACTTTTTGGTTGGTTGCAATTCATGGGGAGGGTTCGTATAAATTTCTTAGACAAGTGATGTGTAATTCTATAATAAGCTTCTTAGTGTGCAAATTTAATGTGAGAACAAGATGTGGATTTAACAAATGAGGAGTGCCAAAACAAAAACAAAAAAATTGGTTTAGAACTTGGCTTTGTGAGTATGTTAAATTGTCCAATCCAAAAACAAAAAGCATTACATTGATAGAGAATACATGTATATGAAACCCGTGTAAACCCTATAGATAGAAAGACATAAAGTTAACCACTTGGGTTCCACCCTTCTCATATAAGAATGGGGAGGTAGGGGGTTCAGATTGCCAAAGTTGGTGTGGGAACGATTTAGTTTCAAATATAGATTTTGATTTCCACGCTTTATAAAAAAGGTAAGACAAAAGTTTGAGAATGAGTATCAAAGTAGGAATAGAGTATGCTCGGCAAAAAAAAAAAAAGAGCATACTAAAGTTACTTTGTTTGGTATAAAATATTGTAAACCGAGTTAGAGTAAGAGTAGAGTAGAATAAAAAAAAAATACTAAATTTACTTTGTTTGGTATAAAACATTGTAAAATCGCTTGAATTGAGCAGACATTAATAACTTAAAATAAATTATATTTTGTGGCTCGATTTAGTATAGTGATAGAATAACAAACCCATGAATTAAGAGTGTACATTAATAAACTCTATTTTGCATAAGATTTTTTTAACCTCACCAAATAGGAAGAAAGAATGCCACGTGTTAACATTTTTTTTTACATTAACTAATATTAGAAAACTAAAATATAAAACCTGAATGGCATGCAACAGGTTAAGGAGTTCGGAAATTTGAGAAACGACGGACGCCAAAAATTAAGAAATTTCCGACATCCCCTCTTTTCCAGGAGGGATACCCAAGGTTACCCTTGGAAATACACACAATCAGACGGCTCGTGTAGTCGGACGATTTTATCATTTTCCTTCTTTTTTTCCAGAGACAATTTGACAGTTGAAATCAAGTGCCACGTTTTCTTACAATAAACTGAATTCAACGGCCACGGAGAGAACACTGGTCGGAGAAGAAAGGAAAAATGAAAAGTCAATTACACGTGAAATTTGACCATTAAATTACTTAGCACAAAATCAAAGAAGAAAATAAAAATATCTTTTAGGTAAAAAGAAAAGATAACATTAGGATAATCCTACCACCGTTTTATCTTGCTCTCTTTCTAACTTTGGCCAATTTATCTTTTCATCCGCTCATTTTCGGTAGGAATCGTCAATGTTGCTTTGTTGGATCGTCGCGGAAATTTGTCTACACTCGTCCAAGATTGCTTTTGGAACAAAATTTTGGAGAATTAAGCTTGTTAAATCTAATGAAAAGATTTACCAATGAAAAAAAAAACAAACTTAGAGGATTATATACTAAAATACCATAAATATAGGAGTTAATTGCAAAGATCAAAAGTGAAAATACAGGCAATGCCTCTTTTTCTTCATTTTCCCCCACTTCTTTGATCTTTTGGACCCCTTGATGATATTTACAAAATGACAAACATTGTCAACAAGTCATTGTCTAGAACAAGGCCTGGTCCATCTTGACATAATTGAGGATGCTTAAAGTCGTCCATGTGGCTATTGCTCATGCAAGATTCGAGATCAAGACCACTCTACTTTTGACATTTTTCTTCAATTAAAAATTTACAAGTAAATAGAGATTAATTAATATAAGAAGGATTTTTTTGGCCAAGATATTTCCCAACAATTAATTTCAAATAGGTTTTTCAGTAGTAGTCAGATGTCATTTTCTCATAGTTTCCTCAAATAAACTTTAGAAAGTGTTGTGAAAAGGATTTTTTTTTTCGCTGTTTGTGGTTTCTAATTCAATTGTTGAATTCGACGGCTCTCAATTGGTCAATTGATCTCCTAACATTGGTTCTAGTAGTAAAGCAGTTATCACATTATCTTTAATTGAGAGGAGTTGGGGGTTGAATTTTATGATTATTGATGATATGATCTCTAATCTTGATAAGGTCGATAACCCAATGTCGATTTATTTTAGATATGAGGTATGAAGATGGCCCGTTCTTCAGTCTGGCTAGAGGATTAGCAAGAGAATCGGCCCATCATTTCAGTCTTGGTTGCCCATTTGGTGGAGTTGACCCGAGACTGTTTCAATTCTAGTTGGCCCAAGATTTTGTCTGAGTAGTTGCCCAGCATCGCTTCGTGCTTGTTGACTTTTTAGGTTGCATGATTTGCAAAGGTTAGAGTCATCCATTTGATTTTGCTCTCGAACGTTGTTAATACAATATAAATCACAACAATTAGGAAAGGTTCATTATGCGGGATGACTCGATTTCTAAATAGAATCGGCATATTGCTCTGGGAGTACTAATTGTTTTCTATAGGTAGTGTTTCTCCAATTATAATAAGATGCAAAATTAAGTATACACTCTTAATGGGTTGGCACATTTCAAAAAGGGTGGCTAGTATTGATAGCTCTTCTCCATCTTTTTATCTAGGAGGAGGAGGAGGAGGAGGGGGTGATGCTATAATTTTGGAATTTGATCGTGGATGGTAGATTTAATTTGAGGTGAATACGTGTTACGATATAATGAATGAAATATCGAAAAAAGATATTACCGGTATACATGATTTCGAACCTTAATGATTGTAATTAATAGTTTTGTAACGAGCATTTGATATATCGTATTCTCTGATAATGTGATTGGGTCACTTTTTTGGAGAGTGTAGTTATCTTATTTTTGGCCATGGGCAACGACATTTCTACTTTATTGAATTTTGCATTTCAAATAGACAATATCGAGCCAGCTGGACTTAAACGAAGGGTGACTAATGGTAGAAAGTGAGAAAGAGAATGAACTTTGGTGCAAGCCAATGAAGAATATAAAGGCAATCCTAGTATGAACTTAACTTACTAATATTCTCAGTGGAAATTATTAAAATGTTACTTAGCATTTTACTTGACAAATGAATCAGACTCAACTCTTCAAAAGGTAAAAACGAAAAAATAATAATACATAAATATTATTTGGATTAATATCACGGAAAATCTTAAACCAGTACCTGTAAATAATTTACTAAAAATTATTTTTTGACCCACAAGGACCCCAAAGTGATACACTATTCCAATTTTGCCTTTCGTTTCAATCCCATCCAATTTGGCCTTAAAAAATTGGAGTGCTCCATCATCTTAAATTAAGTTGTTTTTGTGACATCCCAAATTTTCGATTATGTTTCCTTCTGATTGAATCGGGCGTTTCATTGACGTGTTTATAGGGCTATTCTCAGAACTGATCATTCTTGAGATAATTAGATTATCTGGGGAAATTATTAAGAAATTTTAAGGCAATAGACTTGAGAATTCAACCAGGAATCGACTTCTCGACCGTGTCCATCTTTAGAGGTCATTACGGCACAGTTAAAAATCAATTTGAAATCAAAGATAGACTGGATCGACAGTGATGTGTGGCTAATCGTGGGTGACACCACTAAATTAGAAAATTCATGTCGACCGGCACTAGACTGATTTTCTTATTGTTTTGGTACCATGTGTCCGTATTTGGATCCTCGGGATTTTCATGACAATCGAGAGTCGCCAATGAGTCGAGTGGGTTCATAGTGGCTCGAAGAAAATCGACCACGAGTCAATTGCACTTAAAAATATTTGAAAGTTACCCGGTAACCTAGGTCACGCTAAAAACGCGTCGAATAGAAATTAACCTCCAATTCGAGTCCGATTTCAGAAATTGAAGATTCTGTCATGTCACAATAAATTCTAGGAGCATCCAGATTTTTCTAACACCCGACACTTTTTGGGAAAAAGTCGTCGCCGAGTCATTTCTGTGCAGAAAAAGCCAGTGAATATTTTTGATAGCAAAATTGGGAAGCAAGATGGATATATGGGTGAGGAAAAATATCGAGATGGTTGATGGATGACCGATTGATTTTATGAAGGCCAATTGAGATAGAATTGAAGTGGATCAAGCCACCAATTGAAGATGATTCTTGCAAAATTCGTAACTCTCCCTTCCCCCTAGCCAAATGGACCAAAAGTGAAGTCATGAGAGGTGTTGGTGTGGATCAATAGAGGCTAAGGGATCTTACTTGGCCTAGGATGAATCTTGGAGAGCAAGATTGGAAAATATCAAGCCAAGGCCCCACCTCAACTCTATCTCATCTCTCTCATCTCTCTTATCTCTTCCCTCACCTCTATCCTCTCCATCTCTCTCACCTCTCTACCATCCAAGACCCTCTCCTCTTCATTTTCGAAGCCCTCAAGCCAACAAGAAGACCAGTAGAAGGAGCTGTAGCCGTCGCACGCCTCCACCCACGCCACCGCCGGTTTCTGCTCCAGCCGACCTTTCGTCAAAGATTCGAGTCAAAAGTGGTCTTCCCGGATGAACCAGCAAACGAGCCATATATAGACGTGAAGAGGACATCCATACCGTTCCAACAAGCCCAAAATCACCCCCAAACAGAGCCACCGTTCGTTCCGTACGGCCGCCGGAGTCCGCCGCTCGCTGGACCGTCTGGAAGCTGCCCGCCGGTACTGTTTCGCGTTTTCTTGCTATTTCGCCCCCATTTCAGCCCTTCTTTTGCCCATTCCATCCATCCACAAGATCCCCAAGACCCCCGGGAGCTGCCGGTTGCCAACCACCCACTCGCCGGAGCTCCGATCGGCCCGTTTTCGACGTTGAAGCTGCTGGTCTCCTCTTTGCAGCCCGCAAGCCAAACCGCGGTTCAGCCCATTGGGATTCAGCCCAACTTCAGCCCATTGAGTCTTCAGCCAAAGATTCCAACAAAATCAATTTCAGCCCAAGAAGACAACAGCCCATATTCAATTGAATTGAAGCCCAAGTGAAGTTTAGTTAATTTCAGCCCACAATTTGAAGCCCAAGTTAGTTCAGTCTAGAATTTTAGCAAGCCCAACTCAATTTGGGTCCAGCCCAAAAGCAAGAACAAATCTCAATTGGGCCGAGATTTGTTGGGCCAAGCTTAAGGCCCAGCCTAAGCCCGCTGGTGTCGCCGAAAACCCGATTTCGGCCACTCTCGCATCGCCGTTGCGGTGATTCGGTCTCCGCTTTTGCCAAGTGAGTTTTACTCACTAATGCTTTCTTAGTTTGTTAATTATACTTAGGGTTGGTTAGATTTAATTAAATGCAATTAGGTGGTTAGATTAGTTTAGATAAATTAAATTAGAGACTTAATGATGCATGTTAGGTAGTTAGAAATAGACATTAGCAAGTAGACATGTTCTATTATTTATTGAACGGGTCTCGGTAATTTTTCGGGCTCGTCTTGGCTTCCAATAAGGCATTATGGGCATAAATTGGATTTTTAATAATTATTTATTTAATTTTCGAAATTAATTATTTAATTAATTATTTTCTGGAAATTCAACCGGGATGGCCGGTGACCGGAATTTTGTGCTGATTGTTGTGGTGCAGTCCGTTTATTTAATTGAGCTTTAATTTATATAGAATGGATTTAAATTGTGAAATTTGAGGATTTGTCCTATATTGTTTGTTATTAAATATTTGATTGGTAGATGACCGAATATGGGTATATAGCGCCAGTACGTTGATGGGCTATATAGTAGAGAGAATGGTGAGAGATTACTGAGAATGTTATTGGCTGAGACCAATCAGGTACGATGTTATTGAACACACGTGGTTCGGTGATCGGAAGTATCACTAGCGAAAACGGCGCCTTAAAGAACGCACGTAAATGACTTATAGACAAACATGGTTCGGTGATTAAGGAAATATCACTGGTAAAAACGACGCCTTAAAGAACTCACGATGTTGTCTATTGCCGATGTCACCTTGGCGAAAACGGCGCCCTAGAAAGGACACGTGGTTCAGTGATCGAGGATATCACTGGTAAAAACGGCGCCTTAAAGAACGCACGGTGTCGGTGATCGATATGTCATTGGTGAAAACGACGCCCGAGAAACACATGTGATTTGGTGAAGGAGTATACCATTAGAGAATTATGGTGTGAGTGGAAATGACCTAGAAATGGTCCAATTGACATGTAATCGACTATGTCGATTTGATCGATGCTTTAATCAGTGATGTGATTGTTGAGTACCTATTAAACTGTACTAATTTTCAGATGGAATCTGAGGCCAAGGTAAGTCCTCTGACCTGTACGTGTTTAGGCAGCCCATAGTGTATTGGCTTACTAATCGAGTCTTAGGGGGTAGAACTCGCTGGGACGTGGTCTCATTGGTTATTGAATAACCATTTCAGGACCCTGAGGAGGAGCTGAGGAAGAGGAACCTGAGGAGGAGAAAGATTTTTGAAGAAGAAGGTGATCCAGAGAGGGATCTTGAGTACAACCCGGGTGTGGATCGAGATCCCATCCCTTTTGTGAACCCTGTCTTAGTGTAGATAGGTGTGAGACCTTTATGCTGTAAGTAGTATTGTAAATATACTATAAGTTGTGCTGTTAATAAAAGTGTGGTTGTGAATTTCAATATGAAAAAAATGGCCTGCTTTTCTATCCCATTGTTTTATTGTCTGGGGATTCTTAAGTGCTTCCGCATGCGCATAACAAAATGAAAGGATCGGCGATACATAATCCTGGGATATCGCACTTTAAAATCGACCAAGGCAAGGGATGGGCGCATGCTCGAGGATCGGGGCGTGACAGTTTTGGACTTTCAAAAGTTCTTAAAATAAGTTCTGATATTTGGTAACACAATTTCAAAGACTTTAGCGAAAAGTCCTGCTTTGAAATGCTTGAAGCTTGAGGCAAGCCTCCCCTTAGCTTTAGTTTTTTCCGAATGCAAGTTCAAGAGTTTAATGAATTTTTTTTCTTACAATCTTACCATCATTAATATATTTGTAATAATGTTTTGTCCCTCAACCATGTTTAGGAGAGAGAAAGCCATGGTTGGTCATGGCTAGGAAGCTTCATGAAGGAGGCCAGGTTAACGGACACCGACAAAGCTTCATTGAAGGTTGCATGATTCCGAGGAGCTTTGCGAGGGTTGCTTGATGCTAGATTTAGCTTGTCGAGGGTTGAGCATGGTGTTGCCTAGTCGTGTGGCTCCGACATTCCGCCACTTGAGGTCATGGGACACTGGCATTTAGTGTTGTGTCACCTAGGGTCAAGCGAGACCAGTGTCACATCTCCAAGGTTTGGTTGACCTCAGCAGCATATTGCCTAGGGTCGCACAAGGTCAGCACTGGTCCTCTGTTGTGCCACCTGCTTGTGCTTTCATATGTACCTCTATAAGTTCCTTCGTTCTCCCTTTTTAATTTTTTTTTCCTCATTCTAAAAATTGCTTTGAAATACTTACCGTTTGCTTTTCATGAATATCCTTGAAGTCAATCTCCTTTGCTAAAATGCAACGTTTCTCATACGCCAGAGCTGTCCCTTTATACCAATCCAATGCATGCTGCCGAGTAACAACATGGGAATCAACTAAATTTCCCTGTATAGACCTCTTGATCTTTGAGACAATTCGAACATCACTTTCCTAAAGATATAGATTATACTAGATTTAGCAAAACTTACTATCTCAGAATATTGAATTATGAAATATCGGCATCATTAATTGGAATTGGATTAAGAGAGGCGACAGGGGCCCATCTAGTAAATTACACGGCGCAACTTGGAAGACCATGGCCATTTCAACGAGCATCCTCTTAATTTTTGGGTTAACGCACTCTGCACTAAAAATCATAAAGAATCAGAGGCCAAAAAAGAAAAATATTCCCCAATCATGTCAGTAGCATAGTGTGAAACCTCTGTTTTATAATGATCTTGAATTCTAATTGAAGGAGCAGACGCTTGCAAATCTCTAGTGGAGGTCCAGAAAAGGGAAAAGCAAAGACATTGAACCCAAAGTCTCACCGTAGTTAAGACTGTCTTATCTTCTTTGTTAAAGGTGATGAGCTTTCCTCTGCATCTGTTTCAATTGGAGTTTCTTCCTCAGGTTCTATTGAATTATCTTCTTCCGAGTCTTCTCAGAAAACGTTCACATTGCTTCCATCAGCTGGTGGTGCTGGGAACACCACCCTCGGATCATCCTCCTTTTGTTCACACATTAGATGGAATCCACGCTTCTTTATGCTTCCCTGTTCTACTTTAAAGCAAACTTGGAAATAGCTGCAATCATTTTGCAAAAGATTCTTCACTCCAAGCAGAGAGTAGTGTGAATCATAATAAATCCACACATGGTCAGATTCTATTGACGAAAGTTTTTTATCCCAAGTCATCGCGTTTTGGCCATTAACAAGTACTGTGAAATTACATAAAACGTCGACAACTTTTCCTTCCTTTGGGCTAAGAACAACACAGAATGCTAGTCCTTTAATCTCATCATACAAGTCCCGTGGAATCATGAATATGGAATCCTCTTCACAGGGTTGAATCCATTTAGGCATCTCTCTTCCACTTATAATAACGTCGAGCCAGCTCCTCTGTCACACAGAGGGTACGCATATCAAGCATTTAAGTTTGTTGATGGATTTGCAATTAGGTGCTAATAGCTCATAAATATTTGATGGAAGCTAAGGAATCTCTTGTAGTAGCTCGCATCCCTCAACCTGCTATAGCCTCAAATGATAGAGCTTGTTGATGCATGTCGGCAAATGAGTAAACTTGTTATATGAAAGGTTTAGGATCTGCAATTCGGGAAAACTGGAAGTACTCTCAAGGAACTCTACTTCTGATAGATTGCAGCCCTTAAGTCCTAGGTAGGATAGTCTTTCGAATCCCATAAGGCCATCAGGATCAATTGAATCCTCCATGTTTTTTGGAAACGTGATTAAATTCGAGCAGTCAGAAAGATCCAAATACTCGAGATTTTTCAATTTATAAATGACCGGTGGAAGCCTCACGAGGTCTTTGCAAAATGCTAAACACAACTCACTCATAGAGACAAGATTTTGAATTTATGCAGGGAGTTCTTTAATAGCTGTCCCCTCTAGATAAACTTTTTCCAAATCTTCCATCTTTCTGTCAATATCTGGGAACTTCTCAAGTTTAGAGCAATCAGAGAGATGAAGGAATTTAAGAGATTCATTCCTCAGTGTGTTAGGAAAATTACTAACATTGGAACACGATTCTAGTGACAAAACTTCTAGCTTGACAAGATTTCCAACGGATGGGTGAACCTCCACCAAGCTCTCACACCCATTAAGAATCAATTTCTCCATATTTGGAGCCGATGATAGGTCGCAAATACTAACTAGGGACTTGCATTCACTAAAATTGATGGACTTCAGCTTTCCAAAATTCTGCAAAAACATACTAGTGAAGTCATTAAACTCTGCAAAAAAAATAAAAATTATAGCTATAAAAACGAAAAGCTAATCATCATAATGGCTTACATGAAAGATGCCCCCTAATTGTTTGATATGACTTTTCGGGACCTCGAGTAAATGAGAAATTAGCCACATCATCCATATCGACTCCTTTGCGAAATAATAAACATGAAGTCAAGTCAACGAGAATTCCACATATTCTAGGAATCCCACATGTTTTGGGAGTTTTTGCAAGGATTTGCAATTAGGTGCTAATAGCTCATAAATATTTGATGGAAGCTGAGGAATCTCTTGTAGTAGCTCGCATCCCTCAACCTGCTATAGCCTCAAACGATAGAGCTTGTTGATGCATGTCGGCAAATGAGTAAACTTGTTATATGAAAGGTTTAGGATTTGCAATTCGGGAAAACTGGACGTACTCTCAAGGAACTCTACTTCTGATAGATTGCAGCCCTTAAGTCCTAGGTAGGATAGTCTTTCGAATCCCATAAGGCCATCAGGATCAATTGAATCCTCCATGTTTTTTGGAAACGTGATTAAATTCGAGCAGTCAGAAAGATCCAAATACTCGAGATTTTTCAATTTATAAATGACCGGTGGAAGCCTCACGAGGTCTTTGCAAAATGCTAAACACAACTCACTCATAGAGACAAGATTTTGAATTGATGCAGGGAGTTCTTTAATAGCTGTCCCCTCTAGATAAACTTTTTCCAAATCTTCCATCTTTCCGTCAATATCTGGGAACTTCTCAAGTTTAGAGCAATCAGAGAGATGAAGGAATTTAAGAGATTCATTCCTCAGTGTGTTAGGAAAATTACTAACATTGGAACACGATTCTAGTGACAAAACTTCTAGCTTGACAAGATTTCCAACGGATGGGTGAACCTCCACCAAGCTCTCACACCCATTAAGAATCAATTTCTCCATATTTGGAGCCGATGATAGGTCGCAAATACTAACCAGGGACTTGCATTCACTGAAATTGATGGACTTCAGCTTTCCAAAATTCTACAAAAACATACTAGTGAAGTCATTAAACTCTGCAAAATAAAATTATAGCTATAAAAACAAAAAGCTAATCATCATAATGGCTTACATGAAAGTTGCCCCCTAATTGTTTGATATGACTTTTCGGGACATCGAGGCTCACAAGTTTATTTCGACCAAAGCCAAATTCTAGATTTGGGGCATTGGACCATTCAAGCCATCTTAGCTCGTTAGGGAGACGAACTTGAGCTTGTGAAGAGATATGCACTCCAAGCAAAATGAGTATTCTCAACTTTTTCATTTTTGTGAAAGCATCAAGATTGATGATTATTGCTTCTGGTGGGGGCAAGTCCACTACCATGGCTTCTGGTGGGCGCAAGTCCAATACTATGGCCTTTACTGCATCCGTCCCCTATCCATAACAGAGCAAATTCAGTTGTCAGACAAAATTTTCAGTAAAGATTTATGTTAAGACTATTCAAATTAGAGTAATGTAAATCGAAATGTAGCAAAACTGACATAAACAACTTTTACCATATTATAACAAAAAACGTCCTCAACATCTTCCAAAAGCCATAATCTGCTGCGTTTCCCAGGATCATCGCGACATTCTTGTTTAACAATATCCATACCCATCAACTGAACCAAATCATGCATTTGCAGGGAACCATCCTCATTTTTTTTTTATCAAGGATCTCTCAATGAGAATTTCTATTCCTATGATTGTCTCGAAACCACAGCTGTCAAGTACTTCCTGGATGTATTCTATTCTCTCTCCCTTAAAGAAACAAGCAATATCGAGGAAAATCTCCCTCTCGTCATTGTCCAATCCATCAAAGCTTGTCTTGAGAACTTGATTAATAGTTTGGTTAGGACTTTCGGAGAGCCTATGCAATGCACTTTCCCATGCAGCTTCATTTCTTCCACATAAGAATGAGCCCAAGACTTCGAGGGCTAACGGAAGGCCGTCACAATGATGTAGTGCTCTATCTATGAGATCCATTTTTATTTCAACACTCTTGCTCTCTGGGAAAGCATGCAGACAAAACAGGTCTCGTGCTTCACAAGATCCTAAAGTTTGAATTCTATGCACACGATTTATGCCATGAGAAGTCAGCAATTGTTTATTTCTTGTTGTAACAATGATTATACTTCCTTTTCCAAACCAATTGCCTTTTCCAGCTAATGCATTCACTTGATTCATATGGTCAACATCATCAAGAACCGGGAGAACCTTCTTGCAACATAGTCTTTCTTGTATCAAACTAATTCCTCTAGCGACACTGTAGACCGTTAAAGGATGAACCGGGATCTCAGATAGAAGATCCTTTTATAAAGTAACAAGACCACTGCTTTGGCGTGATTTTTCTCTAACTTGCTCCAAAAAACTACAAACCTGAAATTGTCTCATCATAGCATTATATAGGGCCTTGGCAATTGTTGTCTTCCCCATGCCTCCAGGTCCCCATAGACCTATCATCAGAACATCATCATCAGCCGACTTTTTCTGTGACAACCATATCAGTTCTTGAACTCGAGAATCTATTCCGACCGGATACTTAGCGACATGTAAGGGTGTTCGGTTGAGACGAATCGATAGTTCCTTCACAATGCATTGTATGAGATCCGCTTCGTCTCTGATAAGCACTCAAAAGAAAGAAAAAACCGTTTTAGCATTTCAAAGCCATAGCAGGAATTCAACCTCTGACGTGATAAGGAAAATTTCATAAGAAGATAAGCAAATAATAAGATGCAAAGTGGGTGAACCTGTGCCAACATCTACGCGAAGAAAATTACAAACAACCTGAATCTGAAGACAATAATGACTCAGGCACTATGAATCGCACTATTGATGTTTGATAATTCTCATTATCCACGCAGCAAGAATCAATTCAAAGAATCTACTAGCTTTGGTTATTTGACTTTTGTGTCCAATGTCTAATTTATCTCCACTTTGTATCTTCAATTGGAAGATCCAAAAAAGAGCATGCAATTTGATATCTAACAGACAATCACAAGCTAACAATCACAAAACACCATTGTCACATTTGTGCGTACCTGTCATTCAACTCCCACCCAGACAAGCTACCGGCTTCAGAGAGAGCCTTCTTCCATCTCTTCATTTTCTTTGAATCCTTGCCGAACTTGTACTCATGGTTATCCATAGCTCTCTTATAACTCTCTCTCCCCTCTCTCACTTCTATGGGTTCCACTTTGTAAAACACGGGACCACCATCAGGTCGTTTTGCTCCTTGCATTCCATGATTTTCAAGAGCTCTTCCAAACACCAAGGCGAGGAGGCATAGTCCTCGGAGAAAATGATGATCGCGATGCGTGATTCCTCGATCGCCCTCACGAGCGTCGGCGATATTTCCTCTCCTTTCCTAAGCTCCTCGCTATCCACAAAAGTGTATATTCCATTCTGGTCCAGAGCGACGTAGAGATGACTGAGGAAGCCGTGGCGGACATCTGTTCCTCTGAAACTGAGGAACACATGGTAATAATTCCTTATCACATTCGAAGAAACAGCCATTAGAAGAGCTGATGGTACATGTGCTTCCGTAGAATGCGAAGCATCGGAACAGAGAGTCTTGCTACGAAAATCAAGGGCTGAAGGCTGAAGCAGAGTCGGCTTTGCTCTCGGAGAGGTTGGGCGGCCTCTGACCCGGCGTTGCCCTTCCCCGATCGGCAGCGAAGTCGACGATCTCTTCCTCTTGCTCTGGCTCTCACTCTCTCTCGCTTCAAAGGAACAAGCGCTCTCAGCCTGTTCCATTCTCAGGAAAATATTGGACCGAACTCAGGGTAATTTGGCTCGTGAAGACGTTTTCAGCTTTCGATTTCAGATAAATATGCTGCTTATGCGCGGCGGAGAGGGTGTGGAGGGCGACATCGACGTGATCGACAAACGAATCTGGAACGACGAAGGGTAGGCCAAGGACTCGAAAGACAAAAGCAGCCACTAGGGTTTATAAATCTGGCAGTGAGGTCTCGGGTCCGGCCCACGCACTAACCTGTTCGGCCGGTGTCCTTTAGTCCACGCGCAAGGACGCGCAAGGAGGACGCGCAAATCCTACGCCTAGTCCTCGAGATAGAAGGATAATCACATAGCGACGAGCTGATGCAGTGTCAAGCTCGACTCACATGTTTGATCGCTCAAAACTTCACTCGAACTTAGCTTAATCAAGAATTGAATTTCTTGCTTGAACTCAATTGAAAAAGAAAATTGAAGTATTCAAAAGTTGCGCCTGAATTAATTTAAATGGATTGGGCTTGAAATTTCATATAAATAATTTACAAAAAGAAAAATTCAATTAAACTTGTAAAACTATTGAGCCAAGAAATAACAAGTTGAAGTTCGATATCATGTGGCACATTCATGTTTAAGTTTCACCTAATCTCGATTTTGGTATATTGTAAATTTTATTTTTTGTGAAACAATGAACCCTCCCCTATGCCTAGCGAGAGGCATCCACAATATTGTTGGCCCTGTGAAGAAAATAAAATTAAAATTAAAAATTTTAAAAATTGTCTATATTAGTATTAACACCTGGATTTTAGTTGACACCTAAAAAATTGTTCTAGTCTCAAGCTTCTAGAAAGAAAATTAACATATAATAGGCCATTGAAATGGCTTTTTAAAATAAACTACCAAGTATTGAAAGCATCCAAGAAAAAGTATGGGTGATGAAAAACTCGATACAAGTCGGGCAAAAAATAAACATGGCCTCGTTATTAAGTCTCAGGACATGAATCCCCATAAGCTAAACACGATGTTAAGTCGGGCAAAGAATATATAATGTCTTCTTATTTAACCTTGGGACATGAACCCCCATAAGCTTGAGACCATATGCTAATCCTAAACCTAATTCTATTTATTTTACGATGGTGAAGCTAATTTAAGCTATTATGACCAATCATTTAGGATGTAGTTCTAAGTATAATCAGGCTTTTATTAACTAGAACCTAAACTAACTTACTTCTTGAAACCTAAGTTTATTAATCCAAGCTAGCCTGTTATAACTAAGCTAGGCTAATCTAATTAGGTGTCTCCGGACCACTGTAGACCGCCACCCTTGGCTCCTCCTCGGCTGTTGGGTCGTCAGGAACCAAGCTCTAGCCCTCATCATTGTATCACTTTGCTCGTGGAGTATGACTCACGCAATGGAGCGAAGACCAAAGATAGATTCCCCCACTACCGCGTACTATCACAGTCAGGTCAATAAAGTAGAGATTCTTGCCCGATCCCCATTCATCTGTCGAGCTTCTTTTTGACTTTCGTCTTCTTTTTGCGTAAACCGCGGAAAGCAGCAATTAGAGCCACTATTCGAAAATGATCGTCCACATTCTCACAACCAAAGTTTCTTTTCTCCCAGGTTACCTTTGGGACTTTCCTCGTTCCCTCCCTTCCGAATGAATATCCCACGCACCAGTTCTGGGAAATTTCTTGTTCCACTTCCTTGAATTTTGCTTTTTGGATAGAGGACGACTTGAGGTAAACCAAGGGTCGATAAGGGATGGAAAGTGAGAAAGAGAATGAACTTTAGCGCAAGCCAATGAAGAATGTAAACACTATCCTAGTATAAACGTGACTTTACCAATATTCTTTGAGGGAATTACTTGGCATTTTCACATGCCAAATGAAAAGGAATTTGACTCTTCCAAAGGAGGAGAAGAAAAGAAAGTAGCAAATTGCTTGAACATATTTACCTAAATGATGTTTCAACCCACTATTGCCTCAGATTTACTATCTGTTATAATTCCGTGCAATCTTGCCATTATAATTTTTCTAACGAGACTAATGATATTTGCGATGCATGATGACCATATCACCATTTTTTCATTGGAGACCCATGTAAAATTGGAGAAAGTTGAATCTACCCCACTTATCTCTACTATTGTTGAGTCAAAATTGCAAATGGCAATATTTTTTTTGTTTGGTCCAAACATATCGCAATTTAGAATTCCATACAAGTGAGATCGGTAGACCTATAAAAACTTGCTAGGCTCTTAGTCTATAGAAAATCTTGCCCCGTGGGGATTACGCACAAATTGCCTAATACTCTCCTTCCACGTAGGAAAATAATTATTTCATATGATTACAAAGCCGCCAGAGCAATCTTCTCTGCGACATGCAGAGCTTCCCTCTACCGAAAATGGTAGCTTTAACCAATTCCCAAACCCTAATTACCCAATTCCCCTCCTAAACGGTTACCCTTTCCTTCTTATGCCCTCCGTCTTCGTTTTTTTTTTTGCTCCTTCGTAAATATCGGGTGTACTTTCGGGAGACTCCATATCGTGCGTTCCTTTTGGTGGCGATGTCCCTCTTTTCGGAGTATCCGCGGTCCTTGCTGAGTTTCGGTATGGTTCAATTACCAATCTACGACTTGCTGTGTTAATATCCTTCTGTTTCTTTTGCGTGGGATATCGGCGGCTTTTGCATGTTCGAATCTGCCATCTCTCAAGCTCTTACTGTCGTCTCCTCTACGTCTGTTTGGCTCAACATAGAAGTCGGTGGACTTGGGCCTTTTAATTTCACCATCAACGACTCACTGGTAGAGTGCCCATTCCCTGCACTTTTGCCTGTTTTTCCTATTTCGGCATTGCTGCAATGGACAATCACGAACAGGATGAAACTTCGCGCCTTGCTGCTCTCTGTCATAGATTGGGTAGATTATGGTATGAGCAGGATATTGATATATGGGAAGAATCGCCACCTCTAGAGAAAATAGAAGAGTGTAAGCGGATATTAATTCGGAAGATAATCTCCAATACCTCTGTTAATGTTCAAGCATTTCAGAATACAATGCGACGCGCTTGGCGTACTAATCAAGTAGAGATCACTCAACCAGAAACGGGTATGTTCGTGGCAAAGTTTGAACTCGACAGTGAAAAACAGAGGGTTCAAGATGGGGGGCCATGGCTGTTCTCTAGTAATCTAGTCATATTCCAGCCTTGGAAGCCAAATACACCTCTCTCATGCTATGATTTTTCTAAATGTGCAATATGGGTCCAAGTTATTGGCCTCCAAATTGAATGGTGCACAGATATTATGTTAGCAAAGGCTATAAAGCGCATTGGGCGCATGCTGGAAGTCAAAATTGACACTAAAGACAGTCAGACCTTAAAGATGGGTCGTGTTAGAGTTGAACTAAACCTAAGCGATCCTCTGCAACCAGGCCAACTTATTCGCATTGGTGGCAAAGCCTTTTGGCTAGATTTCCGCTATGAAAGGCTCCCTCACTTTTGTTACTCTTGCGGACACATAGGCCACTATGCAATGTATTGTAAAGACATACCTTTTACTGAAGCAAAGCTGGCTGGTACGGAACAAATGGCTTTTGGCAACTGGGTGCGGGCAGAAGCCCAGGAATATATCTTGACTGAAGTTGTCCCTGAAACCCCACCGGCCTTTGCTACCACTGTCCCTGCTCTGCCTCCTCCTGTAGTACCAGCACCCACAACAGGTAATCATGACAGGCTCGACAAGGAGAAATCAATCACTACTTACCTGATTCCTGTCGCAACTAAAATGAAAGGTATTCAGGAGCCTGCCCCTGCCATAGTAAGATTAACCTCAACCACACCTCAGGATCCCCTATTGGACATGCCATGACACCTTCCTTTGATGGAACATATGGCAGTGTCAACTCTGGCAGCAGATCCTCCTCGAAACAAAGCTACCTCAGGTGACGGTTTCTATCCGACAACTACAAAGTAGCAGGGTACTAAACAGAAAACTTAAGCTGCAGAGAAACTCAAAAAACTCAGGCCTTCCCACCTAATCACTAAATCAGGAACAACAAAGAAACTCAAGAGGTACAACAATTATGAACTGAGCTCCCAGGTTTCTGACTACGTGGAAGACAACCAATTGCTGGATGCTCCTGTCCTCATGGCTGATGAAGTCAGCAAATGGGCTGAGATGGCTTGCCCGGAAAAGCCATTGGTAGCAAAATGAAACTCCTATGTTAGAACTGTCAGGGACTTGGCTCACCCCTGACAGTTCAAGCCCTAAAGGCCCTAGTGGTCAAAGAGAAGCCAGACGTGGTTTTTTTGATGGAAACAAAGAATACAGAGCATGCTATCTCACGTATTCAGAACCGGCTCCGGTATTCTCAGTCCTATGTACTAAATCCAGATGGCATTGCAGGGGGATTAACACTGTTTTGGCAATCTAATATATCTATGAAGGTGGAATTAGTAACTCCAGACTTCCTTGATACTATCTGTACAAAACAAGGGGAAAGGAATACCTATGCGGCTTACCTATGTCCATGCACCGGCAACTCTTCATTTGCGACGACCTTTATGGACAGCCCTTTGAAGGATTGCAGCAACTAACTCCTTGCCTTGGGTGTGTGCGGGCGACTTCAATGAAATTACCTACCATGGGAGAAAATAGGTAAGCGACCCCCTGATTTTTCTCGTATGCATTCTTTTCGCGAAGTCCTTCATGATTGCGCACTGCTGGATCTTGAAAGCAAAGGATGCGCGTTTATCTGGATGAATCACCGTGAGGGGGAAGAGTTGGTGAAAGAGAGATTGGATCGGGTACTCTGCAATTGGAACTGGAGAATCTTGTTTCCAGCTATTGAAGTAGTTGCTTTACCTGCTGTAAGGTCGGATCACAGTCCCCTAGTGTTAAATACAGAGGTCAGACAACATCTTTCAGGCAAGGCATTCAAGTTTGAAACTTATTGGTTAGAGGAACATACCTGCCGAGAAGTCATTGCACAAGCCTGGTCAACTGTTCCAGGCAAGGGTCCGAGCCTACATCATCAATTAACTACGGTTAGACTGGCCCTTTTGCGGTGGAGTAAAGCAACTTTCTCCCAAGCCAAAGAACAGATTGAACACTTGCAGCAACAGTTACAAAGCTTGACCAATCGGACAAATCCTTCAAATGATAACAAGCAGGCTCAAGAGTTGAAAGCTAAGCTACAAAAAGCATGGAAGCAGGAGGAACAATACTGGGCTATGTGATCTAGGATAAATTGGCTTCGGTGGGGGTGATAAAAATACGAAATTCTTTCACGCAACAACCATTCAACACAGAAATAGAAACAAAATCAGAATGTTGCTAGATGATAATCAACAATGGGTTAGTGATGTCCGCCATCTCCAAGACATGACATGGGATTTCTTTTCAAAGCTCTACCAAACGGAAGGATCTCGTGCTTACGACCCAATCCTAGAGAAGTGTGAAAGAGTGGTCACGGCTGAGATGAACATGCAACTAATCTCCAACATTACTCGAGAGGAAGTCAAACGGGCAGCTTTTCAATTGGGGAAAACTCAAGCCCCAAGTCCTGATGGCTTTAACGGCCTTTTTTATCAACATCACTGGGACATACTGGAAGATCAGGTATATTCTACGGTGCAACAATTTTTGCAATCTGGTGTCTTACCCCCGGAGCTAAACCGTACCAACCTGACACTTGTGCCTAAAGTCCCTAGCCCTGAGTGCTTAGATCAGTACCATCCCATTAGCCTTTGCAATTACGCGTACAAAATAATTTCTAAGCTGCTTGCCAACCGATTGAAACCTCTTCTTCCTGATCTTATTTCAGTAGAACAAAGTGCGTTTGTTAGTGGCCGTCAAATACAGGACAATATTTTAATTGTACAGGAAGTCCTACATCAACTAAAGACGAGACGCCGCAAGCGCAAGTTTCAGGGAATTGTCAAAATGGACATGAAAAAGGCCTATGATCGTATTGAATGGGATTTTCTCAGGAATTATTTCCTCAGGATAGGCTTTCATCCCACTTGGGTACAATGGGTTCTGCAATGCGTCACTACAGCTTCCATTAGTGTAAAATTCAATGGGGGACAACTAAACTATTTCCACCCAACATGTGGACTTCGTCAGGGAGATCCTCTATCCCCTTACTTGTTTATCCTAATAGCAAATGTGTTGACTACGCTAATCCACCAGGCTGTCTAGATAGGAAACTTAAAAGGAATTCAGCTAAATAGGTGGTGTCCCACTCTGACTCATTTGTTCTTTGCTGATGATGCTATATTTTTTATTGATGGATCCATACTGGAATGCCAAGAATTGGCCAACATCCTTAATCAGTATTGTTTAGCTACGGGACAGGCCATCAACCGCAATAAGTCTGGCATCTTTCTTAGCAAGGACTGCCCTCATGTTCTAAAGGAGAGATTGGCTCAGGAACTCATAATACCAGTGCTCGACAAAACAGGTAAATACCTTGGTATCCCGTCGGACTGGGGCAAATCTAAATGTGAAATGTTTGCATGGATTCTGGCGAAAGTCAATGCCAAGCTTGATGGATGGAAAGAAAACCTAATTTCAAAAGGTGACAAGGAGGTCCTAATCAAGAGCGTGGTACAAGCGAGCCCCCAACATGCCATGTCAATTTTCAAAATTTCTATTTCGCTTTGCAAAAGTATTGAGAAAAAGGTAGCGCGATTTTGGTGGCAAACTGATGGTAGAAGATCAAGCATCCATTGGCAGAATTGGGAAGTACTAAAGACAGGGAAAGACTTAGGTGGCCTAGGTTTTCGAGACCTTGTTGACTTTAATAGAGCTATGTTGGGAAAACAGGCCTGGCGACTATTGCAACAACCTACTTCATTATGGGCTACTCTTTTTAAAGGTCTATATTTCCATTCCCAAGATTTCTTAAAGGCATCAATAGGTTCTAAACCTTCTTGGGGTTGGCAGAGCCTCCTAGCAGGACGGGACACTCTTCTATCAAAACTTCGATGGTCCGTTGGAGATGGCACTAACATCAATATTCGAGAAGACTGCTGGCTTCCTACAGGTAAAATCATCGGTACAGCATCAGTAGATGAACCAGCACTAGTTGCTGACTTGATCATCCCAAATACTAATCTTTGGAACCGGCCTTTAATTGAACACATCTTTGATAATGATACTGTTACTGAAATCCTTTAGCTCACTATCCGCCCTCAGTTCATGACAGATCGGCTCATTTGGCCTTGCACAGCTACTGGTCAGTATAGTGTAAAGAGTGCCTATTGGTTACTACGCAATAGCTGCAGTCCTAATAATCCTGACCGAGCCTCTTCCTCATATAACCCACCTCAGAATATGTGGAAAACGCTCTGGAAGCTCCCCATCCCCCCAAACTAAAATACTTTCTATGGTCTATATATCATAATGCCTTGCCTACTAAACAAAATCTCTTCCGCCGGAACATTATTGCCGATCCTCTTTGTTCCCTATGCTCTGCTCGACAACCAGAAACACTGGAACATCTATTCCTATTGTGCCCGTGGACATTGCAAGTCTGGTCGCATACTCAGATCAATATAGCAATCTCTCCTATAGAAATCCACAGAATAGAAGAATGGCTATCTACTCACTTAGCTGCAAGGAAAAAGGTACCTGATATGGCGCTTCTCGTGCACATCTTATGGCAGATATGGAAGGCGCGCAATCGCTTCATATTCTGCCAGCAGTCTCCCGACCCGAATCACATTGTTCAAACAGCTGCTGCAGACGCTCGAATGGGCTGTGATGTCTCGTCTCCTGTTGTCTCAACTACTGATCGGGATACAGGCTCAACCTACAGAGTCCTCAACTCCGACGTGGCAGGTCAGCTTCCTTTCTCACCGGCTCTGCATCCAAATCGAGCCATGAATCCTTCCCCAGCTGGACAGAATCTATCAGTCCTACCTCCTGTTCCTGCGTCAGCAACGGATTCGGTCCACCACAATGCCGTAATATCGATTCAAGCCCGGATCGACCGATTGTTAAGCCGCGAGCTCAACCCTAAATCTTCAGGTCAGCCAACTGACCAACTGGTTCCGAATATCAGTCACGCAGCCCATTCTCTCCCAGGCAGCACGGCGAGATCACTCGCTCGAAATGGCAACGCTGAATCGACTCCTCCTCAGCCGATTAGCACAGTGCACATGAGTACTGATTTTGCCACGATTTGGACGCCCCCTGACCAAGGAGTCTTGAAAATTAATCTTGATGGGGCTTTTCAACCGGGCAGCATCACTGGATCGGTAGCCTATATCTGCCGCGATTACAACGGACAGCTCATTGCTGGGTTTACCAAAACGGTCCCTGCTCGCTCGGCTTTGGAGGCAGAAATCCAGGCGTTGACAACCGCTTTGCAACACCTGAAGAACGACAACCAGGTGGAGACTTCTTTGATATTTGAGACCGACTGTCTTGCTCTGGTACAGGCACTGAAGGAACCTGAGACGTCCCCATGGCCAGTCAAACCTTTGATCGCCGAAGCCATTGCACTTCTGCTCTGTTTCACGAATGCTTCCATTAGGTTTTGCAGGAGAACGGCAAACGCAGCCGCTGACTGGGCCGCTCGGACCCAAAACACTGGGCTTATGGCTTCTGATTGGGCTTCCTCCCCTCCTCCTACTTTGTTAACAATTCTCACTCGGGATGTTTGTTTAGCCGGTTGTACTAACTGCTATCACTAATGAAATGTGGCTTTCTCGACCAAAAAAAAAAAAAAATCTCCAACAAAGCCAATCCGAAGCCCTATGTCGATCCGAGCTTGGCTAGTAAGCTGAAAGCCTTACCAAAGGAGCTTGATAAGTGGAGTAAAAAGGCATTCCCAAATAATTCAAAGAAAATTACTGAACTAAAAGGGGAACTCTAGCATTTAGCTAATGCACAAAATCTGAATTTTGCAATAAACAGGGTGAAACAATTAACAGAACAAATCGAGTTGTGTTGGAGACGAGGAGATGTATTGGGGATTGCGTTCTAGAATTAATTGATTGAAATGGGGGATAAAAATACTAAGTATTTTCATGCTATGACAATACAAAGGTGGAAGAGGAATAGAATTTCAGCATTGAGAAAGTCAGTTGGACTCAGAAGCCTAGAGAACTACAGAAGATGATGACAGAATTCTTTAAGGAGTTATACAGCACCGTGGGCACATAATGTGCCGGTGTGATAAATTACAAGGAACAACTTGGAAAACCATGGCCATTCAACGTGTCCTCATCATTTTTGGGTTAGTGCACCCTGCATCACAAATCATAAAGAAACAGAGGCAAAAAGAAAAAAAAGAAAAAGAAAAAATTGTTCCTCAATCATGTCAGTAGCATGATGCGAAACCACTGTTTTATAATGATTTTGAATTCTAGTTGAAGGAGCAGACACTTACAAATATCTAGTAGGGACCCAAAAAAGAAAAGCAAAAGTCATTGCAACCCCCAGTCTCGCCATAGTTTTAGACGTCTTATCGTCTTCGTTAAAAGTGACAAGCCCTCCCCATCTCTTTCAACCGGACTGGTCCATTGAAAATTGTCTTTCGAGCATCTTTCCCTTGAAAATTCCAATTTGTTTCTATCAGTTGATGGTGCTGGGAACACCACCCTCAGATCATCCTCCTGTTTCTCGCATAGTAGACGGAATCCACGCTTCTTTATGCTTCCTTCCTCTACTCTGAGGCAAACTTGGAAATGGTTCCAATCCTTTAGCAGTCTATCCTTCAAACTCTTTAACCAACAACTAAGCCACACATGGTCAGATTCCATCGCAAAAAAATATCTCGTGCTCTCTGTCACCCTTTGGCCATTAACAAGTATCGTGATACCACATGAACAACGGACCACTTTTCCTTCCTCCGAGCCGAGAACAACACAGAATGCCAGTCCTTTGAGCTTGTCATACAAGTCCCGGGGAACCATGAAAGATATGGAATCCCCTTCACAGGGGAGAATCCATTTAGGCATCTCTCTTCCAATTAGGACGATGTCGACGTCATCTTTCATCTTTGGCAGTTTCTGTCACATGGAAAGTAGGCATGTCAAGCATTGAGAGAGAGAGAGAGAGAGACCTCAAGTAATGACACATTAGCCACATCATCCATATATATATATATAGAGAGAGAGAGAGAGAGAGAGAGAGACCTCAAGTAATGACACATTAGCCACATCATCCATATATATATATATAGAGAGAGAGAGAGAGAGAGAGAGAGAGACCTCAAGTAATGACACATTAGCCACATCATCCATATTGACCCCTTTGCGGAATAATTCACAACATGAAGCCAAGCGAACCCACAAGATGTGGGAGGGCTGACCCCACAAATCTGGGAGTTTTTGCAAAGATTTGCAACCATTTGCTGATAGTGTACCAATATTTGGTGGAAGCTGAGGAATCTCTTGTAGTAGCTCGCATCCGTCAACATATAATCTGTTCAAACGATAGTACTTGTTGATGCATGTTGGCAAACTAGCAAACTTGTTATATTTAAGTTGTAGACACTCCAATTCGGGAAAACTGGAAAAACTCTCAAGGAACTCTACTTCTGATAGATTGCACCGCTCAAGTTTTAGGGACACTAGTTTTCGGAATCCCAGGCGGCCATTAGGATAAGTTGAATCCTCCATGTTTTTTGGAAACGTGATTAAATTCAAGCATCCCTCAAGATAAAAGTGCTCGAGATTTTTCAACTTATAAATTTGTGACGGAAGGCTCATGAGGTTTTCACAAAATGATAAATCTATCCGCTTCACAGAGACAAGATTTTCAATTGATGTAGGGAGTTCTTTAATAGCCGTACCATATAGAGGAAGCACTTCCAAATGTTCCATCTTTTCGTCTATATCTGGGAACTTCTCAAGTTTAGAGCAACCACAAAGCTCAAGGGTTTGAAGAGATTTAGTCTTTAGCGTGTTAGGAAAATTTCTAAGATTAAAGCACCCTCCTAGTGACAAAACTTCCAGCTTGACAAGATCTCCAATGGATGGGTGAACCTCCACCAAGCTCTCACACCCCTTAAGAATCAATTTCTCCATATTTGGAGCCGATGACAAGTCGTGAATACTAACCAAGGACTTGCATTTACTGAAATTGATGGACTTCAGCTTGCTAAAATTCTGCAAAAACATACTAGTGCGGTCATTGAGCTTTGCAAATGTTTTTGTATAGCTATAAGAAGGAAAAACTAATCATCACAAGGGCTTACCTGAGAGTTGCCCCCTAATTGTTTGATACGACTTTCCGGGACATCGAGTCTCACGAGTTTATTTAGACCAGAGCCAAATTCTAGATTTGGGGCATTGGGCCATTCAAGCCATCTTAGCTTCTTAGGGAGACGCACTTGAGCTTGTGAAGAGAGATGCACTCTAGGCAAAATGAGTATTCTCAACTTTTTCATATTTGTGAAAGCATCATGACTGAGAATTATTGCTTCTGGTGGAGGCAAGTCCAATACTATGGCCTTTATTGCATCCGTTCCCTATCCATAACAAAGCTAGTTCAGTTGTCAGACAAAATTTCCAGTTAAGATTTACGTTATACTGTCCAATTTAGAGTAATATGAACTAAATTGTAGCAAAACTGACATAAACAACTTTTACCGTATTATAATAAAAAATGTCCTCAACATCTTCAAAAAGCCATAATCTATTGCGTTTCCCAGGATCATCACGACATGCTCCATTAACAATATCCTAACCCATCGACTGAATCAGATCATGCATTTGCAAGGTCTCGTGCTGGTTTTTTATCAAGGACCTTTCAATGAGAATTTCTATTCCTATGGTTGTGTCGAAATCACAGCTGTCAAGAACTTTCTTGATGTACTTTATACTTCTCCCCTTAAACAAACAAGCAATATCAAGGAAAATCTCCCTCTCATTGTCATCCAATCCATCAAAGCTTATCTTGAGAACTCGATTGATAGTTGGTTCAGGAATTTTGGAGAGTTTATGCAATGTACTTTCCCATGCAGGTTCCTTTCTTCCACGTAAGAATGAGCCCAACACTTCTAGGGCTAATGGAAGGCCGTTGGCATAATGCAGTGCTCCATCAATGAGATCCCTCCTTATTTCTACTTTATTGCTATCTGTAAAGGCATGCTGACCAAAAAGGTCTCGTGCTTCATCATCTTTTAAAGTTTTAACTTCATACACATAATTTTTGTCATGAGAAGTTAGTAAATGTTTATCTCTTGATGTAACAATAATTCTACTTCCTTTGCCAAACCAATCGCCTGTTCTAGCTAAGGCATCAAGTTGATCCATCTTGTCAATATCATCAAGAACTAGGAGAACCTTCTTGCAACATAGTCTTTCCTGTATCAAACTAATTCCTTCGTGGACATTGTAGACCGTTAATTCTTCATGAGGTAAGATCTCAGATAGAAGTTGTCTTTGCAAATCAACATGACCACCGCTTTGGTTTGATTTTTCTCTAACTTGTGCCAAAAAACTACAACCTTGAAATTGCCACCCAATAGCATTATATAGGGCCTTAGCAATCGTCGTCTTCCCTATGCCGCCATGTCCCCATAGACCTATCATCAAAACATCACTACCAGCTGACTCTGACAAACTTATCAGATTTTGAACTCGGGATTCTATACCGACTGGATACTTAGCGACAGATAAGGATCTTGGTCTAAGACGAATCGATAATTCCCTGACGATGAATTGTATGAGCTCCGCTTCATCTCTTTCATCTCTTATGAGCACTCAAAAGAAATAGAAACACGTTTTACCATTTCAAGCCATGGCAAGAATTCAACGTCTAACGTCATAAGGAAAATTTCATAAGGAGGTTAACAAATAATAAGATGAAAAGAAATAACACATACCTGCGCCAACGTCTGCGGAAGGAAAATTACAAAGAATCAGCGCCTGAAGACACTAATTACTCGGGTACTAGGAACCACACTACTTATCTAAGACAAAAATTTCTGCTAGCTTGAAATTTTGGTATTTCGACTTTTGCGTCTACTGCGAATTCAAAGAAGTTGATGCATCGTTTCGGCAATTCAAAACTATACATACGATTTGATATCTAACAAACAATCACGAGCTAACAACCGCAAAGCATTGCGTCACATTTGTGCGTACCTGTCATTGAAGTGCCACCCAAATAAGTTACCAGCATCAAGGAGAGCTCTCTTCCATCTCTTCACTTTCTCTGAATCCTTTCCGAACTTGGACTCATGGTTATCCATAGCTCTCTTATAACTCTCTCTCCCTCCTCTCACTTCTCTCGGTTCCACTTTGTAAAACACTGGGAACACCATCAGGTCGTTTTGCTCCTTGCAATCCATGATTTTCAAGAGCTCTTCCAAACACCACGGTGAGGAGGCATAGTTCTCAGAGAAGACAATGATCGCGACGCATGATTCCTTGATCACTCTCATGAGAGCCGGCGATATTTGCTCTCCTTTCCTGAGCTCCTTGCGATCCACAAAAGTGTGTATTCCTCTCTGGTCCAGAGCAGCGTAGAGATGACTGAGGAAACTGTGGCGGACATCTGTCCCTCTGAAACTGAGGAACACATGATAATTCCTTTTCATATTCGAAGAAGCAGCCATTAGATTAGCTGATGGTATACGTGCTTCTCTAGAATGCCAAGCTTTGGAACAGAGAGAGAGAGTCTTGCTAAGAAAATCAAGGGCTTAAAGCTGAAGCAGAGTGGGCTTTGCTCTCGGAGATGCTCGGCAGCCTCTGACCCGGGGTTGCCCTTCCCCGATCGGCAGTGAAGTCGATGATCTCTTCCCTATGCCCTGGCTCTGGCTCTCGCTCGTTTCAAAGAAACAAGCGCTGTCAGGGTTTGGAGGGCGAGATCGACGTGATCGACCGACGAATCTGGAACGATGAAGAATCGGTCAAGGACTAGAAGACGAAAGCGGCCACTAGGGTTTATAAATCTGGCTGTGGGGTCTCGGGTCCGGCCCACCAGGGTTTGTTGAGCTTCTTTTTTACTTTCGTCTTCTTTTTGCGCAAACCGCGGAAAGCAATGATCAGAACCAAAGTTCTGGGCAATTTCTTGGAAATATCATTCTCACTTCCTTGAATTTTGCGTTTTGGATAGGGGACGACTTGGGGCCAACGAGACTTAAACGAAGGTTCGCTAAGGGATGGAAAGAGAGAGAAAGAACTTTAGCATAAGCCAACGAAGAATGTGAACGCAATCCTAGTATCAACTTGACTTCACCAATGTTCTTCGAGGGAATCACTTGGCATAAAGGGACTCGACTCTTCCAAAGGAGAAGAAAATGAAGAATATGTCTATATTATTAGAATTAGCATAACGGAAATAGCAAATTACTTCAACACATTTACCTAAATGATGTTTCAACCCACTATTGTCTCAAATTTACAATCTATTATAATTCTGTCCAATTTCACCATTAAAATGTCATATGTGGCAACTAATGAGGCTAAAGATATTGGCGAGGCACGCTTCTATGAACATTTTTATGTATAATGACCGGATCACCATTTTTTTCAATGGAGACCCATGTAAAATTGGATAAAGTTGAATCTACCCAACTATCTCTATTATTGTTAAGTCAAAATTGCTTTTTTCTTTTTTTTGGTCCGAGCATATTGCAATTTAGAACTCCATATAAGTGACATCGGAAGACCTATAAAAACTTGCTAGGCTCTTAGTCTACATAAAATCTTGCCCCATGGTGATTACGCACAAATTGCCTAATACTCTCCTTCCACGTAGCAGAATAATTATTTCATATGATTAAAGTGTCCTGTTAATCTCCAACAAAGCCAATCCTAATCCCTATGATGAGCCCAGCAAGGGAAAATTTGACATAAAGTCTGAGAAAAGCATATTACCAAAAATGTGAAGAGACATGACTCACCTGTCTTTCTCCACAACCCTAAATTGCGTGTGCTTGCACTATATCTATCAAATTAAAACAGTACGTACGATAGTGGAATTACATCGAAAAGGCAATCACAATAAGATAAAAATTTATCTTTCTTATTAGTTTTATCAAAAAATTAAAGTTCAATTGGTTGGTATCAGTAACGCATTGGTCCCGCCGCGCAATGATAATGTGCCCACTACAGAAAATGGGTACTCCCATTTCGTGATATCGAGTCATCATGCAGACACATTGATATTAATTGATGATTGCACTTATAGTTCCATGATTCATAAGTGAAGTCCAATTCCATCGACACATAAATTTTCGCTCAAAAATTTCTTGTGCATTTCCATAAAAATTAAGAATAAGAATAGTAGAATTTGACTTGTAATCAAAATAGTGATATCACATAATTTCGCATTTGCATTTTTAAATTTCAATTTTAAGTCGTATAATTTGTCTCATGAAATAGTATGTCCGCGTCGAATATCAACCTTTCCAAAATTTGTGAAACAGCTTGTCACGCAACTCGACAAAAGAAAAAGGGGAGCAACACTCTAACAGGCACAGCCATTCAAGCACGGGCCATGTTCAAAAGCAAATGAAAAAAATAGAGAAAATTTCAAATAAGGGTCTGAAATGCTCTTATTTTCTTAAATAAGAGTCTAAAGTGGATTTTGTATCAAATGAGGGTACGGAGTAACCATAGTTGTTTCAAATAAGGGCTTAAAGTGGTCATTGTTATTTCAAATAAGAACCTAATCTTGCCAATTGCCAACCAACTAAATATTCCGATCGGTCAAGGGCAATCTTTTTCCAATTACAATTTTAATCTTAAATTATTTTTTTATTCTTTTCTTTTTCCTTCCATTTTCACTTTTCTTTTCTTTTTTCTCTTTCTTTTTTTTTCTTTTTTTTGGAGAGGGCTTGCCGACCCTTATCGGCCACTAGTAAGGCCCGGCAAGGCAAGGGCTCTGCCAGCCTCATCGGCTACTGGTAAGGTGGGCTAGGGCCTGCCAACCCTCATTGGTTGCTGGCATGGGCAGCCTCCCTAAGGGCAAAGGTCACCTTGCCCAAGCGAAGCTATCCCTTGCTGGTTGCTAGCAAAGGGACCCTCCCCCAAATGTAGCGAGGGCTAACCTCGCTGATGGCCGTGAGGGCGACCTCCCCTAAGGCAAGGGTCGTCGAGCACTCGTCGTCTCTAGGTGAGGCCGACCCTTGCCTAGTCCTTTTTGGTATCGCCAGTGTTTGGTTGGCTACCAACGAAGAAGAAAACAAAACCAGAACAAGGAAAAAAAAAACAGAGAGAGAGAAAGGCAAATGACTAAAATACCCTTGCCCAGTTGAAAAGTCAAGTTTTTATTTGAAACAAGATTCACTTCAAGCCTTATTTGAGAAAATAATGACACTTCATGCCCTTATTTGAAACAATGTCTACTTTAGGTCCTTATTTGAAAGAATGAAGGCACTTCAAACCCTTATTTGGAATTTCCCCAAAATATGGGCAAAAGCTTCAAAGAGTACAAAGAGAATGAATCCAAGAAAGGGAAAAGGGATGAATTGATAATTCACGGAAAATCCTAAATCAATATACTTGGACAGTTTTACCTCAAATTAATTTATGTTAAATTAGATTATATCACGAAAATTCATAGACTAGTACACTTGTGAAAAATGAAAGCTAAAACCCCAAATTAATATATTCATCAACTGCCATGTATTGTCCAACTCAATAATTTGACAATAAAATCTAATGGAAATTAAGGATAAATTTGTTATAATTGTACCGATTTGAAGGTTTTTAGTAATCAAAAATGTATTTTATTATAATATATTATAAATATATTAATTTAAAATTTTTCGTGATATCTACCTAAAAAGAAAAGGAATCGGTTGCCTAAGTAAAATACAAGACACATGAAAAAGACTTTGGAACAGGAATCAAGGAAATGGTGGATGATGTTTAATGGCCTCTCGGTTCTTCGTGGAGAATACAAGACAAAAAGATAAAAAAAAAACAAAAAAAGGACATGGGGATCTAGATACAGGAACAAAACTGCACATCATAACTATTATATTTCTTTAATTCATTTGTAACACAATTTTATTTTTCTATTTCTAAAATAGATTTTTAATTAAGAAATGAAAACTAAAAATTTTATATTTTTCTAATTTTGGAACAAAAAATGAAAAATAAAAATTATTCTCATCGCTTAGCCACCCACTCCTTACCATCTATTGTTCGTTGCTAGTAGTCGCTTGCCCGCCTATCGCCCGAAAAAAAGAAATTTTGTGTCGTCATTAAGGCTGCGAATGACAATGCTTCTTGGCTGAGGAATAGTTTTTTTTTCAAAAGTAGTTCTTTTCTATTTCTATTCTGGGGAATAATTTCTGAGTAAAAAAACCTGTTTGAAATAGAAAAAGAATAGAAATGCGTTTGGTAACGCAACAGTTTATTTTTTGTATTTATTCGTTTTTTATTTTTGCTCACAAATCGTCATCGCTGTCGCAGCTCGCCGCTGCCGCTGCACGACCGTTGGCCGCCGATCGTCACTGCCAACTACCGTCACTGCACGACCATTGGCTGCCGATCGTCACCGCCCACCACCACCGCACAGCCCATCGGCTGCCACCTCTTGCGGCCGTCGGCTGATGGTCGTCAGCGGCCGATGGGGTGTGCGGTAGCGGTGGGCGATGACGGTCGGCGGCCGGTGATCGTGCAGCGGCGGCGGCGAGCGATGACAATGGCGACAGTGACTGGCGACTAGCGGCGGCAAGTGGCGATGGAGACCGGCGATGACGGCGATCGACGACCGGCGGCCGCGACGGTGACCAACGACCAGCGACCGGCGGTGGCGATGACGATAGCGACCGGCGGCGGCGGCGGTGACCGGCGACGGCGATGGTGACCGGCTGCAGCGGCGACGGCGACGGTGGCGACCGACGGTCAGCGGTGGTGACGGGCAGTTAGAGGTGGCCGCGGCAAGAGAGAGGAATAAAATAAAAAGAAAAAAGAAAATTGACTTATTTCTATAAATTGTTCCGGGAACAAGAAACAACATTTTTTTACTTGTCGTTTCTATTCCAAAACCATTCCTGGGCTAACTTTCTATTCACGGGAACATAAAAACAATTTGGCATTACCAAACAGATTTTTGTTCTTTTTTTATTTCAGGAAATAAAAAAACAGAAATCTTGAGGAACAGAAACGTTGTCATGCGCTACCTAAACGAATTTTTATTTTGGAAACATAAATGTTTTTTTTGTCATTAAGGGTGTATTTGGTAATACTTATGTTTAAAAATTATTCCAAGAAATAGAAATAGAAAAAAGTGTTTCTGTTCCGGGGAACAATTTTTGAACAAAAAAACGTGTTTGGTAAACTTGTTCCGGGAATAAAAAATGAACAGAAACACGTTTGGTAAATTTGTATTCTTTTTTTTTATTTCTTTTAATTTTTTAATATTTTTATTTTTATTTTCTTTATTTTCTTTATTTTTTCCTTTTTCTTTTTTCCTTTTTTCTTTGGTCAGCCTCGCCATGGCCCGACCACGACGAGGGCCTGACCTCGCCTGGCTTGTCTCGCCGCCACCGCCAGTGCCGCTGAGGTGGCCCGAGGCCGAAATGGGGGGGTTGGCGGGCCGGGGCGAACCCAGCCTTGCCTTGAGCTCCTCGGCATTGCTGAGTCGCCCACCGGTCGCAGCCTCTCCCCACCGCCAGCCCGCCGATGGTAGGGTGGCCAGGGGCCAGCCACGAATCCAAAGGCCCGCAAGGTCGCCGCTGCCTCGACGGCGTCGCCGGCCCTCTTTGGCCGGTCGCCGGCCATGGCCGAGGCCGGTGACCGACCAAAGAAAAAAGAGAAAAGAAAAAAAAAAAAAAGAGAAGAAAAAGAGAGGAGAGAGAAAATGTATTTTTAATTTTTGTTCCAGAAACAAGAAACAAGTTTTTCATGTTTCTTGTTTCTATTCCAAAAGTGTTGCCGGGAACAAAAAAAATAGATCTGGAACAAAAACGCAAACAAACGCGTTTTTGTTCTTTTTTTGTTCCCTAGAACAAAAAAACACAAAATCTGTTTATAAACAAAAAAAAGAACATTAACAAACGCAGCCTAAACGTGTATGTTTGCTCAAAAACTTATAAAGGGAATAGAAATACAAAAATATATTTATAAAATTGATTTTTGAAACAAAATAATTATCATTTGTGCCTAGAAAAAATTCCAGAGCTTCCTTGAGAGTCTCCCAAAAAAAAAAAAAACACATGTTCTTAGGAGTTGCCATGAGAGTGTCTTGGGGTTTCTCTCCAGAAGTTATAGAAGTAAAAATTCCGTGAGATATTGTTTCTCCATTTCTTAATTAGAACTCTAATAATTTCTTAAGTTAAGGTGTATGGCGTGGTCCGGTTTGCGCAACAACGTTGAATTATCTACATTAATATAAATTGACGATTGCACTTATAGTTCTATAATTCATAACTCGAGTCCAAGACTGGGGTCTTGAGTCTAATAGTGGAGTCTCGGCCCCGCTCATGTGATAGCCTGTTTGGGCGATGTCTTTAGTCCGTGTGCTGGGATGCGCAATCAACCTTTCAGGTCCTAGGTCCAGCATTCAAGATAGAAGCATAATGATTCGAGCTAATACAATGTCAAGCTTGACTCACATTCTTGATGCTCGAAACTTCAATCTAGCTTAGCTTGATCAAGTATTGAAATTTCTTACTCGAACTCAACTCGAGAAGAAAATTGACATATTCAAGTTTCGATTGAATTCAACTTGATTATGTCAAAATATAAATGAGCTATAGCTCAAAATTTCATATACAATGGAATTTTAAGTTTTCTTTTGTGTCTATTCCTAGAAATATTAAATAATCTTAAAAAAGAAACTTAAACTCAATTAGACTCATAAGATTATTGAACCGATTATTGGCAAGTTCAAGCTTGATATTGTATGGTACATTCATGTTTAAGTTTCACCTGAACTCCATTATGGTTCACATAGTTGATTTCTGTTGTAAATTGAACGTAACATTCTCATCCAATGACAAACTTGTAAATTAGAGGCACTTTTATGTTTCTTCAAGTGTGACGTATATTATTACAACGTGTTGTTGCAATTGAAGTACCGAAACGTTAAAATACATTGGTAAAATTGATTTGTGATTTTATGAGGAATGGTAGTATAAAATCGTCACTGAAAGGGCGGAGATTCGGTACGGTTTAGACATTTCCGTATGTTGGCAAGGTGGGACAATTCTTTTGCATTTGCACTGCAGCTTTTGTTTGCAGGTTTCTCTTTTAACCAATTTGTTCACACCCCATTTCTGTATCCCGTATACATCTAGTTCGTAAATTAGGTAGATCGTAAACAATTATTTTTATTGTAAGGGAAAATGTCACAAATGGTCCCTATACTATTACTTAATGTGCAATTTGGTCCTTAAACTTTGGATCAACTCAATTTGGTCCCTGAATTATTGACAAATGTCCGATTTGGTCCCTGAACTTTCGATCGGCTCAATTTGGTTCCCGAACTATTGATAAATGTCCGATTTAGTCATTCGTTATTGTTTTTCCTTCTTTTTTCCTTTTTTTTTTTGCCTTCTTCTCTCTTCCCTCCGCCGACTTCCCTCTGCTGACGAGAGAAGAAGCAAAAAAAAAAAAAAAGACAATAATGAATGACTAAATCGGACATTTATCAATAGTTCAGGAACCAAATTGAGCCGATCGAAAGTTCAGGGACCAAATTGGATATTTATCAATAGTTCAGGGACCAAATTGAGCTGATCGAAAGTTCATTGACCAAATTGTACATTAAATAATAATATAGGGACCATTTGTGACATTTTCCCTTATTGTAACAACGGATGCAAGACTTAACTAAACCCTATGAATGCATGCAAATTGTCTCAATCACATGCCATAAGACTTCGTCTATGAGCCGATCATGGCCGTGACCGATTAGAGTTATTCTCATTGGCGAGTATGCAACTAAATACATGATTGGTCGTATGGATCAATCTCTCAACTACTCAGTGAACTCCTTGAACATTAAAATTAGATTTTATTTCTTTCTAACGTGAGTAAATAATATATATGTATATATGTATATACATGTATACATGTATATATGTATATATGTATATGTATGTATGTATACTAGTTTAAAAAGATAATTGAACCACGTCAGTCCTTGCATACTTCGACCTAGACTGGGACTTTAGACTTAAAAAAGCTTAATCAACATTATGTATTTTGATTTCGTTTTCTCATCTCAGTTTCATAACAGGATTAAAGTTACTTCTTTCACGTGTGGCATTCCGTAATCATGCACTTGTAGAAGGAGCAAATTAAATATGATTTTTTTTTTGGCCACCATTCGTGGGGAGATAAGAAGGCCATTTAAATTTCATAAACAAGCGATGTACAATACAATAATAGCTCTTTTAGCTTGCAAAATCAATCTTAAAATGACCACTGAAATTGACGTATGGGGAGCCACATGCATGAAAAAAAATGGATTTGAACTTGACTCTGATATTATATTAGTATGTCCACCCTAAAAATTTAAGCTATTATGCAGAGAGAGGCAACATATACAGATAAAAATATATATTAGCATAGCAAAGTTACTTTGTTTGGTATAAAACATTGTAAAATTACTTGAAATTTAAGAGTGTCAAATGGATGGGTTGAATCGGGTTTAAGTTGGGTAAAAAATGGTCCAACCCATATTGCTCATTTTCATGCAATAGAATTTCGACGATCCATACCCAACCTAACCTTGACTCAACCCATATGCGACTTGACCTGTATTATTAAATATATCCATACTTAACCCTAATTATGAAAATAAATACTAACTCATTTAAGCTCTTCATGTTAATGTGTTACTTGGATAAAATTTTATGTCAAATTAAAAAAGTAAAATAACAAAATATGAAGATGTAAGTAAAGAAAACAAAAAATGTAAAAAAATAAAATAATAAAAGAGACCGAAGGTGACTACAGTCTTTTTTTATTTAAGAAATTGAATTTTTAATTATTTTTTTCCTTCCTCGGCCATCAACCCACTAGAGGTAAGCTAAACCCCGTTAGCCTCGGGTGAGACGTCACCTCATCAGAGGTCAATGAGCTCTGTCATTTGTTGTCATTTTTCTAAAATATTATGTCTGCGTCCAACATCGACTTTCGCGAATTTTGTTAACGCAACTTGACAAAAGAAAAAGGCGGAGCAACGCTCTGATAGGCACATCCATTTAGACATGGGACATGTTGAAAAGCAAATAAAAAACGGGCGAGAATCTTGGGCTGATGAGTGAAACCATCCGCGAATTAAGAGTGCATTCGAAACAATAGAGAAATTTTGCAAAAAATGCAATGGATTTTCTAAAATGCAACTAGTATTTAGTAATATATTTTTCTTAAAAAGACATAAGGAAACAACTTTGATTGACAACACCGTTTAGAAAACTATACTTTATACCCCTTGTTGGCAAAACTTAGCCGACAAAGAGCCAAATCGGCCGCTAGCCAACTCAGCCTCGCCTAAAGGTCGCGCAACCTTAGGGCAAAGGTGACAACGCTTGAGGTTGCATGAACTAGGCTTGGCTGGCTAGTTGATAGTCAAATTTGGCCTAACCGGCAGCTTGAATCCTCATTCGTGGGGGTGAGTATATAGAATTGCTCGAACTAAGAGCCGCCTAAACTAGATCGAATCGACTGATTTTGGGTAGTTTCAAGGGATATTGATCCAATTTTTTATTCCATAAAGTTGAAACTGTGATTTTCGATGCAGTTTCCGATTCCATGATAGAAATTGAATCAATTTATATATATTTTATTTCTTAAAGAAGTAAAGTTTTAACCTAAGCCCTAATCCTCTCTCATTCCAAATGATGAAGCATCTCTTTGTTTCTTTCATATTACTGCACCAATTTATCCAACTTGCTCATTTTCTCTCTTGCTTTTTTATTTATTTTACTTTCTTTCTTTTCTTGCAAATATTGACCAAATTACCTTCCTCGCTTACTTCCACCTTCCTTAAATTTGGAAGTCCATCATTTATGGAAAAGAATCCATTGAATCCTTCTCCTTTTTTTCCCTTTTGTTGAGTAAGCTCTTAAACTGCGTTTGGCAGTTGGGATAAAATTCAGGATAGGATATGATGTATCCTATCATACGTTTGGTGCTCGCTTAGGACATGATAAAGTTGGATATGAGGGGGATATATGCAGGATAAAATTATCCCATGAGGGAGGTGGAATAAAGGTGGATATGATTTCTAATGTCCAT
The DNA here is from genome assembly GCA_007663325.1 of Eucalyptus pauciflora. Lineage (NCBI taxonomy): Eukaryota > Viridiplantae > Streptophyta > Magnoliopsida > Myrtales > Myrtaceae > Eucalyptus > Eucalyptus pauciflora. The sequence continues at coordinate 641,411 of VMYD01000063.1, forward strand.
ACTAGGAAAGTTATTTTTCTCGAATAATAAACTTATTAAATTAATAAAATTGAAATTATATTTCAATATAAATAATATTTGAATTCTAATTTAAGAAATTAAAAATTAAAATTAAAAATTTATTTAATTAATCTTATCTTAATTTATATATTCAACTTTAGTTTTATTTTATAATAAACATTCAATCATTCAATCTATAAATTAAATATTTATATTTATTATATATTTTAGGTGTTTTTGTATTTTAGGTATGTTAGTACAGTTTACTAGTTGATAAATTTTTATTAAAGAATGATGAAAGGGGAAAAAAGAAATAATAAAGAAAATAATATAAAAAAGAGGAAAAATAAATTAAGGAATAGTGTTACGAGAGATTTTCACCATCTCCATTTATGAACATTTAGGTTCATTTATATACCTTTCTAATGATATTCCATTTATATTAAAAAAAATATACATGATATGATGTGAATATATCCGACTTTAATACTGCGATTCACCAAACGTAACCCCATCATTTCTCAGTTTTCTTCGCGAATCTTGGATGAAATCCAAGTTTCAAATTGCTACATGTATTAGTAATTCAATTAATCCAAAACTTTTGATCAAGATATTTGAATCCACTAGTTATATTGGATCGCCCAAGAACTAGACCAGATTAGTCCGGTCCTAGGACCAAGTGGTTTAGTGCCCAAGTTTTGGGTGGGACTGTACTGGATTAAGAATCGATTACCCTCGCTCAATGTGAGATCACATAAGTTGGAGATATTTCCGAAATTATGAGAGAGGGCAAAGTTGTAAAAAAAATTGTATTGCATTCCCAAAAATGCTCAAAACCGAAAGCACCTTGGAATTTGCTTTGGGTTAAATGCCTTTAAAAGTCCTTGGAAATGAAATAATATCCCTCCAAAATTCTTCAAAAAATTTACCAAAAGTCATTTGCATCATCTAAGGGATTTTAAAGGCCCAAAGAGTTTTATCAAAGCTGAACTAAAGACAGTCTAAACACGAAAGAATGCGTGCAAGAAAGGCACCCAAAAAAAAGAATTGCTTGCGTCAGGTAAAAAAGAGGACCCATGGAAAAGACTTTGGAGACAGGAATCGAGAAAAGGGAAAAAAAGGACATGGGAATCTGGATAAAGGAACAACAAAACAGAGAAGTACGGGGCGCATCGGGTGTGATTGTGGGCAAAAAAAAAAAAGGAACAAAAAGGACAAGCGAGGTAGACGATAAAAACATGCAGGTGGGAAAAATAAAAAAAGCCGGTCAGAAAGGAGAAGGGAACGGGCGTGCTCTTCTTCTAGGAATGATGAAGACTCGGCGAAGGACGCGAAGGCCAAAGCTGCCACCAGCGTTTTATAACCCGTCAATGCAAAGTGTCCAAAAAGAGAAGCAAGAAAAAATTTCTGTTCTCAGGAGCCATATTGAGAGTGTCTTGGGATTTATCTCCGTAAGTTTTAAAAGTAAAAATATTGTGAGATATTGTTTCTCTATTTCTTAATTAACACTTTATTTATTTCCTGCGTTGAGGTGGATGGTGCAGTCCTGTTTGCGCAAGGTCGTTCATAATGTAGAATTATCATACATCACACTAATACAAATTGACGATTGCACTTGTAATTCCATAATTCATACCTCGAGTTTGAGACTGAGGCCCTAAGTCTATGGCGGTGCCTTGGCCCCGCTTATCGATAGCCTGTTTGGCTATTGTCTCTAGTCCATGCGTTAGGATTCGTAGTCAACCTTTCCGCTCTTGGATTTAAGCACTAAGGCCTTAAGTCAAGCTCTCGAGATAGAATCATAATCGAATTGAGACAAGCTAATACAATGGTGAGCTTGACTCACATACTTGATGCTTGAAACTTCACTTCAGCTGAGCTTGATCAAGTATTGAATTTCTTGCTGAAACTCAACTTGAAAAGAAAATTGAGATATTCAAAAGTTCCACTTGAATACAAGTTGATTATGTTGAAATATGAATGAATTGGAGCTAGAAATTTCATATACAATGGAATCTTTAGAATTTTTGTGTCTATTCCTAGAAGTATCAAATAATCTACAAAGAGTAACTTAAACTGAATTAGACTCGTAAGACTATTGAGCAAATTACTGACAGGTTCAAGCTTGATATTGTATGGCACATTCATGTTTAATTTCACCCAAGCTTGATTTTGGTTCATATATGATATAGTGGATCTGTGTTGTAAATTGAAAAACTTTCTTTTTCCCAATTGGCATGGTACATTGAAAAACTCATTGTTTTTCAACATATTTTTCTCATTCAATAACATACTTATAAGTTAGAGACACTTTTATGCTACTTCAAGTATACCGCATAATATTACAACGTACCTTTGCAATTGAAGTACCAAAATGTTATATTACATTGGTAAAATTGATTTATAGATAGTCCGAGGTATTGCAATATAAAACGGTGGCTAATGCAAATCTTCACTTGACTAAACTCTATGAATGCACGCAGTTTGTCTCAATCTCATGCAACAAGACTTCGCCAATGGGCCGATCATGGACGCGCATCCTTAGAGTTATTCTAAATGGCGAGTATGTAACTAGATATAGGATTTGTCGTATGAATTAATTTCTCATTATCTCAGTCAACTTTTTGGAGAATTAAAATTAGATTTTATTTCTATCTACTATAAGTAAGTAAAAAATATTATCTTGATCACTATGTTAAAAAAAATGAACCAGGTCAGTCCTTGCATACTTGGACTTTAGACTTAAAAAAGCTTAATCAACATTATTTGTTTTGATTGTTTTTTGTCATCTCAGTTCATAGCAGGTTAAAGTTACTTTTTTCACATGTGGCATTCCGTAATCGTGCACTTCACTTAATTATAATTTTTTTTTTGTTGGCCACTATTCGCGAAGAGATAATAAGGTAAGTATAAATTCTATAAACAAACAATGTATAATATTATAATATCTCTTTTAGCATGCAAAACCGATCTTAAAATGATAGGTGAAATTGATGTATGGAGAGCCACATATACAAAAAAAAAAAAAAAAAACTGGGTTTGAATTTGACTTTGATATCATATCGAATAGGCCAACCTAGAAATTTAATCTATTAGACGAAGAAAGACTACATATATCGAAGACCCTCGCAAACCCTATAGATGAGAAGATATTTTGATAGCAAAGTTACGTTATTTAATATAAAACATTGTAAAATTACTTGGAGTAAACAATTTAATATATATTTTTTAAAGAGACATTAATAATTTACAATAAATTCTATTTTGTGGTTGTGTTAGTAAAGTTATAGTGTAACAAGCACACGAATTAAGTGTTTACATTAATAAATTCTATTTAGTGAAAGATTTTTTTTTTACCAAATAGGAAGAAAGACAGACGTGTTTATATTTTGTGCACATCAATTATATAATAAAAAAATTAAAATATAAAGCCTGAATTGCATGCACAGTATAAGGGATTCTTTATTGTATAAATGAAGTAAACATAATATTTCACACTTGTATGATTCTGAGAGAAGAAAACAAGTAAGCCTTTTAATAAGGGTAACGAATATTTAGTCCTCCTAACTGTTTATCAATATCGGCCGACTCCTTATATAGTATGGAGATTATTTATTGACTCTTTCTTTGATAGAATAATATTTACAGTAATTATAACTACGTTTAATTTTTTTTTCTTGAGGTTAATGTAAATTGTTGAACCATGAATCACTATGTTCTTACCTCCTAATTCTTAAATTATATATAAAAAGGGGTGCAAGCTTGACAAAAAAAAATTGAAAAAAAAAGATTGATTAATCTTGTTATTAAATGGTTGTAGCGGTGAATATTGATCGCCTTAAAAAAGTACCGATTCAGAGAGCATTTTAAGTTGATATTAAATTTTAAAGTGGAATAAGCTAACATTCAAAATTTTAGAAAGAGAGAAAATAACTAGAAAACGAGATTTCTATTTTTGCTCTCAGGGCTAAAAGGTTCAGAAAGTCGGGAAGACGTCGGACACCAAGATCGGTTTCAGAAGAAAATTTTAGGTGTTATCTGTTGGGGGAAGGGGCGGAGTCAAGAGGCCCAAATTATGAGTCGACTGAGTTGGCACTCATGAAATTACACTTCTGCCCTTACCGAGCCAGGACGTCAAGCTGCATATGGGAGACGAGCAGCTTTGAACTTCCAAAAGCCCTTGGAGCCAAAGTTTTGGCATTTTGGAACACGACTTCAAATATTTTGGTGCAAAATTTTGCATTGAAAATCGTCAAAGCTCAAGGCGAGCGAGAGCTCAGGGGCTTAACTCTTTGGCATGCATGTTCATATTTTTTTCAACGGCACCCCCCAGGGCTGTAAATGGTCCGATTCAGTTCGATTTTTTTGAAAAATTGAACCGATAAGGAATTTATTAAACCAAATCGAAATTCGATCTAAACCCAAATCGAACCGAACCGAAATCCCTGTTCGGTTCGGTTCTGTTCGATTTTTCGGTTTTTTCATTTGTGTTTGTATTTCTCCCTACATACACCCCTTTCTATAATTTTTTTATTTTTTAAAATCGATTTTTAATTTTCTTTTTCTTTTTCTTCTTCATTGGCTGGTCGCCGGCCGCCGACCGATGACCAGCCAATGAATAAGAAGAGGAAGAAAAAGAAAAAAAAAATTTTAAAATGTTTTTTCAAAAAAAAAAGGAAAAACTTTAGATTTTATCAATTTGGTTTGATTAACCGAACCGATAAAAACTGAACCAGTTAAAAAGTTTCGATTTTTAATGAGAATTGAACCGAATAAAAACCGAACCGAAAAAAATCAAATTTTTTGGTTTAGTTTGGTTCGATTTTCAGTTCAGTTTTTGACACTCCTACCCCCAACCCAATCGTGGATGGAGATAGAGAGAGCCGTGGTCGCTCATGGCTGGGATGCTTTTTGGAGAAGGTTGGGGGACATCAACAAGCTTTACCAAAACGGTCGCTCGACACCAGATTCTACTTGCCTAGGGTCACCTGACACCCGATCTAGTTTGTTGAGGGTCGAGCATTGCATTACCTATTTGTGTGGCTATGGCGTTGCACATCGCATGGGACCACGGCAGTGCAATGGGATCGCATGACGTTGGCACTTGTCTAGTTTTGTGGCCCCCGCCTGAGTTTTCATATGCAACTGCAAGTTCCTCTGTTCCCTTCTTCTTGCTTATTTGAAAAAAAATGCTCTGCAGTGAGTATTTTAACAAGGTATTAAACACTATTTACTTTAAAATTAATTCCTTTGAGTCAATGTCCTTTACTTAAATGCAAAATCTTGAAGCTAAAGCTCTCCCTTTTTTTTTTTTTTGTCAGTCCTACTTTATGCCTATTCTACACTCACTCTCAGACTTTTGCCCTACCTCTTGCAGGGCGTGGGAGTCGAAACCCACTCTTGAAACTTACGCGTCCCCACCCCATCCCCCCCTGAGAAGGTGGGGATTTGAACCCCTCACCTCCCCCTTCCATGTTGGAAGAGTGGCCACTAGGGCGAATTCCAGTGGTTAAGCTCTCCCGTAGTACCAATACAATGCAATCTGCCTAGCGACAACAGAGGAGCCGACTAATCTTCCATGTATAGACCTCTTGATTTGTGAGACAATTAGATCAATGCTTTCCCAAATAGATGGATTATATTAGATTGAGCCAAACTTACCGTCTCAAAATTTTAGAGTATGAAGTGCTCGCATCATCAATTAGATTATAAGAGGTGACATATGTCCATATGATAAATTACACAAAGCAACTCATATTCAGTAAGCATCCAATTAATTTTGAATTAAAATACTCAGCATCACAAATCATAAATATAGAGGAAAAAGAAGAAGTTCCTCAACCATGTCGGTAGCATGATGCGAAATCTATATTTCATAGTGATTTTGATTTCTGATTGAAGGAGCAGACATTTTCAAATTTCTAGTAGAGAGATGACCAAGGAAGTCGTTGCGGACGCTCTTGCCTCTGAAACTCAGGAGCATGGTAACACCTTTTCTGATTCGAAGAAGCAGCCATGAGAAGAGTCTATGAATGATGGGCTTCAAGAATGTTTACCATCTGATGGGGTTTCCAGGCTCTAGCTCTCATCTATATATCACGTTGTTTGTGGATTATGGCTTACGCAATGGAACAAAGACCAAAGAAAGTTATACGTAGATCAGATCCCCACCACTACCGGGGGTATCCTTTTGGGTTTAGGAGCCCCATGCGCAGTATCACCATCAGGTACAGTCAGAGACTCCATCCGAAAATGATCGTGCGTCATTTGCCCAGTAGCCCAAGTTTCTTTCTCCTATTTCCCTTTCGGAACTTTCCTCGTTCCCTCTCCCCCACTATTCGGAAATGATCGTGTTCACCGGTTCTGGGCAATTTTTCTTGAGTTCAGAAAGTGATTGGCAATATCATTTCTACTTCATTGAATTTTGCGCATGACTTTAGGCCTCCGAGACTTGAAACGAAGGGCTGCTAATGACATGGAAAGTGAGAGAGATTAAACTTTAGCGCAAGTCAATGAAGAATATAAATGTAATCCTAGTATGAACTTCACTTTATAAAATATTCTTAGAGGAAATCACTTGGCATTTTCACTTTCCAATTGAAATGGGACTGAAAATTCTTCAAGAGGAGTAGAAGAAACAAAATGTATATATTAAATTAAATTAAAATAAATTGCTTTCATTCGAAATTTGTTCTTGCTTAATTCTCTACAATGCGTTTATATGTGTTTTTATTATTTTATTATTCTTAATCAGTGTCTTTTGGATACCTCTTAATAAAATTTATTTTTATTTACACTCAAATCCGTTTTTTATTTATTTATAAAGAAATGGAATGGAATGGGAAAAATGACGAAGAAGAGATTCAAGGTGAGCGGGGGTCAAAGGGATGGGGATATGCACTATGCAGTGGAGCCCGGAGACAGAGGTGGGTCGTTGGATATGATCGACGGCGGTGATTTGTTTAGGGAGGGGCCGACCGAAGAGGCCGAATTGTATGGCACATTCATGTTTTTTGGTTTTTAATCGACCACTCGTGTTTAAGTTTTACATAAACTCGATTTTGGTTCCCATAAGCTGATCTGTGCCGTAAATTGAAAAACTCTCCTCTTGTTTTTTTTTTTTTTTCCCGATTGGCATAAAAATGGAAATATTCATTATTTTTCAACGTATCATTCTTATTAATAATAGACTTGTAAGTTAGAGTTACTTCTATACTACTTCAAATGTATAATATAATATTACAACATCCCATTGTAATTAAAAGTACAATACTATTATGATACATTGGTAAAATTGATTTATGATATTACGAGTTATGGTGATATAAAGTGCAGATTCGATACGGTTTACACATTCCGAATGTTTAGCGAGCTTGGACAATTCTATTGGATTTGTACTGCAGCTTCTTGTTTTTAGGTGTTCTCCTTTAACCCATTTGCTCATCGCACTTCAGTATTCCGTATACATCTAGCTACTAGCTAGTCCATCAGATATTGTTTTACCCCTTTTTGGCTTAAAGAATTTCCCCATAAACCAACAAATTGATAAGTTTCAATTGAAATTGGCATACTTATAGAGGAATTTTCGTAATTAATAAAATTAGGTATATAGTAGAAATAAATTGTAACAACGGATGCGAATTTTTACTTGACTAAAACCCTATAATTGTCTCAATCACGTGCAATAAGACTCCATCAATGGGCTGATCGTGAGCATGACCCCTTAGAGTTATTCTTATTGGTGAGTATGCAACTAAATACAGGATCTATCTTATAAATAAATCTCTTACATACTCATTCAACTCCTTGAAGATTAAAAATTACATTTTATTTCATTTTATTTCATTGCAGGGTTAAAGTTACTTTTGTCACACATGGCATTCCGTAATTATGCACTTGTTGAAGGGAGTAACTTAATTATGATTTTCTTTTGTTGGCCACTATAATATCTCTTTTAATGTGCAAAACTTATTTTAAAACTAGGTGAAATTGACTATGGAGAGCTACATATATGAAACAAACTAGGTTTAAATTAGCTCTGATATCATACTCGTATGTCCATACAAAAAATTTAATCTATTAGATAGAGAAAGATTACATATATATATAAGAGACCCATGCAAACACTATAGATAAGAAGATATTTTAGCATAATAAATAAACTTTGTTTGGTATAAAACTTGCAAAATTACTTGAAGTAAACAGTTTGAAATGGATTCGTAAGAGAAATCAATTACTTGAAATAAGTTCAATATAGTGGTTGTATTTAGTACAGTGATAGAGTAATAAACATTGATCAGAGAAGAAAGAAAAAAAGAAAAGTCAAGTACACATGAAATTTGACCATTAAATTACTTAGCACAAAATCAAAAAGAATATAAAAATATCTTTAAGGCCAAAAAAAAAAAAATGATAACATTAGGATAATCCTAACACCACTTGATCTTTGTGAGATATTATTGTTAGATAAAAACGTGATTTATAATTTAAACATTCTAAGACTCTCTCTTATGTATAGGTTGGTCTTTAACCTAAGCCTAGGCATGGAAATATGTAATTGGAGAAGCAAATAGGGACCTGAAAGATTTGAATTCAAAACCTCTTGCTCTGATGTCATATGATATTTTGGTGGAATCATTGCTAATTATTTAAAAAATTTAAGTTGTTAGATGAAAACTTGATTTATTTAAGTATTCAAAGAGTCTTGCTCTCTTTCAAGCTCTGGTCAATTTATCCTTGCATGCGCTCATTTCTAGTAGGTATCATCCATGCTCCATTGTCGGATCATTGTGAAGATTTGCTTGCACTCGTCGAAGATCAATTTTAGAACAAAATTTTGAGAATTGAGCTTGTCAAATCTAATGAAAAAATTCGATTATTACCAAAGAAAAAAAAAATCAAACTAAGAGGGTTTTATACTAAAAACTAAACGGTAAGCGAGCTGATGGCAAAACCCAAAGTGAAAATATGGCAATGCCTTTTTTCCTTCATTGTCTAGAACAAATCCTGGTCCATCCTGACATAATAGAGAATGCTATAAGTCATCGAGTGGGTTGTCATTTATGGAAGATTCGAAATCAAGACTACTCTAACTTTGACATTTTTGTTTTTTAACCATTGAGGTTTGCCCCAGTGGCCACCCTTTCGACATAGAAGGGGGAGGTGGGGGGTTCGAATCCCCACCTTCTCAGGGGGTTGGGGTGGGGACAAATTAGTTTCAAGAGTGGGTTTCGACTCCCATGCCCTGTAATGAGGCAGGACAAAAGTCTGAGAGTGAGAGTTAGAATAGGAATAAAATATGACTGACCAAAAGAAAAAACTTTGACATTTTTCTTTTATTAAATTGACGAGTATATAGAAATTTAAGTAATAGATGGATTTTTATTTTTTGCCACTTGACCTCCTTACAATTAATTATCGCATAGATTTTCAGCAGTCGTTGTCATTTTCTTATATGGTTTCCTCAAATAAAAGTTAAGTACTGATTTGAAAGTGATACGAAAAAGGAAATTATTTGATCTTTTTCTTTATCTATTTGCCGTTTTTCATCCGAATGTTGAAATCAATTGCTCACAATTTGTCGAGTGATCTCCTAACCTCCATTCCACTAGTAAGTAACTATCGCATCATCGAGAGAAGAGTTGGGGGTTGAGTTCCTGAAGTCTAATCTTGTTGAGGTGGATAACTCAATGGGAATTTATTTTATAAACGGTGAATGAAATGACTCATTCTTCTGGAATAAATCACCACCTCTATAAGTCACACCGCAATACAAAATCATAAAAAAATCCACTAAAAGGAAAAGAAAAGAGGGGAAAAATATTTGGAGCTACAATTGCAAAGGGACACTAATTGGTAATTTAGGAATTTTTTTTACGTTAAGGAACCTCATATAATTACAACAAACATACCTAAATCCTTTTTTTTTTGGGTCCCTACTCCTAGGTGAACAAATCAACTAATGAAAACATATGCCATAACATAATCCTATTGGAATTTGGATGTTAAAATCTAAACAAGCCATTGGATCTTCATACACAATAATATCCCGAGCATTTTTGGATTGTATCATTTACATTGTATGTTTAGATTAGATTTTCACTTAATTTAAACTCTAGTTTTTTGTGCTATAATATTGGTACTATTCTATGCAATATGGCACGCTCGTGATCTTGGGAATGCGTGATTTATTCGGCCTGCTTTATTTCAATTGTTTTGTAGTGGCAAAAATAAAAAATGGAGATTTTCATATAATTTAAGAGCTAACTTTTCTCTTTTGGATAGGTTTTGTAGTGGGGCCCAGGGATGGGGAGATGCAATCTATGAAGCACGGACACGTTGCTGAGGCTTCCGCGTCGTGTCCGACACGTGTCGACGTGTCCGACACGCTCGGACATGCTCGGACACGTTCGGACACGCGGTCAACGCGTGTCGAGAAATCCGACACGCGGTCAACTTTTCTCGACACGCTTCGACACGCGTGTCCGAGAGAGAGATTGTTGAAGAAGGCGATGATGGGTAGAGGTGAGGCCGAGGAAGCGGAGATGAGGCCGCGACAGCGAGAGAAAGAGCATAAACTGAGGCGAGGCTGCGATGGAGGGCCGGCGGCGAGGCTGCAGCTGTTGCGAAGGAGGAAGGGCCGAAGGCGACAGCGATGGGGTGACCAAAAGAGTTGAGAAGATCGTGAGGAAGAAACTGAGGGGGCGGGGGAGCTGGTTGTGGCGTGGGGGAGGGGAGGGGGGGAGAGAGAGCAGGGGAAGAACAGGAATGGAGATGATTGATGGGGGGCGCAGCCTCACAGGGGAGCAGGTGGTGGCGTGTGGGGAAAGGGAGGGGGAGCGGGAGAGAAGAGAGGAGAGAGGGGAAGAAACCGATGGGGATGGGGGCAATTGATGGGGACGCAGGGAGCAGGTGGTGGCGTAGTGGAGGAGAGAGAGAGAGAGAGAGAGGAGAGGAGAGAAGGGGAAGAAACTAAGGGGGCTAGTGGTGATTTGATGGGGGGCCCAGGAGCAAGTGGGGGGCGTAGGGGGAAGGGGAGGGGGAGAGAGAGTGGGGGCAGATCCGCAGAAATCGAAGGGGAGGGGATTTTGGGGTGGTGGCGTGGGAGAAGAGGAGGAGAGAGAAATGAGGAGAGAGGATTTGAGGGGAATAATTTTTGTTAAAAAAAAACTACATTTTTTAATATGCACACGTATTAATTATGAATGTATTTTTTAAATTTTTTTATGAATAGATTTATTAATATTATTAGTGTAAATATATTGTAAGTTTTTATTTATTTATTTATTTATTTGTGAATTTAAATCAAATTAATTAAAAATAAAAATATTTATTTAATATATAACATGTCGGAACGTGTCGGAATTCACTACTTTTTTAAGAAATGACGTGTCACGTGTCGTGTCGTGTCGCGTGTCGCGTGTCGGTTCATAGGATGCAATGGGGCCGGCCAGAGAGATGAGTCGATGGGTGGGGATGAAAGTACATGATGAGACGGCCAAGGCATGATGGACGGTGGTGATTTGTTGGGGAGGGGCCGACATAGGAGGCCCAAGTACTGAACCGATAGAGTGGGCACTCATAAAATTACACTTAGGCTCTGACGGCCAAGATAATCAAGTGTCTTTGGGAGAGCATTTTCGAGGGGCTTTGGACCTTTAAAAGTCTTTAAGCCGAAGTTTTGGCGTCTAGTAACACGGTTTCAAATTTTTGTGTGTAAATTTTTGCTTTGAAATTGCTCAAAGCTCAAGACAAACTCCAGCTTTGGGCTCTAGTATTTTCGAATGCATGTTCAGAGCCACCCCAACCAAAACAATCTTGGATAGACAGAAAGAATGCCATGGTCAATCGTGGCTAGGAAGCTTCGCGGAGGTGGTCAAGGGACGCCGGCACAACTTCACCGAGGGTTGGCGGACGTCAGCAAGCTTTGCCGAGGGTTGCTCGACACCAAATCTAACTCACCAAGGGTCACTCATTGCTAGATGAAGCTCGCAGAGAGTTGGACGTTGAGTTGCCTAGTCTTGTGGATTCAGCATCATGCCGCCTAGAATCGTGCAGCACCAGCGCATTATGTGGGCACGCGCATGCTGCCAAATGTGGGCTTGCACGACCTTGGTAGCACGTCACTTAGGGTCACAGGACGCCGGCACCGGTGCTATTGTTGTGCCCCACACTTGGGCTTCTATCTGAGTTTCTCCATTCTCCTTTTGGCATTTTTTTCTCTTATTTTATGAAATACTTTGCAACAAGTATTTTATAAGGCGTTCACTATGCGCTATTTGCTTATCATGAACATTCTTTGAGTCAAATCTCCTTTGCTTAAATGCAAAGTCTCAAAGCCAAAGCTCTCCCTTTGTATTCATCCAATGCAATCTGCGGAGTAAAAAACAGAGGAATTGACTAATTTTTACCTTTTGATCTTTGAGACAATTCGAACAACACTTTCCTAAAGATATAGATTATACTAGATTGAGCAAAACTTACTATCTCAGAATTTTTCCTCTATAGACCTTTATCCAAGAATTGCCATTAATTAGTTTATGGTATGTTGATTAGACATCTAAGTAAAATAACAAGAGAATTATTTTAGAATCTGATTATAGGGACTTGGTTACACTAAATTTCTCTAATATCTTCCCGTGCCGTTCTTTTCATAAAAAAAATGTTTTATTAGGTAGCTTGAATTCATTTTATTACTCCCTAACATGTGAACTAACCATGTGAGTGCGCAATCTACCAATTTAACACCTAATAAAATAATAAATAAATTATAAGACTTACCTCCTAGCAACAAAATCTCTACAATGTTAGCTCAAAATTCACATCAATAGTCCTAGATATAATTTCTAATTAACACGCAATCGCTCAGTCTTTTTTACGATTTTCTCTTATTTAACGAAACATAATCTACATGCAATGCAATGCAATGATGTATAAGAATATGTATAAACTATATGTCACGCGATATTAATTAAATAACCTAATTTAATGACGATGAATATTAAATGAAACTATCCTAATATGTCACATCGTATTCATGCGATGATTAAATGACATTCAAAGAATGACCTAATTCTATGTTACACACACATTATACTTTTTATGTTTTATTTTCCTTTTTTTTTATAAAATTCGAAATTAAAATTGCCCAACAAGTAAACATGCAATTTAAAGTAATGAAAATAAAATTTAGCATCCTAAATTAATGTTTTTGGTATTTTTTTATTTCAAAAATTCTAAATAAATAAATTTCCTAATCTAAACATGCAAACTATCCTAAAACATGCAATATTCTAACATGAACTTAATCAAACTTCAAATATTTATTATTTTTTGGGTTTTCTTTTATGGAAACAAAATCAATTCAAGAAAGGCATAAAAGCACAATGGCAAATCAGGCAAAATATGATCGATACCCATCTAATTTTTTTAAAAAATAAATTGACAAATCATATCTCGCGCATGAGATCGGATTGGCCAATTTTTAACAAAATTGTGAATCATATCTTGGACGTGAGATTAGATTTATAATTTTTCCGTGTGATTGCGAGTCATCTTTCGGACATGAAATCAGACTGTCAATCATATGCACGTTGTGAAATTAAGGAATAGTCTCTAATTTAAAAGGCTATTCCATATTGCAGACATGATAACATATTGAAAATTTCAATTATGTGCATCAACGATATTTCAAATAAGGATATGGAAAATTTGGAAATCAAATTAGATAAGATTTTTGCCTAATTCGGATATTGGCTTCTAAATGTGGATCTTCGAACGGCGACTCACGATTCGCAATGGACACTTGGCAGTCTTAGGTGATGCTTGGCTTGATAGGCAACACAGGAGCGGCTCACGTCGGGGACAGCGACTTGCAAATGCCTTTCGTCACTCTCTCAAAATTGTGACCCCCCTCTCCTCCTTGTCGTGTAATGAGTCCCTTTTATAGAGAAAGGGCTCGAGCCGAGCAAATTTTATCCCCTATATTGGATTCTTAAAATATTTTATCCTTTCCTTTTTGGCTCACGCACGAAATCCCCTGAACATGTAATTTTTCTTGTTTTGAGACAAAAAATATATCATTCAATACATGCTCCACGTGCAATATTCCCTCTTGATATTTCATCCTTAAAAATCCAATCTTCAGCGAAATATGTCGCTCAATGTATATATCACGTGAATATATTAAGGATTTAGTGAATATTGGAAAAATAATACGAATCTTTTTTGAAAATATCGAATCACCAACTTGTAAAATTAAAATTCTTACGTCGCCGATCAAATGCAAACGTGATAAATAAATAAATAAATACACTTAAAATTATATGTTATGCAATTTTTATTCTATTTTTTGTTTTAGGGGTTAAAAATTAATCCATAATTTTCTATGCAATAAATGGATGATAGGGATGCCAAATTTTAGGTGTCAACATGGACCTTTAAAGGTCTTTATACCAAAGTTTTGGGGTTTGGTAACACAAGTTCAAATTTTTATGGTGTAAAGTTTTGCTTTGAAAATGCTCAAGGCTCAAGACGAACTCTAGCTTTGGGCTCTGGTATTTTCGAAATGCAACTTCAGAAGTTTAATATAGTCTTATTTTTCCAATCTTGATATCATTGATATAGTAGTATTCCTATTTTGCCCTCCCCCCTCCCAATCTTGGATAGAGGTCGGGGTCGATCGTGGCTGAGAAGCTTCGTGGAGGAGGTCGAGGGATGCCGGCACAACCCCACCAAGGGTCAGCAGACGTCGGCAAACTTTGCCGAGGTTCGCTCGACACCAATTCTAACTCGCCAAGGGTGACTCGATGCTAAATGTAGCTTAAAGAGAGTCGGGCGTCGACTTGCCTAGTCATGCCGATTCTGCATTGCGCCACCTAGAATCATGCAACACCGGCACATTACGTGGGCTCATGTGGCCTTGGCAGCACATCACTTAGGGTCACAAGACGTCGGTACTGGTGCTATTGTTGTGCCCCAGGCTTGGGTTTTTATCTACAATCGCAAATTTCTTTATTCTCCTTTTGGCATATTTTTTCTGTTATTTTTGAAATACTTTGCAATAAGTATTTTACAAGGCATTTACTAAGGCGCTATTTGCTTATCATAAACATTCTTCAAATCAATGTCCTTTGCCTAAATGCAAAGTCTCAAAGCTAAAGCTCACCCTTTGTACCTACCCAATGCAATCTGCCGAGTAATAACAGAGGAATCAACTAATTTTCCTTGTATAGACTTTTTGATCTTTGAGGCAATTCGAACAACACTTTTCTAAAGGTATTGATTATACTAGATTGAGCACAACTTACTCTCTCAGAATTTTAAAGTACGAAGTATAGGCATCATTAATTGGATTAAGAGAGGTGACAGAGGCTGATGTGATAAATTACATAGAGCAACTTGAAAGACCATGGGCATTCAACAAGCATCCTCTTAATTTTTGGGTTAATGCGCACTGCATCACAAATCATAAAGAAACAGGGGCAAAAAAGAAAACAAAAAACAAAAAAATGATCATCAATCATGTCAGTAGCGTGGTGCGAAACCTCTGTTTTATAATGATCTTGAATTCTAATTGAAGGAGCATACACTTGCAACTTGCAAATCTCTAGTGGAGGCCCGGAAAAGGGAAAAGCAAAGACATTGGAACCCATAGTCTCACCGTAATTAAGACCGTCTCATCTTCTTTGTTAAAGGTGATGAGCTTTCCTCTACATCTGTTTCAATTGGATTATCTTCTTCCTCGGTGTCTATTGAATTATCTTCTTCTGAGTCTTCGCTTTCCTCTACATCTGTTTCAATTGGAGTATCTTCTTCCTCGGTATCTATCGAATTATCTTCTTCTGAGTCTTCGCTTTTCTCTACATCTGTTTCAATTGGAGTATCTTCTTCCTCGGTGTCTATTGAATTATCTTCTTCTGAGTCTACCCCAGAAAACTTCACTTCGTTTCCATCAGCTGATGGTGCTGGGAACACCACCCTCAGATCATCCTCCTTTTGCTCGCAAATTAGACGGAATCCACACTGTTTTATGCTTCCTTTTCTTGCTTTGAGACAAACTTGGAAATGGCTCCAATTATTTCGTAGGAGCGGGTCCCAGTAGAAACGCGAGTCCCAGTAGAAAGGCAATGACTGATAACTAAGCCACACATGGTCAGATTCTCCAAAAATATATCTCGTGCCCTCTTTCTTTTTGTGGCCATTAACAAGTATTGTGTAATTACATGAAGTATCGATCACTTTTCCTTCCTCCGGGCTGAGAACAAAACAGAATGCTAGTCCTCGAATCTTGGCATACAAGTTGCAGGGAACCATGAAAGATGTGGAATCCTCTTCACAGGGGAGAATCCATTTAGGCATCTCTCTTCCAATTAAGACAATGTCGGCACTTTGCTTCTCTCGCAGTTTCTGTCACACAGATAGACACATGTCAAGCTACATGTCAAGCATTTGATGATATATATATATATATGTGTGTGAGAGAGAGAGAGACCTCGAGTAATGACATATTAGCCACGTCATCCATATTGACCCCATTGCGGAATAATTCACAACATGAAGTCAAGTCAACCTGAAGACTGCGGTTGGAGAGACCCCCTGTAACTGGGAATTTTCGCAGAGATTTGCAATAACCTGCTGATAGATGATCGATATTTGGTGGAAGCTGAGGAATCTCTTCTAGTAGCTCGCATCCCCTAACATTCAATTTGTGCAAACCATAGTACTTGTTGATGCATGTTGGCATATGAGCAAACTTGTTATATTGAAGTTCTAGGTACCTCAATGCAGGAAAATTGGAAAAACTCTCAAGAAAATCTACTTCTGATAGATTGCACCCCCCAAGTAGTAGATGGCTTAGATTTTGGAATCCCAGACGGCCAAAAAGATCAGTTGAATCCTCCATGTTTTTTGGAAACGTGATTAAATTTGAGCATTCACGAATAGAGAAAGACTCGAGATTTTTCAACTTATAAATTTGCCACGGAAGCCTCATGAGGTTTTTGCAAACTGATAAATCTATCTGCCTCACAGAGACAAGATTTTCAATTGATGCAGGGAGCTCTTCAATAGCTGTACCATATAGAGGAAGTTGTTCCAAATGTTCCATCTTTCCATCTATATCTGGGAACTTCTCTAGTTTAGAGCAACCATAGAGCTCAAGGGTTTGAAGAGATTTAGCCTTCAGCGTGTTAGGAAAATTTCTAAGATTAAAGCACCCTCCTAGCGACAAAACTTTTAGCTTGACAAGATCTCCAACGGATGGGTGAACCTCCACCAACCTCTCACACCTATTAAGAATCAATTTCACCATATTTGGAGCCAATGACAGGTCGTGAATACTAACCAGGGACTTGCATTCACTGAAATTGATGAACTTCAGCTTGCTAAAATTCTGCAAAAACATACTAGTGCGGTCATTAAGCTCTGTGAATGTTTTTTTTATAGCTATAAAAAGGAAAAGCTAATCATCACAAGGGCTTACCTGAGAATTGCCCCCTAATTGTCTGATATGACTTTTTGGGACATCGAGTCTCACGAGTTTCTTTGGACCGGAGCCAAATTCTAGATACGGGGCATTGGGCCATTCAAGCCATCTTAACTCGTTAGGGAGACGTACTTGAGCTTGTGAAGAGATATGTCCTCCAAGCAAAATGAGGATTCTCAACTTTTTCATATTTGCGAAAGCATCAGGACTGATGATTATCGCTTCTGGTAGGGGCTGGTTCAATACTATGGCCTTTACTGCATCCGTCCCCTATCCATAACAGAGCAAATTTAGTTGTTAGACAAAATTTCCAGTTAAGATTTACATTATACTGTCCAAATTAGAGTAATGCAAACTGAAATGTAGCAAAACTGACAAACAAATTTTACCGTATTATAACAAAAAATGTCCTCAACATCTTCCAAAAGCCATAATCTGCTGCGTTTCCCAGGATCATCACGACATGCTTCATTAACAATATCCCGACCCATCGACTGAATCAAATCATGCATTTGCAAGGTCTCATACTGGTTTTTTATCAAGGACCTTTCAATGAGAATATCTATTCCTATGGCTGTGTGAAAACCACAGCTATCAAGAACTTCCTGGATGTACTCTATATTTTCCCCCTTAAAGAAACAAGCAATATCGAGGAAAATCTCCTTCTCGTTGTTCTCCAATCCATCGAAGCTTATCTTGAGAACTTGATTGATAGTTGGTTCAGGAATTTTGGAGAGTTTATGGAATGTACTTTCCCATGCAGGTTCCTTTCTTCCACGTAAGAATGAGCCCAACACTTCGAGGGCTAATGGAAGTCCGTCAGCATAATGCAGTGCTTTATCTATGAGATCCCTTCCTATTTCAACACTCTTGCTATTTGGGAAAGCGCACAGACTAAAAAGATCTCGTGCTTCACGGCATCCTAAAGTTTGAATTTCATACACACAATTTATACCATGAGAAGTCAGCAATTGTTTATCTCTTGATGTAACAATGATTCTACTTCCTTTTCCAAACCAATTGCCTTTTCCAGCTAATGCATTCAGTTGATTCATATGGTCAACATCATCAAGAACCAGGAGAACCTTCTTGCAACATAGTCTTTCTTGTATCAAACTAATTCCTCCAGCGACACTGTAGACCGTTAAAGGATGAACTAGGATCTCAGATAGAAGATCCTTTTGTAAAGTAACAAGACCATCGCTTCGGTTTGATTTTTCTCTAACTTGCTCCAAAAAACTACAAACCTGAAATTGTCTCATCATAGCATTATATAGGGCCTTGGCAATTGTTGTCTTCCCTATGCCTCCAGGTCCCCATAGACCTATCATCAGAACATCATCATCAGCCGACTCTTTCTGTGAAAACCATATCAGTTCTTGAACTTGAGAATCTATTCCAACCGGATACTTAGCGACATGTAATGGTGTTCGGTTGAGACGAATCGATAATTCCTTTACGATGCATTGTATGAGATCCGCTTCATCTCTGATAAGCACTCAAAAGAAAGAAAAACCTGTTTTAGCATTTCAAAGCCATAGCAGGAATCCAACCTCTAACGTGATAAGGAAAATTTCATAAGAAGATTGGCAAATAATAAGACGAAAGGTGGGTGAAACTGCGCCAACATCTACGCGAGGAACATTACAAAGAACCTGAATCTGAAGACAATAATGACTAAGGCACTATGAATCACACTATTTATGTTTGAGAAATTTCTCATTATCCACACAGCAAGAATCAATTCAAAGAATCTACGAGCTTTGGTTATTTGATTATGTGTCTACTGTCTAATTTATCTCCACTTTGTATCTTCAATTCGAAGTTCCAAAAAAAAGAATACGATTTGATATCTAACAAACAATCACGAGCTAACATCACAAAACACCACGTCACATTTGTGCGTACCTGTCATTCAACTCCCAACCAGACAAGCTACCGACTTCAGAGAGAGCCTTCTTCCATCTCTTCACTTTCTCTGAATCCTTCCCGAACTTGAACTCATGATTATCCATAGCTCTCTTATAAGTCTCTCTCCCCTCTCTCACTTCTCTGGGTTCCACTTTGTAAAACACGGGGACCACCATCAGGCCGTTTTTCTCCTTGCACTCCATGATTTTCAAGAGCTCTTCCAAACACCACCGTGAGGAAGCGTAGTGCCCAGAGAAAACGATGATCGCAACGTGCGATTTCTCAATCGCCCTCATGAGCGCCGACGATATTTCCTCTCCTTTCCTAAGCTCCTCACTATCCACAAAAGTGTAAATTCCTTTCTGGTCCAGAGCCGCGTAGAGATGACTGAGGAAGCCTTGGCGGACATCTGTCCCTCTGAAACTGAGGAACACATGGTAATTCCTTTTCACATTGGAAGAAGCAGCCATTAGAAGAGCATATGGTACATGTGCTTCTCTAGAATGCCAAGCTTCGGAACAGAGAGAGAGAGTGTGTGTGTTGCTAAGAAAATCAAGAGCTTAAAGCTGAAGCAGAGTGGGTTTTGCTCTCGGAGATGCTTGGCGGCCTCTAACCCGGGGTTGCTCTTCCCCGATCGGCAGTGAAGTCGACGATCTCTTCCCTATGCCCCGGCTCTGGCTCTCGCTCGCTTCAAAGAAACAAGTGCTCTCAGGTTTTGGAGGGCGAGATCGACGTGATCGACCCACGAATCTGGAACGATGAAGAATCGGCCAAGGACTCAGAAGACGAAAGCAGCCACTAGGGTGTTTAAATCTGGCTGTGAGGTCTCGGGTCCGGCGCGGCCCACGCGCAAAAAGGACGCGCAAGGACGCGCAAAAATCTGGCTGTGAGGTCTCCGGTCCGGCGCGGCCCACGCGCAAAAAGAACGCGCAAAGTTGTGCGTCCTAGGCCTAGTCCTCGAGATAGAAGGATAATCACATTGAGACGAGGTGATGCAATGTCAAGCTCGACTCACATGTTTGATCGCTCGAAACTTCACTCGAGCTTAGCTTGATCAAGAATTGAATTTCTTGCTTGAACTCAATTGGAAAAGAAAATCGAAGTATTCAAAAGTTACGCCCAGATTCAACTTTATTATGTTGAAATATAAATGGATTGTGCTCGAAATTTCATATAAATAATTTATAAAAAGAATAACTCAATTGAACTTGTAAAACTATTTAGCTGAGTACTAACGAGTTCAAGTTCAATATCATATGGCACGTTCATATTTAAGTTTCACCTAATTTCGATTTATTCTTGTCCGATCCCTGTTCATTTGTCAAGCTTCTTTTTGCGCAAACCGCCGAAAGCAACGATCAGAACCAAAGTTCTGGGCAATTTCTTGGCAATATCATTCTCACTTCCTTGAATTTTGCATTTTGGATAGGGGGGGACTTGGGGCCGACGAGACTTAAATGAAGGTTCGCTAAGGGATAGAAAGTGAGAAAGAGAAAGAACTTTAGCATAAGCCAATGAAGAAAACGCAGTCCTAGTATGAACTTGACTTCACCAATGTTCTTCGAGGGAATCACTTGGCATAAAGGGACTCTGACTCTTCCAAAGGAGGAGAAGAAAAGGAAGAATATGTCTATATTATTAGGATTAGCATAACAGAAATAGCAAATTAGTTGAACACATTTACCCAAATGATGTTTCAACCCACTATTGCCTCAAATTTACAATCTATTATAATTCTGTCCAATTTCAGCATTAAAATGTCATATTTGGCAACTAATGAGGCTAAAGATATTGGCGAGGCACGATTCTATGAACATTTTTATGTATGATGACCATATCACCATTTTTTTTAATGGAGACCTATGTAAAATTGGATAAAGTTGAATCTACCCAACTATCTCTACTATTGTTAAGTCAAAATTGCATATTGCAATGTTTTTTTTTTTTTTTGATCCGAGCATATTGCAATTTAAAACTCCATATAAGTGAGATCGGAAAACCTATAAAAACTTGCTAGGCTCTTAGTGTATAAAAAATCTTGCCCTGTGGGGATTACGCACAAAGATCGCATCATAAATTTGGCCAAAATTCGGAGACTATTTATGCAGTGGGGTCCGCAAAGACAGGGATGGGTCGTTGGCTGGTGGGAGGGAAAGCACGTAAATGAGACTCCGCACGTGTGTCGGGTCACTGTGTGCCGACACACGGGCCGGGTATGATCGACGGCCGTGATTCGTCGCGGGGGATGGGGCCGACTCGAGAGGCCAAAATCCTGAGTCGACTGAGCTGGGCACTCGTGCAATTACACTTGTGCCCTCGGTGAGCCAAGACTCTCGCACCATCAGGGAGAGCAGCGAGTTCGTTTGTTATTTTCCTTCTTCGTACGGGAACCGGGGAGAGGTACCATCAAAGCCACTAACCAAAAATCATCGTGCGCATTTTCGCGTAACCTAATAAATTTTTTTCCGATCATAATATCGAATATTATTAATATTTGACATCTCATATTCTCTCGTGACGTGATTATGTTGCTTGTGTGGAGACTATAGTAATCCTCTATTGTTGCCAATTCTTGCCTTCAGAAAGTAATTGGTGATATCATTTCTACTTTATTGAATTTTGCATTTAAAAATGGATGACTTGGGACCGCCAAGACTAAAACGAAGGGCAACTGATGGGAGGGAAAGTACAAGGAGAATGAACTTTAGTGAAAGCCAATGAAGAATACAAAGGCAATACTAGTAGAAACTTGACTTACCAAAATTCAGAGAGGAAATTATCAAAATGCCACTTGGCATTTCGCTTGCCCAATGAAATGGGACTTGACTTTTCAAAAGGAGAAAAAGAAAGGAAATAATACATATATATTACTAGGATTAATATCACAAAATATCTTCAACTGGCACTACTCCAACATATTTACTTCAAAAAAAAAAAAACCCCTTAAGTGGTACTGGTATTTCAATTTTAACCTTCGTTTCAATCCCGTCCAATTTTGGCCGTTAAAAATTTGAGTGCTCAGTCATCTTGAAGTAAGCTATTTTGGACCTTCAAGGGCCCTTGAGCCAAGGATTTGATGTTTGATAACACAATTTCAAAGATTTTGATCCAGAGTTTTTTCTTTGAAAATGCTCAAAGTTCAAGGTAAGCGTCCGAGTATGGGCCTTAGCATTTTTGACTTGCAAGTTCAGTGGTTTAATGAAGTTTTTTTCTTCCGATCTTACCATCACTAATATATTTGCAATCATATTTTACCCCTCAACCCTAGATAGGAGAGAGAAAGAAGTGGTTGATCATGGCCGGGAAGCTTTGAAGAGGGACCTAGGGACGCTGGTGCAGCTTTGCCGAGAGTTGAAAGACATCAGCAAAGCTTTGCCGAGGGTCACGTAATGTTGAGGAGCTTTGCGAGGGTTGCTTGATGCCCGATTTTACTTGCCGAGGGTCAAGCGTCGCATTGCCTAGTAGTGTTAGCCCCGGCGTTCTATCACTTGGGGTTGCGTGACACTAGCGTTGGTCGCTTAGTTTCACTCGACCTTGTCGCGTCACCAGGTTTGCTCAACTTTAGAGGCACGTTGCCTAGTAGTGTAGCCCCGGCGTTCTATCACTTGGGGTTGCGTGACACTAGTGTTGGTCGCTTAGTTTCACTCGACCTCGTCGCATCACTAGGTTTGCTCAACTTTAGAGCCATGTTGCCTAGGGTTGCACAATGTTGGCACCGGTCCAACTGTTGTGTCGCCCCCGCTTGTGCTTTCATATACAACTACAAGTTCCTTCCTTTATTTTATTTTTTAAAATTGTTTTTCTCTATACTAAAAATTGTTCTGTAATAAATATTTTATAAGGCGTTTGTCAAACACCATTCGCTTTTCATGAAAATCTTTTAAGTCAATGCCTTTTGCTTATACGCAAAGTCTTAGAAGCTAGACCTCTCCCTTGGTATCTATCCAACGCAATCTGCCTAGGAACAACAAAGGAACCAACTAATCTTTCCCGTGTATACCTTTCAATTTTTAAGACGATTAGATCGACACTTTCCTCAGGAAGCAAAGCTTTACTACCTTAGAATCATAGATTACGAAGTATTGGCATCACCGATTGGATGTGACAAGAATTCTACGTGATATATTTCACTGAACTTGGAAGACCATGGTCATTCAACAAGCATCCACTTAATTTTGGATTAGTGCACTCTGCATCACAGATCATAGAAAATGAGAGGGAAATAAAAATTCCTCAACCATATCAGTAGCATTATGCGAAATCTAATTGAAGGAGCAGACATTTGCAAATTTCTAGTAGAGACAAGACAAAACGGGGATAAGCAAGAGGCATGATTTTGAATTGACATTGACGGAGCAGACATTTACAAATTTCTAATAGAGACGAGAAAAAAAACAGGGAAAAGCAAAGAGGCATTGGAATCAAAGATCACCCAGTTCGCTTCCCCAAGAATCGCTACCTCCAGAAGTGGCGTCAGTGGAACCCGTACTCTCGTCATCGCTACAGACCATCTCATCCACTTTGTTTAGTTCCCCCGAAAAATCTATAGTCTCGAATTCTTTTGAAAATTGTCTTCCTTCGAGTATCCTTCCTTGAAACTCCAACTCGTTTCCATCGGCCGACAGCGTTGGAAAACCGACCCTCAGGTCATCCTCCTGTTGCTCGCATATAAAACGGAATCCACGCTTCTTTATGCTTCCTCTCGTAGTTCTGAAGCAAACTTGGATATGGCTCCAATCATTTTGCAGAAGCTTCTCTTCTCCTCTTATATTGCCGCTTGGGATAAATACAAGGCTTACATGATAGGATTCCAATGGATTTACAACACAAAAATTCGAACACTTTCTTTTGCCATTAACAAATACGCTTAAATCAAATAGAATTCCAAACGGGCATTTTTTATAGTGGCCAAGAATAAAACAGAGAGTGCTAGTCCTAAGAACTTGTCATATAAGTCTGGGGGAACCATGAAAGATATGGGGTCCTCTACACAGGGGAGAATCCATTCAGGCATCTCTCTTCCATTTGCAACAATCTCAACTACCTGTCATACAGATAGTACACATATCAAACATTCCAAATGAGAGAGAGAGAGAGAGAGAGAGAGAGAGAGAGAGAGAGAGAGAGAGAGAGAGAGTCCGACCTTGGGTGATGACGCATTATCCACACTGACCCCTTTGCTTTGCTTGCAGCTATAAACAAACGAGTCTTTCCAATGATCATACTTGTTGAAGCATGTCGGCAGATGAGTAAACTTGTTATTTGAAAGATTTAGGTACATCAATTTAGGACAACTGGAAGCATTCTCAAGGAACTCTACCTCTGATAGATTGCAGCCATTAAGATCTAGCCATCTTAGATTTGGGAATCCCAAATCACCATCAGGATCAATTGAATCCTCCAAGTACTTTGGAAACATGGCAAGATTCGAGCAGCTCCAAAGATACAGAGTCTGGAGATTTTTCAACTTATGAATGCTCGATGGAAGTCTTGTTAGATTTTCACAAAATTCTAATTTTATTGTCTCTACAGAGACAAGATTTTCAATTGATGCAGGAAGTTCTTTAATCGCCGTCCCTTCCATACAAAAGTATCGCAGATGTTCCATCTTTTCCGGAATATCAGGGCATTTCTCAAGTTTACAGCAATTAGAGAGATTAAGGCCTTGAAGAGACTTTGTCTTGAGTGTGTCTGGAAAGATCCTAAGATTGGAGCAACTTGATATCATCAAAAGTTTTAACTTGTCAAGATCTCCGACGGATTGGTGAACCTCCACCAAGCTATTGCACCTTAAAATATATAATGTCTCCAGAAGTGGAGCCGATGAAAAGTCAGGAACACTAGCCAGGGACTTGCAATCCACGATCTCAATGGACTTCAAATGTTTAAAATTCTGCAAAAACATGCTAGTACAGTCATTAAACTCTACAAATATTTTCATACTTTAAAAAGGGAAAGCTGATCATCAAAAGGGCTTACCTGACAGTTGCCTCCTAATTGTTTGATACTACTGTTCTTGAAATGGAGTCTAACGAGTTTCTTTGTACCAGGGCCAAATTCTAGATCCGGGGGATTGGGCCATTCAAGCCATCTTAGCTCCTTAGGGAGGCGCACAGGACCTTGTGATGAGATATGCACTTCACGCAAGATGAGTATTCTCAACCTTTTCATGTTTGCGAAAGCACCGGGACTAATGGTCATCTTTTCTGGTGCGCGCAAGTTTAATACTATAGCCTCTACTGCATCCATGACCTATCCATAACAGAGCTAATTCAGTCATCAGACAAAATTTCTTGTCGAGATTTACATATTACTATCCGAATTAGAGTACTGTAAAAAACTGAGACGCAGCAAAATGGACATGAACAATTTTTACCATATCTTCATAGAGAACGTTCTGAACATCTTCCAAAAGCCATAATCTGCTGTGCTTCCCAGGATCATCGCGACATTCTTGTTTAACAATATTCCTACCCATCAACTGAACCAAATCATGCATTTGCAGGTAACCCCACTCATTTTTTATCAAGGACCTCTCGATGAGAATTTCTATTCCTATGGTTGTGTCGAAATCACAGCTGTCAAGAACTTCCTGGATGTCCTTTATACTTTTCCCCTTAAAGAAACAAGCAATATCAAGGAAAATCTCCCTCTCATTCTCCTCCAATCCATCGAAGCTTATCTTGAGAACTCGATCGATTTTTGATTCAGGAATTTTAGAGAGTTTATGCAACGTACTTTCCCATTCAGGTTCCCTTCTTCCACGTAGGAATGAGCCCAACACTTCCAGGGCTAATGGAAGGCCACCAGCATAATGTAGTGCTCCATCAATGAGATCCCTCCTTATTTCTACTTTATTGCTGTTTGTAAAGGCATGCTGACCAAAAAGGTCTCGTGCTTCACTGTCTTCCAAAGTTTTAACTTCATACACATAATTTTTGTCATGAGAATTTAATAAATGCCTATCTCTTGATGTAACAATGATTCTACTCCCTTCACCAAACCAATCACCTTTTCCAGCTAAGGCATTCAGTTGATCCATATCATCAACATCATCGAGAACTAGGAGAACCTTCTTGCAACATAGTCTTTCCTGTATCAAACTAATTCCTCCATCGACATCATAGACCGTTATATCTTTATGAGCTAAGATCTCAGATAGAAGTTGTTTTTGCAAAGCAACACGGTCATTGCTTTGGTTCCATCTTTCTCTAACTTGCGCCAAAAAACTACAGCCCTGAAATTGCATCCCAATAGCATTATATAGTGCCTTAGCAATCGTGGTCTTCCCTATGCCGCCAGGTCCCCATAGACCTATCATCAAAACATCACTACCAGCAGACTCTGAAAAACTCATCAGATTTTGAACTCGGGATTCTATATCGACTGGATGCTTAGCGATTTATAAGGATTTTGGTCTGAGACACATTGTTAATTCCTCAACGATGGATCGTATGAGCTCCGCTTCATCTCTTTCATATCTGATGAACACTCAAAAGAAATAGAAACATGTTTTACCATTTCAAGCCATGGCAGGAATTCAATGTCTAACGTCACAAGGAAAATTTCATAAGGAGGTTAACGAATAATAAGATGAACAGAAATAACACATACCTGCGCCAACATATGTGGAAGGAAAATTACAAAGAATCTACACCTGAAGACACTAATTACTCGGGTCCTAGGAACCACACTACTTATCTAAGACAGAAATTTCTGCTAGCTTGAAATTTTGGTCTTTCGACTTTCGTGTCTACTGCGAATTCAAAGAACTCGATGCATCGTTTTGGCAATTCGAAGCTATACATACGATTTGATATCTAACAAACAATCACGAGCTAACAATCGCAAAGCAATGCATCACATTAGCGCGTACCTGTCATTGAAGTGCCACCCAGATAAGCTACCAGCATCAAGGAGAGCCTTCTTCCATCTCTTCACTTTCTCCGAATCCTTCCCGAACTTGGACTCATGCTTCGCCATAGCTCTCTTATAACTCTCTCCCTCCTCTTACTTCTCTCGGTTCCACTTTGTAAAACACTGGGAACACCATCAGGCCGTTTTGCTCCTTGCACTCCATGATTTTCAAGAGCTCTTCCAAACACCACGGCGAGGAGGCGTAGTTCTCAGAGAAGACAATGATCGCGATGCGCGATTCCTCGATCGCCCTCACGAGCGTCGGCGATATTTCCTCTCCTTTCCTAAGCTCCTCGCTATCCACAAAGGTGTATATTCCTCTCTGGTCCAGAGCCGCGTAGAGATGACTGAGGAAGCCGTGGCGGACATCTGTCCCTCTGAAACTGAGGAACACATGGTATTTCCTTTTCACATTCGAAGAAGCAGCCATTAGAAGAGCTGATGGTATATGTGCTTCTCTAGAATGCCAAGCTTCGGAACAGAAAGAGAGAGAGTCTTGCTAAGAAAATCAAGGGCTTAAAGCTGAAGCAGAGTGGGCTTTGCTCTCAGAGATGCTGGGCGGCCTCTGACCCGGGGTTGCCCTTCCCCGATCGGCAATGAAGTCGACGATCTCTTCCCTATGCCCTGGCTCTGGCTCTCGCTCGCTTCAAAGAAACAAGCGCCCTCAGGGCCATTTGGTTGGGGAAAACGTTTTCAGCTTTCGATTTCAGATAGATAAGCTGCTGGACGAGGAAGCAACGCGCGGCGGCGAGGGTTTGGAGGGCGAGATCGACATCGGGATCACCGGAAAACCATAGGAGTGCAAAAATAAACGAAGCTGACCCGTAAAGACGATGGATCGCCCGGCCCTGACGGTGTCGAGGGCGAGAAGATAGAGAGATCTAGTATTGTGGCTGCCAGGCGGTTCTGAGTTGACTATCGTTTTGAAGGAGGAGGAAGAAGAAAGTGGGAAGAGAGAGAAAGCCAGGGAAGCAGAAAGGACGGAAGTTTCTGAAGCGTCGGATCCACCAGAACACTCTGCCACTGGCCCACACGATAACGTGCTCGGCTGGTGTCTCTCAGGGGGTTGTTGGCCCTTGCCTTTACGAGGGGCCGACGGTCTTGTTAGCAATGTGAAGAAAATAAAAATAAAATTTTAAAAAATTATTTATGTAAGTATTAACACCTAAGTTTTAGTCGACAAATCAAGCATAGGCTTTTGTAAAATATATTAAAATGAATTTAAAAAAAAAAGGAAAAAAAATGATAAATAAGGCTCCGATGTGGTCCACCCCCTCCTCTTTTCTTTCCTCTTCCCCTGTCAAAGGATATTAACAAGACGTGCGCTCATAGAGGGAAAGTACTTGCATCCACGATAGCAATTTCCATGGAGCAAAATATCAACAGATTTTATTGATATAATATGTGAACTAAAAGATCATAAGTTACGAATGCATATATCTTGTATCCATGCACCCAATGTATTTCATGATAGACAAATGTTATGGAAGGAGCTAGAAGGTATTAAACATCCAAACCATCTACCGTGGATGTATGTAGGGGATTTTAATTAAATACTCTATCCTTGGGAGAAGGTGGGGAGGAGGATGGCTAAAAATTATTGACTAGTAGCATTTAGAAACTTCCTAAACAATTGTGATATTATAGAAGTGGAAAGTAAGGGATGTGTTTTTACTTGGGATAATAATAAAGAAGGGGAAGAATTTGTCAAAAAGAAACTAGATAGAGTCTTATGCATGATTGAACGGATAGTGCTTTTCCAAACACGGAAGTCTTTGCTTTATTTGAGTTGGTCAGACCATAGTCCTATCTTGCTTAGATTATTCCCACAACCAGTGGAAAAAGCAAAAGAATTTACATTTGAAACATAGTGCTTAGAGGACGAGGAGTATGGAAATATTGCCAATGGGGTTTGGTTATCTCCCAAGCGAGAAGGAGCTGATTTAATAACTAAATTGTGAAAAGCGACCTAAACCCTTGCATCTTGGAGTAGGAAAAAATTCTCAAAGCGCTCATAGGAGAATTGAGACGCTAAAGCAGGAAATAAAAAATATAACAAACAGCCTAGATATTTCCCAAAGTAAAGAAAAGATACTGAAATTGAAACAATGGAAATTGGCTCACCGTGGAAAAGCCAAGAATTTTTTTTGGGGCATGCATTCCAGAATTAGCCGGCAGAAATGAGGGATAAAAACTCCAAAAATTTTCATGCAACAACTATTCAAAAGGGTAGGAAAATGGAATCTCTATGTTGCTAATACTGATGGGGAGTGGATGCATGAACCTAGTGCTCTAAAGCAAATGATGGTGGAATACTTTAAGAGTTTATATATGTCATCAAGACAGAGAAATTTTCAACCAGTTATTGAACATATTCCAACTTTAGTGTTGGAAGATGTGGATTGAAAGTTGATAGCTAAGGTCACCATACTAGAAATTTCGAAACCGTACGCTAGTTAGGAGCTCTCAAAGCTCTGGTCCTGATGGTTTAAGTGGACATTTTTCCAAACACCACTAGGAGGACATTCAACATGATGTTTTTCAAGAAGTAACTTCCTTTTAGAACACTGGATGCTTAAATGCAAAAGCAGATAAAACCTAAATTATACTTATTCCCAAAATACCATACCTAGAAAAGCTGAAATAGTTTCGTCCCATTAGCTTGTTTTGTTTACAAAATTATATCCAAAGTTATGACCAATAGATTAAAAATCATTAGTTTTGGATATTATCTGTATAGAACAAAATGCTTTTGTCATTAGTCGTCAATTTCAAGACAATATACTCATTGTTCAGGAGATGTTGCCCTCTAAGAGTGAATGCAAGCAATAAGAAGTTGCCAGCTATGTTGAAACTTGATATGCAATAGGCGAATGATAGAATAGATGAGACCTTTTAGAAGCACTTCGAGGGAACTATTTGATGAACTATGGAAATTATTGTTATTCCTTTAAATTCTCTATTAACGGAAGATAGATTAGTCTAGACAAACACTAAATATTGGACATGCTCTATTAAGAGTGGGATGACAGAGTATTTACTATGACCATCAAATAGCTTGATTCTTAGAGGATTTAATACTAAAAAGTAAAGATATTGCAAATATCAAAAATGAAAATATATCCCTCGTTCTTCGAATTTTTTGACCCCTTGATGATATTTATGGAATGATAAATATTGTCAAGAAGTCATCGTCTAGAAAAAGGCCTTGGTCCAAACCTGACGTGACTGAGGATGCTTTAAGTCATCAACGTGGCTGTCACTGGCGTAAGATTCGAAATCAAGATTACTCTACTTTTGACATTTTTATTCCATCAAATGAGAAGTAGATAGAGATTAATTAATTGATGGGATTATTTGGCCAAGTTATTTCCTAGCAATCAATTTCAGATAGGTTTTCCAGCTATGACTGGGTGTCACTTTCTTCATATGGTTCCTAAAATGAAGTTAATTATTGCTTGGAAACTGTTTGGAAAAAAAAAATCTGATTTTTTTTTTCTTTCCTTTCCGTCTGCCATTATTCATCCAAAATCTGAACTTGATGGCTGTCGATTTGCCGAGTGATATCCTAACATGGGTTCCACTTGTAAGTAACCACCGCATTATACTTTAAGAGCGAACTATTTTTTTATAGAGCGAACATAAAATCCCTTGACTTTTTTTAATTTTTTTTTTTGAAGAGTTTATTACAATTAACATAAAAAAAAAAATTGTTTAAAAGTGTAGAAATGCCCTAAAGATACTAGTTAAGACTACTAATATGAACGAACGCTTTGTCAAAGCATTTTCATGATCGGGATGCGTTAAAATTTACTTCGGGCTTAGCTGACACCAAATTCTGCATTCGAGAATTTACCAAATACTCAAATAGAGTTACTTTTAGCTTTTTTGAAAGTAAAATCATGTGAATTAACCGCACTGATCAACTACAATAGCACATGATTAATTTCTTAGGCCAGTTTAGAACTTAGAAAATTCTAAAAAATAAAAATAAATAATAATAATAATAATAGTCATAATAATCATAATAATCATAATCATAATCATAATCATAATCATAACCATAATAATCATAATCATAATCATAATCATAACCATAATAATCATAATCATCATCATCATCATCATGGGAACAAAAAATTAAAATTAAAAAGTAAGAAAGAAAATTTTCATGAAATGTAAAGTCCAAACCATATTTTGATTCATGTTCCAATTAAGCTAGCAAGAGAAACGGCCCATCGTTTCAGTCTTAAGAGGCCCATTTTGACCCGAGCTTGTTTCAAATCGGGTCGGCCCAGGATTTTTCTCGTGAATTTGCCCAACATTGCTTCGCGCTTTGTTGGTCTTCGTGTGGCAATTTTGTAGAGTCATCCCTTTGGATTTTGTTCTCAAACGCTGTTAACTCAAAATAAATCACAACAATAAGGAAGGCTGGTAAAACGTAATGATCCGATATATAAATAGAAATTGGTACATTGCTTCGGGTTTTATTAATCATTTTCTATCAATGGTGTTACTCTTGCTCTCATTGCATAAGATGTGAATTAAAATATATATTTTTGAATGAAAAAATAGTATATACTTGTCATGACCTAACTCATTGTTAGGTTTAGGGTTATTGTCAACTTAAGACCGATGACCATTCCTTGACTCGAGGTCTTCCAAATTCATACCTTGCACGACATTAAATGTTGAAAATTTCAATCAATTTAGCATATGCAAATTTTAACAAAAAAGTGGCCACCAGCTTTTTTGGGGGGAAATTAGAAATCAGTAAGATACAAGAGAATATCTTATTATTTATATAATCAAAGATTATAGACTCGAGAATTTAATTACGTTAGCCTTAAGACTAATGCCCTTCCAGTACCTAATTTGATTATGTTAACTAACGCCATAGCAACCTATCGAAGAAATTTAAGTTTTGTCTAAACCATTCTAAAAAAAAAAGAAATAACATCCAATATATTAAAAAGTACAACCGAGTATAATAAAAAGAAAACATAAAAGCTTCCTAATATTGTTCCTTAAAAAAAATAAAATCCAAACCACTAAAGAACCCTATTGTAAAACTCTAAAGACTTGTCCAAATATGGGTTTCAATTTCTAAGGGCTTCTATTTTTTTTTTTTTACTTTTTTATAATTTTCTGAATTTTTTAATGATTTTCGAATTCTTTATTTTTCTGGATTTCTATTTTTTAATATTTTATGAATTTTCTAAATTTTTATAAATTTTCTCATTTTTCAAAATTTTAAATGTTTTTATCTATTTTTTATTTTTTTAATGATTTTTCGGATTTTTATAATCTTTAATGATTATCTAAAAATTCTGATTTTTTTTATTGATCTTCGAATTTTCTAAATTTTTATTATTTTCGAATTTTTTTTATCATTTTCTGAATTTTTATAGATTTAATGACTTTTAGGATTTTTAAAATTTTTAATAATTATTATTATATTCGGGGAATGGGTTCGGACTGTTTACCCGACCGACCCATTGACCCGACCCTTACACCCGCATCCGGCACGCGTCGGATTAAAACTGGATTTTATGTTTTTTTGTTTGTTTTTTTTTTTAATTCTCTTTGTCTTTTTGTCTTTTTCCGCCTGCACTTCCTCTTCTTCCTCCGGACATCCTTTACCCGAACGCCATTTTCAACCTGCAACCCCATCTTTCGCGCCATTTTTTCTTTATAACGAAATAAATACCATCGTTGACGAGTTCATCACCAGAACTGAGATTACCGCCCATCTATCTCCAACCGCCGATCATTTATTCCGACCGAGTTGACCACCTCTGGCCGCCCGCTCCATTATCGTGAAACTTAACAAAAAACAATCCTACCTAATCCACACTTTTCACCGCAGCATCCCAACAAATTAACAAGCAAAAATACATTAGAATGAAGCGAGATGGGCTAACTAGTATGTCCCTGAAACGCTGACTTCGCTGGTGCAGGGGGATACTCCGACGAAAAGCTTTCTGGCCTTGGAGATACGCATGTACGTTGGACTCGAGCAAAGATTTTTCATCAAATGGCATAGAAACACAGAGAAAATGCCAGTATTAGATGTGATTCAACAAAAAACACAGCAAGTACGAATGCATCTTGAATTTATACGGGACTTGACATTCGGCGCTCTTTTAGGCATTTTATCAAACATGCAACACGCAGATCTTTCAATGGTTTTCTGTTTTAATTTTAACGAGATCCTCAGCCTCACACGTTACGACCAGACTTAAAACACCATGGTTAGCAACAAAGAAACTTCCTTTTATCAAGATCTCTTCAAGAAAATCGATCGGTCCGAGCATGTCTTTCTCGGCCAAAACAGAGACAAAGTAGAGCGCTTGGAGCGAGATTGTACCTGGTTTGTTTGGCGAATCGAGGTCTCGATTGACGACGATGAAGGGCGTCTGGTTAGAGCTTTTCCTCCGCTCGCGGAAGAAATCTCAGTATTCGTCTGATCTTCGACACCGAATCTATGAAGAACAACTCGCGGATTGGCCCTTGACCGGAGCTCTGAAAACCGACGGAGAACTCTAGCGATGCGGTTTTCTGCTACTCCGAAACGGGATGCACTCTCCCTTTCTCTCCCATTCGAGCTAGCTCCCCCGCTCACCTATATCGTCAAGCACGCACTCTCCATGTCGTCGAGCGTCCTCCTCTCCTCTCTCTCCGAGAAGGGATCTTCTATGTTATTTTCCCTCTCTCGTTGTTCTCTCACTGACCGACTCACGGACGCCTCTCTTGCTCGGGCACCGCACGCCGTCTTCTTCGCCCATAGACGTGAGCGTGCGAAAGAGAAGGAGCCTGGGATATGGGCTGGGCCTTCTTGTTTTAAGTTCAGATGGGCTATTGAGGACAATAAAAGGAACAAAAGAAATGGGCTCAAAGGGAAGTAAAAGATGGGTTGAGAGGATTAGATTTTGGGGTGAACGCAAGAGCTCTTCCGGCCCACAACCTGCTGCAAATAAATGGACACTTAAACAGTCGATAAAATTAGGGTGTCAACAATACTCTTTATGGGATGACACACAAAAGAGGGTCGCTAGAGTTGGTAGTTCTTTCCGGTCCTTTGTGGAGTATAAATTTGTTTGCACATGAGATAGAGAGAGAGATAGAGAGAGAGAGAGAGAGAGAGAGAGAGAGAGAGAGAGAGAGAGAGAGAGAGAGAGAGAGAGAGAGAGAGAGAGAGAGAGAGGTGGATAAAAGGAGGAGAGAAATGGTGATGCCATGACTAGTAAATTATACAAGAGATGAATACATGTTACAATCCAAGAAATTAGATATTGAAAAAAGACGTCGCAAGTGCATATGATCTTGAACCCTTAATGATTGTAAGTGATAGTTTAGTAATGTGATTAGGTCACTTGTGTGGAGACAATAATAATCTTTTATTTAGCTTAGGATGTCGGATTCAGAAATCAACAATGTCATTTCTACATCATTGAATTTTAATGTAAACTGATGAAGAATATAAAGACAATTTTAGTATATTCAATTTCAACTTCCGTTTCAATCCCATCTAATTAGCCATTAAAAAATTTGAGTGTCTGAATTAACCTGTTTTGGGCCTCCAAATGCCCTTGATTCAAAGTTTTGACATTTGGTAACACAATTTCAAAGATTTGTTGTATGAAATTTTGTTTTGAGAATACCAAAGCTCAAGATAAGTCCCCAACTTTCGCTGAGGATTGCTCAATGCTAGATTTGGCTTGTCGACAGTTGTACAATGCTAGGAAGCTTGGTCAAGGTCGCTTGATGCCAATTTTAGCTCACTGAGGGTCAAGTGTTGCATTGCCTAGCAGGTGGCCTCAACGTTGCACCACTTGAGGTCGCACGACACGGACGTTGCATTGTGTGGGTTTGCTCGACCTCAATGGCACATCGCTTGGGGTTGTGCAATGTCGGCATCAGTCCTACCGTTGTACTGCTCGCCTGTGCTTTCATATGTGTCGACATAGTCCTTTGTTCTCTTTTTTTTTTTTTTTTTCTTATTTTAAAATTGCTTTACAATAAATATTTTAAAAGGTGTTTACCAAACGGTAGTTGCTTAATGCCAGTGTCCTTGACTTAAATGCAAAGTCTTAAAGATAAAGCTCTCCCTTTGTACCTATCAATGCAATCTGCCCAGTTACAACGGAGGAATCAACTAATCTGCCTTTGTACATATCAATGTCAGTGTCCTTGACTTAAATGCAAAGTTTTAAAGGTAAAGCTCTCCATTTGTACCTCTTGATCCGTGAGACAATTTAATCAACGCTTTCCCAAAGATATACATTATATTAGATTGAGCAAAACTTACCATCTCAATATTATTAGAGTATGTAGTGCTAGCATCATTAATTGAATTAAGAGAGGTGACGGAGGTCCATATGATAAATTACACAGAGCAACTTGGAAGACCAATGGCCATTCAACAAGCATCCAATTAATTTTGAATTTATGCACACAGCATCACAAATCATAGAGAAAGAGCAGAAAATAAAGAAGTTCCCCAACCATGTCAGTAGCATGAGGCGAAACCTCTATTTCATAGTGATTTTAAATTCTGATTGAAGGAGCAGACATTTTCAAATTTCTAGTAGAGACGAAAAAGGGGAAAAGCAAGAGACATTGGAATCAAAATCACCTCACTTCCTCAACAAGTCAAATACCAATTCGACAGGCATGTTTTGCAAGCCATACTCTCGCCAGGTAAAGTTCATTTCATCTTCTTTGTTAGGTTTTGTTCCACTGGACTATCTTTTCCTCGGCGTCTATTGAAAATTGTTTTCCTCTGAGTCTCTTTCCTTGAAACTCGTTTTTTTTTTCTATCGGCTGATGGTGTTGGAGTACAGACCCTCAGATCATCCTCCTCTTTCTTGCATATTAGACAAAATCCACGCGTCTTTATGGTTACTTTCGTTGCTTTGAAGCAAACTTGGCAATGGCACCAATCCTTTCACAAAAGTGTTCGTGGTTCACACGTCTAATGAGTGGTAAATATTCAAGCCTCACATGATCGGATTCCAATGAAAAAAATAGTTTCATGTTCTAAGTCAAACTTCAGCCATTAATAAATATTTTTACCTCACATGAAGCATCGACCACTTCTTCTTCCAAGCCAAGAACGGCACAGAGTGCTTGTCTCAAGGACTCGTCATACAAGTCCTCTGGAATTATGAAAGATGTTGAACCCCTTTATCGTGGAAAATCCACTATGGCATCTCTCTTTTAAGATTATGTCGAATATGCTTGTCTTTGGTAGTCTCTGTTATATAGATAATACGCATATTAAAAGTTCAAACTGAGAGAGAGAGAGAGGGGGAGGGGCGGGGGGTGAGAAGTGGGGGAGGGAGGGAGAGAGTGACACTCGAATGACACATCTGCTATATTGAACTCACGTGAAGACAATGTTGGGATTTGTTTCAATAAACAAGAATACGTACATAGGTAAATTTGAATCAAAACGATTCATAACGGAAATAAAAACGCCTATACACGTATTTCCAAAGCATTGTTCGTCCATTTTAATAAAAGTACATAGAAGTGATAAATGGGTTAATCACATTACCCTTGTATCATGTTCCAAAAATTTAGTTATGACATTCCTTAGATTCTGATAATGAACATGTGATGTCCTCATAGCATTAGTTCTAACATTTTTAAGATTCTGACTATAAACGTTTGATCTTTGAGCAACACTGGCTCTGACATTGTTGGAATTCTAATCATGAATGTCTAATATCTTCTGGTAATATTGTTCTTATGTTCTTTAGATTGTGACTATGAATGTCTGATCTCCTCGTAACGTGGGGTCTAACGTTCTTTAGGTCCAGCTACACAAATGCCAAGCCTTTAGTTCAGACACACTACCAATCTTACATTGGATAGTAGACGCCATTATAATTGTGCTAGCAATTGCTCTCGTATGTAAATGACTTGGTTGATCACTATTAACACTCTTAATTATTGATTGTCGATCATTTTGTGATTAGCTCTCTCAATCGCCTTTTATAATTAGTCCCAAATCACATTTAAATCGGCTTATTAACACTAAAATTATTTCAGAGAATTAATTCGGTCGTAATGTATTAGGAACGTAAGTTTTGAGATCATTTGAGACACTAGTTCGGGAATTAATTCGGTCATAAAAGTTCAAACTAATTATTTTCTTTTCACTTTTCCTAGAAATAAAATAATGTGAAAACGACCAATCACACATGAACGTCTAGTTTAGGATAAACAATCCTGAAAAATTAAAGAAGAAATGCATGGACACCTTAGGTAAATGCAACACACTATTAGATACCGAAAGGGCACTAATAGAAATATTGGCACATCCAAATCCTTGAACCTAGATATTTTGTTGTATAATAATTGAAGGAGCACTCCCAACCATCAATTGGGTTTTCTAGGCGACCCACAAAAATGAGGCTAGTAGCGACTCTCGTCTTATTTCTAAGTTGTATTAAACAACTAGATATTATAAATGAACCCATTGCACAGGGTACAGGTCTTGATAAGACTCACCGCGATTTAGCATACTCGATATTGATAGTACTCCTAAAGGATGAAGTAATGCTATCCTTGTAAGTGAAGTATCCTACCGAGAAGGCTATCATGGTAAAGGTACCCCTAAACTCACATTTACATCCAGATTCCTTTCGACCTTAAAACCGTCAATCAAGACGTACTATGACATCGAGGTAGGGTCGCGACACTCTGCTGTCATACATGGTATGAGTTTGGGAGAACTCGCGATTATGATTAAATGAACTTGTGTCATCCGGAGGATGAGGTGACGACATCCTGTGGTTGAGAACCGTGAGGGAACTTACGTGATCAAGTACCCTTAAATATGACATTTCCTCTCCCTTCCTTGTGAAGGATGGCGGTGAGATCAGGTCGCGACAAACTTAATGTTGTAGGAATGAGTTCAACGTTAGTTGGAGTATGTAGCCAAGAGTGCTACACACCATTTAGATTAAATAGCCGGTGATGGGTGGCGGTGTATGTAGAGGATGGCATGGTCTTGAGTTGTATGGGCTCAAAAAAAGAGAGAGAGAGAGAGAGAGAGATTAGACGAAGTTGCAGGCGAACGATGAGCTTCAAGAAGGAGAAGGATGAAGAAGAAGGCACAGGGGAAAAGGAAAAAAATAGAGAAAAGAGAAAAAGAAAGAACAATAGAAAAATCATTAAAAAAACTAAAAATTTGAAAATTTTCTCTTTTTTTAATCCAGTTGGGTCGGATTCGAGTTTGGATTGGTTCAACGAGCTGGATCGGGTAAACCCAATCTGAACCCGTTCCCTGAATAATAATAATAATAATAAGTTTAAATTTTTTTAAAAATTGAAAATAAAAAAAATTAAAATTTCAGAATATGGTAAAAGAAATGTTTAAAAACTATAGGAAATAATAAAAAACATTGGAATATTCGAAAATCAATAAAAAAAAATTAGAATTTTAGAAAATCATTACAATTTTTAAAAAAAAAAATCCAAAGAAATCATTAAAAAATTTCAAAAGTTTGGAAAAACAGTAAAACATTTAAAAAATCAGAAAATTTTAGGAAAATTGGAAAACCCTTTAAAAATGTTAAAGCCCAAAATTTGGATAAGCCTTTAGGGCTTCACAATAGGATTTCTAGTTTTTGCTTTGTCTTGTTTTCATTTTTAGGGACAATTTTTAGATGCTTGCATACTTTCTATCATGATTATAATTGATTTGCATTTTTCAATATTTGGATGTTATTTCCTTATTTTAGAATGGTTAGTAAAAACCTTAGATTTTTCTTGATAGGGTACTATGGCGTTAGTTAGCACACGATTAGGTTAGGTACCGAAAGGGCATTAGCCTTAGGGCTAACATAATCAACTCCTCGAGTCCAAAATCTTTGATTACATAAATAGTAAAATATCCTCTCATATCTTGTTAGAATTCTACCCAATCTGAAAAAGGCTATTGGCAACTCCTTAGTCAAAATTTGCATAGGTTTAATTGATTAAAAATTTGAGTGCTCGATATCGCGCAAGGTATGGGCTTGAGAGAACCCAAGTTAATGGAAAGCCATCGGCCTGAATTTGACAATATCCCTAAACCGAACATGCTCCCTCTCCGGTGTGAGGGGATAGGTCACGACAGTGTAAAACCTCAACTTCAAAGTGATTTTGAAATCTAATTGAAGGAGCATACATTTGCAAAATTTTAGTAGAGATCCAAAAAAGGGGAAAGGCATTTGCATCACTTCCTCACCAAGTCGTGACCATTTCGACAGTTATGTTGCAAGCCAACATTCATATATAATAGTCTTGCCATAGTTAAAGTCCATCTACTCTTCTATGTGAAGTTGATCAGCTTTCCTCCTTATCTATTTCACTTGGACTATATTCTTCCTCAGTGTCGGTTGAATTGTCTTCCTTTGAGTCACTTTCTGAAACTTCACTCCGTTTCTATGAGCTGATGGTTTTGGAGTATGACCCTTGTATCATCCTCGTGTTGCTCACATATTGGATGAAATCCACACTTCTTTATGCTTCCATTCAATGCTTCAAGGCAAACTTTGAAATGGCTCCAATCATTTTGTAGAAGCTTCTTTCCTTCCCACAGACTACTACGTGGGAAATATTGAAGCGACACACAATCGGATTCCAATGAAAAGAACCATCTAGAGCATGAAGTCCTCATTTGGCCATCAATATATATTTTGACATAGATTTTGACCTCACATAAAGCATCAGCCACTTTTCCTTCCTCCAAGCCAAGAACAACACAGAGTGCTAGTCCTAAGAACTTGTCACACAAGTCTTGGGGAACCAAAAATGACATAGAACCCTCTTTACAGTGGAAAAACCATTCTGGAATCTCACTTCCAATTAGGAGAATGTCAACTCTGCTCATCTTAGGGAGTTTCTGTCATAGATAGTACGCATATCAAGCACGAGAGAGAGGGAGGGAGAGAGAGAGAGAGAGAGAGAGAGAGAGAGAGAGAGAGAGAGAGAGAGAGAGAGAGAGAGAGAGAGAGAGTCTGACCTCTAGTGATGACACATCAGTTATGTTGACCCCTTTACGGAGTAATTCAAGACATGAAGACAAATCAACTTCAAGGCAGTCGGAGGAGACATTCGATAAATCTGGGAGTTTTTGCAGAGACTTGCAACTACTTGCATTTAGGATACATATATTTGATGGAAGCTGAGGAATCTCTTGTAGTTGATTGCATTTATCAACATACAAGTCAGTCAAATCATTGTACTTGTTGATACATGTCGGCAGATGAGTAAACTTGTTATTTGAAAGAAATAGGTACGCCAATTTGGGAAAACTAGAAAAACTCTCAAGGAACTTTAGTTCTGGTAGATTGCAGCCATCAAGTGCTAGCCAATATAAATTTGGGAATCCCGTAGTGCCATCAAGATCAGTTGAATCCTCCAAATTCTTTGGAAACATGACAAGATGTGAGCAGCCTTGAAGACTCATAAACTCCAGGTTTTTCAACTTATAAATGCTCGACGGAAGCCTTGCAAGGTTTTTGCAATATGCTAATTCTATCTTCTTCACAGAGACAATATTCTCAATTGATGCAGGGAGTTCTTTAATAGCCGTCCTTTGTAGTTCAAGTTTCTCTAGATGTTCCATCTTTCCCAGAAATTTAGAGAACTTCTCAAGTTTAGAGCAACTAGAGAGACTAAGTATTTGAAGCGAATTTGTCTTGAGTGTGTTAGGAAATATACGAAGATTAGAGCAACAATGTAGCAACAAAATTTTTAACTTAGCAAGATATCCGATAGATTGGCGAACCTCCACCAAGCTTTCGCACCTGTGAAGATCCAAGCTCTCCAGATTTGGAACCGTTGAAAGGTCAGGAACACTAGCCAAGGAATTGCAAAGACTCAAATTGATGAACTTCAACTTTCTAAAATTCTGCAAAACAACCAGCGCAGTCATTAAGCTCTACAAATACTTATACCTATAAAAAAAAAGAAAAGGGAAAGCTAATAAGCACAAGGGCTTGCCTGAAATTTGCCTCCTAATAGTTTGATATGACTTTTCTGGATATCAAGCCCAACAAGTTTCTT
Source organism: Eucalyptus pauciflora (assembly GCA_007663325.1). Classification (NCBI taxonomy): domain Eukaryota; kingdom Viridiplantae; phylum Streptophyta; class Magnoliopsida; order Myrtales; family Myrtaceae; genus Eucalyptus; species Eucalyptus pauciflora. Next base: position 682,791 of record VMYD01000063.1, read on the forward strand.
TGCACCAGAGCCGAATTCTATATTTGGGGCATTGGACCATCTAAGCCATCTTAGGTCGATAGGGAGACGTACAGGACCGTGTGAAGAGATACAAACTTCAAGTAAAATGAGCATTCTCAACATTTTCATGTTTGTGAGAGCATTGGGACTAATATTAATCCATTCCGGTGTGCGCAAATTCAATACTATGGCCTTTACTGCATTTGTTCCCTATTTATAACAGAGCAAACTTAGTCGATATACAAAATTTCTCTTGAAATTTACATTGTATTGTGTAAATCAAAGTAATGTAAAAATTGAGAAGTAGCAAAATTGACATCAACTTTTTACCCTATCTTCACATAAAACGTCCTGAACATCTTCAAGAAGCCATAATCTACTGCGTTTCCCAGGATCATAGCGACATTCTTGATTAACAATATCCTTACCCATCAACTGAATCAAATCATGCATTTGCAGGGTTCCATTCTCATTTTTTATCAAGCACCTATCAATGAGAATTTCTATTCCAATATTTGTGTAAAATTTACAACTATCAAGAGCTTCTTGGACGGATTCTATGATCCCCCTTTAAAGAAACAAGCAATATCGAGGAAAATCTCCCTCTCATTGTCATCCAATCCATCGAAGCTTATCTTGAGAACTCGATTGATAGTTGGTTCAGGAATTTTGGAGAGTTTATGCAATGTACTTTCCCATGCAGGTTCCTTTCTTCCACATAAGAATGAGCCCAACACTTCCGGGGCTAATGGCAGGCTGTTGGCATAATGCAATGCTCCATCAATGAGATCCCTCCTTATTTCTACTTTATTGCTATCTGTAAAGGCATGCTGACCAAAAAGGTCTCGAGCTTCGTCATCTTTTAAAGTTTTAACTTCATACACATAATTTTTGTCATGAGAAGTTAGTAAATGTTTATCTCTTTAGGTAACAATGATTCTACTTCCTTTGCCAAACCAATCGCTTGTTCTAGCTAAGGCATCAAGTTGATTCATATGGTCAACATCATCAAGAACCGGGAGAACCTTCTTGCAACATAGTCTTTCCCATATCAAACTAATTCCTCCAGCGACACTGTAGACCGTTAATTCTTTATGAGGTAAGATGTCAGATAGAAGTTGCCTCTGCAAATCAACATGACCACCACTTTGGTTTGATTTTTCTCTAACTTGTGCCAAAAAACTACAACCTTGAAATTGCCACCCAATAGCATTATATAGGGCCTTAGCAATCGTCGTCTTCCCTATGCCGCCAGGTCCCCATAGACCTATCATCAAAACATCACTACCAACTGACTCTGACAAACTTATCAGTTTTTGAACTCGGGATTCTATACCGACTGGATACTTAGCGACAGATAAGGATCTTGGTCTGAGACGAATTGATAATTCCTTGACGATGAATTGTATGAGCTCCACTTCATCTCTTTCATCTCTGATGAGCACTCAAAAGAAATAGAAACATGTTTTACCATTTCAAGCCATGGCAGGAATTCAACGTCTAACGTCATAAGGAAAATTTCATAAGGAGGTTAACAAATAATAAGATGAAAAGAAATAACACATACCTGCGCCAACATTTGCGGAAGGAAAATTACAAAGAATCTGCGCCTGAAGACACTAATTACTCGGGTCCCAGGAACCACACTACTTATCTAAGACAAATTTCTGCTAGCTTGAAATTTTAGTCTTTCAACTTTTGTGTCTACTGCGAATTCAAAGAACTTGATGCATTGTTTCGGCGATTCGAAGCTATACATACGATTTGATAACTAACAGACAATCACAAGCTAACAATCACATAACACCACGTCACATTTGTGCGTACCTGTCATTCAACTCCCACCCAGACAAGCTACCAGCTTCAGAGAGAGCCTTCTTCCATCTCTTCACTTTCTCTGAATCTTTCCCGAACTTGGACTCATGGTTATCCATAGCTCTCTTATAACTCTCTCTCCCCCCTCTCACTTCTCTCGGTTCCACTTTGTAAAACACTGGGAACACCTTCAGGTCGTTTTGCTCCTTGCACTCCATGATTTTCAAGAGCTCTTCCAAACACCACCGTGAGGAAGCGTAGTTCTCAGAGAAAACGATGATCGCAACGTGCGATTCCTCAATCGCCCTCATGAGCGCCGGCGATATTTCCTCTCCTTTCCCAAGCTCCTCACTATCCACAAAAGTGTATATTCCTTGCTGGTCCAGAGCCGCATAGAGATGACTGAGGAAGCCGTGGCAGACATCTGTCCCTCTGAAACTGAGGAACACATGGTAATTCCTTTTCATATTCGAAGAAGAGCTGATGGTATATGTGCTTCTCTAGAATGCCAAGTTTCGGAACAGAGAGAGAGAGTTTTGCTAAGAAAATCAAGGGCTTAAAGCTGAAGCAGAGTGGGCTTTGCTCTCGGAGATGCTCGGCGGCCTCTGACCCGGGGTTGCCCTTCCCCAATCGGCAGTGAAGTCGAGGATCTCTTCCCTATGCCCCGGCTCTGGCTCTCGCTCGCTTCAAAGAAACAAGCGTTCTCAGGGCCATTTGGTTGGTGAACACGTTTTCAGTTTTCGATTTCAGATAAATATGCTGCTTGACGAGGAAGGAACGATGAAGAATCGGCCAAGGACTCAGAAGACGAAAGCTGCCACTAGGGTTTATAAATCTGGCTGTGAGGTCTCGGGTCCAGCCCGCGCGCAAGGACGCGCAAAAAGAACGCGCAAATCCACCTTTGAGGTGTCAAGTCTAAGCGCTAGCGTCCTAGGCCTAGTCTTTGAGATAGAAGAATAATCACATCGAGACGAGCTGATGCAAGCTTGACTCACATGTTTGATTACTCGAAACTTCAATCGAGCTTAGCTGGATCGAGTATTGAATTTCGTGCTTGAACTCAACTGGAAAAGAAAATTGAAGTATTTAAAAGTTGCGCCTAGATTCAATTTTATTATGTTGAAATATAAATGGATCAAAGCTCGAAATTTCATATAAATAATTTACAAAAAGAATATCTCAATTGGACTTGTAAAACTATTGAGCCGAGTACTAACGAGTTGAAGTTTGATATCATATGGCACATTCATGTTTAAGTTTCACCTAATCTCGATTTTGGTATATTGTAAATATTATTTTTGTGAAACAGCGAACCCTCCCCCATATCTAGCGAGGGGGTTGACAGTCTTGTTGGCCCTGTGAAGAAAATAAAAATAAAATTTAAAATTTAAAATTTTCTACATTAGTATTGACATCTGAGTTTTAGTTGACACCTAAAAAAGTGTTCTAATCTCAGGCTTCTAGAAAGGAAGTTAACATATAAGCCATTGAAATGGCTTTTTAAAGTAAACAAGCAAGCATCAAAAGCATCCAAGAAAAGGTATGGGAGATGAAAAACTCGATACAAGTCGAGCAAAAAATAAACACGGCGTCATTATTAAGTCTTGGGACATGAATCTCCATAAGCTAAACACGATGTTAAGTCGGGAAAGAATATATAATGTCTTGTTATTTAACCTTGGTACATGAACCCCATAAGCTTGGGATATGCACGCCCATGATCGCCAATGGGCCGATCATGGGCATGCATCCTTAGAGTTAATTCTAAATGACGAGTATGTAACTAGATATAGGATTTGTCATATGAGTCAATCTCTCACTATCTCAGTCAACTTTTTGGAGAATTAAAATTAGATTTTATTTCTATCTACTATAAGTAAGTAAAAAATATTATCTTGATCACTATGTTAAAAAAAAATGAACCGGGTCAGTCCTTGCATACTTGGACTTTAGACTTAAAAAAGCTTAATCAACATTATTTGTTTTGATTGGTTTTTGTCATCTCAGTTCATAGCAGGTTAAAGTTACTTTTTTCACATGTGGCATTCCGTAATCGTGCACTTCACTTAATTATAATTTTTTTTTTGTTGGCCACTATTTGTGAAGAGATAATAAGGTAAGTATAAATTCTATAAACAAGCAATGTATAATATTATAATATCTCTTTTAGCATGCAAAACCGATCTTAAAATGATAGGTGAAATTGATGTATGGAGAGCCACATATACAAAAAAAAAAAAAAAAAACTGGGTTTGAATTTGACTTTGTTATCATATCGAATAGTCCAACCTAAAAATTTAATCTATTAGACGAAGAAAGACTACATATATAGAAGACCCTCGCAAACCCTATAGATGAGAAGATATTTTGATAGCAAAGTTACGTTATTTGGTATAAAACATTGTAAAATTACTTGGAGTAAACAATTTGATATTTTTTTTTTAAAGAGACATTAATAATTTACAATAAATTCTATTTTGTGGTTGTGTTAGTAAAGTTATAGTGTAACAAGCACACGAATTAAGTGTTTACATTAATAAATTCTATTTAGTGAAAGATTTTTTTTTACCAAATAGGAAGAAAGACAAAGACGTGTTTATATTTTGTGCACATCAATTATATAATAAAAAAATTAAAATATAAAGCCTGAATTGCATGCACAGTATAAGGGATTCTTTATTGTATAAATGAAGTAAACATAATATTTCACACTTGTATGATTCTGAGAGAAGAAAACAAGTAAACCTTTTAATAAGGGTAACGAATATTTAGTCCTCCTAACTGTTTATCAATGTCGGCCGACTCCTTATATGGTATGGAGATTATTTATTGACTCTTTCTTTGATAGAATAATATTTAGAGTAATTATAACTACGTTTAATTTTTATTTTCTTGAGGTCAATGTAAATTGTTGAACCATGAATCACTATTTCTTACCTCCTAATTCTTAAATTATATATAAAAAAAAGGGTGCAAGCTTGACAAAAAAATTTGAAAAAAAAAAGATTGATTAATCCTGTTATTAAATGGTTGTAGCGGTGAATATTGATCGCCTTAAAAAAGTACTAATTCAGAGAGCATTTTAAGTTGATATTAAATTTTAAAGTGGAATAAGTTAAAATTCAAAATTTTAGAAAGAGAGAAAATAACTAGAAAACGAGATTTCTATTTTTGCTCTCAGGGCTAAAAGGTTCAGAAAGTCGGGAAGACGTCGGACACCAAGATCGGTTTCAGAAGAAAATTTTAGGTTTTATCTGTTGGGGGAAGGGGCCGAGTCAAGAGGCCCAAATTATGAGCCGACCGAGTTGGCACTCATGAAATTACACTTCTGCCCTTATCGAGCCAAGGCGCTCAAGCTGCGTATGGGAGACGAGCAGCTTTGAATTTCCAAAAGCCCTTGAGCCAAAGTTTTGGCATTTTGGAACACGACTTCAAATATTTTGGTGCAAACTTTGCATTGAAAATGGTCAAAGCTCAAGGTGAGCGAGAGCTCAGGGGCTTAACATCTTTGGCATGCATGTTCATATTTTTTCCAACAGAACCCCCTAGGGGTGTAAATGGTCCAGTTTAGTTTGATTTTTTTAAAAAACTGAACCGATAAGGAATTTATTGAACCAAACCGAAATCCAATTCAAACCGAAATCGAACCAAACCGAAATTCCTATTCAGTTTGGCTCGATTTTTTGGTTTTCACTTTTGTGTTTGTATTTCTCCCTGCATACACCCCTTTCTATAAATTTTTTATTTTTTAAATCGATTTTTTAATTATTTTTAATTATTTTTAATTATTTTTCTTTATTTTTCTTCTTCTTCATTGGCCAATGAATAAGAAGAGGAAGAAAAAAAATTAAAAAAATGAATTAAAGAAAAAGGAAAAACTTTAGATTTTATCGATTTGGTTCGATTAACTGAACAGATAAAAATTGAATTGGTTAAAAAGTTTCTGTTTTTAATGAGAATCGAACTGAATAAGAACTTAATCGAAAAAAACTAAATTTTTTCGGTTCGATTTAGTTTGGTTTTCGGTTCAGTTTTTGACACCCCCTCCCCCAACCCAATATCGGATGGAGATAGAGAGAGCCGTGGTCGCTCATGGCTGGGATGCTTTTTGGAGAAGGTTGGGGGACATCGGAAGGCTTGACGAGGGTTGGGGGACATCAGCAAGCTTTACCGAAATGGTCGCTCGACACCAGATTCTACTTGCCTAGGGTCACCGGACACCAAATCTAGTTTGTTGAGGGTCGAGCATTGCATTACCTATTTGTGTGGCCATGGCAGCGCAATGGGATCGCATGACGTTGGCACTGATCTACTTTTGTGGCCCCCGCCTGAGTTTTCATATGCAACTGCAAGTTCCTCTATTCTCTTCTTCTTGCTTATTTGAAAAAAATGCTCTGCAGTAAGTATTTTAACAAGGTATTAAACACTATTTACTTTAAAATTAATTCCTTTTGAGTCAATGTCCTTTGCCTAAATGCAAAATCTTGAAGCTAAAGCTCTCCCTTAGTACCTATACAATGCAATCTGCCTAGCGACAACAGAGGAGTCGACTAATCTTCCTTGTATAGACCTCTTGATCTGTGAGACAATTAGATCAATGATTTCCCAAAGAGATGGATTATATTAGATTGAGCCAAACTTACTATCTCAAAATTTTAGAGTATGAAGTGCTAGCATCATCAATTAGATTATAAGAGGTGACATATGTCCATATGATAAATTACACAAAGCAACTCGGAAGACCATGGCCATTCAACAAGCATCCAATTAATTTTGAATTAAAATACTCAGCATCACAAATCATAAATAAAGAGAGGAAAAAGGAGAAGTTCCTCAACCATGTCGATAGCATGATGCGAAATCTATATTTCATAGTGATTTTGATTTCTGATCGAAGGAGCAAACATTTTCAAATTTCTAGTAGAGAGATGATCAAGGAAGTTGTTGTGGACGTTCTTGCCTTTGAAACTCAGGAGCATGGCAACACCTTTTCTGATTGGAAGAAGCATCCATGAGAAGAGCCGATGAATGATGGGCTTCAAGAATGTTTACCATCTGATGGGGTTTCCAGGCTCTAGCTCTCATCTATATATCACTTTGTTTGTGCATTATGGCTTACGCAATGGAACAAAGACCAAAGAAAGTTTAACGTAGCCCAAGCTTCTTTCTCCTATTTTCCTTTCGGAGCTTTCCTCGTTCCCTCTCCCCCACTATTCCAAAATGATCGTGTACACCGGTTCTGGGCAATTTCTCGAGTTCAGAAAGTGATTGGCAATATCATTTCCACTTCATTGAATTTTGCGCATGACTTCAGGCCTCCAAGACTTGAAATGAAGGGTCGCTAATGAGATGGAAAGTGAGAGAGATTAAATTTTAGCGCAAGTCAATGAAGAATATAAATGCAATCCTAGTATGAACTTTACTTTATAAAATATTAGAAATCACTTGGCATTTTCACTGCCAATTGAAATGGGACTGAAAACTCTTCAAGAGGAGAAGAAGAAAAAAAATGTATATATTAAATTAAATTAAAATAAATTGCTTTCATTCGAAATTTGTTCTCGCTTAATTCTCTACAATGCGTTTATATGTGTTTTTATTATTTTATTATTCTTAATCAGTGTCTTTTGGATACCTCTTAATAAAATTTATTTTTATTTACACTCAAATCCGTTTTTTATTTATTTATAAAGAAACGGAATGGAATGGGAAAAATGACGAAGAAGGAGAGATTCAAGGCGAGCGGGGGTCAAGAGACAGAGGTGGGTCGTTAGATATGATCGACGGCGGTGATTTGTTTAGGGAGGGGCCGACCGAAGAGGCCGAATTGTATGGCACATTCATGTTTTTTTGTTGTTGTTTTTTATTTATTTTTATTTTTATCGACCACTCATGTTTAAGTTTTACATAAACTCGATTTTGGTTCCCATAAGCTGATCTGTGCCGTAAATTGAAAAACTCTCCTCTTTTTTTTTTTTTTTTTTTTTTTTTTTTCGATTGACATAAAAATAGAAAAATTCATTATTTTTCAACGTATCATTCTTATTCAACAACAAACTCGTAAGTTAGAGTCACTTCTATACTACTTCGAATGTATAATATAATATTACAAATCCCGTTGTAATTAAAAGTACAATACTATTATGATACATTGGTAAAATTGATTTATGGTATTATGAGTTATGGTGATATAAAGTGCAAATTCGATACGGTTTACACATTCCAAATGTTTAGCGAGGTTGGACAATTCTATTGGATTTGTACTGCAGCTTATTGTTTTTAGGTGTTCTCCTTTAACCCATTTGTTCACCGCACTTCTATATTCCATATACATCTAGTGTGAAGGAAATCAAAGATCTCTATCAACATAGTCTCTGCCTCAGTTTGCCCAAGTAACCTCACCTCTGAGGGATGCATCCTGCTCTATTTCTTCTTGTCCCTGTTCCTGGAAATCGAGGGATGGAAGGTCAGTACGAGGAAGAGAGGCGTTTGACGGCTCTTTGCAAAAGTCTGGGTAAGCTATGGTCCGATGATGTAGTTGATGTTAAAGGTGACATTTCTGAAGAAAAATTGACAGAATGCCGGAAAACATTGTTCGAGAAGCTGTACTCTAAATCGAATGTGAATTTTCAAGCCTTTTTAAATACAATGAAAAGAGCTTGGAGGACTTAAAATGTTACCTGTACCTTATTAGAGCCGGGCTCATTTCAGTCCGAAGCTAAAAAACGGAGAGTCTTAGATTCTAGGCCATGGTCATTCTCTAGTAATCTACTAGTTCTACAGCAATGCGGTCCCGACACCCTAGAGATCTGTTATGAATTTACCCATTGTGCTTTTTGGGTGCATTTCTTTGGCCTCCCATTTGGGAGAGTTACTAATGAAGTCATCAGGGATGTTGCATCGAAACTTGGAGAGGTCATAGAGGTGAAAATAGAAGCTAAAGGGACAGCAATTATAAGATTAGCAAGGCAAAAGTTAAGCTGAATCTAGAAAATCCTCTCAAGACTGGGGTTATTGTCAATTTGTAGAGCAAGAGGCTATGGGTAGAGTTCAAATATGAGAGGTTTCCACATTATTGTTATTCATGCAGGAGAATTGGGCATTATGCTACATTTTGCAAAGAGATACCATATGAGAATTCGTGGCTGGCAGAGGACTTACCAGGAAGATTTGGGCAATGGCTAAAAGTGGAAGTGTGGGAACTTAGTTCGTATGGAAAAATCTTCTATGGCAAACAAGATATAATACAAGAAGAAGATTAGAGTGTGCTAGAGACCCCTATCTCTTCAGTTCCTGAAAAAGAAAAGCGGCTGAAGGATCAAAATATGAATAAAATTATGTCCATATGTGGGCAGAACAATGCTAACAATCCAACTTAACAGGAGAACAATCATTCTACCTCTTCTCTAGCACTACTAATCATGGAAGAGAAAGGCCCTCAAAAGAGAGGAAGTTGCTGCATAGATGAAGAGTCTGTCATGATACTCTATGAGGAACAATTGAAGGCAGCATAAGTGGACATGATAGAGACCCCAGCAGGTGAAAAGGGACTGATTAGGCACAAATCCAAAGGTACAAAGCTATCCACTTCTAAAAAAAGGGAAGAGATTCTACCCGTATGGCTCTCAAACTTCAAAGGCGCCAGTTTTTTATAATACACAGTTGGTGGAGACCCCCGTTAAAGTGGCGGAGAAGTCAAATCAGTGGGCTTTGGTGGCTAACCTTAACAAGCCACCGGATCGTCCATGAAGCTTTTAAGTTGGAATTGTCAGGGGTTGGGCACACCGTTGACAATTCAAGCTTTGAGAGTCCTAGTGACTCAGGAAAGGCCCAGTGTCATCTTTTTAATAGAAACTAAAAATCAAGAGCAAAAGGTGCAACGTTTAAGAAGGAGGTTGAAATTTCATAATAGCTTCATGGTGAATCCAAAAGGAATTGCAAGGGGTTTGGCCATATTCTGGGATGACCAAGTATTGTTATCCATTGACTCTTTCTCGGATAATTTTATTAATGTTCAATGCAAAGTCAAAGAAACCAAACAGAGGATGCATATTACATTTCTATATGCTCCTTTTGAATTTCAAGAAAGAGTGATGTTATGGGAGGCTATTCCTAGAGCAAGTGTCAATTATCATCTACCTTGGCTTTGCATGGGGGACTTCAATGAAATTTTGTATCACTAGGAAAAAGTGGATAAAAAAAGAGCAGAAAATTACCGGCTTACAGCTTTCAGAGACTTCCTGCACCAATGCTCCTTAATGGATTTGTAATGCAAGGGATGTGCGTTCACCTGGACAAATGATAGAGCAGGAGAACACTTTGTCAAGAAGCGACTTGATAGAGCTTTATGTACTTTAGAATGGAGAATTGCATATCCAAATGATGAATGTATAACATTCCTAGCCATCGGTTCTTATCACAGTCCTCTCATACCATCACTCTACCCACGGAAGGAACGGAGGAGGAGGGTATTTAGATATGAAGCTTTATGGTCAGAAGATGAGGAATGTGTGCATCTAGTCAAGAGTATTTGGGCTGAAACCGACTCCCAAAGACTAAATATGGTGGAAAAACTACAGATAGTGGCACAACAGCTGGCTAAGTGGAGCAAAAACATATTCTATAATGCTAAAATGAGAATCGACTACAAAGGTTGACGAATAGCTCGGAAGTCTCTCAAGAAAGTGAGGAAGCAAAGAAGATAACCCAAGAAGTTGAAAAGTTGTGGCGGCAAGAGGAAATGTATTGGAGAATGAGCTCTAGAATTAGCTGGTTAAAATGAGATGATAGAAATACTAAATTTTTTCCACGCTATTCAGAGAAGAACCAGAAACAGAATTACCTTACTAAAGAATGCATAAGAAGATTGGGTGAGAGAGGAACATCATTTGAAGGAGATGACAGGGATATACTTTAAAAATTTATATGAGTCAGTGGGGTCTCGAAATTTTCAGCCTATCCTACACCAAATTCCAACCTCGGTCAATGAAACGATGAACCAACGGTTAGTAGAACCTGTCACTTTGGAGGAAATTACTGCTGCAATGCAACAATTAGGAGCTACCAAAGCTCTAGGACCAGATGGGCTAAATGGAATGTTTTTCCAAAATAATTGGCCAGATATATGTTAGGATATTTTCAAGAAAGTGTAGATTTTCTTTGATACTGGATACCTAAATCCTGATATGAACAGAACCCAAATCACCCTTATTCCCAAAATCCCAAACCCCGAAAAGCTTGAACAATTTCGCCCTATTAGCCTATGCAACTTTGTCTATAAAATCATTTCCAAAGTAATAACCAATAGACTCAAACCTTTGCTACCAAGCCTTATTGCTGAAGAACAAAGCACTTTTGTGGGGGTTAGACAAATTCAAGATAATATCTTGATTGTGCAGGAAGTACTTCATAGGTTGCGAACTCGTGAGAGGAAAAGTAAGCTCCAAGCTATCTTAAAGCCAGATATGCAAAAGGCGTATGATTGAATTAAATGAGACTTCCTTCGAGAATGCTTAATCAAGATGGGATTCTGTGGTAAGTGGGTACAATGGGTGATGCAATGTATTTCAACGGTTTCCTTCAGCATAAATTTCAATAGGGAATCTTTGCCTTTTTTCAAGCCAACACAAGGGATTCGACAAGGTGATCCGTTATCCCCTTATCTCTTTATTTTAGTGGCAAACGCCCTCTCTCACTTGATGAAACAAGCGGTAGCATATGGTACACTTCGAGGAATTAAGCTTAATAGCAGTTGCCCTACTCTATCACATTTGCTATTTGCGGACGACTCTATCTTCTTTCTCAATAGTACCCTATTGGAATGTCAAAATCCGACGGCCATTCTACATCAATATTGCATCAAGCCAGGCTATTAATTTCAATAAATCAGGAATATATTTCAGTAAAAGCTGTCCAGTGAATCTGAGAATGAATATGGCTTCAAAGTTGAGAGTTCCAAAAATTGATAAAACGGGGAAGTACTTAGGAATTCCCTCAGATTGGGGAGTCTCGAAGAAAGATATGTTCGCCTGGATTCTTGCTAGAGTTAACATGAAGTTGGAAAGCTGGAAGGATAACTTGCTGTCAAAAGCAGGGAAGGAAATATCGATTAAATCAGTGGTGCAGGCCATTCCTCAATATGCAATGTCCATTTTCAAAATCCCCGTTTCAATTTGCAAAGCTATTGAGAAGAAAATTGCCAATTTCTGGTGAAGAAATAGTAAAACAACTGCTGGGGTTCATTGGAAAAAATGGGAAATTTTGAAACTTAGGAAGGATGAGGGGGGTCTTGGCTTCAAAGATTTACTAGCTTTCAATAAAGCTATGCTAGAGAAGCAAGCTTGGCGTATTTCACAGCACCCTTAGTCCCTTTTAAGCCAAGTAATGAAGGGTCTTTATTATCCACAATGTGAGTTTTGAAAAGCTGGAAAAGGTTACCGACCTTCGTGGGGATGGCAAAGCATTATCTTGGGAAGAGATTCTATATCTCCGCAAGTTATGTGGTCGGTTGGGAATGGAAAGAAAATTTCTATTAGAGAATAAATGGTTGAAGACTGGACCTATTGACAACCCAGCAACAAGAAATGAGCCAGTTAAAGTGGGCGAATTAATAGAACATGGGACTGAAAAATGGATTGAACCAATAGTAAGGTTGTTATTTGATGATCAAAGAGTGAAGGAAATCCTTGCAACCCCCATTGGACTACCTACTATAGAAGATAAACTGGTCTGGATTAACAACAAGTCAGGGTCCTATTGTCACGCCCCGAGACCCCGAGCACGCGAACAACCCGCCATGGTCATGCAAATGCGACATTCCCAAGTAGCGTCGCCAACCCCATTCATTTATTATTGCGCAAGCGGAACGCATTATAAAACCCCTGACAAACACTCACGGGATAGGAAAGTAGGAAACCAACTCATTCATAAACAAACATGCTTTCAAAGGTAATCACTCCAGAGATTACATATATATATATACACCAAAAATGGGCAGTTTACAAAAAGGGATAAGTCCTATGACCACTAGTCGGACTCGTTCTTCGATCTCACTTCTGACTGATCAGCCTCCGGGGGTTCCGCCATCTACGGTCTTGAAATTTTGGCCCACAATGGGGTGAGACATTGTCTCAGCAAGTTCAACCCCCTAAACCCTTTTTAGAAAGAAAATACACCCAAGGATGGCCTAGCCATACCACATAGAGGACTTACCTTGCCTCAGTTCCTTTCTGCAGGTTAGCACATTTCAAATCACTCAATCACGGATAGTAATAAGAACTTAAACAACCGGAACGCAATCTCTTTCAAATAATCAACAACCACAGGAGTCCTGATTATAAGACCAAATCGTTATGACACATCTTATACCATGCCACACAATTTCGTCCCATAATCCAATGCATTAATAACACTCAGTATGCGTTCCAATTGTTATTCACTGCCACACAAGGGCATAGCCTACTCGCAGTTCGGCTATCTACTAGCATTAATGCTAGGCATCGCCTTCCTACCTTGGAGTGCGGCTTCGTCACTACGTCGATGGCATTCCCGAAGGAGTATAGGTCCAATTGGCCTAGCCTCTACTGCGACCCGAGCCTCGTCACTATGTTGACGGCGTTTCTAAAGGAATATAGGTCCAGTTGGCCTAGCCACTACTGTGATCGAGTCTTTCAACCAGCACACGACAATTCAATACTGGCCCTCAGACACTTTGCATTTCACTCAAATGCTCCCATTACAATAGTAATCCTTAAAAATCCAATTTCAGTGCCAAACCCGACATCCGAGATTTTTCTGAATAAATCCATATTTTCACAATCAACACTCAATTGCAATATCCAATCATCAATTTCCATGACTATACAGCAACGATCAACGCGAAATTCTGAGAATTCACGGTCTCGAAATTATTTTCGGAATTTATTAAATAATTAAATTTATTCCGAAAATTAATTAAATAATAATATCCATATTTTTCACAATCCACACTCAATTTATAATATGCAACCATCAATTTCAAAATCTAAATACACAGCAGTGATCAGCATGAAATTCTGAGAATCTAGGGTCCCGACAAAATTTTTGGAATTTAATAAATAATTAAATTTATTCCGAAAATTAATTAAATAATATTATTTTAATAATTTCGAATAATAATATATTATTAAATTATTAACAATTTCGAAATATTTATTTAATCCAAAAATAATTCATTTATGTCAAATCACCATTATACTAATATAATCTCCTCTTAGCCTTAATTAAACATGCCTTAAATTAAACAAACCTCTTAATCTAATTCACAATTAAATAAACTAAACTAACCACCTAAGCTTACTTAACTTAGACTAAGCACATTTAAGGCATAATTAACTCTCTAATCGAGGTTTAGTGAGCTAAACTCACTCAAATGACGAGTCGAGCGGTTCCACGCGACGGGGACACAATGGGGATCGACTTTCCTCAAGGCGGGTCGGGCTTTCGGGGTCGGGAAGCTGGCCAAAATAGGCCTTGAAGAACTGGAGGAAGCTGGAAATTTCGGTGGCTGTCCAAGGCCGGACGGTGGTTGCTCGGCGACAGTTCGAGCGGAGGAACGGCGGAGGAAGGAGGCGGCAGTTCGCGTGGTGATTGACGGGGACGTGCGGTGGCGAGCTCCGTCGACGAGCGAGTGGACGAAGGGCGGTCGGGGCCTGCTGGTTCGCACGAACGAGGGCGGCGTGCAAACCGGCAAGCTTGCCGGCGAAGCGGCGTGCGGGCGGCGACGACGACGACAACGGCACCGGCGACGACGGGCGGATGGCGAAGGAGGTGTTGGGCAGCGTGGCTGGTTCGCACGGTTCTCTCCTCCCAATTTCAAAAACAAAACTCCAAGAAGCCAAAGGTTGAAGATGGAGTTGATGGGTGAAGTGATGTCCCACCTTTTTAAGAGCCAATCCTCACCCTCCACTTGTCAACATCCTAGCCACTCTTGCCCCACACCATGACCTCACTTGTGATATCACAATCCATTAACTCCAACCTCCCACAATCTTATTCCAATAGGTTCAATTTCATTTTCCACCGTGGCCTAAAATCTTGTACAACAAATTCTTCAATTCCATTTGATTCTCTTCCAATTGAGTTCAATTGAAGTTCATAAATTAATTTAATGTTCCTAATAAGATATTTGACACAACTGGACTTCCAATTTTTGAATTCAGTCTCAATTTCACGGTTAATTTCACTCTGGCACGATACTAGCGCGTCCTGACCTACCAGGTAGCTTTTAGAAATTTTCATGCATTCGACCCGTGGTTGATCAATTCAAGCCACAATGTACATCTTTGACACATTTGCAACTCTCAGTTGTTGGGGTAATCTCAAGGTTTCAAATACGGACACATGGTACCCAATCGACAGAAAAGTCGGTCTAGTGCCGACCGACAAGAATAGTGCGATCTGGTGGAATCACCCACACTTGATCACATGCCTCTGTCGAGTCGACCTATCTCTAGTCTCTAATCGATTTTTAATTGTGCCGTAATGACCCTTGTAGATTAGCTCGGTTGAAAGGTCACTTCCTAGTCAAATTCTCGAGTCTGGTGCATTAGAATTTCTTAACGGCTTCACCTGATAGACTAGTTTTCACGTAAGTGGCCGACTCAAGGAAAAGAACTATATACGTGCAGATGAAATGCCCGTCTCAATTTATTGAAAATAAAATTGGAAATTCGGGATGTCACACCTATATAGTGAAAGGCGGTTATTTCACCACTAGAGATATATCAGCCAACCCATATACAACAATAGCAATTTCATCTCACCAAATGAAACCAGAACTCTGGAAATATATTTGGCACTCTGAAACTCCACCCAAAGTTAAACTATTTCTCTGGAATGTATGTCAAAATGCATTGCCTACACTGGATAACTTGCACAGGAGAAGAATAGTACTTGACCCCTTATGCCCTATCTGCAAACAGGATGCCAAAGCCATTGAACATACTTTGCTGCTCTGCCCTTGGACAGCTCGGATATGGAGCACTATCCCCCTGCAAATCAGAATTACAAGAATCGGGTTAACATGACTCGATGACTAGCTGCATATGTTAAAAGAAGACCCACGAAGCACTCTTAAGTTTGACCAAACCGCTACAACCCTGTGGTGTATTTAGAAAGACAGGAACCGTTTCATCTTCGGAAAACATCCCCTGCACTCGCAACAAACGCTGTTCAAGGCCATAGCTTTACATGAAAACTTTGTTACTTAGAACCGAAAATCAAAAGGAGAGAAGAAAAGCGAGGCCCCAACTTACATATGGCAACCCCCAACCTCAGATACGCTGAAAATTAACATCGACGCCTCCTTTGCCTAGAATGAAGACGCGTCATTAGGTTTCGAGGAGAACAGGGGAGCGGACGAACACAGGGGATCCATCGCCTGCATCTGTCGAGACTCCGGGGGTCGACTAATTGATGGCTTCTCTAAGCTAGTGGCGGCATCCTTGACGGAATAGGTGGAGGCTCTTGCTCTTCTTGAAACCCTAGAGTTCCTCTCCACCAGATCTAATCTAAGTTTGCAAGTACACTCCGACTGTCTACAGCTTGTGCAAGGAATTCTGTCTTCGAAAGAGATAAACTGGGAAGTGGAGGCTATTGTGGACCGGGTCAAGACCAAGCTAAAGGAATTTCCAAGCCTCTCTCTGGCCCATTGCAGTAGGGACTCTAATAGAACAGCAGATTGGCTTGCAAAAGCCCAAAGATCTAACTACCTTCCTAGTAATTGGGTAGCTAATCCCCCCCTGTCCTCTTTGATTTATTATGCGCTGATGCTTTTGATGTACTTGCTCCAAACTTGGTTAAGTAAATCAATAGTAATCGTATTTTCGACCAAAAAAAAAAAAACTAGTCCATCAGATATTGTTTTAACCCTTTTGAGCTTAAAGAATTTCCCCATAAACCAACAAATTGATAAGTATCAATTGAAATTGGCATACTTATAGAGGATTTTTTGTAATTATTGAAAGTAGGTATATGGTAAAAATAAATTATAGCAACCAATGCGAATCTTTACTTGACTAAAACTCTATGATTGTCTCAATCACATGCAATAAGACTCCATCAATGGGCTGATCGTGAGCATGACCCCTTAGAGTTATTCTTATTGGCAAGTATACAACTAAAATCTGTCTTATAAATAAATCTGTCATATACTCAATCAACTCCTTGAAGATTAAAAATTACATTTTATTTCATTTTTATTGTAAAGATCACCATAGTTTAAAAAAAAAAAATGAACCTCGTCATTCCTTGCATACTTCGACGTAGGCTTGGACTTTAGACTTACAAAAACTGAATCAACATTATGTGTTTTGATTTTTGATTTTTTTTTTTGGTCATCTCAGTACCATAGCAAGGTTAAAGTTACTTTTGTCACACATGGCATTCCAAAATCATGCACTTGTTGAAGGAGTAACTTAATTATGATTTTCTTTTGTTGGCCACTATAATATCTCTTTTAGTGTGCAAAACTTATTTTAAAACTAGGGACTATGGAGAGCTACATATATGAAACAAACTGGGTTTAAATTAGCTCTGATATCATATCCGTATGTCCATACAAAAATTTAATCTATTAGATGGAGAAAGACTACATATATATAGGAGACCCGTGCAAACACTATAGATAAGAAGATATTTTAGCATAATAATAAACTTTGTTTGGTTCCAATCAAAGGAAAATTTTATTTTGTTTGGTATAAAACATTGCAAAATTACTTGAAGTAAACAGTTTGAAATGTATTTGTAAGAGAAATCAATTACTTGAAATATGTTCGATACAGTGGTTGTATTTAGTACAGTGATAAGAGTAATAAACACCGATCGGATAAGTAAGGAAAAAAGAAAAGTCAAGTACACATGAAATTTGACCATTATATTACTTAGCACAAAATCAAAAAGAATATAGAAATATCTTTAAGGCAAAAGAAAATGATAACATTAGGATAATCCTAACACCACTTGATCTTTTGAGATATTACTGTTAGATAAAGACGTGATTTTAAATATTCTAAGACTCTCTCTTATGCATAGGTTAGTCTTTAACCTAAGCCTAGGCATGGAAATATGTAATTGGAGAAGCAAATAAGGCCATGAAAGATTTGAATTCAAGATCTCTTGCTCTGATGCCATATGAGATTTTGGTGGAACCATTCCTAACTATTCAAAAACTTTAAGCTGTTAGATGAAGACTTTGTTTATTATTTAAGTATTCTAAGAGTCTTGCTCTCTTTCAAGCTCTGGCAAATTTATCCTCACATTCGCTCATTTCCAATAGGTATCATCCATACTCCATTGTCGGATCATTGTGATAATTTGCTTGCACTCGTCGAAGATCGATTTCAGAACAAAATTTTGAGAATTGAGCTTGTCAAATCTAATGAAAAGATTCGATTATTACCAATGAAAAAAAAAAAATCAAACTAAGAGGGTTATATACTAAAAACTAAACGGTAAGCGAGCTAATGGCAAAACCCAAAGTGAAAATATGGCAATGCCTTTTTCCTTCATTGTCTAGAACAAATCCTGGTCCATCCCGACATAATCGAGAATGCTAGAAGTCATCGATGTGGCTGTCATTTATGCAAGATTTGAAATCAAGAATTCTCTAACTTCGACATTTTTCTTTTATTAAATTGACGAGTATATAGAAATTTAAGTAATAGATGGACTTTTTTTTTTTTGCCACGTTACCTCCTTACAATTAATTCTCGCATAGATTTTCAGCGGTCGTTATTTTTTTTATATGGTTTCCTCAAATAAAAGTTAAGTATTGATTTGAAAGTGATATGAAAAAGGAAATTATTTGATCTTTTTCTTTATCTATTTGCCGTTTTTCATCCGAATGTTGAAATCAATGGCTCACTATTTGTCGAGTGATCTCCTAACCTCCATTCCTCTAGTAAGCAACGACTGCATCATCGAGAGAAGAGTTGGGGGTTGAGTTCCTGAAGTCTAATCTTGGTAAGGTGGATAATTTTGAAAGGGGCTAGTGAATACACCTAGAGGGGGGTGAATAGGTGTATAGAAGACCTTTTTTTTTTTAAAGACTTAAAAAGATATTTTTGATTTCAGTATATATGTGGACAATAAGACAGAATTCAACTTTCAAATAAATAAACAACTCGTAAGCATAAATAAGAAGTTCAGGGATAAGAGAAAATAAACACAGAGTTTATAGTAGTTCGGCTTAATCCAAGCCTACGTCCACTCTCCCGCATTGACAGCCCACCGGCTGGATTTCATTATGAATCAAAAGAGTCATTACAGTATCACGTCCTTGATTCCACAATGTAGAGACTTTGATACACTTCTGTTGACACCTAAATTTTGGCGATTTGGTCGTTTATTTGTTGCATAGAAAATTAGGGGTTAATTTTATCCCTGAAAATTTTTTAATTGCATAGCATATAGATTTAGGTGCATTTATTTTTAATTTGTATTTTTTGCATTTTATTGGACTGGTGGCAGATGGGTTGGAGTTAGGGATTCTGAGCTTTGGACTAAGCTCACGAAGTAAGCAAGTTGGCCCAAGCCCATCTTTTTTAATAATTGAAAGTTATCTCATGGGAAAATTGAAATTTTGAAATTTTTCGGGATATGATTAATTCGGATAGGGCAAGTGGAAAAGCAAATATTGCATTCAACAAAACGAATATTGTGTTTGAAAAATAATCTTCGTGGATATCGGTCTGGAAAAAATTGAAAACCTAATCAGTGGCCTATAAGTAGGTTTGTTTGCTTAGGGTTTCGGGGGGTCACACACATTGAATATACGGCCACAATATAGAGAGAAAATACACGTGAGAGAGAGAGGAACATCCGGCCAAGCATCACATGGCCGCGACCTTGCTAACCCCACGGCCTCATCGTTAAGTTCCAGCAATTCCAGGAGAGGTTCTTTTGCCGAAAGTATTCTCGTTGAATATTATCCAGTCAAATAAGACAATTCCGCTTGCTGCATGAAGAAGATCCATTCTCTTTGACTTGCAAAAGATGGCAGAGACAACGTGGTGAAGTCCGAACTCCAAATTCAGTCGTGTGGGCAAAAAGGATCAACCCACAATTCGACGCGTTCACTCATCATCAACGGCAATCTGTTCTGCCTCGCCTACAAATCATCCCATACAACGTTCTTGATTCAAGCGGCCACGAGCCTGTCGTTGCCAATTGCCCACAATCGCCGATCCACGAAGTTCCTATTTTTGCAGTGATCATCCTCGATTATAGAGCCACGGCGTTCACTTCCTGCCTAGTCGTGATCAACTACAACGAAGTTTTGGGGGCCACACAATTGACAACACTCGGCCACCAAAAAAAACAAAAAAAAAAAAACAGAACTCATGTTCTTCACAGAGAGGCCGGCAATTCATCATTCGGAAGGCACTATGGAGAATGCACCTAAATAAAGGGAAGAAATTGAGAGAGGGCTTCACAATTTGAGAATGGGCAAGCCAAAATACACACTCATAATAGAGAGCAAAAAGGTTTGTTTGTCTTCTTGCAGGTTCCATTGATCGGCAGAGAAGACAATAAGTATTGCTAAAGAAGATAATAGAAAAAGAGGAGTTTTTTTCTCTCCTTGCCCTCTGCACATGCCCGCCGCTTGCACTACAAGCACCAGCCGTCCCTGCAAAATTTTCTCAACGGCTGCCAGCGAATCCAGGCGCCCCAACGTGTCCAAAGCAACTCTCCAGTCCACACTGGCGCGTCCAGCCTTGTCGCGCTTGCAGGTTTCTCGGCCATTGCGAGCTCCTTGCAACTCCAGTAATTCCCCAGCACGCGTCTAGCAAGGAAGTTCCAACGATCGCCCAGCAACTCCCACAGTGGCGTACACGGACCCGGAGCCAATTCCTAAAAGATCCAACAAGTTTCCATGATTTTCTGATGCCACAAGACCGGCGACGTTCCTGGCAGGTCCTCATCGAGTCGAGCACCGTAGGCCGCCCTTCCATGATTTGCAAAGTTTCTATGTTGTAGGGAACCGATGAATAGTCGTTGTGACCCACCACCACAGCCACCGCCCTAGAGTCGTGCCGCCTCGAATCTCAACCATAGTCCATCCCGATTGGATTTTAGGAAAATCAATTAGGTATTTGTTCTTTTCTTATTTACCTTATTTTTTTAATGTTATTTTCATTTATTTACTTTGTGTTTTTAGAATTATTCTTGAATGAATGGTTGAGATTGCAACATGAAAGATTCCTCAAATTAGGGATTGATAGTCCAATTTTCGTGCCCGAAATCCGACTCGCAATCTCTTGCAAACGGGTCCGGTCAAACTCGCATGGAATGATTAGATCATGAGAGGCTCATTCTTGACATAGTGGGCCATACGTACGTGGTACAACTTCCTCAAGGTCTCACAAGTATTTAAACTCTCTTTTGAGTACAGATTTCTCGCTCAACAATTGAATCAACAAAGAACAAGGAGCTTCAGACTTTGGAATTTCTCTATCACGCACACACTCGAATAACCAGCGCTTCTTCCTTATATACTCTTTCATGCCTTCATACCCGTTGGCACTTTCCAAAGGAGTTCTTCCATCTAACCGTTGGACGGAATCAATTAGGGAGATCTTCAAGTTACTTAAGGAATGTGATGATAGCCGACCAATCCTACTCGCCCATACAATCACGATTTAGGTTTCCATAAGTAGAACTTTCCAAGTATACCTTGCCAATCAACGAATCCAATTTACTCGTATCAAAATCAAAACGAATAAAGGATCTTGAGATGCTATCTCCAGCCATGAGAAGCTTCTTTAGCCGCTCGAATCAGACCCTTGAATAAATACTTAATTCTGGATAAGTCTTCTTCGACGGTCTAGAAACTGTCAATGAGGGCAGACATTAAAACTTGAATATGATGATCTTCAGACTTGACGGAAGAGTCTTCAGACTAGACTGATGGAAACGTTTTGTCAACTTCAAAACACATAAGGAAGTTTTCTCCAACAATCTCCCCCTTTTTGATGGTGACAAAAATTTCCTGCAGATTTGTAAATTTTGACCTGCAAGACAATACTCAAGCAAACAAGGATATCTTATAAAAGATAAATGAGTTACGATATAGCATCGAATCTGCATCCACAGGAAATAGGTTAGTCCTGTAAAAACAACTATCTTTGCCATGAGTACCAACAATGCTTAATATACTACAATGCAACCATATAGTCAAACCACAATCCAAAAACCACAGTAATCCAATCCAAAAGTCACAATCTGGCTAGACAAAAGTTTAAAGTCAAAAACAAAAACAAGTCTGAGTTTAAATCAAACAAATCTGCACTTCTCCCCCTTTTTGTCAGCATTAAAAAGGTAGAGACGAAAACAAGAATTGATTTAAGATTGTTTTGAAACGCGAACAAGCTGTAAATCTCCCATCGACTTGACTGTCTCCTCCAGCTTTCTTAGGTCCTCCTTCAGATGTGCTAATTCCTCACCCTTGGCAGTTGCTTAAATTTGAAGATTAAAGGCCTGAACTTGATTGATCAAAGATTCTAAAGAGGCTTGATAAGCATTCTGCATATTCTGAAATTCGCATCCCAAGGCATAAATTTGACCTCGCATCTCCATGAGAATATCAAGTAGTCTTCTAAAGTCTGCTGTGTTGTCAGTTTGAGTGCTTACTTCAGCATGATCAGATTGTGGAGATGATGGCACATCAGCATGAGCATCCAGATTCGGAGAATATACCTCATGACCTTCTTCAGGGAAGTGAGAGGCATATACATCTTCTAGATTGGCAGGAGAATGACTGACATCATCACTAGTAAAAGCAAGTGAAGAAGTACCTCTTTTCTCAGCAGCTCCCCCTGTTTCAGTGCCTTATGGTGGATAGAAGTACTCTTCATGTTCGGTTTCTTCTTCAGTGATAGGATGGCCTTGTTCTCCTTGTTGCTCCTTGTCTGCATCTTCTTTTTCCTCTATCTCCTTCCTTATCGATTCCCTCTCTTCACTCCTCTTCTCTGTCTCTTCTGGGTCTTCTCTATCCTCTGTTTTTGGAACAGAACGCTGCAACTTCCTTAAAGCAAGAGCGAAGATGGTAACATCATCATCATCATCTTCTTCTTCATCCTGCAAGATAATCGCTCTTCTTCTTTTAGATGGAGTTGTCACCGGCTCCTTTCCTTTTTGCTTTGCAGCAACAGAGTCTTGATGAGATTGGTGGGGAGTCTTTTCCTTGAATTTCTCTAGAGCCTTGTTTAGCTCTTTCAGACGCATCTTAGAAACCATCTTTAGCCCTATTACCATTTGATCACACGTCCGAACACACAGAATTCTTGGAGGCTAAATGTTAAAGTGTCTGAATAACTCAGTAACAAGTGCTGAATAGGGAAGTTGACTCTTGTCCTTCAACATTGATCTATACATGTGAAACATGATAGTATGCGGCAGAGAGAATTTTTTACCAGCATTGATAGCATACATCAGCTTTGCTTTTGAATTGGAGACGTCAGTCTTTGACGTGGATTTGGGTCTAAGATAGTTGATCACAATCTTGTGAAGCAAGATATTCGAAGCATTCATCCTCGAATAGGAAATTCGACCTTCTACCATTCCATCTCGAACAAGCTCCACTGTTGCACGACCAATAGACACGCTAATTAATTGAAATAACCCTCTCTTTACTCCAATCACATCAGCAAGAGTGTCCATGTCCACCACATAATCCTGGTCTCTAACACTGAAAGAGAATCTATTCGCATCTAAGAAACTTAGATTGGAATAGAAATAAGCAGAAAGTTCTGGATAGGCTATAGTAGAGTCAGAGCAAAAACGTTCAAGTTGAAGCAAAGTAAATTTCTCCCGCAACTTCACATTTAAAAAGTCAAGAAAATCGAAATCCACACTCCTTGGGTTCATCACCCCACGCTTTAACAACTTAGAGTAAGTTTGCTTATATTCCTCATAACGAAACAGATCTGATTTTGTTCCTTGAATGTTCGCAGCAATACCCACTCTAGGCTTAAAGTGATTAAACAACTTTTTTATCATCATTTCCATCAAGCTGACTAACTCCTCCAAAACGTGGATCACTTGAGAAATTTGCAAAGGCCCTATCTGCAGAATCAGCAGGAGCAATTCCCAAACGTTCATCATTTGCAAAAAATGGGTTTCATTTCTATACCCCTTTTCTTTCAAAAATTCGTCAATAATGGTCATTGGAGAGCCTCCATCCTTTAAGGCAGAATAAAATTTGAAGTTAAAGGCAGGCTTTTGAGTTCTTACTGGTTTGGCATCTTCGATAACTTCCTCCTCCATTTGTTGCTGAACATTCTGTGGTCTAGCCTGAGGAGAATGGCGCGGTTGAGAATGTTGTGAGATCTGTTGTTGCCTTGGAGAATCTTCTTGCTCGGTAAGGTCAAAGTGCGTAGGACCCTCGCTCATATGCTGTGGTCCCCTACTTGCAATCCTTGAAGACTTTCTTTGGAAAGAAATTCTCACAGTCTTTGAGAGTTTTCTGAACTCGATTCGCGAGAAAGATGAAAACTTTAAGGATTAAACTAGGGAGAAAAGGTAAGAAAGTGGAGTTCTGTGCTTTTAGGGTTTGTGAGTAAAAAGAAGAAGAAGAACAGTATATAAAGCAATCGAACCGGGTTATACGAATCGTCACAAAAAAAAATGCCTTTTCAAAAATAACTGCCTTTTTGAAAATAGATAACTGCCATAAAACGATAATTGCTTTTTCAAAAAGGAATGATTGCTGTAAATACAAAAACTTGGAAAGATAATGTCAATCAATTACAGATTAATAGACAAACGTACCTTTTTCAAAAGATAAATTTCTAAAACTGAAATAACTTACATCGTGATCCTTGATCATCTGAGTCTGAACATCTTTTGGCTTTTATCCCTGAGTCTGAGCTTCTTCAGACTTTATAATATTAAGCTTGTGTCGAATAGACTCAAATTGACTTTTCTCCAGAGGTTTTGTAAAGATGTCCGCCAGCTGATTCTTTGAGTCAATGAATTGAATCAGAATTTCTCCATTTTGAACATGGTCTCTTATAAAATGATGTCGAATCTCTATATGCTTTGCTCTTGAATGAAGAATTGGATTCTTGGTAAGATTAATCGGGCTTGTGTTGTCACATTTAATCTCAATGCATGAGTCTTCGATTCCAAAGTCTCTTAACTGTTGTTTTATCCATAAGATTTGAGAATAACAACTTCCAAGAGCCACATACTCTGCTTCTGCTGTTGAGAGAGCAACCGTACTTTGCTTCCTTGAGAACCAAGATACTGTCCTGTTTCCAAGTAATTGACACATACCTGAGGTGCTCTTTCTATCAACTCTGCATCCAGCAAGATCTGCGTCTGAGTATCCAAGAAGAGTAAAGTCTCCCTTTTTAAGATACCATAAACCTAACGAAGAAGTTGTTGCAATATATTTGATGATGCATTTTGCAGCACTTAGATGAGATTCTTTGGGATCTGATTGAAATTTGGCATAAATACAAACACTAAACAAAACGTCGGTCTAGAGGCAGTAAGATAAAGAAGTGAACCAATGATACTCCTGTATAGCTTCTGGTCAACTTTCTTTCCTCCTTCATCTTTATCTAGCTTCGAGGAACTTGACATTGGTATATTAGTCTTTTTGCAATTCTCTAAACCAAATTTCTTAACAAGTTCTTTAGCATATTTTTCTTGATGAATGAAAATTCCTTCCTGTTAGGACTAGTACGAGCACCTAGAGGGGGGTGAATAGGGGATTAAGATAATTTTATAAAACGTAACATAATATATAGACGTTTTAATGGATGATGGACTAAGAGATTGAAAACAATAATCGATGTATGAGAAAGCAATGTAAAGTAAAAGGATTAGGAATAGAGAATCAAGACTCCAAGTTTATAGTGGTTCGGCTTAGACCAAGCCTACGTCTACTCTCTCGCACAGACAGCCCTCTGGCTGGATTTCATTAAGAATCAAAAAAAGAATTTACAATCTCACGCCCTTACAGTGTAGAGACTCTACTACACTTCCTCAAGGTCTTACCAAACTTGAGTCTCTCTTTTGATTACAAGTATAGCTCGAAGAATAAGATCACAAAATAACAAAGAGATTCAGATTTGGGAATTCTTCTATCTGGCACTCTTGAACAATTTGAGCATCTCCCTTAAATACTTCTTCATGCCTTCAATACCGTTGGCACCTTCCAAAGAAGTTCTTCCAATCAACCCGTTGGACAAAATCAATTTAGAGAGATCTCGAGCTCCTCAAGGAAAATGACGATAGCCCATCAATCTTGCTCGCTCATACAATCAGGATCTCGGTTTCCATAAGTAGAATCTTCCAAGTATAAATTGTGAATCTAGAGAATCTAGATTATTTGAATACGAATAAAAGATCATGAAGTGCTAATTCCAGTCGTGAGATATTTCTTAACCGTTGGAGTCAAAAACCATACTTGAAATAAACGGAATAGAACTTTAACTTCGTCGGTCTGGAAACTGTCCATGAGAGTAGATTTTGAAACTTGAGTCTGGAGGTCTTCAGACTTTGCCAATAGAGTCTGCAAGTCTTCAGACTAGAATGATGGAAATGTTTTGTCGACTTCAAAACACCTTAAGAGGATTTTTCTAACAATCTCCCCCTTTTTTATGGTGACAAAACTCTCCTGCAGATTTGGATACTATTGCCCTGCAATACAACATTTAAGCTAGCAATAATATCTCATAATAGGTTAGGATAAATATAATGACAGATCTGCATCCACAGAAAACAAGTTAGTCCTGTGCAAATATTTATCAGTTATCTTTATCTAAATAGCATAGCTTAAAGTATTGCAATAATATGCTAGCAATCCAAAGTTCAAGTCAGTCAAAAAATCCAAACAAAAGATAAAGTCAATCACAACCACATCAAAATCAGAAATCCAAAATAAGTTTAAAAGATGAAAGTTGAAAATCTGCAAAAACTTCTCCCCCTTTTTGTCAGCATAAAAAGGTGAACAAGTCAAGATGCTCTAAGAATGCGCACGAGCTGAAAATCTCCCATTGACTTGATAGTGTCCTCTAGCTTCTTCAAATCCTCCTGCAGTTGTGCTAAAGCTGTGCCTTTGGCAGTTGCCTGAATCTGAAGATTAATATTCTGAATTTGATCTTGCAAAGAGATGGACATAGCACGATTCTCATTTTGCAGAGTCTGAAATTCACATCCTAAAGCATAAACTTGGCCTTTAAGCTCCAAAAGAATTTCAAGCAGTCTTCCAAAGTCTCCTGATCTTTCAGTCTGCATGCTTGCTTCAGCATGATCAGATTGTGGAGTAAAGCCAGTGGAGTGAACATCAGCAGGAAGATCAACATTTGGAGATGATGCCTCAAGATCTTCCTCAGGAAATTGAGAGGCATGAACATCCTCTTCACCAGCAGGAGAACGACTGACACTTGCACTTGTAGAAGTTAAAAGATGAATACTTTCTCTTGGAACATTTCCCTCTGTTTCAGTGCCTTCTGGAGGAGAGAAGTATTCTTCTTGCTGAGATGCTTCTTCAGTGTCATGATGTTCTGGAGCCTCCTTTTCTGCCGAAGAATCTCCACGACCTTCTTCTGCAGGTTGTTCTTCTGTCTGCATCTGTGAGTCTGTTATGGCTGTGTCTTCTTCTTCTTCTATCCGCAAGGATTCCTTCTCTTGATTCCCTTGTTCAGTCTCTCCTCCGACTTGATGTTCTTGTTCCGCTGACTCAGGAACAAGATGCTTGGAAACAAAAGCAGAGATAGGAATGTCATCCTCATCATCTTCATCTTGTAAGATGATAGCTCGCCTTTTCTTGGTAGGACTAGTCATGGGATCTTTTCCTTTTCTCTTAGCAGCAGATGAGTCTTGTCTGGCTTTGATAGGGGTTTTCTCCTTGAACCGCTCTAGCTTCTTGCTGAGTTCTTTCAGACGCATCTTTGTAATCATTTTCAGCCCAATTACCATTTGATCAATGGTTCTCACACATAGAATGTTGGGAGGCTGAATATTCAAATGTCTAAATAAACGAGTGATGAGAGCAGAATAAGGAAGTTTTCCCTTGTCCTTTGCCATGGACCTATACATGTGAAACATGATGGTATGAGGCAAGGAAAACTTATGACCGATCTTGATGGCGTACATCAATTTTGCTTCAGAAATGGATACACCTGTCTTTGATGTTGACTTGAGTATGAGACAGTTAATCACAATCTTATGAAGCAGAATGTTTGATGCATTCATCCTCAGATACGTGAGGCGTCCTTCTGCGATTCTATCTTTTGCAAGCTCCATTGTTGCATGGCTAACGGACACAGAAATAGATTGGAAAGCTCCTCTTTCCACACCAATAACGTCAGCAAGAGTATCTACATCAACCACATACTCCTTATCTCTCACGCTAAATGAAAAACTGTTCGCATCAAGAAAACTAAGATTCGAATAAAAATATGCGGTCAGTTCAGAATAAGCAGCCTCTGACTCAGTACAGAATCGATCAAGTTGAAGTTTCTCAAACTTCTCTCTCAAACTGATGTTTAACAGATCGAGAAAATCAAAGTCAACAGTTCTTGGGTTCATAATCCCACGCTTCAGCAACTTCGAATAAATCTTCTTATGTTCCTCTGATCGAAACAATTCTTCCCTCTTTCCTTGAAGATTTGCAGCCACACCCATTCTTGGCTTAAAATGCACAAACATTTTCTCATCATCATCTTTCCCTTCAGGTTGATTTACACCACCAAATCGTGGATCACTTGGAAAGTTAGCAAAAGTCTTTGCCGTTGTTCCAACAGGAACAACACCCAAACGTTCCATCACAGTAAGAAAACGAGTCTCATTCTTATAGCCCTTTTTCTTTTAGAAACTCATCAATAAACGTCATTGTAGAACCCCCTTCTTTCAGAGCAGAGTAAAGCCTGTAAGTAAATGTTGGCTTAAGAGATCTTACTAGATCTATATCCTCGATGATGTTTTCCTCTGCATGTTGAGGGTCACGTTCATGTGATCTAGCAGGAGATGAAGTGCGCGGTTGAGAATGTTGATGCACCTATCCACTTGGAGAGTCTCATTCTTCTGTAAGATCGAAGTGCGTAGGCCCCCCATGCAAGCCTTGTGATCCCCTGCTTGCTATTCTTGAAGACTTTCTTTGATGCGACATTGTCACTGTCTTTGAGAGAATTTTCACTCGTATCGCAAGAAAGTTGAAAACTTTAAGAGTTGAATCTTTCGAAAGAAACTTTCAGAGGGTGAGAATTTGTGCTCTAGGGTTTTTAGGTAAAATGAGAAGAGGAATAAAAATTGTATAAAAGGCAATCGATACGGGGTATATGAAACGTCACAAAGAGGAAAAATAAAAATGCCTTTTCAAAATAACTGCCTTTTTAAACAAATGAGTAACCATCTTTTTCAAAAAGGATAACTGCCTTAATATTATCAATTAGAGATTAACAAGCGGTTTTACCTTTTCGAGATGTCAGTTTAAACGAATAAATGTACTGTAATTGGAATAATTTACAATCGTAACCTTTGGTCTTCTAAGTCTGAATTTTTGAGTCTGATCCTTTTCAGATTTAGTTCCTGAGTCTGAGCTTCAACAGTCTTCAAGAGATAAAATGTTGAGTTTTGAACGAATGGACTCAAATAAACTTTTCTCAAGCGGCTTTGTGAAAATGTCTGCCAGTTGATTATTTGAGTCGATAAACTGTATCGGGACTTCTCTATTTTGAACATGATCTCTAATAAAATGATGTCGAATCTCTATATGTTTTGCTCTTGAGTGAAGAATTGGATTCTTTGTAAAATTGATTGCACTGGTATTGTCACATTTGATCTTGGTACAAGAGTCTTCGATACCAAAGTCTCATAGCTGTTGTTTTATTCATAGTATTTGATAACAGCAACTTCCAAGAGCTACATATTCTGCTTCAGCTGTTAAAAGAGCTACGGTACTTTGCTTCCTTGAAAACCAAGATACTGCCATGTTACCGAGTAATTGACAAGTACTAGAAGTGCTATTTTTATCAATTCTGCAACCTACAAGATCTGCGTCTGAATATCCAAGAAGAGTAAAGTCTCCTTCTTTAGGATATCATAGACCAAGCTTAGCAGTAGTTGCAACATATTTAATGATATGTTTAGCAGCACTTAGATGCGATTCTTTAGGATCTGATTGAAACCTAGCACAAATGCAAACACTAAATAATATGTCAGGTCTTGATGCAGTAAGATAAAGAAGTGAACCGATGATACTCCTGTATAGTTTCTGGTCGATTTTCTTTCCTCCTTCATCTTTGTCTAGCTTTGAAGAACTTGACATTGGTATGTCAGTCTTTTTGCAATTCTCCAAACCGAACTTTTTAACAAGTTTTTTTTGCATATTTTTCTTGATGAATAAAGATTCATTCTTTCAGTTGTTTCACTTGTAAACCAAGGAAGAAGGATAGTTCACCCATCATGCTCATCTCGAATTCATCCTGCATAGACTTAGAAAATTTCTTGCACAAAGTCTCATTAGTGTTAGGGCTAGGATTATCACCTAGAGGGGGGTGAATAGGTGATTAAGACAATTTCAGACCAATTAAACAGAACGAGGGATTTAATCAATTAAAACTCAACAATTACAGCAAACAATAGGAATGAAAGATAAAAGGATTAGGGATAGAGAATCAAGACTTCAGATTTATAGTGGTTCGGCTTAATTCAAGCCTACGTCCACTCTCCCGCACGGACAGCCCTTCTGGCTGGATTTCACTATGAATCAAATGAGTGATTACAGTTTCACGCTCTTGAGTCCACAGTGTAGAAACTCTACTACACTTCCTCAAGGTCTCACACAGTATGATCTCTCTTTTGATTACATATAACACTCGAAGACTAAGATCACAAAATATAAATGGAGATTCAGACTTTGGAATTCTTTTATCCGCACGCTTCAACAACTGGAGTGTCTCTCTTATATACTTCTTCATGCCTTCATTACCGTTGGCACCTTCCAAAGAAGTTCTTCCAATCAACCCATTGGACAGAATCAATTAGAGAGATCTCGAGCTCTTTAAGGTAAGTGTTCATAGCCCATCAATCCTGCTCGCCCATATAATCAGGATCTAGATTTCCATAAGTAAATCTTTCCAAAAATAATCTGCGAGTCTTTAGAGAATCTATATATATTCGAATAAGGAAATATAGGATCTTCTAGTATTGAATCCAGTAGAAATATATTCCATAGCCGTTGGAATCGTATAAGATAAGAATAGAAGTTTTGATCTTATCAATCTAGAAACTGTCCATGAGGATAGACTTTAAATACTTGAGTCTTGCTGTCGTTAGACTTTGCCAGTAGAGTCTAGAAATCTTCAGACTTTGTCAATAGAATCTGTAAGTCATCAGACTAGACTGAGGAAAATGTTTTGTCAACTTCAAAATCTCTGAAGATAATTTATCCAACAATCTCCCCCTTTTTGATGGTGCAAAACTTTCCTGCAGATTTGAATACTATTGCGCCGCAATACAACATTTAAGCTAGCAATGATATCTTATAATAGATTAGAATAAGGATAGTATAAATTGTCCTGTACACAGACTTATCCTGTACATAGATCTGCATCCATAGAAAAACACATTAGTCATGTGCAGACATTACTATCTTTATCTAATTTTAACAGCTTAAAGTAATGCAGTAGCAAACATTGAAAAACTCAAGATAAAGTCAAAATGTCAATCACAAACGAACTATTAAAAATGAAAGTTTGGGTTTGGAATAAGAATAGAGTCAAAATCTGCCAAATCAGCCTGCAAAGTCTTCTCCCCCTTTTTGTCAGCATTGAAAAGTGAGAAAATCAAGGAGCATGAGGAATGCGAACAAGTTGAAAGTCCTCCATAGACTTGATAGTTCCTTCAAGCTTCCTCAAATCCTCCTGTAGTTGAGAGAGAGCAGCACCTTTGGCAGTGGCCTGAACCTGATGTTGAATTTCTTTAATCTGATCATGCAAGGAGATAAACATGGCATGATTCTCATTCTGTAAAGTCTGAAATTCACATCCCATAGCATATATCTGGCCTTTGAGTTCCAAAATGATTTCAAGCAACCTTCCGAAATCAACTGAATTGTCAGTTTGTGTGCTTGTATCAACACGGTCTGAAGGAGGAGTTAAGCCAGTGTGAATATCAGCAGGGAGATCAATGTTCGAAGATGATGCCTCTCCCTCAGGAAATGAGCAGCATGAACATCTTCTGCATCAGGAGGCGATCTACTCACACTTGCACTGGTAAATGTCAAGAGAAGAGGAGTACTTTCTCTTTGGATATCTCCCCCTGTTTCAATGCCTTCTGGAGGGGAGATGTACTCTTCTTTCTTAGGAGTTTCCTCAGTGACAATGTGTTGTTGATCCTCATTTTCTGCTGGAGAATCTGTTTTGGCTTATGAGTCTGCTGGTTGATGCTGAGAGTTTGTCTTTGCTGACTTTTCCTCTTCATCTTTTTCTTCTTCCTCTTTCTCTTTCTCTTCTTCTTCCTGCAAGGATTCTTTTTCCTGGTTCCCTTTCTCAGTGTCCTCTGCAACTTGTTGTACTGGTTCTACTGTCACAGGAGCAGAATATTGAGAAACATAGACAGAGATAGGAATATCATCCTCATCATCTTCATCCTCCATGATGATTGCCCGTCTCTTCTTGATAGGACCAGTCACAGGTTCCTTTCCTTTCGTCTTTGCAGCAGAAGAGTCTGATCTGGTCTTAGCAGGGGTTTTCTCCTTGAACTGCTCCAGCTTCTTGCTGAGTTCTTTCAGACGCATCTTTGTAATCATCCTCAGTCCGATGACCATTTGACCAATAGTCTTCACAGAGAGAATGTGGGGAGGCTGGATGTTCATATGTCTGAAAAGACGAGTGATGAGAGCAGCATAAGGGAGTCGTCCCTTGTCCTTTGCCATAGACCTGTACATGTGAAACATGATAGTGTGTGGCAGAGAGAAATTAAGACCGATCTTGATTGCATACATCAACTTTGCCTCTGATATGGATACATCTGTATTTGATGTCGATTTTGGTCTAAGACAGTTGATCACAATCTTGTGAAGCAGAATATTTGTTGCATTCATTCTGGAGTAAGAGAGACGACCTTCAGCAATTCGATCTCTTGCAAGTTCAAGAGTGGCATGACTTACGGACACAGAAATGGATTGGAAAGCACCTCTTTCCACACTCATTACATCTGCCAGTGTGTCCATATCAACAATATAGTCCCTGTCTCGCATACTAAAAGAAAAGTTGTTCGCATCAAGAAAGCTGATATTGGAGTAAAAGTATGCGGTCAATTCAAAGTAAGCCATATCACATTCAGTGCAGAACTTGTGCAATTGAAGCTTTTCAAACTTCTCTCTGAGATGAATGCTCAATAAATCCAGAAAATCAAAGTCCACTGTTCGTGGATTCATCACTCCACGCTTCAGCAGTTTTTCATACACCTTCCTGTGTCCATCAGATCGAAACAGTTCATCCTTCTTACCTCAAAGGTTTGCAGCCATGCCCATCCAGGGTTTAAAGTGTAAGAACATCTTCTCATCATCGTCCTTTCCCTCTGGTTGATTGAAACCACCAAACCTAGGGTCACTGGGAAAGTTTGCGAAAACTTTTGCTGCTGTTCCAGCAGGAACAACGCCCGATCGTTCCATCACAGTGAGAAAGTGTGTCTCATTTCTATAACCTTTTGCTTTCAAAAATTCATCAATAAAGGTCATTGGAGAGCCACCTTCCTTCAATGTAGAGTAAAGCCTATAAACAAAAGTAGGCTTGAGTGATCTTACTGGTTCAATATTCTCGAGAACTTCTTCTGCATGTTGAGGACGCTGATCATGAGGTCTGGTTGAGGAGGAACGCTACTGAGAATGTTGAGGAGACTGTTCTGTAGGAATGTCACTTTCTTCTGTAAGATCGAAGTGCGTAGGACCCTCTCCAGAGCCTTGTGGTCCCCTGTTTGCGATCCTTGAAGACTTTCTTTGGTAGGACATTACCGTTTTCTTGGAGAAACTTTTGGAGAAACTTCCACACTTGTTTTGCAAGAAAGTTGAGAGCTTTGAGATGTAGAAATTTAGGAAAAAAAATTCGGAGGAGTGAAAACTTTTTGACCTAGGGTTTCTGAGTAAGTGAAAACGAAGAAGAAGATGAATATATAAAAGACAACTGAATTGGGGTAAATCAAGCGTCGCAAAATTAGAAATATTGAGAATTTCCTTTTAAAAAGAAACTGCCTTAAAAAATCGATAACCACCCCTTTTTAAATTGTAACTGCCTTAATAAACACGATTAAAGATAAACAAATAGTCTTACCATTTCGAACTGACAGATTTAAGTAAATGAGAAAACTTACAGTCGTGTCGATTGGTATTCTCAGTATGTACCCTTTTGAGTCTGATAGTCTGTCAGACTATAAGATTGTGAGTCTGAGCTTCAACATTCTTCAAGAGATAAAATATTGAGTCCTGAGCGAATAGACTCAAATGAGCTTTTCTCAAGTGGCTTTATGAAGATGTCTGCCAGTTGATTCTTTGAGTCTATGAACTGTATCAAAACTTCTTTGTTCTGAACATGATCTCTTATGAAATGATGTCGAATCTCAATATGCTTTACTCTTGAATGTAGGATAGGATTCTTTGTAAGATTAATTGCGCTGGTATTATCACATCTGATCTCAGTGCAAGAGTCTTTAATCCCAAAGTCTTGTAGTTGTTGTTTTATCCACAATATTTGAGAACAGCAACTCCCAAGGGCTATGTATTCTGCTTCTGCTGTTGAGAGAGCCACAGTACTTTGTTTTCTTGAGAACCAAGATACTGCCCTGTTTCCAAGCAATTGACAAGTACCTGAAGTGCTCTTTCTTTCAACTCTACAACCTGCAAGATCTGCGTCTGAATAGCCAAGAAGGGTAAAGTCTCATTCTTTGGGATACCAAAGACCAATCTTAACAGTAGAAGCAACATATTTAATAATACGTTTAGCAGCACTTAAATGAGATTCCTTAGGATCAGACTGAAATCTAGCACATATGCAAACACTAACTAATATGTCAGGTCTGGATGCAGTAAGATAAAGAAGTGATCCAATGATACTCCTGTATAATTTTTGATCGACTTTCTTCCCTGCTTCGTCTTTGTCTATCTTCAAGGAACTTGACATTGGTATGTCAGTCTTCTTGCAGTTTTCCAGACCGAACTTTTTAACAAGTTCTTTTGCATATTTCTCTTGATGAATAAATATCCCTTCCTTTAGTTGTTTCACTTGTAGACCAAGGAAAAAGGATAGTTCACCCATCATGCTCATCTCGAATTCATCCTGCATAGTCTTAGAAAATTTCTTGCACAAAGATTCATTAGTTGATCCAAATATAATGTCATCAACATAAATCTGAACAAGTAGAAAGCTTTTACCTTCCCTTTTGATAAATAGAGTAGTGTCTACCTTTCATTTAGAAAAACCATTTTGAATTAAGAAATTACTTAACCTTTCATACCAAGCTCAAGGTGCTTGTTTCAAGCCATATAAAGCTTTCTTCAGTCTGAACACAGAGTCTGGTTTCTTTGAGTCTTCAAAACCAGGCGGTTGTTCCACGTAGACTTCCTCTTGAATAAGTCCATTCAGGAATGCGCTTTTCACATCCATTTGAAATAGCCTGAAATTCTTGTAACAAGCAAAAGCAAGTAATAATCTGATTGCTTCTAACCTTACTACTGGAGCGTAGGTCTCATCATAGTCTATTCCTTCTTCTTGCGTGTATCCTTTAGCCACGAGTCTTGCTTTGTTTCTCGTTACTTTGCCTTTTTCATCAACTTTGTTTCTGAATACCCATTTAGCTCCAACAACTGATTTGCCTTTTGGTTTAGGGGTCAGTTCCCATACGTCGTTAATGCTGAATTGTCTGAGCTCTTCTTGCATTGCTTCAATCCAGCTTTCATCAGTTAAAGCTTCTTCTATATTTTTGGGTTCCATTTCAGAAATAAGAGCAACAGCACTAGACTCTTCTCGCCTTTTGGATCTTGTTCGTATTCCCTCATTAATGTTTCCAATAATGAGTTCTTCAGGATGACTAGACTTGTGCTTCCAGTTACTGGACAGTCTGATAGATTGTTGATCTTTTCCTTGAGAAGATTCTTCATCAGTAGCTTGTTGTTTTGATTCTGAATTTTTAATAGCTTCAATGGAGATAGTTCCAGCAGGGTCTGGAACAGATTCTGAATCTTCATTCTGAATTTGCTGAACTTGTGGAGATTCTTGAAATTTGACATTCATTGATTCTTCCACAGTCTGAGTCTTCTTGTTGAAAACTCTGTAGGCTTTGCTTGTAGTTGAGTAACCAAGAAAAAATCCTTCATCTGATTTCTCTTGAAACTTACCAACACGATCATTAGCATTTTTCAGAATAAAACATTTACAACCAAATACTTGAAAATAAGAAACTATTGGTTTCTTTCCTTTAAAAATTTCATAAGGGGTTTTCTCAAGAATTGGCCTTAAAAACATTCGGTTTATAATATAGCAAGCAGTTGAAACAGCTTCAGCCCAAAACCTTGAAGAAATATTATTTCCAATTAACAGAGTTCTTGCCATTTCTTGTAAAGACCTATTCTTCCTTTCCACAACTCCATTCTGTTCTGGTGTATATGGAGAGGAGAATTTATGCTGAAAACCAAATTCATCACAGAATTTAGCAAAGTCTTGATTTTCAAACTCACCTCCATGGTTTGTTCGAATGCTTAAGATAGTATGACCTTTCTCATTCTGTACTTTCTTAGCAAACTTAGAAAAGAGAGAGAAAGTCTCAGACTTACTTGAAAGAAAGTAAACCCAAGTAAATCGTGAATAATCACCCATTATTACCAAACAGAACCTTTTTCCACCAATGCTTTGCGTTCTGGTAGGTCCAAACAAATCCATATGCAGAAGCTGCAGTACATGATTAGTGGAAACTTTATTTATTGATTTGTAAGAGTTCCTTACCTGTTTACCGAGTACGCATGGTGTGCATAGATCAGACTTTGAGTAATTTAACATAGGCAATCCTCGAACAAGTTTCTTGGAAGAGATCTTGTTGATTTGCTTCATGTTGATATGGCCTAGCTTTTTATGCCATAGATCAGCTTCATCTTGTACTGATATTAAGCACCGTGATCTTTCTGGATTCACATCCAGAAGATAGATATTCCCATGTCTTCGTCCAGTAAAAGATTGAGAAAAGTCTTTACTGATTCCAGAGCAAGTTTCTTCTTGGAAATTGATCTTGAAACCAGTATCACACAACTGGCTTATGCTAAGCAAATTGTAGTTTAATCCCTCAACTAAGGAAATGTTTTTGATTGATAAGCTTCCAATCTTTACTGTTCCTCGACCAGTAATTTTTCCTTTGTTGTTACCACCAAAAGAAACTTTTCCTCCGTCTATCCGGACAAGACTTATGAAGCAACTTAAGTCTCCTATCATATGTCTTGAGCAGCCACTATCAAGATACCATTTAATCTTTCTTTTGATAGTAACCTACAAATAACATAGATTCAAGCTTTCTTTGGTACCCATTTCATCTTGGGTCCAGAAATGTTAGAACAGTAGACAGTCTTAGCCCAGCTCTTTTTAACAGGTCTCCAAACCAAAGGACATTCTTTCTCAAAATGTTCTGAGCTTTTACACTTCGAACATTTCAAAGCATTTCTGCCAACAGGTTTTACAAAGACTTTCTGGAAATGATTCTTATAGACAACTTTGGCTGGTCTCTGTCTGATTCTTTCCTTTACCTTTGGAAAATCAATTAGTGGAATAGTTTCAGAAGTCATACCAAGACCTAACCTATCAAAATATGGTCTTTGTATTGAGAGAATCTTATCCAACTTTTCAGAACCATTTGAAAATCTTTTTGATATATTAGTAATATCATTTTTCAAAAGACTATTTTCATTTGAAACAGAGTCTGAGTTTTCTTTCATAACAGCAAAATCCTTTTCCAACTGATCAGACTTTTCTTTCAAAAGTTTTTCATGTTGCTTCAATGTAGAATTTTCCCTTTTCAATTCGGAGATCCTCTTAAGAGAGGTTTTCAGACTAAGACACAGTTCGTCAATATATTTAGCAACTTTGACAGGAATTTTTAGATTACTAATCTCAAGTTCACTGTCTGAGTCTGTGTCTGAATCTAGATCTGAGTCTGAGTCTGATTTTGCCATTAAGCAGATATTGGCATAATCATCATCACTTTCTTCACATTCAGTATCACTCCAAGTCTCTGCTTTGAGTGCTTTTCTGTATTTCTCAGTCTTTCCTTTTCTCTTCTTTAACAGAGGACAGTTGGGTCTGATGTGTCCCTTTTTCTTGCATTCAAAGCAAGTCACTTCTTTGTTAGAATCATCTTCCTCTGTTGACTTGTTCTGAAACCTTTGTGAACTTTGTTTCTTCCAATTGAATTTCCTCCCTTTTCTATTCAGCTTTCTGAATCTTTTTATCATGAGTGCCAGTTCTTCATCATCTAGATCTTCTTCAGAGTCTGTAGCATCAGAATAGTCATTAGACTTTAAGGCAATAGATTTCTTACATTTTGAGTCTTCCTCTTCATTGGTCTGTTCTACTTCATAAGACTGAAGAGTTCCAACCAGTTCGTCTACAGAGAGTGGAGCAATCCTCTGAGTCTCTCTTATTGAGGTTTTTATATGATTCCAGTCTTTAGAGAGTCCTCGTAGGAGTTTGTTGACCTTCATATGTCCTGAGATTGGATGTCCCTGATATTCAAGATCATTCACAATTTCAGTAAAGCGACTAAACATGTCAGTTATTGATTCTCCTGATCTCATCTTAAAGACTTCATATTGCCCCAAGAGAATATTGATCCTCGTTTCTTTCACACGATCAGTCCCTTCATAGGTAATGTGAAGCCTATCCCAGACTTCTTTTGCTGTATCACAAGAAGATATTCTATTATACTCAGTAGGTGATAAAGCACAATATAATGAATAAATAGCTTTGGCGTCAAGAGTCTGTCTCTTGGTGATTTCTTCTTGAGTCAGTGGAGTGGGATCAACAACTTATTTTCCTCTCTCTGATCCTGATGCAGCAGCAGGAATGATTCCTTTATCAACCACATCCCATTCCAAAGGATCTTTCGATCTTAGGAATGCTTTCATCTTGTTTTTCCATATGCTGTAGTCTTTTCCATCAAAGTATGGAGGTCTGGTATTGCTTTGACCTTCAACCAACCCTGTAGGCAACATACTAGCCATAGATCTTTTACTCAGAAGTAAAGACACTTCTTAATAATGAGAACACTTGCTCTGATACCAATTGTTAGGGCTAGGATTATCACCTAGAGGGGGGTGAATAGGTGATTAAGACAATTTCAGACCAATTAAACAGAACGAGGGATTTAATCAATTAAAACTCAACAATTACAGCAAACAATAGGAATGAAAGATAAAAGGATTAGAGATAGAGAATCAAGACTTCAGATTTATAGTGGTTCGGCTTAATTCAAGCCTACGTCCACTCTCCCGCACGGACAGCCCTTCTGGCTGGATTTCACTATGAATCAAATGAGTGATTACAGTTTCACGCTCTTGAGTCCACAGTGTAGAAACTCTACTTTACTTCCTCAAGGTCTCACACAGTATGATCTCTCTTTTGATTACATATAACACTCGAAGAATAAGATCACAAAATATAAATGGAGATTCAGACTTTGGAATTCTTCTATCCGCACGCTTCAACAACTGGAGTGTCTCTCTTCTATACTTCTTCATGCCTTCATTACCGTTGGCACCTTCCAAAGAAGTTCTTCCAATCAACCCGTTGGACAGAATCAATTAGAGAGATCTTGAGCTCTTTAAGGTAAGTGTTGATAGCCCATCAATCCTGCTCGCCCATACAATCAGGATCTAGGTTTCCATAAGTAAATCTTTCCAAAAATAATCTGCGAGTCTTTAGAGAATCTATATATATTCGAATAAGGAAATATATGATCTTCTAGTGTTGAATCCAGTAGAAATATATTCCATAGCCGTTGGAATCGTATAAGATAAGAATAGAAGTTTTGATCTTATCAGTCTGGAAACTGTCCATGAGGATAGACTTTAAATACTTGAGTCTTGCTGTCGTCAGACTTTGCCAGTAGAGTCTAGAAATCTTCAAACTTTGATCTTCAGACTTTGTCAATAGAATCTGTAAGTCATTAGACTAGACTGAGGAAAATGTTTTGTCAACTTCAAAATCTCTGAAGAGAATTTATCCAACAATTAGCTTATCCAAATATAATATCATCGACATAAATTTGAACAAGTAAAAAGCTTTTACCTTCATTTTTAATGAATAATGTAGTATCTACATTTCCTTTAATGAAACCACTTTGAATTAAAAAATTACTTAACCTTTCATACCAAGCTCGAGGAGCTTGTTTTAATCCATATAAAGCCTTATTCAGTCTGAACACCGAGTCTGGTTTCTTTGAATCTTCAAATCCAGGAGGTTATTCCACATAGACTTCTTCTTGGATAAATCCATTCAGGAAAGCGCTTTTGACATCCATTTGGAATAACCTGAAATTCTTATAGCATGCAAAAGCAAGTAATAATCTAATTGCTTCTAACCTTGCTACAGGAGCGTAAGTCTCGTCATAATCTATTCATTCTTCTTGCGTGTATCATTTAGCCACGAGTCTTGCTTTGTTTCTTGTCACTTTGCCATTTTCATCGACTTTGTTCCTGAAAACCCATTTAGCTCCAATAACAGATTTACCTTTTGGTTTAGGAGTTAATTCCCAAACATCGTTAATAATGAATTGTCTTAGTTCTTTTTGCATTGCTTCAATCCAGCTTTCATCAGCTAAGGCTTCTTCTATATTTTTGGGTTCTATTTCAGAAATAAGCGCCACAGCACTAGACTCTTCTCGCCTTTTGGATCTTGTTCAAATTCCCTCATTAACGTTTCCAATAATGAGTTCTTCAGGATGACTAGACTTGTGCTTCCAGTTACTGGATAGTCTGATAGGTTGTTGATCTTTTTCTTGAGTTAATTCTTCATCAACAACTTGTTGTACTGCTTCTAAATTTTGAACTGCTTCAAAGGATGTAGACCTTGTGGAGTCTGGAGCAGATTCTAATTCTTCAGTCTGATTTGGCTGAATTTGTGGAGAGTTTTGAAATTTGACGTTCATAGATTCTTCCACAGTCTGAGTCTTCTTGTTGAATACTCTATAGGCTTTGCTTGCAGTTGAGTAACTAAGGAAGAATCCTTCATCCGATTTTTCTTCAAACTTACCAACACGATCATTTGCATTTTTCAGGATAAAACATTTACAACCAAATACTTGAAAATATGAAACAATTGGTTTCTTACCTTTAAAAATTTCATAAGGTGTTTTCTCAAGAATTGGCCTTAAAAATACTCTATTAATAATATAGCAAGCAGTAGAAACAGCTTCAGCCCAAAACCTTGAAGAAATATTACTTTCAATTAAAAGAGTCCTTGCCATTTCTTGTAAAGATTTATTATTCCTTTCCACAACCCCATTCTGTTCTGGTGTATATGGAGAGGAGAATTTATGCTAAAAACCAGATTCATCACAAAATCTAGCAAAGTCTTGATTTTCAAACTCACCTCCATGGTCCGTACGAATGCTTGAAATAGTGTGACTTTTTTCATTCTGCACTTTCTTAGCAAATTTTGAAAAGTGAGAGAAAGTCTCAGACTTACTTGTAAGAAAGTAGACCCAAGTAAATCGTGAATAATCATCCACTATTACTAGGCAGAACCTTTTTCCACCAATGCTTTGAGTTCTTGTGGGTCCAAAAAGATCCATATGCAGAAGCTGCAGTACACGATTAGTGGAAACTTTATTTATTGGTTTATAAGAGTTTCTAACATGTTTTCCCAGTCACATGGAGTGCATAGATCAGACTTTAGGTAATTGAGAGTAGGTAATCCTCGAACAAGCTTCTTTGAAGAGATTTTGGCAATCTGCTTCATGTTGATATGGTTTAGCTTTCTGTGCCATGGATTAGCTTCATCTTGTACTGATATTAAGCATTGTGATCTTTCTTGATTCACATCCAGAAGATAGATATTCCCATGTTTACATCCAGTAAAAGATTGAGAGAAGTCTTTACTGATTCCTAAGCACGTTCCTTCCTGGAAGTTGATCTTGAATCCAGTATCACAGAATTGGCTTATGCTTAGCAAATTGTAGTTTAATCCTTCTACCAAGGAAACATTATTGATAGACTTCCAATTTTTACTGTGCCGCGACCAATAATTTTTCCTTTGTTGTTACCACCAAAAGAAACTTTTCCTCCATCTATCTGGACAAGTTTTATGAAGCAATCTAAATCTCCTGTCATATGTCTTGAGTAGCCACTATCTAAATACCATTTAATCTTCCTTTTGATAGTGACCTGCATTTAAGAGAAAATTCAAGCTTTCTTTGGTACCCATGTCATCTCGGGTCCAGTTGAGTTAGAGCAATAAACAGTCTTTGCCCAATCCCTTTTAATAGGTCTCCAAACCAAAGGGCATTCTTTCTCAAAATGTTCTGAGCTTTGACACCTTGAACATTTGAGTGCATTTCGGCCAACAGGTTATACAAAGACTTTCTGAAAATGATTTTTATAAACAATTTTTGTTGGTCTTTGTTTGATTCTTTCCTTCACCTTTAGAAAATCAATTAGTGGAATGGTTTCCGAAGTCATACCGAGACCTAATTTGTCAAAGTAGGGTCTTTGTATCGAAAGAATCGTATCCAATTTTTCAGATTCATTTGAAAACCTTTTTGAGATGTTTGAAATATCATTTTTCAAATGAGTGTTTTCTTTGGAAACAGTTTGAGTTTTCTTTTAAGATAATAAAGTTCTTATCTAAATTTTCAAATTTTTCTTTCTAGAATTTCTCCTGTTGCTTTAATGTAGAATTCTCCCTTTTTAATTCGGAGATCCTCTTAAGAGAGGTTTTGAGACTAAGACATAGTTCATCAATATATTTTGAAACTTTGACAGGAATTTTTAGATTACTTACCTCAAGCTCACTATCCGAGTCTGTATCTGTCTCAAGGTCTGAGTCTGAATCAGATTTTGCCATTAAGCAAATGTTGGCATAATCTTCATCACTTTTCTCACATTCAGTATCACTCCAAGTCTCTGCTTTGAGTGCATTTCTGTATTTCTCAGCCTTTCCTTTCCTCTTCTTTAACAAAGGACAGTTGGGTCTGATGTGTCCCTTTTTCTTGCATTCAAAGCAAGTCACTTCTTTGTTGGAATCATCTTCCTCAGTTAATTTGTTTTGAAACCTTTGTGAGTTTTGTTTCTTCCAATTGAATTTTCTTCCCAATCTGTTCAGCTTTTTGAATCTTTTTATCATGAGTGCCAGTTCTTCATCCTCTAGATCTTCTTCAGAGTCTGTAGCATCAGAATAGTCGTTAGACTTTAAGGCAATAGACTTCTTACCTTTTCAATCTTCGTCTTCGTTGGTGTGCTCTACTTCATAAGACTGAAGAGTTCCAATCAATTCGTCTACAAAGAGTGGTGCAATCCTTTGTGTTTCCCTTATCGAAGTCTTTATATAATTCCAGTCCTTAAAGAGTCCACGCAGCAGTTTGTTGACCTTCATATGTCCTGAGATTAGATGTCCCTAATATTCTAGACCATTCACAATTTCTG
Source organism: Eucalyptus pauciflora (assembly GCA_007663325.1). Taxonomy (NCBI): domain Eukaryota; kingdom Viridiplantae; phylum Streptophyta; class Magnoliopsida; order Myrtales; family Myrtaceae; genus Eucalyptus; species Eucalyptus pauciflora. Next base: position 726,277 of record VMYD01000063.1, read on the forward strand.
TAAAATGGCTAAACATGCCAGTTATTAATTCTTCTGATCTCATCTTGAAAACTTCATATTGTCCCAAAAGAATATTGATCCTTGTCTCTTTTACTCGATCAGTTCCTTCATAGGTAATGTGTAGCCTATCCCAGACTTCTTTTGCTGTATCACAAGAGGATATTATGTTATATTCAGTAGGAGATAAAGCACAATATAAGGAATAAATAGCTTTAGCATCAAGAGTTTGTCTCTTGGTTATTTCTTCTTGAGTCATCTCGATAGGAGCAGCAACTTTTTTTCCTCTCTCTGATTCTGATGCAGCAGTAGGAATGATTCCTTTGTCTACTACTTCCCATTCCAAGGGATCTTTCGATCTTAGGAATGCTTTCATCTTGTTTTTCCATATGATGTAGTCTTTTCCATTAAAGTATGGAGGTCTGGTGTTGCTTTGACCTTCAACCAACCCTGTAGGCAACATACTAGCCATAGATCTTTAACTCAGAAGTAAAAACACTTCTAATAAATGAGTACACAGGCTCTGATACCAATTGTTAGGACTAGTACAAGCACCTAGAGGGGGGTGAATAAGTGATTAAGATAATTTTATAAAACGTAACAGAATATATAGACGTTTTAATGGATGATGGACTAAGAGATTGAAAACAATAATCGATGTATGAGAAAGCAATATAAAGTAAAAGGATTAGGGATAGAGAATCAAGACTCCAAGTTTGTAGTGGTTCGGCTTAGACCAAGCCTACGTCCACTCTCCCGCATAGACAACCATCTGGCTGGATTTCACTAAGAATCAAAAAGAGAATTTACAGTCTCACGCCCTTGATTCCACAGTGTAGAGACTCTACTACACTTCCTGAAGGTCTCACCAAACTTCAGTCTCTCTTTTGATTACAAGTATAGCTCGAAGAATAAGATCACAAAATAACAAAGAGATTCAGACTTTGGAATTCTTCTATCTGGCACTCTTGAACAATTTGAGCGTCTCCCTTAAATACTTCTTCATGCCTTCAATACCGTTGGCACCTTCCAAAGAAGTTTTTCCAATCAACCCGTTGGACAAAATCAATTTAGAGAGATCTCGAGCTCCTCAAGGAAAATGACGATAGCCCATCAATCATGCTCGCCCATACAATCAGGATCTCGGTTTCCATAAGTAGAACCTTCCAAGTATAAATTGTGAATCTAGAGAATCTAGATTATTCGAATACGAATAAAAGATCATGAAGTACTAATTCCAGTCGTGAGATATTCCTTAACTGTTGGAGTCAAAAACCATACTTGAAATAAACGGAATAGAACTTTAACTTCGTCAGTCTGGAAACTATCCATGAGAGTAGACTTTGAAACTTGAGTCTGGAGGTCTTCAGACTTTGCCAGTAGAGTCTGCAAGTTTTCAGACTAGACTGATGGAAATGTTTTGTCGACTTCAAAACACCTTAAGAGGATTTTTCTAACACTTCCTTCAATTGTTTCACTTGTAATCCGAGAAAAAAAGATAGTTCACCCATCATGCTCATCTAGAATTCCTCCTGCATAGACTTAGAGAATTTCTTGTACAGATTTTCGTTAGTAGATCCGAAAACAATATCATCAACATAAATTTGAACAAGTAGAAAATTTTTACCTTCTCTTTTAATAAATAGAGTGGTGTCTACTTTACCTTTCACAAAGCCAATTTGGATTAAAAACTTACTTAACCTTTCATACCAAACTCGAGGTGCTTGCTTTAATCCATATAGTGCTTTTTTCAGTCTGAATACATAATCTGATATCCTTGGGTCTTCAAAACTAGGAGGTTGTTCCACATAAACTTCCTCTTGAATAAATCTATTTAGGAATGCACTTTTGACGTCCATTTGAAATAGCCTGAAATTGTTATAGCAAGCAAAAGCAAGTAATAAACGAATTGCTTCTGACCTTGTCACTGGTGCGTAAGTTTCATCATAGTCTATCCCTTCTTCTTGCGTATATCCCTTGGCCACGAGTCTTGCTTTGTTCCTTATGACTTTTCCTTTTTCGTCCATCTTGTTCTTGAAAACCCATTTAGCTCCAATAATAGATTTACCTTTTGGTTTAGGAGTTAATTCCCAAACATCGTTGACACTAAACTGTCTAAGTTCTTCTTGCATAGCTTCAATCCAACTTTCGTCTGTTAAGGCTTCTTCTATGCTTTTGGGTTTTATTTCAGAAATAAGAGCCATAGCGTTAGACTCTTCATGCTTTTTGGATCTTGTTCGTATCTCTTCATTGATGTTACCAATGATGAGTTCTTTAGGATGACTAGACTTGTGCTTCCAATTGCTGATTGGTCTGACAATTTGCTCATCTTTTTCTTCATTTGATTCTTCAAAATTCGTTCATTGTTGACCTTCTGTAGTCTGAGCTGCTTTAGAGGAATTAGACTTTATAGAGTCTGGAGTAAGTTCAGATTCTTCAGGTTGAGTCTGAATCAATTGATTTTGTATAAAGTCCTGAAATTTCACATTCATTGACTCTTCCTCAGATTGAGTCTTCTTGTTGTATACTCTGTAGGCTTTGCTGGTGGTTGAATATCTAAGGAAGATTCCTTCGTCTGATTTTTCTTCAAACTTACCAATGCGATGATTTGCATTTTTCAAAATAAAACATTTGTAGCCAAACACATGAAAATAGGAAACAATTGGCTTTTTTTCCTTTGAACAACTCATAAGGAGTTTTCTCTAGAATTGGCCTTAAGAAAACTCTGTTGATGATATAACATGCTGTAGAAACTACTTCAGCCCAAAAACGAGAATAAATGTTACTTTCAATTAAGAGAGTGCTTGTCATTTCTTGCAAAGATCTATTGTTTCTTTCCACGACTCCATTTTGTTCTGGAGTATATGGCGAAGAGAAAACATGCTTTAAACCACATTCATCACAAAAATTTGCAAAGTCTTGATTCTCAAACTCACCTCCATGGTCTGTCCGAATGCTTGTTATAGTATATCCTTTCTCATTTTGAATTTTCTTAGCAAATTTTGAGAAATGAGAGAAAACTTCAGACTTACTTGATAAAAAGAATACCCAAGTATAGCGAGAATAGTCATCTACGATTACCAAGCAATATTTATTCCCACCAATGCTTTGTGTTTTGGTTGGTCCAAAGAGATCCATATGCAGAAGCTGCAAAACATGATTAGTTGAAACTTAATTTACAGATTTAAAGGAATTTCTTACCTGTTTTCCCAAAACACATGGTGTGCATAATTCTGACTTTTGAAATCTTAGGTTGGGCAGTTCACAAACAAGCTTTTTGGAGGAAATTTTGGCTATCAGGTTCATATTGATATGGCCAAGTTTTCTATGCCAAAGATTATCTTCATCTTGAATAGAAATTAGACATTGAGAGCTTTCTGATTTGATATCCAGCAGATAAATGTTTCCATGTCTTCGACCAGTAAAGGATTGAGACAAATCCTTACTAGTTCCTGAACATATGTCTTCTTGAAAATTGATTTTAAATCCAGTGTTACACAATTGGCTTATATTGAGAAGATTATAGTTTAAGCCTTCCACCAAGGAAACATTATTGATTGTAAGACTCCCAATCTTGACAGTTCCACATCCAATAATTCTTCCTTTGCCATTTCCACCAAAAGAAACGTTTCCACCATCTAGTTAGGTAAGCTTTATGAAGCAATTTGAATCTCTTGTCATCCATTTGATCTTTTTCTTGATAGTGACCTGCAATTACAAAAGAATTTCAAGTTCTCTTTGGTACCCACATTTTCTTGGGTCCAGGGGAGTTAGTTCCAAAAATAGTCTTTACCCAGTTTCTCTTAACAGGTTTCCAAACTTTAGGACAATCCTTTTCAAAATGTTCCGAGTTGTTACACTTTGAACATTTAAGAGCACTTCAACCAACAGATTTTACAAAAACTTTTTGAAAATGATTTCTGTAAAAAGTTTTAGTAGGTCTTTGTTTGATTCTTTCCTTTACTTTTGGGAAATCGATTAAAGTAACAGTTTCTGGTGTCATTCCCAAACCTGATTTATAAAAATAAGGTCTTTGAATTGGAAGAATTTTATCAAGTTTTTCAGATCCATTTGAAAACCTTTTTGAGATATTTGAAATGTCTTCTTTCAAGATAATGTTTTCTTTTGAAAGAAAATCTTCATTTTCTTTTGAAGTTTTAAAATTGTTGTTCAGACTTTCAAATCTTTCATTCCAAGAAATTTCCTGTTGCCTTAGTATAGAATTTTCCTTTTTTAGTTCGGAAATCCTTTTAAGAGATACCTTAAGGCTAAGACAGAGTTCATCAATATACTTTTAGTTCGGAAATCCTTGTCAAAATCTGAGTCCGAGTTTGTTTCAGAGTCTGAGTCTGATTCTGAGTTTGCCATCAGACAAATGTTGGCATATTCTTCATCACTCTCTTCACATTCTGTGTCGCTCCAAGTCTCTGCTTTGAGAGCTTTCTTGAATTTCTCTGTATTTCCTTTCTTTTTCTTCAATAGAGGACAGTTGGGTCTGATGTGTCCTTTCTTCTTGCATTCGAAGCAAATCACGTCTTTGTTGAACTCATTATCTTCAGTTTCTTTATTCTGAGATCTTTGAGTATTTTGCTTCCTCCAGTTGTATTTTCTTCCTTTTCTATTTAACTTTATGAACTTCCTTATCATGAGTGCTAATTCTTCATCATCCAGATCATCTTCTGTATCTGTAACATCATAATCATCATTAGACTTTAAAGTAATTGACTTTTTACCTTTAGGACATTCCTCTTCATCGATTTGCTCCACTTTGTAAGATTGAAGTGTGCCTACTAATTCATCGACAGATAAATGTGCGATCCTTTGTGTTTCTCTAATGGAAGTCTTGATGTGATTCCAGTCTTTAGAAAGTCCTCGCAACAACTTGTTGACTTTCATTTGCCCTAAGATTGGTTGACCATGATATGCAAGACCATTTACAATTTCTGTAAAACGGCTAAACATATTAGTGATGGTTTCTCCTGGCTTCATTTTGAAAGCTTCATATTGCCCAAGAAGAATGTTGATCTTTGTTTCTTTGACTCGATCGGTTCATTCATAAGTAACGTGCAACCTGTCCCAGACTTCTTTTGCTATTTCACAGGATGAAATTATGTTATACTTAGTAGGAGATAAAGCACAATATAAAGAATAGATAGCTTTTGCGTCAAGAGCTTGTCTCTTGGCCATCTCTTCTTGTGTCATCTCTCTAGCATCTGTTACTTCCTTCCCTCTTTCTGAAGTTGAAGTTATTGTAGGAATAACTCATTTTTCCACCACATCCCATTCGAGGGGATCTTTCGATCTTAGGAAGGCTTTCATCTTGTTCTTTCGTACGTTGTATTCCTTTCCATCAAAGTAAAGAGGTCTGGTGTTGCTTTGACCTTCAACCAGTCTTGGAGCCAAAATACTAGCCATAGATCTTTAGCTTAAGAAGTAAAATACTTCAATAAATAAGCACACAGACCTTGATACCAATTGAAAGGGGCTAGTGAATACACCTAGAGGGGGTGAATAGGTGTATATAAGACTTTTTTTTTTCAGGACTTAAAAAGATATTTTTGATTTCAATATATATGTGGACAATAAGACAGAATTCAACTTTCAAATAAATAAACAACTTGTAAGCATAAATAAGAAGTTTAAGGATAAGAGAAAATAAACACAGAGTTTATAATGGTTCGGCTTAATCCAAGCCTTTCCACCTTCCGCATTGACAGCCCACCGGCTGGATTTCACTATGAATCAAAAGAGTCGTTACAGTATCACGTCCTTGATTTCACAATGTAGAGACTTTGCTACACTTCCTCAAGGTCTCACAAGTATTTAAACTCTCTTTTGAGTACAGATTTCTCGTTCAACAATTGAATCAATAAAGAACAAGGAGTTTCAGACTTTGGAATTTCTCTATCACGCACACACTCGAATAACCAGAGCTTCTTTCTTATATATTCCTTCATGCCTTCATACCTGTTGGCACTTTCCAAAGGAGTTTTTTCGTCTAACCGTTGGACGGAATCAATTAGGGAGATCTTCAAGTTACTTAAGGAATGTGATGATAGCCCATCAATCCTGCTCGCTCATACAATCAGGATCTAGGTTTCCATAAGTAGAACTTGCCAATCAACGAATCCAATTTACTCGTATCAAAATCAAAACGAATAAAGGATCTTCAGATGCTATCTCCAGCCGTGAGAAGTTTCTTTAGCTGCTCAAATCAAACCCTTAAATAAATACTTAATTATGGATAAGTCTTCTTCACCGGTCTAGAAACTGTCAATGAGGGCAGACTTTAAAACTTGAATCTGACGGTCTTCAGACTTTGACGGAAGAGTCTTCAAGTCTTCAAACTAGACTGATGGAAACGTTTTGTCAACTTCAAAACACATCATGAAGTTTTCTCCAACAAATTCAATGGGAATTTATTTTATAAATGATGAATGAAATGTCTCATTCTTATGTAATAAATCACCACCTTAATAAGTCATACCACAATACAAAACCATAAAAAATCCACTAAAAGGAAAAGGAAAGAGGAGAAAAATATTTGGAGCTACAATTGCAAAGGGACACTAATTGGTAATTTAGGAATTTTTTTACGATTAAGAAACCTCATATAATTACAACGAATGTACCTAAATCCATTTTTTTTTGGGTCCCTACTCCTAGGTGAACAAATCAACTAATGAAAACATATGCTATAACATAATCCTATTAGAATTTGGATGTTAAAATCTAAACAAGTCATTGGATCTTCATACACAATAATATCCCGAGCATTTTTGGATTGTGTCATTTACATTGTATGTTTAGATTAGATTTTCACTTAATTTAAACTCTAGTTTTTTGTGCTATAATATTGGTACTATTCTAAGCAATATGGCACGCTCGTGATCTTGCGAATGCGTGATTTATTTGGCCTGCTTTATTTCAATTGTTTTGTAGTTGCAAAAATAAAAATATGGAGATTTTCATATAATTTAAGAGCTAACTTTTCTTTTCTGGATAGGTTTTGTAGTGGGGCCCAAGGATGGGGAGATGCAATGAGGCCGGACGGAGAGATGAGTCGATGGGTGGGGATGAAAGTACATGATGAGATGACCAGGGCATGATCGATGGTGGTGAATTGTTGGGGAGGGGCCGACATAGGAGGCCCAAGTATTGAGCCGATGGAGTGGGCACTCATAAAATTACACTTTTGCTCTGACTGAGCCAAGATAATCAAGTGCCTTTGGGAGAGCATTTACGAGGGGCTTTGGACCTTTAAAAGTATTTAAGAGCCTGTTTGGTAACCATCCCAACAGTGCCAGATTCTGATTTTTTGTTCCCAGAATCAGTTTGGGACGAGAATCGCGTTTAGTAAAATTTTTGTTCCCGGGAACAAATTTGTTCCCAGAATCAGTTTGGGACGAGAATCAAGAATAAAAAAAAAGTTTATTATTGTTCCGGGAATGAAATTGAGAATCAAAACTCTTCTTCTTCTCTTTTCTTCTTCTTCATCGACCGCCATCCCACAATCGTCGCCCGCCGCCGCCTGCCGACCGCTGCCGCCCGCCGCTTGCCGCATACCCGTAGCCCCCGCCCCGCCCGTCCGCCACCGCAGGCCATGCGGCCGCCGCCCGTCACCGGCCCGCCGCCAACCGCGACCGTCTTGCCAAACCGACCGCCCGCCCACCGCCGCCGCCGCCATTGATCCACCCATCGGAACCATCCCCCATTGTACGCCGTCGCCGCCGCCCGACCGCCGCGGCCGCCGCCCGCCGGCTGCGACCATCGCGCCGCCCACTGTCGCCGCCCGCCGCCCGCCGCCGCCCATCGCCCGCCGCCGCCGCCCGCCGCCGCCCCGACCATCGCCGCCCGCCGCTCGCCCGTCGCCCGCCGACCGCCCGATGAACCGCCGCCGCCCCCGCTTTCGTAAAAAGGCCGAGCGATGAGGGCGCGATGAAAACTCTGGATGAAGTAGCGAGCAACGACCTCGCCGAGGGGATCGACCTAAAAAAATTAGAATAGGAAAAAAGAAAAAAAAAAAAGGAAAAGAAAAAAGGAAAAAATTATAAAAATTATTTAAAAATTAAAATAAATTGATTAGGAACAGAATCAATGAACACGGTACCAAACGCAATTCTATTCCAGAATCAGAAATTTTATACAGTTACCAAACACCTTCTTTTACTCAGAATCAGTTCCCGAGAACAGAATCAAAGATAATCATTTCTTATCAGAATTTGTTCCCAGAAACAGAATCGTTACCAAACGCGCCCTAAGCCAAAGTTTTGGCATCTGGTACCGCGGTTTCAAATTTTTTGGTGTAAATTTTTGCTTTGAAATTGCTCAAAGCTTAAGACAAACTCTAGCTCTGGGCTCTAGTATTTTCGGAGTGCAAGTTCAGAGGTTTAATATAGTTTTGTTCTTCCAATCTTGATATCATTGATATAGTAGTATTCCTATTTTACACCCCAAAAAAAAAAAAAAAAAACAATCTTGGATAGACAGAAAGAAAGCCATGGTCAATCGTGGCTAGGAAGCTTCGCGGAGGAGGTTAAGGGATGCCGGCACAACTTCACCGAGGGTTGGCGGACGTCAGCAAGCTTTGCCGAGGGTTGCTCGACACCAAATCTAACTCACCAAGGGTCACTCATTGCTAGATGAAGCTCACAGAGAGTCGGGCGTCGAGTTGCCTAGTCTTGTGGATTCGGCATTATGCCGCCTAGAATCGTGCAGCACCAGCACATTATGTGGGCACGTATGTGCTGCCACATGCGGGCTCGCACGACCTTGGCAGCACGTCACTTAGGGTGACGGGACGCCGGCACCGGTGCTATTGTTGTGACCCACGCTTGGGCTTCTATCTAAGTTTCTCCATTCTCCTTTTGGCATCTTTTTCTCTTATTTTATGAAATACTTTGCAACAAGTATTTTATAAGGCGTTCACTATGCGCTATTTGCTTATCATGACCATTCTTTGAGTCAAATCTCCTTTGCTTAAATGCAAAGTCTCAAAGCCAAAGCTCTCCCTTTCTACCCATCCAAGGCAATCTGCGGAGTAAAAAACAGAGGAATCGACTAATTTTTCCTCTATAGACCTTTTGATCTTTGAGACAATTTGAACAACACTTTCCTAAAGATATAGATTATACTAGATTGAGCAAAACTTACTATCTCATAATTTTTCCTCTATGGACCTTTATCCAAGAGTCGTCATTAATTAGTTTATGGTAAGTTGATTAGACATCTAAATAAAATAACGGGAGAATTATTTTAGAATATGATTACGGGGACTTAGTTACGCTAAATTTTTCTAATACCCTTCCGGTGTCGTTCTTTTCATAATTTTTTTTTTATTAGGTAGCTTGAATTCATTTTATTACTCCCTAACATGTGAATTGACTATACGGGTACGCAATCTACCAATTTAACACCCAATAAAATAATAAATAAATTACAAGACTTACCTCCTAACAACGAAAGCATCTACAATGTTAGCTCAAAATTCACATCAATAGTCCTAAATATGATTTCTAATTAACACGCAATCGCTCAGTCTTTTTTACGATTTTCTCTTATTTAGCGAAACCTAATCTACGTGCAATGCAATGTAATGATGTACAAGAATATGTGTAGACTATATGTCACGCGATATTAATTAAATAACCTAATTTAATGATGATGATTATTAAATGAGATGATTAAATGACATTCAAGGAATGACTTAATTCTATGTTACACAATACTTTTTATGTTTTCTTTCCTTTTTTATAAAATTCGAAATTAAAATTGCCCAACAATTAAACATGCAATTTAAAGTGATGAAAATAAAATTTAGCATCCTAAATTAATGTTTTTGGTATTTTTTATTTAAAAAATTCGAAATAAATAAATTTCCTAATCTAAGCATGCAAACTATCCTAAAACATGCAATATTCTAACATGAACTTAATCAAACTTCAAATATTTATTTTTTTTTGGTTTTCTTTTACGGAAACAAAATCAATTCAAGCAAAGGCATAAAAGCACGATGGCAAATCAGGCAAGATATAATCGATACCCATCTAATTTTTTTAAAAAATAAATTGACAAACTGTATCTCGCACATGAGATCGGATTGGCCAATTTTTAACAAAATTATGAATGATATCTTAGACGTGAGATCAGATTTATAATTTTTCCATGCGATTGCAAGTCATCTTCCGGACATGAAATCGGACTGTCAATCATATGCACGTTGTGAAATTAGGGAATAGTCCCTAATTTAAAAGGCTATTCCATATTGCGGACATGATAACATATTGGAAATTTCAATTATGTGTATTAACGATATTTCAAATAAGGAAACGGAAAATTCGGAAATCAAATTAGATAAGATTTTTGCCTAATTCGGATATTGAATTCTAAATGTGGATCTTCGAACGGCGACTCACGATTCTCAATGGACACTTGGCAGTCTAGGTGATGCTTGGCTTGATAGGCAACGCAGGAGAGGCTCACGTCGGGGACAGCGACTTGCAAATGCCTTTCGTTACTCTCTCAAAATTGTGACCCCCCTCTCCTCCTTGTCGTGTAATGAGTCTCTTTTATAGAGAAAAGGCTCGAGCCGAGCAAATTTTATCCCCTATATTGGATTCTTAAAATATTTTGTCCTTTCCTTTTTGGCTCACGCACGAAATCCCCCTGAACATGTAATCTTTCTTGTTTTGAGACAAAAATATATCATTCAATACATGCTCCACGTGCAATATTCCTTCTTGATATTTCATCCTTAAAAATCAAATCTTCAGCGAAATATATCGCTCAATATATATATATATATATATATATATCACGTGAATATATGAAGGATTTATTGAATATTGAAAAAATAATACGAATCCTTTATGAAAATATCGAATCGCCAACTTGTAAAATTAAAATTTTTACGTCGCCGATCAAATGCAAATGTGATAAATAAATAAATAAATAAATACACTTAAAATTATATGTTATGCAATTTTTATTTTATTTTTTGTTTTAGGGGTTAAAAATTAATCTATAATTTTCTATGCAATAAATGGATGACAGGGATGCCAAATTTTAGGTGTCAACATGGGCCTTTAAAGGTCTTTATACCAAAGTTTTGGGGTTTGGTAACACATTCAAATTTTTTTGGTGTAAAGTTTTGCTTTGAAAATGCTCAAGGCTCAAGATGAACTCCAGCTTTGAGCTCTGGTATTTTCGAAATGCAACTTCAGAAGTTTAATATAGTCTTATTTTTCCAACCTTGATATCATTGATATAGTAGTATTCCTATTTTGCCCTCCCCCCTCCCAATCTTGGATAGAGGTCGTGGTCGATCGTGGCTGAGAAGCTTCGTGGAGGAGGTCGAGGGATGCCGGCACAACCCCACCAAGGGTCAGCAGACGTCGGCAAACTTTGCCGAGGTTCGCTTGACACCAATTCTAACTCGCCAAGGGTGACTCGATGCTAAATGTAGCTTAAAGAGAGTCAGGCGTCGACTTGCCTAGTCATGCGGATTCTGCATTGCGCCGCCTAGAATCATGCGACACCGGCACATTACGTGGGCTCATGTAGCCTTGGCAGCACGTCACTTAGGGTCACAAAACGTCGGTACCAGTGCTATTGTTGTGCCCCAGGCTTGGGTTTTTATCTACAATCGCAAATTTCTTTATTCTCCTTTTGGCATATTTTTTCTGTTATTTTTGAAAAACTTTGCAATAAGTATTTTGCAAGGCATTTACTAAGGCGCTATTTGCTTATCATAAACATTCTTCGAATCAATGTCCTTTGCCTAAATGCAAAGTCTCAAAGCTAAAGCTCACCCTTTGTACCTATCCAATGCAATCTGCCGAGTAATAATAGAGGAATCAACTAATTTTCCTTGTATAGACTTTTTGATCTTTGAGACAATTCGAACAACACGTTCCTAAATGTATTGATTATACTAGATTGAGCACAACTTAGTCTCTCAGAATTTTAAAGTACAAAGTATAGGCATCATTAATTGGATTAAGAGAAATGACAGAGGCCGATGTGATAAATTACATGGAGCAACTTGAAAGAGCATGGGCATTCAACAAGCATCCTCTTAATTTTTGGGTTAATGCGCTCTGCATCACAAATCATAAAGAAATAGAGGCAAAAAACCAAAAAGAAAAACAAAAAAAATGATCCTCAATCATGTCAGTAGCGTGGTGCGAAACCTCTGTTTTATAATGATCTTGAATTCTAATTGAAGGAGCAGACACTTGCAAATCTCTAGTGGAGGCCCGGAAAAAGGGAAAAGCAAAGACATTGGAACCCATAGTCTCACCGTAATTAAGACCGTCTCATCTTCTTTGTTAAATGTGATGAGCTTTCCTCTTCATCTGTTTCAATTAGAGTATCTTCTTCCTCGGTGTCTATTGAATTATCTTCTTCTGAGTCTTCGCTTTCCTCTACATTTGTTTCAATTGGAGTATCTTCTTCCTCGGTGTCTATTGAATTATCTTCTTCTGAGTCTTCCCCAAAAAACTTCACTTCGTTAATATTAGTTGATGGTGCTAGGAATACCACCCTTAGACCATCCTCCTCCTTTTGCCGGCATATTAGACGGAATCCACACTTCTTTATCCTTCCTTTTTCTACTCTGAGGCAAACTTGGAGATGGCTCCAATCATTTCGTAGGCGCGGGTCCCAAGAGAAATGCAGTGGCTTATAACTAAGCCACACATGGTCAGATTCTCCAAAAATATGTCTCTTGCCCTCTCTCTATTCTTGGCCATTAACAAGTATTGTGTAATTACATGAAGTATCGATCACTTTTCCTTCCTCCGGGCTGAGAACAAAACAGAATGCTAGTCCTCGAATCTTGTCATACAAGTTGCGGGGAACCATGAAAGATATGGAATCCTCTTCACAGGGGAGAATCCATTTAGGCATCTCTCTTCCAATTAGGACAATGTCGGCACTTTTCTTCTTTGGCAGTTTCTGTCACACAAATAGACACATGTCAAGCATTTGATGATATATATATATATATATATATATATATATATATATATATGAGAGAGAGAGAGAGAGAGAGAAACTGCGGCAGATATATACATATTAGCCACATCATCCATATTGACCCCATTGCGGAATAATTCACAACATGAAGTCAACTCAACCTGAAGACTGCGGCAGAAGAGAACCCCTGCATCTGGGGGTTTTTGCAGAGAGTTGCAAAAACCTGCTGATAGACGATCGACATTTGGTGGAAGCTAAGGAATCTCTTGTAGTAGCTCGCATCCCCTAACATTCAATGTGTGCAGACCATAGTACTTGTTGATGCATGTCGGCATATGAGCAAACTTGTTATATTGAAGTTCTAGGTACCTCAATGCGGGAAAACTGGAAAAACTCTCAAGGAAATCTACTTCTGATAGATTGCACCCCACAAGTAGTAGATGGCTTAGTTTTTGGAATCCCAGACGGCCATCAGGATCAGTTGAATCCTCAATGTTTTTTGGTGATGGTTTTAGAGTAGATGGGCTTAAGGCCCGTCCGCCCATGATGGGCCTAAAGGCCCGGCCCACGGGAATAAGACTCGTGGAAGGAGAAACATATAAAAGGGATGAGAGAGAGGGAGAACACACCACTTCGCATTTTAGTACGTACGTTCTCCTTCTCTTTCATCCCTTTTATATGTTTCTCCTTCCACGGGCCTTATTCCCGTGGGCCGGGCCTTTAGGCCCATCATGGGCGGACGGGCCTTAAGCCCATCTACTCTAAAACCATCATGGTGTGTTCTCCCTCTCTCTCATCCCTTTTATATGTTTCTCCTTCCACGGGCCTTATTCCCGTGGGCTGGGCCTTTAGGCCCATCATGGGCGGACGGGCCTTAAGCCCATCTACTCTAAAACCATCATTTGGAAACGTGATTAAATTTGAGTAGCCACGAATACAGAAAGACTCAAGATTTTTCAACTTATAAATGTGCCATGGAAGCCTCATGAGGTTTTTGCAAAATGATAAATCTATGTGCTTCACAGAGACAAGATTTTCAATTGATGCAGGGAGTTCTTTAATAGCCGTACTACCTAGAGGAAGTACTTTCAAATGTTCCATCTTTCCGTCTATATCTGGGAACTTCTCAAGTTTAGAGCAACCATAGAGCTCAAGGGTTTGAAGAGATTTAGTCTTCAGCGTGTTAGGAAAATTTCTAAGATTAAAGTACCCTCCTAACGACAAAACTTCCAGCTTGACAAGATCTCCAACGGATGGGTGAACCTCCACCAACCTCTCACACCCATTAAGAATCAATTTCTCCATATTTGGAGCCGATGACAGGTCGTGAATACTAACCAGGGACTGGCATTCACTGAAATTGATGGACTTCAGCTTTCTAAAATTCTGCAAAAACATACTAGTGCGGTCATTAAGCTCTGCGAATGTTTTTTTATAGCTATAAAAAGGAAAAGCTAATTATCACAAGGGCTTTACCTGAGAGTTGCCCCCCAATTGTTTGATAGGACTTTTCGGGATGTCGAGTCTCACGAGTTTATTTAGACCATAGCCAAATTCTAGATTCGGGGCATTGGGCCATTCAAGCCATCTTAGGTCATTAGGGAGACGTAGTTGAGCTTGTGAAGAGATATGCACGCCACGCAAAATGAGTACTCTTAGCTTATTCATATTTGTGAAAGCATTAGGATGGATGACTACTGCTTCTGGTGGGGCCAAGTCCAATACTATGGCCTTTACTGCATTCGTCCCCTATCCATAACAGAGTAAATTCAGTTGTCAGACAAAATTTCTAGTTAAGATTTACATTATACTATCCGAATTAGAGTAATGTAAACTGAAATGCAGAAAATTGACATAAACAACTCTTACCGTATTATAACAAAAAATTTCCTCAACATCTTCGAAAAGCCATAATCTGCTGCGTTTCCCAGGATTATCGTGACATTCTTGTTTAACAATATGCGTACCCATCAACTGAACCAAATCATGCATTTGCAGGGAACCATGCTCATTTTTTTATCAAGGACCTCTCGATGAGAATTTCTATTCCTATAGTTGTGTGGAAACCACAGCCATCAAGCATTTCTTGGATGTACTCTATTCTCTTTCCCTTAAGGAAACAAGCAATATCGAGGAAAATCTCCCTCTCATTGTTGTCCAATCCATCAAAGCTTATCTTGAGAACTTGATTAATAGTTTGGTCAGGACTTTCGGAGAGCCTACGCAATGCACTTTCCCATACAGCTTCATTTCTTCCACATAAGAATGAGCCCAACACTTCGAGGGCTAACGGAAGGCCGTTAGCATAATGCAGTGCTTTATCTATGAGATCCCTTCTTATTTTAACACTCTTCCTATTTGGGAAAGCATACAGACTAAAAAGTTCTAGTCCTTCAGAATATTTTAAAGCTTGAACTTCATACACACAATTTATGCCTTGAGAAATTAGCAACTGTTTATCTCTTGATGTAACAATGCTTCGACTTCCCTCTCCAAACCAATTACCTTCTCTAGCTAATGCGTTTAGTTGATTCATCTGGTCAACATCATCTAGAACCAAGAGAACCTTCTTACCACATAGCCTTTGCCGTATCAAAGTAATTCCTTCGTCGACATTATAGACCATCAATTCTTTATGAGGTAAGATCTGAGATAGAAGTTGTTTTTGCAAAGCAAGAAGACCACCGCTTTGGTTCGATTTTTCTCTAACTCGATCCAGAAAACTACAACCCTGAAATTGCATCTCAATAGCATTATATAGTGCCTTAGCAATCGTCGTCTTTCCGATGCCGCTAGGTCCCCATAGACCTATCATCAAAACATCACTACCAGCTGGCTCTGACAAATTTATCAGTTTTTGAACTCGGGATTCTATATTGACCGGATACTTAGCGACATCTAAGGATCTTGGTCTGAGACAAATTGATAATTCCTTGACGATGGATTGTATGAGCTCGGTTTCATCTCTTTCATCTTTGATGAGCACTCAAAAGAAATAGAAACATGTTTTACCATTTCAAGCCATGGCAGGAATTCAACGTCTAACGTTATAAGGAAAATTTCACAAGAAGATTAACAAACAATAAAATGAAAAGAAATAACACACACGTGCACCAACATCTGCAGAAGGAAAATTACAAAGAATCTGCGCCTGAAGACACTAATTACTTGGGTCCTAGGAACCACACTACTTATCTAAGACAGAAATTTTTGCTAGCTTGAAATTTTGGTCTTTCAACTTTTGTGTCTACTGCGAATTCAAAGAACTCGATGCATCGTTTCGGCAATTCAAAGCTATACATACGATTTGATATCTAACAAATAATCAATCGTTAACAATCGTGTTGACACCTAAATTTTAACGACCCGTTTAGTCATTTATTGCATTAAAAAACTAGGGGTTAATTTTATCCCTGAAAAAAAAATAGTTAATTGCATAGCATATAGTTTTAGACGCATTTATTTTTAATTTACATTTTTTGCATTTAGCATTGGATCGACGGCAAGCATATTCCGATAGGATTTTTCATATATTCAGGTAATATACACCAATGGGTATATTCTTGGGTAGACAAGAAATTTTTGGATAGAATATGTGAAAAATAAAAAAGGGAATATTGTGCGAGGTAAGTATATTTCAATGATATATTTAGGGGGTATTATGCGCAGACAAAAAGGAAAAAATATATACAGCAAAGATATATTTTTTTAGACCTATATAGTACCTCGCGTGCAATAGAATTGAGGAGGGCCAGACAATTAGGGGATACATGGCCACATCATAGCACACACAAAAATCGAGAGGGTTCGGCCACAATATTGAGAGAATCGGCCGAGCAATTGAGGAGAGTAAAGGTTTTGGGGGACTTCTTTTTTTATTGCTTCGTAGGGGCCGGCAATTCATCATTCAAAAGGGGGCACACAATGCACATCCGGCCATGGAGAGGGCAGATCGGAAATTGAGAGTCGTGAGAAAAGAGAGAAGAGGGAAAGGAGACCACTCTGTCAAAGAGTGTCCACTCATAATCACGTTCAACACGAGGCTTCAAGATTTCCTGGGGCTCGAGAAAACCCGATGTTGCTGCTGATCCCAAACCGTGGCCAGTACCACCCTCACCGCGAAGCCGCCCGAAGTTCCAGCTACCATTATAAGCCGCGTAAACCCAAGCCATGTCGCACCACTCGTGACCTGCGACGGCCCATTCTCGCGTCGCATTGAGCCGCCCATGGCGTCCATGAAGTCTCCCTGCCCCGTTTGAGCTGCTCTCGACCCAAGATATTCGTTGTTATTTTTGTAGGTTCTCGTTGAGAATAGCGTATCGTGACAAGCTGCCCGTCGCTCACCGCAACCAGCAATCTCAGCAGCTTCCTAGCGAGCCTCAAAATTCACATAATTACGGCAACAAATCGAAGGATTCTCGGCAAAGGCCCGGCTTTAAATTTGAAGATTTCTTTTCCACTGCTTGCGGTGTGGAATTTGCAAGCGTCCAGGTGGCTAGCTAGTTTTTTCAAGGTGGTGCTCCCTTGTCTCGCCCGGTCTCCTACGTGCATGCCAACGTAGAGTTGACCTTAATCCCCTGAACTATCCATTGTTGCTTTGATCCGTGCCGCGCACGAGGAGTGCCATCCATCCAGGGCGCGACGCCATGGTGTCAAACCGTCCCTCTTGTTCCACAATCCATGAGTTGCTGCGGTGCCCTGCCTTGAATCGAGCGATCCCCGCAAAGTTTCCTGTTTTGTAGGTCCATTGGCACGATTGCCGTCGACAACCAACTTCGAGTTACTCACCGCATGGCACATCGACCGTGAATCATCCACTATGAGCCATCATTGGTCCCATCATCCGACGAGTCCAAATTCGGGAACATATTACGAAGTAGGTAAAGATATTATCCAAATTTAATTTGGTAATTTCCTTACTTAATTCATTAATGTTGCGATTAAATTCAAATCTTCGAATGATGCATCTTATCCAAAGTTTCCCGAAAAGCTTTTTTTAAATTAGGGAAATTATCCTAATTTCACAACGTGCATATGATTGACGGTCCGATTTCACGCTCGAAATACGACTCGCAATCGCACGGGAAAATCGCCAATCCGATCTCACGCTCGAGATATGATTCGTGATTTTATTTAAAATTGGCCAATCCGATCTCATGCGCGAGATACGATTTGTCAATTTATTTCCAAAATTAAATGGACATGGATGATATCTTGCTTGATTTGTTGCTGTGTCATTCTCGATGCCTTTATTTGATTGCTCTGGTAAAGGAAAAACCCAAAAAAAAAAAAAATTGTTTGAGTTAGGTTAAATGCATCTTAGGATATTACTGGTTTTAAGGTTATGTTGCATGTTTAGGATAGGAAATTTATTTCAAATTTCTTAAATAAAAAGACCAAAAACATTAACTTAGGATATCATAATTTCTTCTCATTAATTTAAATTGCAGGTTTAATTATTTGGCAATTTTAAATTTCGAATTCCATAATAAAAAAAAACACAAAAAATCATCATGCATCTATCACGTATAATTAGGGCATTCTGTGTACGTCATTGCATATTAGGATTGCATGTTTATTAATTATAGGTTTAAATAATTTATCCTAGATAGATTGCATGTTCTTATTAAAAAAAATAAAAAATCATGTGCACGTCATATAGAATTAGGTTCATGAAAATGCACGCCATTTAGTGATTGTTGCTAGGTTCATTTAATTAGAAATTGACCATCATTAAGATTAGGTCATTTTGGTTAATTTAGATTGCATATTTAATTATTGCATGTTCATTAAGAAATCACAAAAAAAATTATTTTACTCATTCATATAGTTTAGGTCATATTGCCATGCCATATCATTCCATGTTAGATTAGTAGCATTGCATATTGCATGATTTTCATTAATTAAGTGAAAACAAAACAAAAATTGCGTGTTAATTAGAAACCATATCTAGAGTTGTTGATGTGGATTTTAATTTAACATTGCAGATGCTCTCGTTGCTTTGAGGTAAGTTTTGCAATTTATTCATTATTTATCTGGGTGTTAAATTGGTGGATTGCGCACCCGCATGATCATCTCACATGTTAGGGAAATAGATTTAAAATCAATTCAAGCTGCTTGTCAAACATTTTTAAAAGAATGGTACCGAAAGGGCATTAGAGAAATCTAGTGTAACCAAGTCCCCGTACCCATAGTCTCTGGTTCGTAGGAGTAAAGTAAACCTCCCGTTACTTTACTTGGGTTTCTAATCGACCCACCAAAAATAGATTAGTGGCGACTCCTAGTTAAACATCAATTGCACGTTAAAAATTTGAACCTAAGTCGCGAATTGGTATGGGATTGGGAGAGCTCGAGTTAAGTCTAGGCTTAACAATCCATTAGCCAAACCCTAGGTGGTGCACACCCGAAAAAAATTGGTCGCGACAGCTTGGCGACTCCGCTGGGGACTTGAGTTAAAACACTTAGTGGACTTAGGCCAATTTTCTTTTTTTAAAAAAATGTTTTGTTTGGCAGCGAGGATTCCAGGTACGTCCCTAACATTTAGGTGTTAAATGTTTTTGCAGATTGGGAGGTATAAGGGGAGTAGTGATTGTTAACCCTTGTCTTGCAGGTTGGAGTTGAGGATGAATGTTTTAAATTCAAGTTATTGAAGTGTTGTTTGATTTAAACTGTTGTGCATGCCTTGCATCTTGCACTACACTTTTGCACACACAACCCGCCGCCGGACCTGGGCCGCATAGGATCATTTAGGATGGTATTGAGATGGATACTACTCCGACCGCATGCTCGCGGTATGAGTCGCCCATCTCAATCCCGAAGTTTCTTTCATGGTGTCAAGAGTACCCACCTCGGTCCGCATGCCCGCGACCCGGGTCGGCTCTTTGACCAAGCCGGAGTCATGAGGACCCGACATAGTCCACAAGCCCGTGGCTAGTCTAATCATCCTTGTGGCTTCACCTTGATAAGCCTTATAGATTAGAAATCGAGCCACTTACCATGCACATGTCTATGTGATTGCTATTTATTCTCCTTGGTGAAGTAAGTCTTCTACCCCTTATACTATGCAATTTACTTTTGGTCCGTCCATGACAATCTAGGTTAGTCTAATTCATTTGTCAATTAGGAATGAAATGAGGAAATTGCCATGTAATAAATCATTTGCAAAAAAAAACTTTGTAAAATTTGCTTTCAATTCATGTCTAAGAAATTTGGTCTTATTAGGGTGTCTATATTTATTTTCCTAGTCCATTTTTAGGAAATGCCCATTTTGTACGAACTTTTCATGAATAAATGAAAAAATGGAAAAATCGATTAGATCATTGTCATGGATTGACTTTCTAATTACCCTCATGCTTACATGTTCTCGTTCATTTGAATTAGGTGATTATGGATTGATCCCGCTCACCCATCCATTCAGATCGAGAGCTAAAATGACGGATCAAAAAGAGCTAATCTCGTCAAGCAAAAGTGCTACGATCTATCTTCAGTGAGAATTTGCGACTCCAAAAAGAGAGCCAAGAAGACATTTTGAAACGTCTCACTTTCCTAAGGTAGCCAAATTTGATGCCACCATGAAGAGACTAGTGACATATCTAGATGGAAGAATATTTGATCTGAAGGGTTCGCATCACAAGATCAAGACATGATGGGGTACACCAAACTAGCCCGGTGACGATATCCAACAATGAAAAGAAAATATCATCCGTGGAGAAATTCTGAGGACTAGGCTTCTTCATGCTTCCTCATCCAAAAAAAGAATAAAAAAAAAAAGAAAATCATTTTTCAAGCCATTTCCAAAAGCATGCATTAGGCTAGCCTTGTTTAATTTTCTAACTCATTTACTTCATGTCTCAGAGCATAACAGAGAGGCGTTTGAAAATAACGCGTCAATTTTCAGTGATAGTTGGCCTGTTAATTTGGGAACATACATCCGAAGGAAAATAGACATGAGGGCAAATGATCATTTCCTAGCCGATTGTGATGACATCTCCCAAGAGTGAAGAAAATCATCTTGATTCTAAAGTGTGATATGTGGCACATCTCATAACAATTCGTGTGAGATGTCATTCTCGAAGGCCAAATGAAGTTTCTCGTTTCCATGAGAAAATAATGGAACAAATCAAAAGTGGATCATCTGTCTTGGATGAAATGGATACATTGTGTTCATGAATATAATTAATTTTAGAATTGACACTCTGTTCTTTTCCTTGCATATGACAAATTTGGGGCATGCAGATTTCGGTAGTGACCCGATTGAGATAAAATCTCAACCTGAGCCAAAATGGTTGTTTACTCCGATGTTGCATAGTATCATTTTCTTCATGTTCTTTTGCAGGGGTAAAAGTGGATTTTCAATCTTGACTGATAGGAACAATCCAAGGACACCCATTGCTGAAACAATCCTTTTGTGGGATAATTTCTTGATTGAATGCTCAAAATCATGTTTTTCATACTTACGAAAGCATTTTTTGAGTATGGTAAATTGTTTGTTTTGAAGTTTACAATTTTTCATGCTTAAAGATACTGAGCTCCTTCAAAAAGGATTTTGCATGATGACTCTTACATGTTTGGTCCACCAACTCCACTAAAGAATATTAAGATGGACTAATTCAATGAATGACGTGGAATGGGTTAAGCATGCTAAATGAGATGTGTCAGGATGATGAAAGGCAAGCCCTATCCTTTACACAACCCCCTACTTATACACTTGTGAGATGAGTGTAGAAAGTTTCATATCTACAAGGTAAAGAGTTCTCTTGCGAAATGTACGATAACCGAAATGACGAGGAACAGTTTATTTCTCTACCTCAAACACTATAGGTGATCCGTTGCTTAACCCTTTTGAGTCTTATACACTTGTGGAGATTCTTTTCAAATTACCCCTGTCAAGAACCACCTCACATTGGGGCAAATTGGAGGGTAAGACAACACCATAAGGTGAAGAAAATGGATTGAAATTTTCTTGCTCTCACTTGCATCAATCTTCTAGTCATGCTATTACATTGAATTCATGTGGTAATTTAAGTGCCTTAGGATGACGAAGAGCATTTATTTCACTATCCTATACACTTATATCCTTTGCATAGCCCACTTGAGCCTGCAATTTCATTTCTTTAAACCCAGTTGGTGATCATCCCCCACACTGGGGCAAGGCAAAAGGTAGATGAAGACTCTTGACAAGTCCGAGTGTCATTCAAAGTGTAGTTGCTTTACGCATGCATTGTGCGCAAGAATTGAATTCAAAATAGAACTAAGGGGCATGAAAAAGCAGTGTGCCTGGTAAAAGCAAAGGTCAATGCCCATGAAAAGAAGTGAAAAAAAAAAGCATGAGAATTGAGGGTATGAAAAAGCAGTGTGCCTGGTAAAAGCAAGGCCAATACCCATAAATAAAAAAAATCAATATAAGGTGACTGTCAATTGCAAGAATTGAATCTCGATGGAACAATATTCAAAGAACTCAAAAGTTGAGTTTTTACAATCAATGGGGCATTTCATGAAGACAATCGCCGATGGTGAAAAAAGAAACTGGTGGTAATGCCAAGATGATCACCAACTCTCACCATTCACACATATTTTGAGCCTAATGATCCTTTCGTTTCTCAACCCATGAACCCGGCCTATGTTACGTCCCTTGCAAAGTCTCTTCTGATTAGGGCACTTGAATTAACATGGTAATTCATATGTTTATAAGTATCGCTCGAAGAAGTGCGAGCAAGATTATTTTTTTCTCATTTTGCAGGGTTCTTGACTTGTAAGCCCTGAAATGATTACAAAATTATTCTTTCAATTGCCTTGACTCAAAGAGTTCCCTTTGTTAAGCCGTTGACCAAACCCACATTATGGTCCCTATTAAAGATCCCTCAAATCGGTAAGGTCGTACTGATTGCGAGAATACTCGGACCCTTATTGATATGATGATGTTGAGATTGAGTGATTCTTACAAAATAGCCATTCTAGATGAGAGTGAGTGAAAGTCCTTTCTAACTGAAAATCTCTCATTTAGCATTTTAAAAAATCCATGTCATTGTCTTGAATGACAATTATCTCCTGTGGAAATTTGGGTGATGCAAATATGGTAAAGTCATTATGCATAAACCTTGATTGAATGGATGAAAGCCCCACTGAACTTTGAAATGTGCATTCTAGAGTAGCTCAGATTGTCTATCTCTTTGATGAATGTATATCAGCTTTTTGCTCTAAATCATGTATGTCAGGTAATTCAAGTTCCTTTCAGAATGTCTCATGATATTAGAAGATGAAAAACCTCTACCATGAGGTGAAAGACCTCCACAAGATATCTAAATTCCAAAAGACATATCCCCAAGAATCAGAGATATCACCAGGTAAGTATATCTCTACACATACTCTAAATACTTGTCATTGTGCAGGTATTCTCTCTCAAGTGCATCGACACTTGACTTGGTCAAGCTGTCCAGTTCCTGACTTGGCGTGCTTTTGTAGCCCAACGTCCATTTCATCGACCCGGCGTGCTTCTGTAGCCCGGTATTCTTATATTGACCTGGCGTGCTTCCGTAGCCCAGAGTCCCTTTATATTAACCTGGCGTGCTTTCGTAGCCCAGAGTCCCTTTTATCAAACCGGCGTGCTTCCGTAGCCCGATGTCCTTATATTGACCTGGCGTGCTTCCGTAGCCCAGAGTCCCTTTATATTGACCTGTCGTGCTTCCGTAGCCTGGTGTTCTTTATATTGACCTAGCGTGCTTTTGTAGCCCAGAGTCCCTCTTTATCGACTTGGCGTGCTTCCGTAGCCCGATGTCCATTTATATTGACCTAGCATGCTTTTGTAGCCCAGAGTCATTTTCATCGACACTCGATTGAGCTGTCCCCTAAGATTTTTCTCCATATTTAATCTGATTAAGGCGACCGAAGAAAGGTTCGGGTCCTGGTTAGATGATCTGTGTTGCAACGCTGGGCGATCGAAGAATGGTTCGGGTCCTAGCCAAGCAAAATCTCCGTTTAGGCGACCGTAGAATGGTACAGGTCCTAAACAACATTTATTGCTCTAACAGGCGACCGTAAAATGGTACGGGTCCTGGAAAAGCAATTTCCCTATTCAGGCGACCGTAGAATGGTACGGGTCCTGAAAAATCAATTTTCAGTCAAGGCGACCGTAGAATGGTACGAGTCCTCGACAACACTTATTCCTTATTCAGGCGACCGTAGAATGGTACGGGTCCTGGAAAGTGAATCCCCGTTTAGGCGACCATAGAATGGTACGGGTCCTAAACAATATTTATTGCTCTAACAGGCAACCGTAGAATGGTACGAGTCCTGGAAAAGCAATTTTCCTAATTCAGGCGACCGTAGAATGGTACGGGTCCTGAGAAAGCAGCTCCTTTCTGCCATACTGGGCGACCGTAGAATGGTACGGGTCCTGGACATGTAACACCAACCACCTCGAACTACTCTATCTTCCTTGAAGGTAAGTTATTCAAGGTTAGTTCATTTATCATTTGCATTAGCATTACCATGCATCATATAAATTGCATTAAAAAAATGAATTTATTTTCCAACAAAAAATCATTCAATGCATGTGCATAGTCAAAATTTAGGTTTCAATTTTTCTTTGAAGGCAACCTCTTCGAGCTCACCTTCAAAGAGGGGCAGCTGTTGACACCTAAATTTTAACGACCCGTTTAGTCATTTATTGCATTAAAAAACTAGGGGTTAATTTTATCCATGAAAAAAAAATAGTTAATTGCATAGCATATAGTTTTAGACGCATTTATTTTTAATTTGCATTTTTTGCATTTAGCATTGGATCGACGGCGAGCATATTCCGATAGGATTTTTCATATATTTAGGTAATATACACCAATGGGTATATTCTTGGGTAGACAAGAAATTTTTGGATAGAATATGTGAAAAATAAAAAAGGGAATATTGCGCGAGGTAAGTATATTTCAATGATATATTTAGGGGTATTATGCACAAACAAAAAGGAAAAAATATATACCGCAAAGATATATTTTTTTAGACCTATATAGTACCTCGCGTGCAATAGAATTGAGGAGGGCCAGACAATTAGGGGATACATGGCCACATCATAGCACACACAAAAATCGAGAGGGTTCGGCCACAATATTGAGAGAATCGACCGAGCAATTGAGGAGAGTAAAGGATTTGGGGGACTTCTTTTTTTATTGCTTCGTAGGGGCCGGCAATTCATCATTCAAAAGGGGGCACACAATGCACATCCGGCCATGGAGAGGGCAGATCGGAAATTGAGAGTCGTGAGAAAAGAGAGAAGAGGGAAAGGAGACCACTCTGTCAAAGAGTGTCCACTCATAATCACGTTCAACACGAGGCTTCAAGATTTCCTGGGGCTCGAGAAAACCCGATGTTGCTGCTGATCCCAAACCGTGGCCAGTACCACCCTCACCGCGAAGCCGCCCGAAGTTCCAGCTACCATTCTAAGCCGCGTAAACCCAAGCCATGTCGCACCACTCGTGACCTGCGACGGCCTATTGTCGCGTCGCATTGAGCCGCCCATGGCGTCCATGAAGTCTCCCTGCCCCGTTTGAGCTGCTCCCGACCCAAGATATTCGTTGTTATTTTTATAGGTTCTCGTTGAGAATAGCGTATCGTGACAAGCTGCCCGTCGCTCACCGCAACCAGCAATCTCAGCAGCTTCCTGGCGAGCCTCAAAATTCACATAATTACGGCAACAAATCGAAGGATTCTCGGCAAAGGCCCGGCTTTAAATTTGAAGATTTCTTTTCCACTGCTTGCGGTGTGGAATTTGCAAGCGTCCAGGTGGCTAGCTAGTTTTTTCAAGGTGGTGCTCCCTTGTCTCGCCCGATCTCCTACGTGCATGCCAACGTAGAGTTGACCTTAATCCCCTGAACTATCCATTGTTGCTTTGATCCGTGCCGCGCACGAGGAGTGCCATCCATCCAGGGCGCGAGGCCATGGTGTCAAACCGTCCCTCTTGTTCCACAATCCATGAGTTGCTGCGGTGCCCTGCCTTGAATCGAGCGATCCCCGCAAAGTTTCCTGTTTTGTAGGTCCATTGGCACGATTGCCGTCGACAACCAGCTTCGAGTTACTCACCGCATGGCACATCGACCGTGAATCATCCACTATGAGCCATCATTGGTCCCATCATCCGACGAGTCCAAATTCGGGAACATATTACGAAGTAGGTAAAGATATTATCCAAATTTAATTTGGTAATTTCCTTACTTAATTCATTAATGTTGCGATTAAATTCAAATCTTCGAATGATGCATCTTATCCAAAGTTTCCCGAAAAGCTTTTTTTAAATTAGGGAAATTATCCTAATTTCACAACGTGCATATGATTGACGGTCCGATTTCACGCTCGAAATACGACTCGCAATCGCACGGGAAAATCGCCAATCCGATCTCATGCTCGAGATATGATTCGTGATTTTATTTAAAATTGGCCAATCCGATCTCATGCGCGAGATACGATTCGTCAATTTATTTCCAAAATTAAATGGACATGGATGATATCTTGCTTGATTTGTTGCTGTGTCATTCTCGATGCCTTTATTTGATTGCTCTGGTAAAGGAAAAACCCAAAAAAAAAAAAATGTTTGAGTTAGGTTAAATGCATCTTAGGATATTACTGGTTTTAAGGTTATGTTGCATGTTTAGGATAGGAAATTTATTTCGAATTTCTTAAATAAAAAGACCAAAAACATTAACTTAGGATATCATAATTTCTTCTCATTAATTTAAATTGCAGGTTTAATTATTTGGCAATTTTAAATTTCGAATCTCATAATAAAAAAAAACACAAAAAATCATCATGCATCTATCACGTATAATTAGGGCATTCTTTGTACGTCATTGCATATTAGGATTGCATGTTTATTAATTATAGGTTTAAATAATTTATCCTAGATAGATTGCATGTTCTTATTAAAAAAAATAAAAAATCATGTGCACGTCATATAGAATTAGGTTCATGAAAATGCACGTCATTTAGTGATTGTTGCTAGGTTCATTTAATTAGAAATTGCCCATCATTAAGATTAGGTTATTTTGGTTAATTTAGATTGCATATTTAATTATTGCATGTTCATTAAGAAATAACAAAAAAAATTATTTTACTCATTCATATAGTTTAGGTCATATTGCCATGCCATATCATTCCATGTTAGATTAGTAGCATTGCATATTGCATGATTTTCATTAATTAAGTGAAAACAAAACAAAAATTGCGTGTTAATTAGAAACCATATCTAGAGTTGTTGATGTGGATTTTAATTTAACATTGCAGATGCTCTCGTTGCTTTGAGGTAAGTTTTGCAATTTATTCATTATTTATCTGGGTGTTAAATTGGTGGATTGCGCACCCGCATGATCATCTCACATGTTAGGGAAATAGATTTAAAATCAATTCAAGCTGCTTGTCAAACATTTTTAAAAGAATGGTACCGAAAGGGCATTAGAGAAATCTAGTGTAACCAAGTCCCCGTACCCATAGTCTCTGGTTCGCAGGAGTAAAGTAAACCTCCCGTTACTTTACTTGGGTTTCTAATCGACCCACCAAAAATAGATTATTGGCGACTCCTAGTTAAACATCAATTGCACGTTAAAAATTTGAACCTAAGTCGCGAATTGGTATGGGCTTGGGAGAGCTCGAGTTAAGTCTAGGCTTAACAATCCATTAGCCAAACCCTAGGTGGTGCACACCCGAAAAAAATTTGTCGCGACGAATCGCAAAGCACTGCATCACATTAGCCCGTACCTGTCATTGAAGTGTCACCCAGATAAGCTACCAGCATCAAAGAGAGCCTTCTTCCATCTCTTCACTTTCTCTGAATCCTTCCCAAACTTGGACTCATGCTCAGCCATAGCTCTCTTATAACTTTTCCTCCCTTTCCTCACTTCCCTTGGTTCCACTTTGTAAAACACTGGGAACACAATCAAGTCATTTCGCTCCTTGCACTCCATGATTTTCAAGAGCTCTTCTAAACACCACGGTGAGGAAGCATAGTTCTCGGAGAAAACGATGAGGGCAACGCGCGATTGCTCGATCGCCTTCATGAGCGCCGGCGATATTATCTCTCCTTTCCTAAGCTCCTCGCTATCCACAAAAGTGTATATTCCTCTCTGGTCCAGAGCCGTGTAGAGATGACTGAGGAAGCCGTGGCGGACATCTGTCCCTCTGAAACTGAGGAACACATGGTAATTCCTTTTCATATTCCAAGAAGCAGCCATTAGAAGAGCTGATGGTATACGGAACAGAGAGAGAGAGGGAGTCTTGCTAAGAAAATCAAGGGCTTCAAGCAGAAGCAGAGTGGGCTTTGCTCTCGGAGATGCTCGGCGGCCTCTGACCGGGGGTTGCCCTTCCCCGATCGGCAGTGAAGTCGAGGCTTTGGCTCTCGCTCGCTTCAAAGAAACAAGCGCTCTCGGGGTTTGGAGGGCGAGATCGACGTGATCGACCGACGAATCTGGAACGATGATGAATGGGCCAAGGACTCAGAAGACGAAAGCGGCCACTAGGGTTTATAAATCTGGCTGTGAGGTCTCGGGTCCGGCCCACCAGGGTTTGTCGAGCTTCTTTTTAACTTTCGTCTTCCTTTTGCGCAAACCGCGGAAAGCAACGATCAGAACCAAAGTTCTGGGCAATTTCTTGGCAATATCATTCTCACTTCCTTGAATTTTGCGTTTTGGAAGGGGGACGACTTGGGGCTGACGAGACTTAAACGAAGGTTCGCTAAGGGATGGAAAGTGAGAAAGAGAATGAACTTTAGCATAAGTCAATGAAGAATGTGAACACAATCCTAGTATGAACTTGACTTCACCGATGTTCTTCGAGGGAATCACTTGGCATAAAGGGACTCTGACTCTTCCAAAGGAGGAGAAGAAAATGAAGAATATGTCTATATTATTAGGATTAGCATAACAGAAATAGCAAATTACTTGAACACATTTACCTAAATGATGTTTCAACCCAATGCGTTGTTGATACCGACCACCTAAAAGTAATGTTTTTGATAAAAGTAATAAAAAAGAGAAGTTTTTATCTCATTGTGATTGCCTTTTCGAGATAATTTCACAAAGGTTAGTAGTACTAACACGTTCTTCTCCTATTGATACAGTGCAAGCACACCCAATTTAGGGTTTTGGAGAGAGACATGCAAGTCATTCTCTTCACATTTTTGGTAATATGCTTTTCTAGACTTGATGACAATTTTTCCCTTGCTGGGCTCATCATAGGGATTAGGATTGGCTTTGTTGGAGATTAGCAAGACACTTCAATCATATGAAATAATTATTTTCCTACGTGGAAGGAGAGGATTAGGCAATTTGTGCGTAATCCCCATAGGGCAAGATTTTCTATAGACTAAGAGCCTAGCAAGTTTTTATAGGTCTTTCGATCTCACTTATACGGAGTTCTAAATTGCAATATGCTCGGACCAAAAAAAAAAAAAAAACATTGCAATATGCAATTTTGACTTAACAATAGTAGAGATAGTTGGGTAGATTCAACTTTATCCAATTTTACCTAGGTCTCCACTGAAAAAAATGGTGATTAGGTCATCATACATAAAAATTTTCATATAAGCGTGCCTCACCAATATCTTTAGCCTTATTAGTTGCAATCAAGTTTCTCGATTTTTGTTGCGTTGTTTCGTTTGTCTTCATACGATATGCAATTATATATTCGAGCAAGCTGGACAATTATATATTTGAGCAAGCTGGACAAAACCAATCATCAATTCTGTCTTTCTTAAGTTGGACACAAAGGGCACGTATGGTAAAATTTCTATTTCTCTATTTATCTATTTCTCTGTTCTCCGGAATAACTTTGGAACAGAAATCTGTTTGGTAACGCAATTTGATTTTTCTATTTCTGGAACAGATTTATATTCCATAAATAGTTTTGAAGAAGAAATCAGAAACTAAAATTTTTAACTTCTCAATTTCTGAAATAGAAATTGAGAAATCAATTTTTGGTCAGAAATCAATTTCTGTTTCAGAAATTTTGTCATGCATACCCAAAATGTGAGCTGTGGGAGAGTCTCATTTAATGGGCACAAAAATATGGATGGACAGTGCAAGCTGGTTCCTCCTGAACCAAATATATATATGGATGGACACAAAACTTCTTCCCCTTGATTTGTGTAGCCACGTGATTCAGTTAATATCCTTAAAGTCTACGAGGTGGGGTATTGTTGTACAATCTCGTGTTAATGAGCACATGCTAGTACACTGTGATGGTAAAATTTTAAATGAAAATCGAGTGGCAAAGGGTCAGGAGACCAACCAACATCTAGCCTTAAAAGCATTTGTTTTTACTCATGACCATCATACTTTACCGGCAAAATCCAACTCAGTCTAGTCTAAACTCAGTTCACTGTGGACGAGATCATTTTAGCGGGCGATTGGTGTGACCTGCACAGCTCGGATCGCTCAATTCTTTTTTTGAACCGAATTTAAACAATAATTACATAAAAAAAAATCCTCATTTTAACTCATTAAAAGCAGACAAGATAGGTAGAAAAATGAAAAAATTGATCATCAACTTGGTAGATCATACGATGCCACACTGACTGATGGGCATCACAACCAAAACCTAAAGGCTTTTGTTTTTTAGATTTAAGGGAAGTGATCACACAATAGGCAGAAAATTGGTTTGTACTGCGAACTTTCAAGCTTTGTTTTTCGTATTTAAAGAAAGTGATCACACCACAAATGATTTCAATGGATTTAATTTCTCGTGAAACGAGTCGAATTAACTGTAAGAAGCTTCCCATGACTCTATACGGTCCCATAAAATAGGTTTGTTATCCATTACAAGATAGGTAGAAATTTTGGACCATAAAGTAATTAATGAATGATTTTATTTTACTGTGTACGAATCGTAGATGACGAAAATAAACAATAGTCTCTTTCACGAGAGAGAAAAAAGTCTTGGTCATTTGCAATTATTGATCCGGACAAGTTGGACAGAACTACAGTTTCGTCCTCATCATTTCTGAATTTTCACTAGGGTTTATAAATCTGGCTGTGAGGTCTCGGGTCCCTCTCACCGCCCACCAGGGTTTGTCGAGCTTCTTTCTGACTTTCGTCTTCTTTTTGCGCAAACCGCGGAAAGCAACGATCAGAACCAAAGTTCTGGGCAATTTCTTGGCAATTTCATTCTCACTTCCTTGAATTTTGCGTTTTGGATGGGGGACGACTTGGGGCCGACG
This sequence comes from Eucalyptus pauciflora, assembly GCA_007663325.1. Lineage (NCBI taxonomy): Eukaryota > Viridiplantae > Streptophyta > Magnoliopsida > Myrtales > Myrtaceae > Eucalyptus > Eucalyptus pauciflora. The sequence continues at coordinate 757,445 of VMYD01000063.1, forward strand.
AGACTTAAACGAAGGTCCGCTAAGGGATGGAAAGTGTGAAAGAGAAAGAACTTTAGCATATGTCTATATTAGTAGGATTAGCATAACAGAAATAGCAAATTACTTGAACACATTTTCCTAAACGATGTTTCAACCCACTATTGCCTCAAATTTAGAATCTATTACAATTCTGTCTAATTTCACTATTAATATGTCATATGTGGCAACTAATAAGGCTAAAGATATTGGCGAGGCACACTTATATGAAAATTTTTATGTATGATGACCAAATCACCATTTTTTTCAGTGGAGACCCAGGTAAAATTGGATAAGGTTGAATCTACCCAACTATCTCTACTATTGTTAAGTCAAAATTGCATATTGCAATGTTTTTTTTTGGTCCGAGCATATTGCAATTTAGAACTCCGTATAAGTGAGATCGAAAGACCTATAAAAACTTGCTAGGCTCTTAGTCTATAGAAAATCTTGCCCTATGGGGATTACGCACAAATTGCCTAATACTCTCCTTCCACGTAGGAAAATAAATATTTCATATGATTGAAGTGTCCTGCTAATCTCCAAAAAAGCCAATCCTAATCCCTATGATGAGCCCAGCAAGGGAAAAATTGACATAAAGTCTGAGAAAAGCATAGTACCAAAAATGTGAAGAGACAAGACTCACATGTCTCTCTCCTCAACCCTAAATTGCGTGTGCTTGCGCCATATCTATCAGATAAAAACATCACGTACGATAGTGAAATTACGTCGAAAAGACAATCACAATAAGATAAAGATTTCTCTTTTTTATTACTCTTATCAGAAAATTAACTTTCAGTTGGTTGGTATCAGTAACGCATTGGCCCTGCCGCGCAATGATAATGTGCCCACTACATAAAATGGGTACTCCCATTTCATGATGTCGAGTCATCATGCGATGCATTGATATTAATTGATGATAGCACTTATAGTTCCATGATTCATAAGTGAAGTCAAATTCCATCAACACTTAAATTTTCGCTCAAAAATTTCTCGTGCATTTTTATAAAAATTAAGAATAAGAATAGTAGAATTTGACTTGTAATCAAAATAGTGATATCACATAATTTCGCATTTGCATTTTTAAATTTCAATTTTTAGTAGTAGAATTTGTCTCATGAAATAGTATGTCCGCGTCGGATACAACCTTTCCAAATTTTGTGAACCAGCTTGTCACGCAACTCGACAAAAGAAAAAGGGGAGCAACACTCTAACAAGCACAGCCATTCAAGCACGGGCCATGTTCAAAAACAAATAAAAAAATAGAGAAAATTTCAAATAAGGGTATGAAATGCTCTTTTTTTTTTTTTTTAAATAAGAGTCCGAAGTGGATTTTGTATCAAATGAGGGCATAAAGTAACCATAATTGTTTCAAATAAGGGCTTAAAGTGGTTATCATTGTTTCAAATAAGAACTTAACATCGCCAATCGCCGGCCAACTAAATATTCCAATCGGTCAAGGGCGATTTTTTTCCAATTACAATTTTAATCTTAAATTATTTTTTATTCTTTCCTTTTTCCTTCCTTTTTCACTTTTTTTTTTTTTTTTTTTGTAGAGGGCTTGCGGACCCTTATTGGCCACTAGTAAGGCTTGGCAAGGTGAGGGCTTTGCCAGCCTCACTGGCCATTGGTAAGGGTGGGCTAGGGCTTGCCAGCCCTCATTGGTCACTAGCAAGGGCAACCTCCCTAAGGGCAAGGCTTGCCCAAGCAAAGCCGTCACTTGCCAGTCGTTGGCAAGGCAACCCTCCCCCAAATTTAGCAAGGGCTAACCTCGTTGATGGTCATGAGGGCGGCCTCCCCTAGGGCAAGGGTCGCCGAGCACTCATCGTCCCTAGGTGAGGCCGACCCTTGCCTAGTCCTTTATGGTATTGCTGGTGTTCGGTCATCTACCGGCGAAGAAGGAAACAAAACCAAGACAAGGGAAAAAAAATAAGAGAAAAAGGTAAATGACTAAAATGCTCTTGACCAGCTGAAAAGTCAAGCTCTTATTTGAAACAAGATTCACTTCAGGCCTTATTTGAGAAAATGATGGTACTTTAGGCCCTTATTTGAAACAATGTCCACTTTAGGTCCTTATTTGAGAAAATAAATGTACTTCAAGCCCTTATTTAGAATTTTCCCAAAATATGGGCAAAAGCTTCAAAGAGTACAAAGAGAATGCATCCAAGAAAGGGAAAATGGATGAATTAATAAATCACAAAAAATCCTAAATCAATATACTTGGACCATTTTAGCTCAAATTAATTTATGTTAAATTGGATTAATATCACGAAAATTCATAGACTAGTACACTTGTCAAAAATGAAAGGTAAAACCCCAAATTAATATATTCATCAACTGTCATGTATTGTCAAACTCAATAACTTGACGGTAAAATCTAATGGAAATTAAGGATAAATTTGTTATAAATATACCAATTTGAAGGTTTTTAGTAATAAAAAATTTATTTTATTATAAGTTATTATATATATATTAATTTAAATTTTTTCGTGATATCTACTTAAAAAGAAAAGGAATGGGTTGCCTAAGTAATATACAAAAAAAAAAAAAAAAGTACTATACAAGACACATGAAAAAGACTTTGGAACAGGATCAAGGAAATGGTGGATGATGTTTAATGGCCTTTCGGTTTTTCACGTGGAGAATACAAGACAAAAACAAAAACAAAAACAAAAAACAAAAAAAGGACGTGAGGATCTAGATAAAGGAACAAAAATGCACATCATAACTATTATATTTCTTTAATTCATTTGTAACACGATTTTATTTTTCTATTTCTAAAATAAATTTTTAATTAAGAAATGAAAACTAAAAATTTTATACTTTTCTAATTCTAAAACAAAAATGAGAAATAAAAATTATTCTCATCGCTCGGCCACCCACTCCTTACCACCTATTGTCCGTTGCTGGTAGTTGCTTGCCCACCTGTCACTCGGAAGAAAGAAATTTTGTGTTGTCATTAAACGAAATTTTATTTTGAAAACAGATTTTTTTTTTTTTTTGTCGTCAAACGCGTATGTTTGCTCAAAAATTCATAAAGGGAATAGAAATACAAAAAATTATTTATAAAATTGATTTTTGAAACAAAAAAATTATCATTTGTGCCCAAAAAAAATTCCAGAGCTTCCTTGAGAGTCTCCAAAAAAAAAAAAAAAAAAAACACGTTCTTAGGAGTTGAGGAGTTGCCATGAGAGTGTCTTGGGGTTTCTCTCCAAAAGTTATAGAAGTAAAAATTCCATGAGATATTGTTTCTCTATTTCTTAATTAGAACTCTAATAATTTCTTGCGTTGAGGTGTATGGCGTGGTCCGGTTTGCGCAACATCATTGAATTATCTACATTAATACAAATTGACGATTGCACTTATAGTTCTATAATTCATAAGTCGAGTCCAAGGCTGGGGTCCTGAGTCTAATGGTGGAGTCCCGGCCCCGCTCATGTGATAACCTTTTTGGGCGGTGTCTTTAGTCCATGTGCTGGGATCCGCAATCAACCTTTCAGGTCCTAGGTCCAGCATTCAAGATAGAAGCATAATAATTCGAGCTATTACAATGTCAAGCTTGACTCACATTCTTGATGCTTGAAACTTCTATCTAGCTGAGCTTGAACAAGTATTGAAATTTCTTGCTTGAACTCAAATCGAGAAGAAAATTGACATATTCAAGTTTCTTTTGAATTCAACTTGATTATGTTAAAATATAAATGAACTAGAGCTCAAAATTTCATAGACAATGGAATTTTAAGTTTAATTTTTGTGTCTATTCCTAGAAATATTAAATAATATTAAAAAAGTAACTTAAACTCAATTAGACTCATAAGACTATTGAACCGATTATTGGCAAGTTCAAGCTTGATATGGTAGTATAGCATATTGATGTTTAAGTTTCACCTAAACTCCATTATGGTTCATAAAGTTGATTTGTGTTGTAAATTGAAAATGGCATAAAAAATTATAAAACTCATTGTTTTTCAACGTAACATTCTCATCCAATGACAAACTTGTAAGTTAGAGGCACTTTTATGCTTCTTCAAGTGTGACGTATAATGTTAAAACGTGTTGTTGCAATTGAAGTACCGAAACGTTATAATATTTTGGTAAAATTGATTTATGATATTACGAGGAATGGTAGTATAAAACCGTCGCTGAAGGGGCAGAGATTCGGTACGGTTTAGACATTCCTGTGTGTTAGCAAGGTAGGACAATTCTTTTGGATTTGCACTGCAGCTTTTGTTTGCAGGTGTTCTCTGTTAACCCATTTGTTCACACCCCATTTCTGTATTCCGTATACATCTAGTTCGTAAATTAGGTGGATAGTAAACAATTATTTTTATTGTAATAACGGATGCGAATCTTCACTTAACTAAACCCTATGAATGCATGCAAATTGTCTCAATCACATGCCATAAGACTTCATCTATGAGCCGATCATGGCCGTGACCCCTTAGAGTTATTCTCATTGGCGAGTATGGCTGCGCATGACAAAATTTCTGAAACATAAATTGATTTTTAGCCAGAAATCAATTTCTCAATTTCTATTCCCCGGACAAGTTTTTGAGCAAAGAAACCTGTTTGATAACGACTCAAAATTTCTATTTCTGAAACAAAAATCCGTTTGATAACAGAATAAAATTTCTATTTCTAGGAATAGAAATTGATTAAATAACAACATAGGAAATCCTCAAATACAAAATAATAGTCAAAATAATACTAATACATTACGAAAGTTAAAAATACAATTTCATGAAATTTCCGGCATATTATTATCCATTGCCATTTTATTGGCAATGGTTTTTCTAAGTGTATTTATTTGATTTCCCTCCTTGGTCAATGTATCATTTGCAAGCTCATCTTACATAGGTTCAGATAAGTACTGCGGAAGCATGAATATGGGTGCCATCAATGGTGCCTATACATCCTTATCATTTTATCAAAGACTAGTATTATACAAGATTATCAACAAAATAAAATTGATGGTGTAAATGAATATATGAGAATTCAACCTTGAAGTAACGTTTATGGTTAGGAACCAATCGGGAGAAGGTTGGTTTATTTTGATTCTCGAATTAAATCAGTCTAGTTGCTCATCTCTAATTTCTTTATTATTACTCAATGAACCTTTAATGGCCATTGCATAGCAAAGAGAGAGATTCTCTTGAATCTCTTGCCTTCGAATTAAAATTCAAGATTGTGTAACAATTTAATTATTTTGATTTTACAAGAATTTTGAATCCGTAAAGAAACGAGGTTAAATTTCTAGGCACGTTTTTTATTCATCTATTACGTAATAACTTTTTCTTCAACTAGCCATGCGCGTGCCTTTTCTAGGAGGAAAGAGCTCCATTGTTTTTAAGTAAGCATTTGAAAAATTTGGTCGTTTATGAAAATTAGGGACCCATTCGATTGCCTTTCATCCTAAAGAGGAAGTTATCAAAAAAAAAATTGAAAACAAAATGAAAAAAAAAACACGAGCAAAATAAGAAAAAGAAAATTAACAATAATTTGTGAAGTTGTGGTTATAAGTGAATTAAGATAGCAAGAAAGCGCAAGGTTCTTTTATATGGTTTGATTTCAGCTTCTGATTTCTATTTCAGAAACTGAGAAGTTAAAAATTTCAGCTTCTGATTTCTTCAATTTCTCTATTTCTGGAATAGAAATCTGTTTCAGAAATAGAGAAATCAAATTGCGTTACCAAACGGATTTCTGTTTTAAACCTGTTCCGGGGAACAGAGAAACGGAGAAATCAAGAAACAGAAATTTTGTCATGCGCACCCTATGCGACTAAATACAGGATTGGTCGTATGGATCAATCTCTCAATTACTTAGTTAAGTCCTTGAAGATTAAAATTATATTTTATTTCTTTCTAACGTGAGTAAATAAAAAAAAAATCTTGATCGCTCTCGTTTATAAAGATAAATGAACCACGTCAGTCCTTGCATACTTCGACCTAGACTGTGACTTTAGTTTTTTTTTTTTTTTTTTTTGGTCGAAAGCATAAACTTGCATTTAAGATAACGTAAGATTACAACTTGAAAGATAAGCATCAACGGTTACAAGATCAAGTAAAGCCAAAGGGGGAAAAGTAAAGCTGTTATGGGCCAAAGATGAGTTGTGGGCCTTCGCAGCCCAGTCAGCAGGTAGGTTAGCATCACAGCAACAATGTTGCAGCTTCAGGTTCGGGAACTCAGCAAGCAGAGCGGCTGCTTCGTCGATCAGCGATCGAAGCTCCCACGGCGGCACTCGATGCCCTTGGACGACTTCAACAAGATTCAAGCAGTCAGTTTCCATTTGTAGAGAAGCTTCGTGGAGACGTCGATCGATCAGATGGTGCAGAGCATACGTCAGGGCCTGAATTTCTGCTTCAAACGCGGAGTGTGCCTGGACTCAATTTGTATACACATTGGTAAGGCGCCCTTGATCGTCTCTACAAATACATTCGACCTTCAGCGCTACCCGGTTGATGGCTGGCATCAATATTACATTTTAGGGTGCCTTTTGCAGGGGGACGCTAGAGATAGGCTCGATCGGTGGAAACCAGATGAGATCTTAAGCGGGAGGAAGCTAAGTGGAATTGATACGCATTGAGGTGAGCCATTGCTATCTGCATAACCATGGAGGGATCCGTAGGCTGATTTCGAAAAATAAAATTGTTCCGCAGCCATCAGATCTGCTAGAGGATGTTAGCCACGAGAGGAAGAGGAAGTGAATGCTGAGAAGCGGTCGCTCGTGCTGTAAGCCAGGTATCCAAACGATCACTTGTGAGCATCGTTGTGTATAGGTTAATCTAGGGGTCTCTCCAAATAGTATAAGTCCAATTGCATTGTAAGAGTATATGCTCTATGGTTTCTGGAACATGCTGCTGACATAGATAGCACCTAGGATCCGTAAGTATATGCCTACGAAAGAGGTTTTCTCGGGATGCCAAGGCGTTGTGGCAAGCAGACCATAGGAAAAGTTTAATTTTTGGTTCTGCATTCATTGTCCAGATGCTTTTCCATAATACTGAGGGTTGCTGAGTAGAGGTAAAGGGGCTGTTGTGTTGTTGAATGCTGCATGATTGCCTGATAGAATGGTAGTTGCTGCGTACCGTGTGGTTGCCATCTGCATTGGCCGACCAAATCAGTTTATCTTCTGAAAAAAGAGGTCTTGCTGGGATAGTAAGAATCTCTTCAATGACCTGTTCTTCGAAAAATTGCCGTAGTATAGTAAGATTTCAATTATGGTGGATGGGGTCAATAAGATCTGCCACCATAAGAGGTTCTTCTCTAGCTGTAGGTCCATGTAGAATGCCCATTGGTAACCTCTATCAGCTCGAATTCTGATCTTGTTACCATTCCCAATTGACCAGCGAATATTAGGTAGAATAGCTTCTTGTCCCATTAGCATGCTTTGCCATCCCCAGGATGGCGTAGTGCCTCGTTTAGCTGAAAGGAAATCTGTCGAATGGAAATATAAGCCTTTAAAAAGTGTTCTCCAAATTAAAGGCGATTAGGTCTCTGAAACCCAGGCCTATTTAGATCACCAGGCCTATTCTCCAAATTGTTGTAGTAATTGCCAGGCCTGTTTGCCAAGCATCGCTTTATTAAAGGCGATTAGGTCTCTGAAACCCATACCTCCTTGCTGTTTTTTTAGCTTTCATAAGGTCCCATTGCAGCCAATGTATACCTACTCTATTCTGATCATTTCTCCACCAAAAGCGAGCAATGGGAGATAAGAAGGCCATTAGACTTAAAAAAGCTTAATCAACATTATGTATTTTGATTTCGTTTTCTCATCTCAGTTTCATAGCAGGATTAAAGTTACTTTTTTCACATGTGGCATTCCGTAATCATGCACATGTAGAAGGAGCAAATTAATTATGATTTTTTTTTTGCCACCATTCTTGGGGAGATAAGAAGGCCATTTAAATTTCATAAAGAAGCGATGTACAATACAATAATAGCTCTTTTAGCTTGCAAAATCGATCTTAAAATGACCAGTGAAATTGACGTATGGGGAGCCACATACATGAAATAAAATGGATTTGAATTTGACTATGATATCATATTAGTATGTCCACCCTAAAAATTTAAGCTATTATGCAGGGAGAGGCAACATATACAGATACAAATATATATTAGCATAGCAAAGTTACTTTGTTTGGTAAACATTGTAAAATTATCTGAAGTCTAGGGGTGTCAAATGGGTGGGTTGAATCGGGTTTAAGTTGGTTAAAAAATGGTTCAACCCATATTGCCCATTTTCATGCAATAGAATTTCGACACCCATACCCAACCTAACCTCGACCCAACCCATATCCGACCTGACCTGTATTACTAAATATATCCATACTTAACCCTAATTATGAAAATAAATACTAACTAATTTAAGCTCTTCATGTTAATTTGTTACTTGGATAAAATTTATATCAAATTAAAAAAGTAAAATAACAAAATATGAAGATGTAACTAAAGAAAAAAAAATGTAAATAAAAAAAAAATGCATTGACTTCACCTCATCAGAGGTCAATGAGCTCTGTCATTTGTGTCATTTTTCTAAAATATTATGTCTGCGTCCAACATCGACTTTCGCGAATTTTGTTAACGCAGCTTGACAAAAGAAAAAGGCGGAGCAACGCTCTGATAGGCACATCCATTTAGACTTGGGCCATGTTGAAAAGAAAATAAAAGACGGGCGAGAATCTTGGGCTGATAAGTGATACCGTCCGCCAATTAAGGGTGCATTCGAATCAATAGAGAAATTTTGCAAAAAATGCAAAGGTCTTCAGGTTAAATGGATTTTCTGATATACAACTAGTATTTAGTATTATGTTTTTCTAAAAAAAAAAATTAGGAAACAACTTTGATTGAAACACCGTTTGGAAAAATACACTTTATAAAGGCCCTCTGTTGGCAAAACTTAGCCGACAAAGAGCCAAATTGGCCGCCGACCAACTCAGCCTTGCCTAAAGGTCGTGCAACCTTAGGGCAAAGGTGACAATGCTTGAGGTTGCGTGAACTAGGCTTGGCAGGCCGGCCGATAGTCAGATTTGGCCTAATCCGTAGCTTGAACCCTCATTCGTGGAGGTGAGCATATAGAATTGCCTGAACCAAGAGCCGCTTAAACCAGATTGAATCGGCCGATTTTGGGCAGTTTTAAGGGATATCGATCCAATTTTTGATTCCATAAAATTGGAACAAGTGATTTTCGATCCGATTCCCAGTTCCATGATAGAAACTGAATCAATTATATTTTTTTTATTTTTTAAAGAACTTTTAACCTAAACCCTAATCCTCTCTCATTCCAAATGATGAAGCATATCTTTGTTTCTTTCATATTACGGCACCGATTTATCCAACTTGCTCATTTTCTCTCTCGCTTCTTTATATTTTTCTTTCTTTCTTTTCTTGCAAATATTGACCAATTTCACCTTCCTCGCTTACTTGCACCTTCCTTAAATTTTGAAGTCCATCATTTATGAAAAAGAATCCATTGAATCCTCCTCATTTTTTTTTCCTTTTTTCGAGTGAGCTCTTAGAATCATGGCCCCATCATTTCTCAATTTTCTTCGCAAATCTTGGACGAAATCCAAGTTTCAAATTGCTCTTTGAATCCACTAGTTATATAGGATTGCCCAGGAACTAAACCAGATTAGTCTGATCCCAGGATCAAGTGGTCTGGTGTGCGAGTTTTGGGTGGGATTGGACTGGATTAAGAATCAATTATCCCTACTCATTGTGAGATCACATAAGTTGGAGATATTTCCGAAATTATGAAAATTGAGAGAGGGCAAAGTTGGAAAAAAAATTGTATTGCATTCCCAAAAATGCTCAAAACTCGAAGCACCTTGGAATTTCTTTTGGGTTAAATGCCTTTAAAAGTCCTTGGAAATGAAATAATATCCCTCCAAAATTCTTCAGAAATTTTGCCAAAGGTCATTCGCATTATCTAAGGGATTTTAAAGGCCCAAAGAGTTCTATCAAAGCTGAACTAAAGATAGTCTTTTTTTTTTTTGGTCGGAAAAGGCATTATATATTCAAGTAGGAAGGAAAATACAACCCTTTACTAGGGCATCAGTACATATTATATCCAACATAGCTTGAGGAGGATAAAGAACCCAGTTGGATGGAAGAAAGCCTTGCTCGTGGGCTTTCGCGGCTCAATTGGCTAGGGCATTTGCCTCACGTCAACAATGCTTCACTAAGAGATTGGGAAAACAGGGCATTAGGGCATCACATTCGGCGAACAGAGCATGGCACTCCCATGGTGGCAGACGACTTCGATTAATGGTCTCGACGAGGATAAGGTTATCTGATTCAATCTGCAGGTAAACATCGATTTTGCCTTTCTTCAATAGATCCTTCAGCGTATGCAAAAGTGCCTAGGTCTCCGTCTCAAGTGCTGTAGAAGCTTGAATGCTATGTGTGGATCCGTCTATCAGTCTACCAGTGTGATCTCGTGCTATGCTTGCAATCCCTATCTGATTAGGGCTACAAAAAGCGCCATCTAGATTCACCTTAATAACTCCTTTCTTCGGTGGTTGCCAGATGCTATTAAGGTTCTGTCGGGTGAGATATGTGGGTGTTTCCTGCTGGTGAGACCTTAAACAAAAATTGGCCAGATTCAGGGCTGTGTCAATGAGAACATCCGGATGGGTACTTTGATGGCGAAAGAGAAACCGATTTCGAGCCTTCCACATTTGCCACAACAGAGCTGCAATGACCTCAAAAGCTGGTATGTTCCCCTTCTGCTCGACGATATGTGCAAGCCAGATATCTATACGATTTGTTGTAGAGCTGGAAAGTTTGATCTGCACTTTAGGGTTGCGCCAAATAGAGCTTGTCGATGGGCAAAGGAGAAATAAATGTTCTGGGGTTTCAGGAGTATTAGATGAACAAAGTTTGCAAAAAGGATAAGGGGTTATCCTTCTTTGAAACAAATTAGCTTTGGTAGGTAACGCATTTTGGCATAATGACCATAGAAAAGTACGAATTTTTGGGGCCGTCTTTGTCTTTCAGATCTATTTCCAAAGCTTTGTTGGGGGAATATAAGAAGAGGATGCCTGAAAATTTACCTTGCCAAATGCTAATTGTTTGATGCTATGATATCCACTCTTAACAGTGTAGTTTCCATCTTGTGTGGCTGTCCAACATAGTTTATCCTCAGATGATATTGTCCATAAATTAATAGTTAGAATTTCCTCAACTATCTGTGGCCAAAATGTCCGATGAAGAAGCTCTACATTCCATTCATTCTGCTCAGGAAGAATATACCCTGCTACTGATTTCGGTTCCTCCCTGTTCACTGGCCCACCTAGAATGCCCATATTCAACCATTTATCCTCTCTAGCACTAATTGATTTGCCATTTCCAACTGACCATTTAAGTCCATCAATAATAGAATCTCTGCCCATAAGAAGACTCTACCAACCCCAAGAAGGTCTTGTCCCCTTATCCACTTTCCATAGGGATGTAGAATGGAAATATAAAGCTTTAAAAACACTGCCCCATAGAGATGAAGGGTTATGATAGAGTCGCCAGGCTTGCTTCATCAATAGAGCTTTATTAAAAGATATTAGGTCTCTAAATCCCATCCCTCCTTTCTTCTTACTCTCTTTCAGAAAGTCCCAATTTTTCCAGTATTAACCAGCCCTATTACTGTTGTTTTGCCACCAAAATTAGGCTATTTTTTTCTCAACAGCTTTGCATATGGAAACAGGAACTTTAAATGTCATCATAGCATACTAAGGTAAAACCTGGACCACTGATTTCAACATAATTTCTTTCCCACCTTTAGAAATTAGGCTTTCTTTCCATCCCTCCTACTTAGCATTGACTCTTCCTAAAATCCAGGCAAACATATCCCTTTTGGATGACCCCCAATTAGAAGGCAGTCCTAGATATTTACCAGTTTTATCCAACAGTGGTACTCTTAGTTCGCTGGCCAAGTTAGTCTTTAGGATATGAGGGCAGTACTTGGTAAGAAACAAACCTAATTTATTCCGATTAATTTCTTGACCTGTGGCTAGGCAATACTGATTTAGAATACTTGCTAAATTTTGACATTCTCGAATCGTACCATCAATAAAAAAGATAGTGTCATCGGCAAAGAATAAATGGGATAAAGTTGGACACCATCTATTAAGTGTGATCCCTTGTAGATTACCCATGCAACACCTTGATGGATGAGGTTGGAGAGTAGGTCAGCCAAAAGTATAAACAAGTAAGGAGAGAGGGAATCACCTTGCCTGAGTCCCCTTGATGGTTGAAAATAGGTGAGAAATTCGCCATTGAATTTAACGCAGAGAGAGGTTGTAGTAACACACTGCATCAGCCAATTAATCCAACGATCATTAAAGCCCATTTGACAAAGATATGCTTGTAAAAAATCCCATTCCACCCTATCGTATGCTTTCTGCATATCCAATTTAAGAATCCCCTGAAATCGTTTCTTTCTTTTTCGAACCTTTAACTGATGAATAACCTCCTCAACTAGCAGGACATTGTCTTGTATTTTTCTGCCCGATACAAAGGCACTTTGTTCTTTAGAGATCAAATCTGGCAACCAAGGCTTCAGGCAATTTGCCAACACTTTGGAAATAATCTTATATATGAAGTTACATAAGCTGATAGGGCGAAATTGATCTAACTTCTCAGGATTTGGGATCTTTGGGATTAGAGAGATGGCTGTTCTGTTAATTTCTGCTGGCAGTATTCCTGTTATGAAAAAATTCTAGACTGTTTGGAAAACATCTTCCTGAATAAGATCCCAATAACTATGATAGAACAATCCATTTAAGCCATCGGGTCCTGGGGCTTTTGTGGCTCCTAATTGAAAAGTTGCATTCTTGACTTCCTCTCAAGTAATGTCAGCTGTTAGATTCGTATTCATGGCTTCTGTTACAACCTGAGAACATTGCAATAGTATAGGTTCAAAGGCTCTCTGACCACACGAAGTGTAAAGCTTTGTAAAGAAAGAAAGAGTCATATTTTTTAGTTGATCTAGTTCTCTGATCCACTCTTCATTGTCAACCTTCAAGATACTGATTCTACTTCGTTTTCTTCTTTGTACTGTTGTGGCATGAAAGAATCTGGTATTTTTGTCTCCCCATCGCATCCATTTAATTCTAGAACGCATCCCCCAATATTGTTCTTCTTGTAACCAGCTCTGTTGTATTTGTTCTTTCAAGTATCTAACCTGCTGTTCATTTTAATTACAAACAGGTTGATTAGTGTAGTGTTGAAGTTGCTGCTGTAGAAGATCAAGTTGATGATGACTCTCTTTGAAAGTTGATTTACTCCACTTGATCAGAGCTTTCGTTGATGCCTGAATCTTCTTAGAAATTGAGGAATTGCTGAGTGATAATGCGGACCAAGAATCCTCTACCACCTGTCTGCATTCTTCGTGTTCAAGCCAAAAGGATTCAAAGGTAAAAACTCTTTTTCCCTTCCCTATTTTGATATGAGTAGTTAACAGAATCGGACTATGATTCGACCCTATAGCGGGTAAAGCCACAACTTCAGCTTCTGGGTATGTTAAACGCCATTCAATATTGCACAAAGCTCGGTCCAGTCTCTCCTTAACCATCTTCTGCCCACTTCTATTATTACCCCAAGTATAGGCACAACCCTTAGTCTCTAGGTCCATCAATGCACAATCATATAGTAAATCCCTAAAGGATTGCAGTAGATAAGGCTCATCAGGTCTCTTGCTTACTTTCTCCCAATTGTATAAAACTCCATTGAAGTCTCCTACACACACCCAAGGTTGAGTATTAAAGTGACTAATTTGCCTTAATTCTGCCTATAATAGTTGCCTCTGATTATAAACCGTCGGAGCATGTAAAACAGTAAGGCACATAGAAGTAACACCACAATTTTCAGAACAAACAGTGTCAATAAAATAGGAAGTATGAGCCGTGACAGTAAGTGAAATCTAGTCAGCCCAAAAGAGAACCATCCCTCCAGCCAAGCCCTGAGGATTCACCACAAAACTCTTGCCATAATTCAGCCTTCGTTGGATTTGCTTAATAACTGGTTCTTGATTCCAAGTCTCCATCAAAAATATTATATCAGGCTTATCTTGAGCCACTACAGCCTTAAGAGCTCGAACTGTCAAGGGATTGCCCAGTCCCTGACAATTCTAGCTTAATATCTTCATTTTCCAATTGGTGGCTTATTTGGGCAAGCCACCACAGCCCCCTCATAGGCCTTTTCAGCCTAGAGTACAAGAGTCACCATTAGAGTGCTTTCATCTAGAGTGTCTGGCAGAATAGAACGTCTCTTTGCTTTTTTTAAAGGAGTCGTTTTAGGCTGCAAGCGAGGGTTTTTTAGTTTTTTTGATGATGACGCGTCAGATTGAAATACATTGACCTCTGTTTTCTTGACTTGTGCAGGGGAGGCAAGCACTTCCATCTTTTGTAGAGTAACTCCTTGTGAGGTGTCAGCCAAAGGGTAATTGGGTATAAAGTTAACTTTTGAGGTATGGAGATGTTGACCGGTCTGATTATCTAGAAGAGCTGGCTATGTAGTTATCTCAAGAGGTGCAGCAGGGCGTAACAGCAGCCCAGGCTGAGGTGTTTCAGGTACACTTTCTTCAGATGCAGCTTGAGTAATGTTAAATTCATAAAATGCTTGCCGGTAAGGGCTGTGTTCTCTAACCTCAGCCCATAACCATTGTCCATGATACATCTTATCCCGCCCTTCAAACTTGGCCTCCTCATAAGGAATAACTTTACAATAGAATGTATAGTGGCCCAAAACACCACAGGAATAGCAGTAATGTGGCAACCGTTCATAACGAAAATCGAGCCAAATATTTTTCCCTTCCACTTGTATGAGTTTACCCAACTTAAGAGGTTCTGTAAGAATAATTTCAACCTTAACTCTCGCTACTTTAAAAGTTGATCCTTCTTTTGCCTCGATACTGACTTCCAAAGGCTGACCAACATCCCTTACTACCTGTCTTAAGAATTGCTCCGTACATCGTTCCAGAGGTAAGCCTAATACTTGCATCCAAAACACACAAGTAGTAAAGCTGTAGCAGTGCAAGGGCGTATTAGGAACCTAGGGTTTGAGCATAAGCAGATTGTTAGAGAATGACCAGGGTCCATTTTCGAGAACACGCTGCTTCTCCACCTCCGAATTAAATTTGAACACATACATTCCTTCTTCTCGTTGAGTGATATCAACAGTATCTAAACGCCAAGCTTTTTTCATCGTGTGTTGAAAGGCTGAAAAATTAACAGATGTATTGGCAAGAAGTTTGCCGACCAGGATCAACTTACATTCTTCGACTTTCTCTGCAGGCGGTGCGTCGTCCCACTCTTCAATTTCCTTAGGAGACCAAAGTCGGCCCAACTGACTACATAAGGCAGCTAACCGAGCGTCCTTAGCCAAATCCGCATTCTCCATCAGGGAGTAGCTTCAATAAGAAAACCAGCGGAGATGGGTTGCTAAAGGGATTGCATGCAGAATCTAGAAATAGCGGAAGGGAACGCCGGTGAAATACATGCGATTTCCTTCCGAAACCAGCGAAGAAGGTGGTGGGATAACTGTACAGTGAGAATTGAGGATTCTGAGATAAGGTGGCCTCTCAATAAGAGGAAAGATGTAATTTCGATTAACCCATAGGAACTATTCATGGATTAAAACTGTTGTGGTAACTAGAATTGAGTAGAAAACCGAAGCTAAAGAGAAAAGGTGGAATTAGGGTTCAGGTCGAAGAAGACGACTACCAGGTCGGTAGGGGAAACTCTTCATCGCGCGAGAGAGAGAGCTTTACCCACTTTCAATATATGCTATCAACTAAAGATAGTCTAAACACGAAAGAATGCGTGCAAGAAAGGCAATAAAAAGAATTGCTTGCGTCCGGAATAAAGAGGACACATGGAAAAGACTTTGGAGACAGGAATCGAGAAAAGGGAGCGTACAAGACAAAACGAAGGAAAAAAAAAAAGGACATGGGAATTTGGATAAAGGAACAACAAAACAGAGAAGTACGGGGCGCATCGGGTGTGATTGTGGGGAAAAAATGAACAAAAAGGACAAGCGAGGTAGACGATAAAAACATGAGGTGGGAAAAAAAGGAATAAGTATATTAATTTGAAATAAATTTGTTATAAGTGTATTAATTTAAAGTTTTTAGGATATTAACCCAAAAATTAAAAAAAAAGCTAGTCAGAAAGGAGAAGGGAACGGGCATGCTATTCTTCTTGGAATGATGAAGACTCGGCGAAGGACGCGAAGGCCAAAGCTGCCACCAGCGTTCTAAAACCCGTCAATGCAAGTGTCCAAAAATAAAAGCAAGAAAAAATTTTTGTTCTCAGAAGCCATATTGAGAGTGTCTTGGGATTTATCTCCGTAAGTTTTAAAAGTAAAAATATTGTGAGATATTGTTTCTCTATTTCTTATTCAACACTTAATTTATTTCCTGCATCGAGGTGGATGGTGCGGTCCTGTTTGTGCAAGGTCGTTCATAATGTAGATTTATCATACATCACACTAATACAAATTGACGATTGCACTTGTAATTCTATAATTTATACCTCGAGTTTGAGACTGAGGCCCTAAGTCTATGGCAGTGCCTTGGCCCCGCTTATGCGATAGCCTGTTTGGCCATTGTCTCTAGTCCATGCGTTAGGATTTGTAGTCAACCTTTCTGTTGTTGGACTTAAGTGTTGCAAAAAGGGAGAGCGATCGAACAATAATATAGACAGAAGAATAAAATAAATCGAACACCAGATTTACGTGGTTCAGTCGTAAAGACCTACGTCCACGGGGAGAGCAGCAGCGAATTTCACTATAGATCAAGCGATACAAGGAGATTACACACTCAAGTCACTCAAACACTCTCTCGGTGTTTCTCAAACCCCAATTACAACCAATAACTCACACAGTGTTTAGCCCCGAAAATTCCTCGAAAATAATCTCTCAATCTCACAAAGGAATTACACGCAAATCTTACCTCAAGATTTAATCGGCTACAAACACTAAACTTCTTGGATGTAATTCACGAGTAAGAACGACAAAGAAAATCCCTCCCAAGCACTCGACAACTAGACGGCGCTTCAAGACCAACTCTTCATGATCAACGGCGGAACACCAAGCACTCATGCGGCGCTTCAAAACAATTTGTGATCCACCTCTACCACCCACGGCCACAAATCTATATATAAGTAAAACCCTTATTATTATGCCAACTTCTAATAGGATTCTATTTCCTATCTGAAACGATTTTATCCAAAACATATCTCTATATATTTTAAACAAAATCCAAATCCAAGTCAAAGTTGAACTTTCCTATTTCAGCGACCGAATTCTCCAATGCAGATTCAAACTTTGGGAAGTTGATCTTCAGATCTTCTTTACTCAATTTCGAACGTCCGCAATATATCCAATTTGGAATATTCTGAATTTCGTATTGGACTCAAACTCGAGACATATTTTAACAATCTCCACCTTGGCTCAACGTTTGAGCCAAGTTGCAATCGCTTCGCAAAAATTCAAACTCTGCTGCTACTTTCCCATAGCCCCCGATGGGCTCAACCGCCACAGATATTATCCAAGTCCAAGCCTCGCTTGAACTTCGCTATAACCGAGGACCTCATCAAAATACCAACTCAACATGCACCTTTTAACTGCTCCGCAAGGATTTTCCAACACAACCTCCTTAACCGTAGATAAAGCAAAACCATTATTGCATCCATATTTATCTAGAGATCGAATACGTACCTTGTTAATTTCAGCAGTTACAGCAACCATTGGCTCTATAGGCTCCACCTCGCTATGAGCACCATCTGTGTCGATTACTTTGCTAGTACCTATATACGCTACCTCAGGAGTTTCTGGTCGTAACTCCACCTCAAGCTGAACACCATTCAGATCCATTTGAATACTGCTATAATCACTCCTAGCCAAAAGTACTGGAGACTCATCAATGGTAACTTATCTGCTGTCAACAGGTGAATTTATATCCGAGCACCACAACTGATTGCCCCACTCACCTTCTGCATAGCCATAGAATATGCACATTACCCTCCAATCAAGCTTACCGTCACTCACTCGAAAATAACACAGGCAACCGAACATTCTAAGAATAGAATAATCAGCAA
Source organism: Eucalyptus pauciflora (assembly GCA_007663325.1). NCBI lineage: Eukaryota > Viridiplantae > Streptophyta > Magnoliopsida > Myrtales > Myrtaceae > Eucalyptus > Eucalyptus pauciflora. The sequence goes on from VMYD01000063.1 coordinate 775,549, forward strand.
CGTTACCTGACCACACTTCTTCAGGAGTCTGCCATTCAATAGCAGTTGATGGGGATCTATTCACTAGGTAGCTTACCGTACTTAGCACATTAGCTAGAATTCTCCTAGCAATACTAGCACTAGAGATAATTTTACGGGCCGTCTCTAATAATGTTCTTCTCGTCAATTCTGCAAATTGTTGTGATTTATCGACACTAGTGCGGTGTTTCACTATGCTCTCTTTCATGCAGAATTTATTTGCCAGCTCCGAGCAGAACTCCATGCTATTGTCAGTCTGCAAATGTTTGATCAACTTACCAGTCTCCATCTCGATCAAAGCTCTTGACTGTGTGATCCTGACACCAGCATCAAACTTGTGCCTTGGCACAAACACCCAAGTCTTCCTCAAGCAGTCAAAAGACTCTTGAACTGATGCATCCGACATCTCCGCAGCGAAATTTGTCACTGTCTTACCTTGAAGTTTATACATGCCTCCCTGCTTGATTCCTTTCATTATCACCAAGGCACCTCGTAGAACCTTCAGAACTCCACCTTTTGAAGAATACCTGCAACCAGCTGAAATCTAGGACACCCAAGGAAATTAAATTCTTTTTCAACTCTGGAACATGACTTACTCCAGTCAATGTCCTCACAATACCATCAGGCATTCTGATTTTAACATCACCAACACCCACAACATCGCACTCAGCGTTGTTCCCTAACTGGACTTTACCACTACCTGTGCACTGATAAGTGATAAACCAATTTCTATTTGGTGTGACATGAAAAGAACAACCAGAATCCATAATCCATCCATCAAGCGATGAATAATCAGTGACAGACAAGACATAATCGGCATTATCTGCTACAGCTGCAACATTATCTGCAGAATCAACCATAATTCCCTTACCCTTCTCATTCTTCAGCTTAAGACAATCCATTTTAAGATGCCCCCTCTTGCCACAGCTCCAACAGACAACATTAGCAGTCCTAGACTGACTACGCCTATTTATATTAGTACTACTATTACCCACACGTGTTATAGATCTTCCTCTATTTTCACGTACTAAAGCAGTAGATACAGGTTCGCCAAATTCTCTTCTACAAATGTCCTTGCTCAGAATTAAATCTCGAACCCCATCAAACGTTAAACTTGTTGATCCAGAGGAATTACTAACAACAGTAATAGTAGTATTCCAACTATTAGGCAATGAGGATAGCAGAATCAAAGCACATACCTCATCTTCAAAATCAATCTCAACTTAACTCAATTGATTAACAATCACATCGAATTCATTGATATGATCTGCAACTGACGCACCTTCGCTCATCTTCAAATTAAACAGACGTCGCATCAAACAGACCTTGTTGATCGCAGAGGGCTTCTCGTACATATCCGATAGGGCTTGCATCAAATCAGCAATTGTCTTCTCCTTCAAGATGTTTAACGCGACGTTACGAGCCAACATCAGCCGAATAACACCCATAGCTCGTCTATCCAGCAAATCCCAATCAGCTTGCTTCATCGTCTCTGGTTTCTCCCCAGATAAGGGCAAGTGCAGTTTCATCTGGTAAAGATAATCTTCAATCTGCATCTTCCAGAAACTAAAATCATTCCCATCAAATCTGTCGATTCTCACTTTTACTTCTTTTGTCGCCATCGATTCGCTTCAACTTAGCCAAGCCTGGCTCTGATACCAATTGTTGCAAAAAGGGAGAGCGATCGAACAATAATATAGACAGAAGAATAAAATAAATCGAACACCAGATTTACGTGGTTTAGTCGTAAAGACCTACGTCCACGGGGAGAGTAGCAGCGAATTTCACTATAGATCAAGCGATACAAGGAGATTGCACACTCAAGTCACTCAAACACTCTCTCAGTGTTTCCCAAGCCCCAATTACAACCAATAACTCACACAGTATTTAGTCCCAAAAATTCCTCGAAAATAATCTCTCAATCTCACGAAGGAATTACACGCAAATCTTACATCAAGATTTAATCGGCTATAAACATAAAACTTCGTGGATGTAATTCACCAGTAAGAACGACAAAGAAAATCCCTCCCAAGCACTCGACAATTAGACGGCGCTTCAAGACCAACTCTTCATGATCAACGGCGGAACACCAAGCACTCACGCGGCGCTTCAAGACAATTTGTGATCCACCTCTACCACCCACAGCCACAAGTCTATATATAAGTAAAATCCTTATTATTATGCCAACTTCTAATAGGATTCTATTTCCTATCTAAAACGATTTTATCCAAAACATATCTCTATATATTTTAAACAAAATCCAAATCCAAGTCAAAGTTGAACTTTCCTATTTCAGCGACCAAATTCTCCAATGCAGATTCAAACTTTGGGAAGTTGATCTTCGAATCTTCTTTACTCAATTTCGAACGTCCGCAATATATCTAATTCGGAATATTCTGAATTTCACATTAGACTCAAACTCGAGACATATTTTAACATTAAGCACTAGGGTCCTAAGTCCAGTTCTCAAGATAGAATCATAATCGAATTGAGACAAGCTAATACAAGGGCGAGCTTGACACACATACTTGATACTTGAAACTTCACTTCAGCCGAGCTTGATCAAGTATTGAATTTCTTGCTTAAACTCAACTTGAACAGAAAATTGAGATATTCAAAAGTTTCACTTGAATACAAGTTGATTGTGTTGAAATATGGATGAATTGGAGCTAGAAATTTCATATACTATGGAATCTTTAGAATTTTTGTGTTTCCTAGAAGTATCAAATAATCTACAAAGAGTAACTTAAACTGAATTAGACTCGCAAGACTATGAGTGGATTACTGACAGGTTCAAGCTTGATATTGTATGGCACATTCATGTTTAATTTTCACCCAAGCTTGATTTTGGTTCATATAGTGGATCTGTGTTGTAAATTGAAAAACTTTCTTTTTCCCAATTGGCATAGTACATTGAAAAACTCATTGTTTTTCCACATATCCTTCTCATTCAATAACATACTTGTAAGTTAGAGGCACTTCTATGCTACTTCAAGTATACTGCATAATATTACAACGTACTGTTGCAATTGAAGTACCGAAACATTATAATACATTGGTAAAATTGATTTATAGATAGTACGAGGTATTGTAATATAAAACGGTGGCTAATGCAAATCTTCACTTGACTAAACACTATGAAAGCACGCAGTTTGTCTCAATATCATGCGACAAGACTTCGCCAATGGGCCGATCATGGGCGTGCATCCTAGAGTTATTGTAAATGGCGAGTATGTAATGAGATATAGGATTTGTCATATGAATCAATCTCTCACTATCTCAGTCAAATTTTTGGAGAATTAAAATTAGATTTTATTTCTATCTACTATAAGTAAATAAAAAATATTATCTTGATCACTATGTAAAAAAAAAAAAACCATTCCTTGCATACTTGGACTTTCGACTTAAAATAGCTTAATCAAAATTATTTGTTTTGATTGTTTTTTGTCATCTCAGTTCATAGCAGGTTAAAGTTACTTTTTTCACATGCGGCATTCCGTAATCGTGCACTTGTAGGAGTCACTTAATTATGATTTTTTTTTTGTTGGCCACTATTCGTGAAGAGATAATAAGGTCGGTATAAATTCTGTAAACAAGCAATGTATAATATTATAATATCTCTTTTAGCATGCAAAGCCGATCTTAAAATGATAGGTGAAATTGATGTATGGAGAGCCACATATACAAAATAAACTGGGTTTGAACTTGACCTTGATATCATATTGAATAGTCCGACCTAGAAATTTAAGTTATTAGATGAAGAAAGACTACATATATAGAAGACCCTCGCAAACCCTATAGATGAGAAGATATTTGGATAGCAAAGTTACGTTATTTGGTATAAAACATTGTAAAATTACTTGGAGTAAACAATTTGATATATATTTTTTAAAGAGACATTAATAATTTACAATAAATTCTATTTTGTGGTTGTGTTAGTAAAGTTATAGTGTAACAAGCACACGAATTAAGTGTTTACATTAATAAATTCTATTTTGTGAAAGATTTTTTTTTACCAAATAGGAAGAAAGACAAAGACGTGTTTATATTTTGTGCACAATAGGAAGAAAGACAAAGACGTGTTTATATTTTGTGCACATCAATGATACAATAAAAAAAAATTAAAATATAAAGCCTGAATTGCGTGCACAGTATAAGGGATTCTTTATTGTATAAATGAAGTAAACATAATATTTCACACTTGTATGATTCTGAGAGAAGAAAACAAGTAAACCTTTTAATAAGGGTAATGAATATTTAGTCCTCCTAACTGTTTATCAACATCGACCGACTCCTTATATAGTATGGAGATTATTTATTGACTCTTTCTTTGATAGAATAATATTTAGAGTAATTAAAACTACGTTTAATTTTTCTTTTCTTGAGGTTAATGTAAATTGTTGAACCATAAATAACTATGTTCTTACCTCCTAATTCTTAAATTATATATAGAAAAAAGGTCCAAGCTTGACAAAAAACTTTGCAAAATAAGATTGATTATTCCTGTTATTAAATGGTTGTAGCAGTGAATATTGATGGCCTTAAAAAGTACCATTTCAGAGAGCATTTTAAGTTGATATTAAATTTTAAAGTGGAATAAGCTAAAATTCAAAATTTTAGAAAGAGAGAAAATAAGTAGAAAACGAGATTTCTATTTTTGCTCTTAGGGCTAAAAGGTTCAGAAAGTCGAGAAGACGTCGGACACCAAGATCGGTTTCAGAAGAAAATTTTAGGTGTTATCTGTTGGGGGAAGGGGCCGAGTCAAGAGGCCCAAATTATGAGCCGACTGAGTTGGCACTCATGAAAGTACACTTCTACCCTTACCGAGCCAGGACGCTCTCGAGCTTTGTATGGGAGACGAGCAGCTTTGAATTTCCAAAAGCCCTTTGAGCCAAAGTCTTGGCATTTTGGAACACGACTTCAAATATTTTGATGCAAAATTTTGCATTGAAAATGGTCAAAGCTCAAGGCGAGCAAGAGCTCGGGGGCGGGCTTAACATCTTTGGCATGCATGTTCATATTTTTTCCAAGCCCCCCTAGGGGTGTAAATGGTCCGGTTTAGTTCAGTTTTTTTGAAAAACTAAACCGATAAGAAATTTATTAAACCAAATCGAAATCCGATCTGAACCCAAGTCGAATGGAACCGAAATCTTTGTTCTGTTCGGTTCGGTTCGGTATTTCGGTTTTTCGGTTTTCTCATTTGTGTTTATATTTCTCCCTACATACACTCCTTTCTATAAATTTTTTATTTTTTTAAATCGATTTTTAATTTTTTTTATTCTTTTTCTTCTTCTTCTTCTTCATTGGCTGGTTGCTGGTTGCTGACCGATGACTAGCCAATGAATAAGAAGAGGAAGAAAAAAAAATCAAAAAATTTTTAAAATGATTTTAAAAAAAATGGAAAAACTTTAGATTTTATCGATTTGGTTCAATTAACTGAATCGATAAAAATTGAACCGATTTAAAATTTTTGATTTTTAATGAGAATCGAACCGAATAAGAACTAAACCGAAAAAAATCGAATTTTTCGGTTCGGTTCGGTTCGATTTTCGATTCAGTTTTTGACACCCTTACCCCCAACCCAATCGTGGATGGAGATAGAGAGAGCCGTGGTCGCTTATGGCTGGGATGTTTTTTGGAGAAGGTTGGGGGACATCAGCAAGCTTTACCAAAAGGGTCGCTCGACACCAGATTCTACTTGCCTAGGGTCACCTGACACCCGATCTAGTTTGTTGAGGGTCGAGCATTGCGTTACATATTTGTGTGGCTATGGCATTGCGCATCGCATGAGACCACGGCAGCGCAATGGGATCGCATGACGTTGGCACTTGTCTAGTTTTGTGGCCCCCGCCTGAGTTTTCATATGCAACTGCAAGTTCCTCTGTTCTCTTCTTCTTGCTTATTTGAAAAAAAATGCTCTGCAATAAGTATTTTAACAAGGTATTAAACACTATTTACTTTAAAATTAATTCCTTTGAGTCAATGTCCTTTGCTTAAATGCAAAATCTTGAAGCTAAAGCTCTCCCTTAGTACCTATACAATGCAATCTGCCTAGTGACAACAGAGGAGCTAACTAATCTTCCCTGTATAGACCTCTTGATCTGTGAGACAATTAGATCAATGCTTTCCCAAAGAGATGTATTATATTAGATTGAGCAAAACTTACTATCTCAAAAGTTTAGGGTATGAAGTGCTAGCATCATCAATTAGATTATAAGAGGTGACAGATGTCCATATGATAAATTACACAAAGCAACTCGGAAGACCATGGCCATTCAACAAGCATCCAATTAATTTTGAATTAAAATACTCAGCATCACAAATCATAAATAAAGGGACGAAAAAGAAGAAGTTCCTCAACCATGTCGGTAGCATGATGCGAAATCTATATTTCATAGTGATTTTGATTTCTGATCGAAGGAGCAGACATTTTCAAATTTCTAGTAGAGAGATGACCAAGGAAGTTGTTGTGGACGTTCTTGCCTCTGAAACTCAGGAGCATGCTAACACATTTTCTGATTCGAAGAAGCAGCCATGAGAATAGCCGATGAATGATGGACTTCAAGAATGTTTACCAACTGATGGGGTTTCCAGGCTCTAGCTCTCATCTATATATCACTTTGTTTGTGGATTATGGCTTATGCAATGGAACAAATGTTAGACTAAATATAAACTTAAAACATTGCGATCCTGATTTATCAATAATAGATAAATTCATACAGAATTCAGGATCGAATTGCGGAAACGTAAAGATCAACATACCTCTGGCCATTGATGAAATTTGTAAAAATAGAAGACCCAAAACCTTCAAGGATCCACGTAGCGCGATTGATCTGCAATATGGGGAACACCAGATCTGTACATCCTGTTCTACTAGTCAATACCCCTCAAACCTAATGGTGTGGTTTTCTGTGGTGATCAGGGTTTGAACTAGACGACTTGACGTTTTTATTCCGTTTATTACATTACCGATATCTTCCATCAAGACCATTATGGTAATGTATTAACGAGCAAATATCACGTAATACACGTGGGTGATAAATTTGGCAATAAATCGGAATACAATTGGGAATATAATATTGGGATCATATTCGGAATAATAAAATATATTACATATTATAACATTCTCTCACTTAATCCCAATATTCCATCAAATGAGTTATTAACCCAAACCCACATAAATTTCATACTGAAATAAAACACATGAATCACGGCAATGAGTCCTCTTAGAGCGAGTATTATCTTCCGTGTATCACAATGTATTTCATCAGTCCATATGTGATCAAATAACTTAATGAATAAACCTTATGTTTACTCCAGGTCAAACGTAATTGTTTTTCTCATAATAACTGAATGTATACAACTGTATTGAGAAAAACATTATAAATGAATAAAAGTCTCACAAATTCTTCTATATAAAGAAAAAATTTACATGATTGGACCAATGCCCATTCTAGATACATGATTCTTATAACTCATTGGTGGCATGCCTTTAGTTAAAGAATCAGCTATCATCAATCCTGTGCATATGTGTTCTATGACCACTTTCTTCTCTTTAACACGTTCTCTGATGGCTAAATACTTGATGTCGATGTGCTTGCTTCGACTACCATTTTTGTGGTTCTTAGCCATAAAAACTGCAGCTAAATTGTCGCAAAATATTCTTAATGGCCTAGCAATAGAATCCATAACTCTAAGCCCCGATATGAAACTTTTCAACCACACACCATGTGAGGTAGCCTCAAAACAGGAAACGAACTATGCTTCCATAGTGGAAGTGTCAACCAAGGTTTGTTTTGCACTCTTCTAGGATACAGCACCGCTAGCAAACATAAAAACATATCCCGATGTTGATTTACGGGAATCAATGTAGCCAGCAAAGTCTGAGTCCGAGTAACCAACTACTTCCAAGTTGTCCGTCCGTCTATACATAAGCATGTGTCCCTTTGTTCCTTGAAGGTATCTCATCACCTTCTTTGCAGCTCTCCAATGGTCCATACCTGGATTACTCTGGTATCTTCCCAACATTCCCACAGCAAAAGCTATGTCAGGTCGAGTGCAAACCTGAGCATACATCAAGCTTCCGACAGCAGAAGCATATGGGATGTTCTTCATTTGTTCCCTTTCAAAATCGTTCTTCGATTTTGAGATAATCCTATCACCCTTCACAATGGGTGCTATACTTGGTGAACAATCTTTCATCCGAAACCTCTCTAAAACCTTATTGATATAGGTTTCTTGAGATAACCTAATATACCTCGAGGTCTATCTCTATGGATCTTAATGCCAATGACATAAGACGCTTCACCCATATCCTTCATATCAAAACTCTTAGAGAGAAATTGTTTCACTTCATATAACAACCCCTTTTCATTGGTTGCAAGTAAAATGTCATCTACATATAGGACAAGGAAGTAAATTTTGCTCCCACTACCCTTCTGGTATATACATTGATCCATGACATTCTCTATAAAACCGAATGAAGAGATGACCTCATGGAATCTTAAGTACCATTGGCGGGATGCTTGTTTCAAGCCATATAGAGACCTTTTAAGCTTGCATACCAAATGCTCACCAGCACTAGAGAAGAATCCTTTTGGTTGTTTCATGTAAACCACTTCTTCCAATTTTCCATTAAGGAATGCCGTTTTCACATCCATTTGATGTAATTCCATATCAAAATGAGCAACCAATGCCAAAATAGTACGAAGAGAATCTTTCTTGGATACAGGAGAAAATGTCTCCGTGTAATCGATTCCCTCCTTTTGAGTAAATCCCTTGGCAACGAATCTGGCTTTGTATCTCTCAATATTGCCTAATGAATCTTTTTTAGTTTTAAAGACCCATTTACAACCAATGGCCTTCGCATCATTAGGCAACTCAACTAAATCCCAGACTTCGTTTGATGCCATAGAATTCATCTCTTCCTTCATAGCATTGTACCATAAATTGGATTTATCACAACTCATGGTTTGTGAAAACGTCTCAGGATCACTTCCAGCTCCAACATTATAGTCAGATTCTTGTAGATACACAATATAGTCATTAGGAATTGTTGATTTCTTCATTCTAGTAGACCTTCTTAATGTTGCATCAACATCCTCCTGAGGAGTTTGTTGTTCAACTGGAAGCTCAACAGTATCCGGTAATTGTTGAGCAATTGGGTCTACCGGATCAATATCAGCAAGTTGTGGATCTTCAATGATTGGTTGCTCAACGACTGGTTGAATTGAAGGGGCGTTGTAAGCAACAACCAATCCAGTACCTGAGGTGGAAGGTTGAGTATCTGAATAATCTTCTTTAGGAACAAAGTCCCTGAATTGATCGCTCCCACTAATCAGATCATTCTCAAGAAATTTAGCATTTCTTGATTCCACAAACCTAGTGGTGTGAGATGGACAATAAAATCTATATCCTTTGGACTTTTCGACATATCCAACGAAATACCCACTTATAGTCCTTGGATCTAACTTATTTTCCTGTGGATTGTAAACTCTTACTTCAGATGGGCATCCCTAAACACGTACATGTCGCAAACTCGGTTTCCAACCTTTGAATAAGTCAAAAGGTGTCCTTGGAACAACCTTGGTTGGAACTCGGTTTAATATGTACACAGCCGTTTTAAGAGCCTCAGTCCACAAAAACTTAGGAAGTTTGGAGTTGCTGAGCATACTCCGCACCATGTCCAATAATGTTCGGTTTCTTCTTTCTGCGACACCATTTTGGTTCGGTGAACCAGGCATAGTGTATTGGGCAATAATCCCATGCTCTTCAAGAAACTTCGCAAATGGACTAGGTGCTTGTCCATCTTCAGTGTATCTACCATAGTATTCTCCACCTCTATCTGACCTCACGATCTTAATTTGCTTGTCGCGTTGTTTCTCTACTTCCGTTTTAAATACCTTAAAGGCATCTAGTGCTTCGTGCTTATTACGAAGCAAGTAGAGATACATGAATCGCGAATAATCGTCTATGAAAGAAATGAAGTATCTCTGACCATTTGAGTCCATATCTGGACTACAAATATCTGTATGTATGATTTCTAATATTTCTGTACTCCTTTTAGCACATTTCTTTGACTTGTTGGTCTGTTTTCCCTTTATACAGTCCACACAAGTGTCATAATCAGTAAAATCTAGAGTATTAAGTACTCCATCATTTACTAGTCTCTTAATTCTATCCATGGAGATATGTCCCAACCTCCGATGCCACAACATAGAGGAATCCTCATTCACAACACATCGTTTTATACCAGCATTGTCATGAACATGCATCGCATTATTAATGGCATTGTCTTGTAAATTAATTCGAAAGAAACCGTCAGACAAAATACCACTCCTAACAATTTCAGATTTATACGATAAATTAAATGTTGAATTTGAAAATTCAAAGGAGTATCCCAAAGGTACAAATCTTGAAACTGAAATTAAATTCCTAGAAAAACTAGGAATATAAAAGGTCCTTTCTAAAATTAAAACAAAACCACTATTGAGAACTAATCTGCATGTCCCAATAGCTTCCACACGCGAGCGCATCTTGTTTCCCGAATAGATGCCTTGTTCATTTCCCACTGGTTTCCGCTGGTTCTGAAAACCCTGCAAGGAATTCGAAATGTGGATTGTAGAACCAGAATCAATCCACCAAGTGTTGTGACTCACATCAACCATATTAGTTTCATAACAAACACATGCAAGTTGGTTACCTTTCTTTTTGAGCCAGGCCTTAAATTTGGCAAAATCCTTCTTCATGTGCCCCTTCTTTTTACAGAAGAAGCACTTGGATTCCTTCTTAATGCCAGCTTGGGGAGGTAGAGGCATCTTACCTTTTCCCTTTTGCTTGCCTTGACCTTTATACTTATCCTGTGTTGCCATATGAGCACTTTCTCCTTTATCCATAAGTAGCCTCTCTTCCTCTTGAACACACATGGTCATGAGTTCATTGATTGACCATTTAGTATTATGTGTGTTGTAAGAGATCTTGAAAGGGGCATACTGTTGTGGGAGAGTATTTAGGATATAGTATACAAGAAATGATTCTGATATCCCAACCTCAAGATTCTTCAGCTGAGCTGCAATGTCCCTCATCTTCATGATATGCTCACGAACACCTCTTACATTGGTAAGCTTCAATGATGAGAACTTCATAATTAGGGTCATGGCATGCGCCTTCTCTGAAGACTCAAATTGTGCATCAATAGCCTCCAGCAATTCCTTGACATTGTTATGCTGAATGACTGAACCACGAATGTTAGCAGAGAGTTTTGTCTTTATGTACATCACACTGAGACAGTTGGACCTCTCCCATTGAGCATAACGAGTATGTTCAACATGAGTACTATTCTTAGTAGGTTCAGGTGGTTCATCTGACCTTAGAGCATAATCAAGATCCATGCAGCCCAATTGAAGAAGAACCAATTCTCTCCATTCTTTAAAGTTATTTCCATTAAGCTCGGGAACAATTATACCAGAACTAATCATAGGTGGTAAGACTGCATCATAATCAAAGAAAACTTATGTATTAATATATTTGAGGTTAATAAACTTAAATCATATTTTACCAATGTAAAACATGTTATAAAATATGAACTGCCTGTGGGCAAAGTTTCTAATTTAAATTGATTCATAATTACTTCATGATAAAATTATCAAATTATATTCCCTTCCTTAATCCCTGTGGGTAAATTAAGAAAGATAAAATAATATTTCATCCTAATTAATCACATTAATATATTGAAAATTTCTATGGGATAAAATTCATAATATTAATGTGAATAATTACAATTATTGTCTTTGACTATATGTGATCCAAATGCTCTTAATGTATATAATTTAATATAATCAAAGATGCTGTGGCTAATCCTTAATTAATTAAATATATACGGATCACTAGACATTTAATTTTATAAAAAATATATATTCATAAAATTGCACTTTAGGGTAGAACAGTAAAATCACGATCAAAAAGGGGTAAAACTGGAATTTTGCACGCAAGGCCAGAATAGGAATTTTACTTATAAGGGGTAAAACAGGAATTTTACGCCCAAAAGGGGCAAAATCGTAAATTTCCACGCCCCAGGGGGCAAAATTGGAATTTTGCACAGGCAAGGGCAGAATTGCAATTATCCTAAAAGTGGAGGGGCAAAAAAAAGAAACCACAGGCGCGCGTGCACCTTCGGGCGGGTGCGTTGCACGCGCCCGCTTCAGCCCGTCGGGGCGTGCGTCACACGACACACGCGCCCGCTGCAGTCCTTCGGGCGCGTGCGACGCACGCGCCCGAGGCTTCTTTTTGGCCTTTTCTTCCGCCGTTCTTCCGCCGCGACCAGCATTGTTCCGCCGTCTAGGTCGCCTCCCACAGCCCATGTCCGACCAAATTGGTTGATGGGTTTTGAAGAGAACGTCGGGACGCATGAATAAATTCAAGATCCGGCAAAAACGACCAATGTATGAACCAGAATTAAGCCAAAAACAATCTGCCCTAAAAACCCTAACCACCAAAATTTCACTGTTCGATTAACTTCCGACGATCAATAATATGTCGAAAAATTTAAGGGTTTTTCTTCCTAATGGCGGTGTGATCATGCAAATTCATTATCACGTGGTGGGTCGCTCGAATTTGACCGGAATTTTAAATTCCGTACCAAGTAATAAAAATCCGAATTTACCCAAAACATAATTCAATGAAAATAAATAAATTCCAAAAGGTTTCACCAAGGCAGAGATTGATTATGCTCTGATACCAACTGTTAGACTAAATATAAACTTAAAACCTTGCGATCCCGATTTATCAATAATAGATAAATTCATACAGAATTCGGGATCAAATTGCGGAAACGTAAAGATCAACATACCTTCGGCCATTGATGAAATTTGTAAAAGTAGAAGACCCAAAACCTTCAAGGATCCACGTAGCGCGATTGATCTGCAATATGGGGAACACCAGATCTGTACGTCCTGTTCTACTAGTCAATACCCCTCAAACCCGATGGTGTGGTTTTCTATAGTGATTAGGGTTTGAACTAGACGACCTGACGTTTTTATTCCGTTTATTACATTACCGATATCTTCCATCAAGACCATTATGGTAATGTATTAACGGGCAAATATCACGTAATACACGTGGGTAATAAATTGAGCAATAAATCGGAATACAATTGGGAATACAATATTGGGATCATATTCGGAATAATAAAATATATTACATATTATAACAACAAAGACCAAAGAAAGTTAAGCGTAGATTAGATCTCCACCGCTACCGGGGGTGTCTTTTTGGGTTTAGGAGCCCCATGCGCAGTATCACCATCAGGTACAGTCAGAGACTCCATCCAAAAATGATCGTGCGCCATTTGCCCGTAGCCCAAGTTTCTTTCTCCTATTTCCCTTTCGGAACTTTCCTCGTTCCCTCTCCCCCACTATTCGAAAATGATCGTGTACAGCGGTTCTGGGCAATTTCTTGAGTTCAGAAAGTGATTGGCAATATCATTTCTACTTCATTGAATTTTGCGCATGACTTCAGGCCTCCGAGACATGAAACGAAGGGTAGCTAATGAGATGGAAAGTGAGAGAGATTAAACTTTAGCTCAAGTCAATGAAGAATATGAATGCAATCCTAGTATGAACTTCAGTTTATAAAATATTCTTAGAGGAAATCACTTGGCATTTTCACTTGCCAATTGAAATGGGACTGAAAACTCTTCAAGAGGAGAAGAAGAAAAAAAAATGTATATATTAAATTAAATTAATATAAATTGCTCTCATTCGAAATTTGTTCTTGCTTAATTCTTTACAATGCGTTTACGTGTTTTTATTATTTTTATTATTCTTTTTTTTTTTGTCAGTTCTACTCTATTCCTATTCTACACTCTCTCTCAGACTTTTGCCCTGCACTCTCTCAGACTTTTGCCCTGCCTCTTGCAGGGCGGTTTATTCTTAATCAGTGTCTTTTGGATACCTCTTAATAAAATTTATTTTTATTTACACTCAAATCCGTTTTTTTATCTATTTATAAAGAAACGGAATGGAATGGGAAAAATGACGAAGAAGGAGAGATTCAAGGTGAGCGGGGGTCAAAGGGATGGGGATATGCACTATGCAGTGGGGCCCGGAGACAGAGGCGGGTCGTTGGATATGATCGACGGCGGTGATTTGTTTAGGGAGGGGCCGACCGAAGAGGCCGAATTGTATGGCACGTTCATGTTTTTTTGTTTTCTTTTATCGACCACTCATGTTTAAGTTTTACATAGACTCGATTTTGGTTCCCATAAGCTGATCTGTGCCGTAAATTGAAAAACTCTCCTCTTGTTTTTTTTTTTCCTTTTCCCGATTGGCATAAAGATGGAAATATTCATTATTTTTCAACGTATCATTCTTATTCAATAACAGACTCGTAAGTTAGAGTACTTCTATACTACTTCGAATGTAAAATATAATATTACAATATCCCGTTGTAATTAAAAGTACAATACTATTATGATACATCGATAAAATTGATTTATGGTATTACGAGTTATGGTGATATAAAGTGCAGATTCAATACGTTTACACATTCCGAATGTTTAGCGAGGTTGGACAATTCTATTGGATTTGTACTGCAGCTTCTTGTTTTTAGGTGTTCTCCTTTAACCCATTTGTTCACCGCACTTCTGTATTCCGTATACATCTAGCTAGTCCATCAGATATTGTTCTACCCCTTTTTAGCTTAAAGAATTTCCCCATAAACCAACAAATTGATAAGTATCAATTGAAATTGGCATACTTATAGAGGAATTTTTGTAATTATTAAAATTAGGTATATGGTAAAAATAAATTGTAACAGCGGATCCGAATCTTTACTTGACTGAAACCCTATGATTGTCTCAATCACATGCAATAAGACTCCATCAATGGGCTGATCGTGAGCGTGACCCCTTAGAGTTATTCTTATTGGCGAGTATACAACTAAATACAAGATCTGTCTTATGAATAAATCACTCACATACTCAATCAACTCCTTGAAGATTAAAAATTACATTTTACTTCATTTTTATTGTAAAGATCGCCATAGTTTAAAATGAAAAAAAAAAAAAATGAACCTCGTCATTCCTTGCATATTTCGACCTAGGCTTGGACTTTAGACTTACAAAAACTGAATCAACATTATGTGTTTTGATTTTATTTTTTATTTTTTTGTCTCCTCAGTACCATAGCAGGGTTAAAGTTACTTTTGTCACACATGGCATTCCGTAATCATGCACTTGTTGAAGGAGTAAATTAATTATGATTTTCTTTCATTGGCCACTATAATATCTCTTTTAAGGCACGTTTGGTAACGTTTCTGTTCCTGAGAACAATTTCTGAGTATAAGAACGCGTTTGGTAACTACAAAAATTTTCTATTTCAGGAACAGAAATGTGTTTGGTAAACTTGTACAATTTTATTATTTCTTTTAACTTTTCAATATTTTTATAATTTTTTTTCCTTCTCTCCTTTGTGGCCTATCGTTGACAGTCGGCGACTGGCTAGGCGAGGTCCGGCGAGCTCACCGAACCCTCACTAGGCCACCGCGAGGGCCGACGAACTCGCCGGAGCCTTGCCAAGCCATCGCGAGGCTCAGCCTCGCCAAATTTGGGCAAGGCTCGACCTCTCCCAAGCGGCACGAGGTCGGCCTAACCCTGGCCTGGTGAGGCCCGACCTTGCCTTGGCTAGGTGAGCTCGGCCTTGCTAGATCTGGGCAAGCTCGCCCAATCAAGGCGAGGCTGAGTCTCACCGAGGACTGGCGACGTTCCGTCAAGGTCGTCGAAGAGGATGACGGTGGAGAAGCTAAGACGCCGGAGAAATGAGGGACTTGAGATAGAGGGCACCGGCTGAAGAGAAATAAACAAAAGAAGAGTTTTGAGTTTTTATTTTTTTGTTTCTTAGAAATTGTTCATGAGAACAAAAAACAACTTTTTTCTACTTATTGTTTCTGTTCCAAATCTGTTCATGGGAACAAAGTTTTACCAAACACATTTCTGTTCTTTTTTTGTTCCTTGGAACAAAAGAACAGAAATTTTTGTTCCGGGGAACATAAACAAAAATAAACAAATAGGGCCTTAGTGTGCAAAACTTATTTTAAAACTAGGGACTATGGAGAGCTACATATATGAAAGAAACTGGGTTCAAATTAGCTCTGATATCATATCCGTATGTCCATACAAAAAAATTAATCTATTAGATGGAGAAAGACTACATATATATAGGAGACCCGTGCAAACACTATAGATAAGAAGATATTTTAGCATAATAAATAAACTTTGTTTGGTTCCGATCAAAGGAAAATTTTACTTTGTTTGGTATAAAACATTGTAAAATTACTTGAAGTAAACAGTTTGAAATGTATTTGTAAGAGAAATCAATTACTTGAAATATGTTCGATATAGTGGTTGTATTTAGTACAGTGATAGAGTAACAAACACTGATCGGATAAGAAAGGAAAAAAGAAAAGTCAAGTACACATGAAATTCGGCCATTATATACTTAGCACAAAATAAAAAAGAATATAAAAATATATTTAAGGCAAAAGAAAATGATAACATTAGGTTAATCCTAACACCACTTGATCTTTTGAGATATTACTGTTAGATAAACACGTGATTTATAATTTAAATATTCTAAGACTCTCTCTTACACATAGGTTGGTCTTTAACCTAAGCCTAGGCATGGAAATATGTAATTGGAGAAGCAAATAGGGGCCTGAAATATTTTAATTCAAGATCTCTTGCTCTAATACCATATGAGATTTTGGTGAAACAATTGCTAACTATTCGAAAAATTTAAGCTGTTAAATGAAAACTTGGTTTATAATTTAAGCATTCTAAGAGTCTTGCTCTCTTTCAAGCTCTGGCCAATTTATCCTCACATCCGCTCATTTCCAGTAGGTATCATCCATACTCCATTGTCGGATCATTATGATAATTTCTTGCACTAGTCGAAGATCGATTTCAGAACAAAATTTTGAGAATTGAGCTTGTCAAATCTAATAAAAAAATTCGATTATTACCAATGAAAAAAAAAATCAAACTAAGAGGGTTATATATTAAAAACTAAACGGTAAGCGAGTTAATGGCAAAACCCAAAGTGAAAATATGGCAATGCCTTTTTCCTTCATTGTCTAGAACAAATCCTGGTCCATCCCGACATAATCGAGAATGCTAGAAGTCATCAACGTGGCTGTCATTTATGCAAGATTCGAAACCAAGACTACTCTAACTTCGACATTTTTTCTTTTATTAAATTGACGAGTATATAGAAATTGAAGTAATAGATGGATTTTTTTTTTTTGCCACATTACCTCCTTACAATTAATTCTCGCATAGATTTTCAGCAGTCGTTGTTATTTTCTTATATGGTTTCCTCAAATAAAAGTTAAGTACTGATTTGAAAGTGATACGAAAAAGGAAATTATTTGATCTTTTTCTTTATCTATTTGCCGTTTTTCATCCGAATGTTGAAATCAATGGCTCACAATTTGTCGAGTGATCTCCTAACCTCCATTCCAATAGTAAGTAACTATTGCATCATCGAGAGAAGAGTTGGGGGTTGAGTTCCTGAAGTCTAATCTTGGTAAGGTGGATAATTCAATGGGAATTTATTTTATAAACGATGAATGAAATGACTAATTCTTCTGTAATAAATCACCACCTTAATAAGTCACACTGCAATACAAAACCATAAAAAAAAATTCACTAAAAGGAAAAGGAAAGAGGAGAAAAATATTTGGAGCTACAATTGCAAAGGGATACTAATTGGTAATTTAGGAATTTTTTTACAATTAAGAAACCTCATATAATTACAACAAACGTACCTAAATCCTTTTTTTTTTGGGTCCCTACTCCTAGGTGAACAAATCAACTAATGAAAACATATGCTATAACAAAGCCTATTGGAATTTGGATGTTAAAATCTAAACAAGTCATTGGATCTTCATACACAATAATATCCCGAGCATTTTTGGATTGTGTCATTTACATTGTATGTTTAGATTAGATTTTCACTTATTTTAAACTCTAGTTTTTTGTGCTATAATATTGGTACTATTCTATGCAATATGGCACGCTCGTGATCTTGGGAATGCGTGATTTACTCGGCCTGCTTTATTTCAATTGTTTTTTAGTGGCAAAAATAAAAAAATGGAGATTTTCATATAATTTAAGCACTAACTTTTCTTTTTTGGATAGGTTTTGTAAAAAAACAATCTTGGATAGACAGAAAGAAAGCCATGGTCAATCGTGGCTAGGAAGCTTCGCGGAGGAGGTCGAGGGACGCCAGCACAACTTCACCGAGGGTTGGCGGACGTCAGCAAACTTTGCCGAGGGTTGCTCGACACCAAATCTAACTCACCAAGGGTCACTCATTGCTAGATGAAGCTCACAGAGAGTCAGGCGTCGAGTTGCCTAGTCTTGTGGCTTCGGCATTGTGCCACCTAGAATCGTGCAGCACCAGCGCATTATGTGGGCACGTGTGTGCTGCCATATGCGGGCTCGCACGACCTTGGCAGCACGTCACTTAAGGTCACGGGACGCCGGCACCGGTGCTATTGTCGTGCCCCACGCTTGGGCTTCTATCTAAGTTTCTCCATTCTCCTTTTGGCATCTTTTTCTCTTATTTTATGAAATACTTTGCAACAAGTATTTTATAAGGCGTTCACTATGCGCTATTTGCTTATCATGAGCATTCTTTGAGTCAAATCTCCTTTGCTTAAATGCAAAGTCTCAAAGCCAAAGCTCTCCCTTTGTACTCATCCAATGTAATCTGCAGAGTAAAAAACAGAGGAATCGACTAATTTTTCCACTATAGACCTTTTGATCTTTGAGACAATTCGAACAACACTTTCCTAAAGATATAGATTATACTAGATTGAGCAAACCTTACTATCTCAAAATTTTGAAGTATGAAGTTTCGGGATCATTAATGGGATTAAGAGAGGCCACAAAGGCTTGTGTCATAAATTACACGGAGCAATTTAGAAGATCATGGCCATTTTAACCAGCATCCTCTTAATTTTTGGGTTAATGCACTCTGCATCACAAATCATAAAGAAATAGAGGCAAAAAAAAAAAATGTTCCTCAATCATGTCGATAGCATGGTGCGAAACCTCTCTTATTAAGACCGTCTAGTGGAGGCCCAGAAAAGGGAAAAGCGAAGACATTGGAACCCATAATCTCACCGTAGTTAAGACCGTCTCATCTTCTTTGTTATGAGCTTTCCTCTTCATCTGTTTCAATTGGAGTATCTTCTTCCTCGGTGTCTATTGAATTATCTTCTTCCGAGTCTTCCCAAAACACTTCACTTTGTTTATATCCACTGATGGTGCTGGGAACACCACCCTCAGATCATCCTCCTTTTGCTCACATATTAGACGGAATCCACGCTTCTTTATGCTTCCTTTCTCTGCTATGAGGCAAACTTGGAAATGGCTCCAATCCTTTGGCAGTCCATCCTTAAAACTCATTAACCAACAACTAAGCCACACATGGTCAGATTCTATCGCATGAAAATATCTCGTGCCCCTTTGCACCCATTGGCCATTAACAACTATCGTGTATTTACATGAATAACGGACCACTTTTCCTTCCTCCGGGCTGAGAACAACACAGAATGCTAGTCCTTTGACCTTGTCATACAAGTCCCAGGGAACCATGAAAGATATGGAATCCTCTTCACAGGGGAGAATCCATTTAGGCATCTCTCTTCCAATTAAGTCAATGTCGACTTTATCTTTCATCTTTGGCAGTTTCTGTCACACGGAAAGTACGCATGTCAAGCATTTGAAGTTTTATACATATACATATACATATACATATACATATATACACAAAGAGAGAGACCTCGAGTAATGACACATTAGCCACATCATCCATATTGACCCCTTTGCGGAATAATTCACAACGTGAAGCCAAGCTAACAGACGAGGTGTGGGAGAGCTGACCCCACAAATCTGGGAGTTTTTGCAGAGATTTGCAACCATCTGCTGATAGTAGCTCGATATTTGGTGGAAGCTGAGGAATCTCTTGTAGTAGCTCGCATCCGTCAACATACAAGCATTCCAAACGATAGTACTTGTTGATGCATGTTGGCAAAGCAGCAAACTTGTTATATTGAAGTTGTAGATACTTCAATTTGGAAAAACTGGAAAAACTCTCAAGGAACTCTACTTCTGATAGATTGCACTGCTCAAGTTTCAGGGACACTAGTTTTCGGAATCCCAGACGGCCATCAGGATCAGTTGAATCCTCCATGTTTTTTGGAAACGTGATTAAATTCGAGCAGCCCTCAAGATAAAAGCCCTCGAGATTTTTCAACTTATAAATTTGCGACGGAAGCCTCATGAGGTTTTCGCAAAATGATAAATTTATCCGCTTCACAGAGACAAGATTTTCAATTGATGCAGGGAGTTCTTTAATAGCCGTACCATATGGAGGAAGTACTTCCAAATGTTCTATCTTTCCGTCTATATCTGGGAACTTCTCAAGTTTAGAGCAATCACAGAGCTCAAGGGTTTGAAGAGATTCAATCTTCAGCATGTTAGGAAACTTTCTAAGATTAAAGCACCCTCTTAGCGACAAAACTTCCAGCTTGACAAGATCTCCAACGGATGGATGAACCTCCACCAAGCCCTCACACTCATTAAGAATCAATTTCTCCATATTTGGAGCTGATGATAGGTCGTGAATACTAACCAGGGACTTGCATTCACTGAAATTGATGGACTTTAGCTTTCTAAAATTCTGCAAAAACATACTAGCGCGGTCATTAAGCTCTGCGAATGTTTTTTTATACCTATAAAAAGGAAAAGGTAATCATCACAAGGGCTTACCTGAGAGTTGCCCCCCAATTGCTTGATATGACTTTTCGGGACATCGAGTCTCACGAGTTTATTTAGACCAAAGCCAAATTCTAGATTTGGGGCATTGGGCCATTCAAGCCATCTTAGCTTGTTAGGGAGACGTACTTGAGCTTGTGAAGAGATATGCACTTCGAGCAAAATGAGTATTCTCAACTTTTTCATATTCGTGAAAGCATCAGGACTGATGATTATTGCTTCTGGTGGGGGCAACTCCAATACTATGGCCTCTACTGCATCCACCCCCTATCCATAACAGAGCAAATTCAGTTGTCAGACAAAATTTCTAGTTAAGAGTTACATTATACTGTCCGAATTAGAGTAATGTAAACTGAAATGTAGCAAAACTAACATAAACAACTTTTACCGTGTTGCAACAAAAAATGTCCTCAACATCTTCCAAAAGCCATAATCTGCTACGTTTCCCAAGATCATCACGACATGCTTCATTAACAATATCCTGACCCATCAACTGAATCAAATCATGCATTTGCAAAGTCTCATGCTGGTTTTTTTATCAAGGACCTTTGGATGAGAATATCTATTCCTATGGCTGTGTGAAAACCACAGCTGTCAAGAACTTCCTTGATGTACTCTATATTTTTCCTCTTAAAGACACAAGCAATATCAAGGAAAATCTCCCTCTCGTTGTTCTCCAATCCATCGAAGCTTATCTTGAGAACTCGATTGATAGTTGGTTCAGGAATTTTGGAGAGTTTATGCAACGTACTTTCCCATGCAGATTCCTTTCTTCCACGTAAGAAGGAGCCCAACACTTCCAGGGCTAATGGAAGTCCGTCGGCATAATGCAGTGCTTTATCTATGAGATCCCTTCTTATTTCAGCACTCTTGCTATTTGGGAAAGCATACAGACTAAAAAGATATTGTGCTTCACGGCATCCTAAAGTTTGAATTTCATACACATAATTTATGCCATGAGAAGTCAGCAATTGTTTATCTCTTGATGTAACAATGATTCTACTTCCTTTTCCAAACCAATTGCCTTTTCCAGCTAATGCATTCAGTTGATTCATATGGTCAACATCATCGAGAACCAGGAGAACCTTCTTGCAACATAGTCTTTCTTGTATCAAACTAATTCCTCCAGCGACACTGTAGACCATTAAAGGATGAACCAGGATCTCAGATAGAAGATCCTTTTGTAAAGTAACAAGGCCATCGCTTCGGTTTGATTTTTCTCTAACTTGCTCCAAAAAACTACAACCCTGAAATTGTCTCTCCATAGCATTATATAAGGCCTTCGCAATTGTTGTCTTCCTTATGCCTCCGGGCCCCCATAAACCTATCATGAGAACATCATCATCATCTGACTCTTTCTTTGACAACGATATAATTTGTCGAACTTGGGAATCTATTCCGACTGGATAATTAGCGACATGTAAAGGCGTCCGGTTGAGATGAATTGATAATTCCTTTACTATGCATTGTATGAGCTCCGCTTCATTTCTGATAAGCATTCAAGAGAAAGATAAACAGGTTTTAGCATTTCAAATAAGTAAAATTCCATAATAAGATTAGCAAAATATAAGATGAAAGGTGGGTGAACCTGCGCCAACATCTACGCAAGGAAAATTACAAAGAACCTGAATCTGAAGACAATAATGACTCGGGCACTATGAATCCAGTATTTTTGTTAAATAAATTTCTCATTATCCACACACCAAGAATCAATTCAAAGAATCTACTCTAGCTTTGGTTATTTGACTTTTGTGACTACTGTATAATTTATCTCCACTTTGTATCTTCAATTCAAAGATCCAAAAAGAGCATACAATTTGATATCTAACAGACAATCACAAGCTAACAATCACGAAACACCACGTCACATTTATGCGTACATGTCATTCAACTCCCACCCAGACAAGCTACCGGCTTCAAAGAGAGCCTTCTTCCATCTCTTCACTTTCTTTGAATCCTTCCCGAACTTGTACTCATGGTTATCCATATCTCTCTTATAACTCTCTCTCCCCTCTCTCACTTCTCTGGGTTCCACTTTGTAAAACACTGGGAACACCTTCAGGCCGATTTGTTCCTTGCACTCCATGATTTTCAAGAGCTCTTCCAAACACCACCTTGAGGAAGCGTAGTGTTTAGAGAAAACGATGATCGCGACGTGCGATTCCTCAATCGCCCTCATGAGCGCCGACGATATTTCCTCTCCTTTTCTAAGCTCCTCGCTATCCACAAAAGTGTATATTCCATTCGCCGCGTAGAGATGACTGAGGAAGCCGTGGTGGACATCTGCCCCTCTGAAACTGAGGAACACATGGTAATTCCTTTCCATATTCGAAGAAGCAGCCATTAGAATAGCTGATGGTATATGTGCTTCTCTAGAATGCCAAGCTTCGGAACAGAGAGAGAGAGAGAAAGAGTGTTGCTAAGAAAATCAAGGGCTTAAAGCTGAAGCAGAGTGGGCTTTGCTCTCGGAGATGCTGGGCGGCCTTTGACCCGGGGTTGCCCTTCCCCGATCGGCAGTGAAGTTGACGATCTCTTCCCTATGCCCTGGCTCTGGCTCTCGCTCGCTTCAAAGAAACAAGCGCTCTCAGGGCCATTTGGTTGGTGAACACGTTTTCAGCTTTCGATTTCAAATAAATATGCTGCTAGACGAGGAAGGAACGCGCGGCGGCGAGGGTTTGGCGGGCGAGATCGACGTGATCGACCGACGAATCTGGAACGATGCAGAATCGGCCAAGGACTCGTAAGACGAAAGCTGCCGCTGGGGTTTATCGAGTGAGAAGCTCTGAGCGAGAGAGAGAGAGAGAGAGAGAGAGAGGGGATGATGATGATGATGTTGCCTTTTGTTGACAAAAGTGGCTCCCTTTGCGCTGTTGATATTTTTTCCCTTTGGAGCTTTGAGACTTTAAGAGAGGGGGGGATAGAGATAATGTGGGGCGGACTTTCGGGTTATTAATAGTGCTTTGATGATATTAAAAAAATTTGCTAACTTAAAAGCAAATTGCTCTTTTAAAATTTTTAAATGGATATTAATATCAATTTTGGATAATGACATAAATAGTCTTTGAATTTTGACTCAATTTATAATGCGATCCTTGAACTTTTAATTTATTTAATATGATCCTTAAAATTTTAGTACATATTCAAGTTAGTTCCTACACTATACGAAGATGCTTAATGTTGTTATTAGGGGTGTGCAACTAAATTGATTCTACTTAAAAATTAGATCGAATTTTCGGAAAAATAGGTATGAGAATTGATTCTCCTTGAAATAGTTCTAGGAATAGGTTCCAAGTAAAGACCCATCAATTCCACTCTACTTTGGAATCTATTTTATAAGTTAAAAAGCTTAAATTCTAATTGTTTTTTTCCCTAAATTTTAACCTAAGCGCTCTTTCGTATTTTGTCCTTTTTTGAAGCTTCTTGCTAGTCTTTCATTTTCCTTTAACTTTTATGGATGAATGGGGAATTTATGTTTATATTACGCGTTTGAACTTTTTTATCATTTATAATTATACTTGAATAAGTATTCAGATTGTTGTTTTTGGTAGATTAGGATTCCTATTATTCATCTTTTACTTTGAATTATTTCGTTACTCATAATCTCATATGATTTTGCAATAAAAATAAAAAAAATGGAAAAAAAAGATAAAATAGATTCTCGAGTGAACCCTTGAACCAAATCGGAAAAATAAAGGACATGATAGGTTCCAGGGTCCAAAAAATAGAAACCGATTATAATAAGGTAGAATTCAGGTTCTAGCTTTAGAATTTACCTACCCTAAAATCAATCACCCTTAATTATCATCTTAATAATTCAAGTTTAAGGATAATACTGAATATTTTTGTATAGTCTAGGAACTAGATTGAATATGAATTTTAGGGATCATATTGCACAAATTGAAAGCTCAGGAACGACATTACTTGTTGGGCTAAATTTCATAGATCGTAGTGTCATTTTCCCTTTTCATTTTTATTTATGCTCAATTTATTTTTAAGAAAAAATTGGAAATGGGCGGAGATTAGATTCGAGATAAGCGTACGGTGGGGACCATGGCCCAGGGATGGGGATATGCAGTGGGGTCCACAGAGACAGGGAGGGGTCGTTGGCTGGTGGGAGGGAAAGCACGTAAATGAGACTCCGCACGTGTGTCGGGTCACTGTGTGCCGACACACGGGCCGGGTATGATCGACGGCCGTGATTCGTCTGGGGGGGAGGGGCCCGCTAGGCACTCGTGCAATGACACTTGTGCCCTCGGTGAGCCAAGACGCTCGCACCATTAGGGAGAGCAGCGAGTTCGTTTTTTATTTTCCTTCTTCGTACGGGAACCGGGGAAAGGTACTATCAAAGCCACTAACCGAAAATCATCGTGCGTATTTTCGCATAACCTAATGAATTTTTTTCCGATCGATAATTTATGGGAAGAGATCAAGTAATCGGACGTGTCGTTTTTGACGTCATGGGTTGTGACCAAACTAGAGTACGAGTTTGACTTGGCTTGAAGCTTGGAGTGAAGATCGATCTGAAAACAGAGTTCACGTTCGCTTGGTTTTATCTTGAGAGCGTTTTAGAGTATCTTTTGGTAAGTTTTGTGAGTAAATATGCTGTGAGAGATTGTTTCTATACTTATTGCTTGGTACTCTATTAATATCTTGCGTTGTGGTGGATTCAATGATCTTTTTTGTACAACATCGTCAAGTATTTCGTAATATGGAGTTGTTATGCGATTTATAAATACAAATTGATGATAGCACGTTATAGTTCCATAATTCACAACTCAAGTCCAAGGCCAAGGTCCCGAGTCTATGGTAGGGTCTTAGGCGACCCATGCTATAACTTGCTTCGCTGGTGTCTCTAACCCAAGTGTTAGGGTCCTAGGTCTAGCCCTTGATGTGGAGATATAATCCAAATTGAGTTGAGCTAATACAACATACTTGATGCTTGAACCTTCACTTGAACTCAATCAAGTATTAAAGTTCTTGTTCAAACTCAACTTAAAAAAGAAAATCGGACTATTCAAATTTGACTTCACTCGACTATATTAAATAATGGACAAAAAGAAAGTTAAGCTTGTTTAGGCTCTTAAGGCTATCAAATTGCGTATTAACGAGTTTAAGCTTGATATTGTGTGCTACATTCATGTTTCAATTTCCCCCGAACTCGTTTGTGTATTGTCTAATTGATCCTTATTATAAATTGAAAAACCTTCTTTCCAATCGGCATGTTGCCATATACGAAAAGTGTGAATGTCACTTTTTTTTATTTCCTTCCATGATACACTTTTATGTTAGGAGCACTTCTACGATACTTCAAATGTATCGTATAAGATTATTATGTGTCATTGCAATTAAATATATATATATATATATATATATATATACCGTTATTAAAAAAGTGGGATTCGGTACATTTTTCACATTCGTAGAATTTCGTTCACAACGTGTAGGATTTGCACTACAACTTTCGTTTGCAGGCTTTTTTTTTTTTTTTCCGACCCATTTGTCCACATGTGTAGGCCACTTGCCTTTGAAGGTTGGGACGACAGAACCCTCTCTCCCATCCATGATTTTTTTTTTTTTAACAATAAATAAGATTATTTCTATGGTATAATTTTTTTTCAACAGTGAATACAAATCTTCACTCGACTAAATCTTACTAATGCATACAAATCATCTTATCCATGAGCAACAAGATCTCATCAATAAGCCAATAATGGGCGTAACCGCTTAAAGTTTTAGTAAACGGTGACTTCATAACTAAATACTAAATCGGTTGCATGAATTAACCATTTAACTTCTCAAATTACCTCTTGGACTGTAAGTTTAAAAGAATGAAACCCTGTCAATCTTTGCATACTTGCCACCTAGACTTAGACTTTAAACTAAAAAAAAAAAAAAAGCTTGATAAACATTTTATTTTGATTTTCTTTTTCATCTCACTTTTGTAGCTAGGTTAAACTTTTTCTTTTTTTACATGTAAAGATGCTTCACGTTCATTTTGTAAAGTGTAAGCAAATCACTTGTTAATTAAAAAATTAAGACACATACAGTGAACTTCGACATTTTAATTTTAGCAATTGTATTCTGTAATCATTCACTTAAAGGAGTAAATTATATTTTTTTTTTGATTGTTTACAATCCATAGAGAGATGATAAGGCTCGTATAAATTTCGTAGACAAGTGATATGTAATTCTTTAATAAGCTTCTCAGCGTGTAAAACTAATGTGAGAATGACATTGCCGAATTAACAAATGAGGAGTGCTAAAAAAAAAAAAATCTAGTTTAGAACTTGCCTTTGTGATATGTTAAAATGATTAACCCCAAAAACAAAAAGCGTTATACTGATAGAGAATACATGTACATGAAACACATGTAAACCCCGTAAGTAAAGAGAAATTTTAGCATACTAAAGTTACTTCATTGGTATAAAACATTGTAAAATTACTTGAAGTGAGCAGACATTAATAACTTAAAATAAATTTTATTTTGTGGCTGGATTTAGTGTAGTGATAGAATAACAAACCCATGAATTACAAGCGTGCATTAATAAACTCTATTTTGCATAAGATTTTTTTAACCTCACCAAATAGGAAGAAAGAATGCCACGTGTTAACTTTTTTGTACATGAAGTAATATTAGAAAACTAAAATTTAAAACTTGAATGGCATTTCAACAGGTTAAGAAGCTCGGAAAGTTGAGAGACGACGGAAACCAAAAATCAAGGAAATTCCGACAATCCCCTCTTTTCCAGGAGAGCCAAGGTTACACTTGTAGATATACACAATCGGACGGCTCGTGTAGTCGGACGATTTTATCATTTTCCTTTCTTCTTTTTTTCCGGAGACAACTCAACGGTTGAAATCGAATGCCGCTTTTTTTTACAATAAACCGAATTCAACGGCCACGGAGAGAACACTGATTGGAAAAAAAAGGAGAAAAGAAAAGTCAATTACACGTGAAATTTGACCATTAAATTACTTAGCACAAAATCAAAGAAGAAAATAAAAATATCTTTTAGGTAAAAAAGAATCTATAACATTAGGATAATTCTATTCCCACTTGATCTTGCTCTCTTTCTAGTTTTATTTATCCCTGCATCCACTCATTTTCTGTAGGAATTGTCGTTATTGCTTTGTTGGATAGTCACGAAAATTTGTCTATGCTCGTCAAAGATTGGTTTTAGAACAAAATTTTGGAGAATTAAGCTTGTTAAATCTAATAAAAAGATTTACCATTGAAAAAAGAACAAACTTAGAGGATTCTATACTAAAATACTAAAAATATAGGAGCTAATTGCACATATCAAAAGTGAAAATATAGGCAATTCCCTTCTTTTTCTTCATTTCCCCCCACCTTTTTGATCTTTTGGACCCCTTGACGATGTTTATAGAATGACAAACATTGTCATGAAGTCATTGTCTAGAACAAGGCTTGGTCCATCCTAACATAATTGAGGATGCTTGAAGTCATCCGTGTGGCTATCGCTAATGCAAGCTTCGAGATCAAGATCACTCTACTTTTGACATTTTTCTTCAATAAAAATTTACAAGTAAATGGAGGTTAATTAATATTAGAAGGATTTTTTGGGCCAAGATATTTCCCAAAAATTAATTTTAAATAGGTTTTCAGTAGTAGTCGGGTGTCATTTTCTCATAGTTTCCTCAAATAAAGTTTAGAATTGATTTGAAAGTGTTGTGAAGGAATTTTTTTTTTTTTTTTTTTTTGCTGTTTGTGGTTTTTAATTCAAATGTTGAATTGGATGGCTCTCAATTGGTCAAGTAATCTCTTAACATCGATTCCACTAGTAAGTAACTATCGCATTATTTTTAATTGAGAGGAGTTGGGGGATGAATATTATGATTGATGAGATGTTATGATCTCTAATCTTGTCAAGGTCCACAACCCAATGTCGATTTATTTTAGATATGAGGTATGAAGATGGCCCATTCTTCAGTCTTGCTAGAGGATCAGCACGAGAAGTGGCCCATCATTTCAGTCTTGGTTGCCCATTTGGTGGAGTTCACCCGGGACTATTTCAATTCTAGTCGGCCCAAGATTTTGCTCGAGTAGTTGCCCAACATCGCTTCGTGCTTGTTGACATTTTGGGTTGCATACTTTGCAAAGGTTGGAGACATCCGTTTGATTTTGCTTTTGAATGTTGTCAATACATTATAAATCACAAGAATTAGGAAAGGTTCACCATGCGGGATGACTTGATGTCTAAATAGAATCCGCATATCGCTTCTGGGAGTATTAATCATTTCCCATAGGCAGTGTTTCTCCAATTATAATAAGATGTGAAATGAAGTATATACTCTTAATGGGTTGGCACATTTCAAAAAGGGTCGCTGGTGTTGATAGCTCTTCTCCATCTTTTTATCTAGAGAGAGAGGAAAAGGAGGACAAGGAGGAGGGGGTGATGCTATAATTTTGGAATCTGATCGTGGGTGGTAGATTTAATTTGAGGTGAATATGTGTTACGATTTGAATGAGATATTGAAAAAATATATTATCAGTGTACATGATTCCGAACCTTAATGATTGTAATTAATAGTTTAGTAATGAGCATTTGATATATCGTATTCTCTAATAATGTGATTGGGTCACCTTTTTGGAGGTTATAATAATCTTACATTTGGCTTAAGAAAGTGATGGGCAACAACTTTTCTACTTTATTGAATTTTGCATTTCAAATAGACGATATCGAGCCAACTAGGCTTAAATGAAGGGTGACTAATAGTAGAAAGTGAGAAAGAGAATGAAATTTGGCGGAAGTCAATGAAGAATATAAAGACAATCCTAGTATGAACTTAACTTATTAATATACCCAGTGGAAATTATTAAAGTGTTACTTGGCATTTCACTTGTCAAATGAATCAAACTCAACTCTTCAAAATGTAAAAAAGAAAAACAAAATAATACATAGATATTATTTGGATTAAGTTCACGGAAAATCTTAAATTGGCACCCTTAAATAATTTACTCAAAATTATTTTTTGACTCACAAGGACCCCCAAAGTTATACACTATTCCAATTTTGCCCTCCTTTCAATACCAACCAATTTGGCCTTCAAAAATTGGGGTGCTCCGTCATCTTGAATTAAGTTGTTTTGGCATTTGAAAAGTTCTTAAAATAAGTTTTGATATTTGGTAACACAATGTCAAAGACTTTAGGGAAAAGTTCTACTTTGAAATGCTTGAAGCTCGAGGCAAGTCTCACCTTTGGGCTTTAGTATTTTCTAAATGCAAGTTCGGAAGTTTAATGAATTTTTTTTTCCTTACAATCTTACCATCATTAATATATTTGTAATAATGTTTTGTCCCTCAACCTCGGTTAGGACAGAGAAAGCCACGGTTGGTCATGGCTAGGAAGCTTCATGAAGGAGGCCGGGTTAACGGACATTGGCAAAGCTTCGTCGAGGGCTGCATGATTCCGAGAAGCTTTGCAAGGATTGCTTGATGCTAAATTTAGCTCGCAGAGGTTGAGCTTCGCATTGCCTAGTCCTGTGGCTCCGACATTCCGCCACTTGAGGTCATGGGACATTGGCGTTCAGTGTTGTGTCGCCTAGGGTCAAGCAACACCGGTGTCGCGTTCCCTAGGTTTGGTTGACCTCAGCAGCATATTGCCTAGGGTCGCTCGATGTCGGCATTGGTCCTACTGTTGTGCCACTTGCTTGTGCTTTCACATCTACCTGCAAGTACCTTCATTCTCCCTTTTTAATCTTTTTTCTCATTCTAAAAATTGCTTTGCAATACTTATTTTAGAGGGTGTTTGCCACATACTATTTGCTTTTCATGGAAATCCTTGAAGTCAACCTCCTTTGCCAAAATGCAAAGTTTCTTAGAAGCCAGCGCTATCCCTTTATACATATCCAATGCAATCTGCCGACCAACAACAGAGGAATCAACTAATTTTCCCTCTGTAGACCTCTTGATCTTTGAGACAATTCAAACAACACTTTCCTAAAGATACAAATTATACTAGATTGAGCAAAACTTACTATCTTAGAATTTTAAAGTACAAAATATTTAATTGGATAAAGAGAGGCGACAGATGCCTGTGTGATAAATTACACAGAGCAACTTGTAAGACTATGGCCATTTTAACAAGCATCCTCTTAATTTTTGGTTTCATGCACTCTGCATCACAAATGATACAGAAGCAACGCAAAAAAAAAAAAAAAACAAAACAAAACAAACAAACAAAACAAAAAAACAAAAAAGTTCCTCAATCATGTCTGTTAGGGGTGATCGGGCCCAGGGTGGGTAGGGTCTAGACCTGGACCCTGTACCCGACCCTGTTATAACCGGTTCTCTTTTTTTGGACCCTGTTCCCGACCCTGTTTGCATTGGACCCTGTTCCCGACCCACCCTGTTTTTCCGGTCCGGGAACAGGGTTGACCCTGTTTATATTGTAACATGTTTTGCATAAAAATTGCCGTATCTTTATATTAACCGGACGAGAACAAATAATTCACCAAAATGACCATGTGGTTGAATGAACTGGCTGATATTTGGCCAAGCCAAAGCAAAACTCGGCAGCGTTCGTCAAGAAACACAATTCAGACAAAAACACCATAACTACATATAATCCACATTTTGACGCGGGGAGGGAGGAAATTTACCAGCTCTGTCGTATATTCATTCTAGCCAAACAACCCATCCTGACATTTGCCCATTACCAAGCTAAGAAAAGAAACACGCCCCAATCAAACGCCAAAAACAATTTTAGAAACACCTTACCCTATTTGTAAAAGTTTGAGAATTGCCCCAAGATCCGCAAATCCCAACTCAAAACCATCAACCCACAACCTTAGAGCACCAACCCAAAACAAACAATCGCTGAAGAGCATCGGAAGCAAGTCATGACGAAAGCAATGCAATCATAACAATCCCACTTACACCATACAATGCCACCCCAAAGAGATTCTCTCGAACCCAAAAAACATGAAAACATTGCCCTCAATCGATGGAATGTAAGGATCAACTGATCAACCCAAAACGCCGAATAGATCTCACGCAGTGCAATTCAAAAGCTTTTTCCAGAGACGCTGAAAACCCAGAAACCAAGAAAATAAAAAAAGGACCTTTACCAAACAAAACCCGCGTTTCTTCTCGCTTCTCACTCTCGCTCGAGCGCACGTGCTACCGATGGATCTGCCGGGCAACTTTTTCCCAGAGTGGACTCATTTCATTATGTCCCTCTACTTCCATTGATATGTCTTTGTCTTAATCCATTGACTGAAAACTGAAAAAAAAAAAATTATATAACATTTGGATTCTACAAAAACAGAAATCACTCCATTATTTACTCAACTTCAGTGTTGTGAAAATACAAGTTTCCTATAAACATGCAAAAGCGCATAAACATGCAAAAGCTGCTACCTGAGAGCAACTCAACAACACATCGAAAAAAAGCGAACTCGATTAGGCGTCCACCTAATTAATTCCAGAATACAAAAGCGGCAGGAAACCAAAACCAAGTATCGCTGGCCTAAACTCATTATTAACCCCAGACAGCTCATCTCGTCAGTCTAGACATTTGAAATCCTCATTTGGCGGTGCTGTAGCTTTCCGATGTGCTTACAAATGCATGCTTTAGCGATGCTTACGCAGTTCATCCATTCCTATATCTACCCAGACTAATGCCGCAAACGTGACCGTTTTTTTACTTTAAAACCTTCAGAACATGTACTCATCTCTCAATCAAATCCTTCACATAGCCAATAATTAGCTCCGTTCTATCAATCATCATGCATATTTTCCTACACAAACATTCCGAACCAGCATCTCCAGTCCCATCCGGCAGAATTCATAAATCCAGGCACTAAACAAATTGAAAGTAGACCAATTTCTTCCCTTTTTTTTTTCCCTATCAAGAAGAATGAAACGCCACTCCTCGATCAATCCACGGAAAAAAACTGAACATTTACCACAACCCAATGGACAGAAAAACACCTCCAGCACCAAAACATGAGCACGTTCGTCCCAGTCTGGGAAAAAACTAACGTCAAGCTGACAATATGCCTCAAAAATACCGCCAGCGATCAAGCGCCAATCAAACAAAACCAAATCATTCAGTTTAAACAGTTGAAGCGCGACTTCAATACGAATTCTCTGCTAGGTTTCAGAGGGATTTCTCATCTTAGCAACCATATATTTTACTCCAAGTCATCATTACACGCTAGAACTCGACTTCAGTATTGCACGATTCGTCCGAAATCTCATCGGTTGAGTTTAGTGTTCTCAAACTCAGTAGAACAGGGAAGAACAATGCATACGAATGAGAGATTTACCTGGTTCGGAGCTACGAAGTCTCGAGAGTTGCAACCACAACGATGAGGCTCGAGAAGACCGCCGGTAGTCCTTCTTTCCAGCAATGAATGGTCCCGATCGACAGGCTTCTCTGTTCGGCCTCGAGCGGATGTGATGGCGGGTGCTCGGAAAAAAATCAATTTATGGCCGTCTAGGAGCGACCAAATCGGAAAAGGGATCTTCAGACCTTGAGAGAATCAAATCCCTTTTTGCTCCTCTAGCCAACCGCTCTCTGGTTTCAGATGAAGAAAACCAGAGCAAAGGGAGCCCCAGGAAGGCTCTTTTCAACCTCTCCGGAAACCTGCTCTCTCTCTGACGGCACCGAGGCGGCGAGGATGGCCGGGACCAGGATGGGGGCGCTGATCTGGAGGACGGTGGGTGAGCGGAAGCAGCGTCAGCGGCGCAACACTCGGATGGATCGGCGGAGGTGACTGTGAGAGCTTGAGAGTAAAGATAGAAAGTTAGAAACGAATTAGGGTTTTGCCTTAAAAACCGGTTCTCAAACCGGTTCCTGAACCGGTCCGGTCGATCTGGTTCCCGGGTGGGTATTCCCTCGGAACCGGTTCCCGGACCGGTTCAAACAGGGTCTGAACTTTGGGAACTGGTTCCCGGACCGGTTTCAACTGGAACCGGTTCCCGACCCTGTTTTCCGAGTGGGCCAATCCGAGAACCGAGTTGACCCGGTCCGGTAGCACACCCCTAATGTCTGTAGCATGGTTCGAAACCCCTGTTTTATAATGATCTTGAATTCTAATTGAAGGAGCAGGCACTTGCAAATCTCTAGTGGAGGCCCGGAAAGGGAAAAGCAAAGACATTGGGACTCATAGTCTCACCGTAGTTAAGACCTTCTTTTCTTCTTTGTTAGACGTGATGACTGCAAAATCTTCAAATAGATCATCTGTTTCCATGGTGTCTATTGAACTATCTTCTTCTGTGTCACTCCTTGAAAACTTCAATTTGTTTCCATCATCTGATGGTGCTGGGATCACCATCCTCAGAACATCCTCCTTTTGCTCCAATATTGGATGGAATCCACACTTCTTTATGCTTGCGTTTTTTGCTCTGAGGCAAACTTGGTAATGGGTCCAATCATTTCGCAGAATTACAAAAAGGTGTGGACAATAATCAAACCACACATGGTCAGATTCTATTGAATAAAAAATTTCCCTGAATTGACCCGCTAAATGGCCATTAACAAATGTTTCGACTAAACATGAAGCATTGACCACTTTTCCTTCCTCCGGGCCAAGAACAACACAGAGTGCTACTCCTTTGAACTTGTCGTACAACTCCTGGGGAATCATGAAAGACATGGAATCCCCTTCACAGGGGAGAATCCATTTAGGCATCTCTCTCCCAGGTAGGCTAATGTTGAGATGATCCACCTTTGGCAGATCCTGTCACACAGATAGTAGGCATATCAAGCATTTGCAGTTGACATATATATACACATATAGAGAGACGGACAGACCGACCTCAAGTAACGACAAATCAGCCACATCAGCCATAGTGACCCCTCTGCGGGATAATTCACAACATGAAGTCAAGTCAACCTGAAGAGCGAGGTCGAGGCGACCCCCCAGATTTGGGAATTTTTGCAAAGATTTGCAACATCGGGCTGATAGCACGATTCTTGGTGGAAGCTGAGGAATCTCTTGTAGCAGCTCGCATCTATTAACAGACAATTCGTACAAACTATGGTACTTGTCGATGCATGCTGGTAGATGAGTAAACTTGTTATCTAAAAGGCATAGTCTCTCCAATATGGGAAAACTGGAAAAACTCTCGAGGAAGTCTACTTCCGATAGATTGCAGCGGCTAAGTCTTAGGAACCTTAGTTTTTGGAATCCGACATTGGGATAAGTTGAATCCTCCATATTTTTTGGAAACGTGATTAAATTCAAGCAGTCAGAAAGATCCAAAAACTCGAGATTTTTCAACTTATAAATGTGCCATGGAAGCCTTACAAGGTTTTTGCAAAATGCTAATTTTATCTGCTCCGTAGAGACAAGATTTTCAATCGATGCAGGGAGTTCTTTAATAGCCGTCCTATCAAGATAAAGTCTTTCCAAATGTTTCATCTTTCCATCAATATCAGGGAACTTCTTAAATTTAGAACAACCAGAGAGATTAAGGATTTGAAGAGATTTAGTCCTCAGTGTGTTGGGAAAATTACTGAGATTAGAGCATAATTCTAGCGACAGAACTTCTAGCTTGACAAGATTTCCGACGGATGCGTGAACCTCCACCAAGCTCTCACACCCATCAAGAATCAATTTCTTCATATTTGGAGCCGATGATAGGTTGCAAATACTAACCAGGGACTTGCATTCACTGAAATTGACGAACTTCAGCTTTCTGAACTTCTGCAAAAACATACTAGTGCAATCATTAAGCTCTGCAAATATTTTTTATAGCTATAAAAAGGAAAAACTAATCATCACAAGGGCTTTACCTGAAAGTTGCCCCCTAATTGTCTGATATGACTTTTCGGGACATCGAATCTCACGAGTTTATTCAAACCAGAGCCAAATTCTAGATTCGGGGCATTGGGCCATACAAGCCATCTTAGCTCGTTAGGGAGACGTACTTGAGCTTGTGAATAGGTATGCACTCCAAGCAAAATGAGCATTCTCAACTTTTTCATATTTGTGAAAGCATCAAGACTGATGATTATCTCTTCTGGTGGGCGCAAGTCCAATACTATGGCCTTTACTGCATCCGTCCCCTATCCATAACAGAGCAAATTCATTTGTCAGACAAAATTTCTAGTTAAGATTTACATTATACTGTCCAAATTAGAGTAATATAAACTGAAATGTAGCAAAACTGACATAAACAACTTTTACCGTATTATGATAAAAAATGTCCTCAACATCTTCCAAAAGCCATAATCTGCTGCGTTTCCCAGGATCATCACGACATGCTTGATTAACAATATTCATACCCATCGACTGTATCAAATCATGCATTTGCCAATAACCCCCCTCATTTTTTATCAAGGACCTCTCGATGAGAATTTCTATTCCTATGGTTGTGTTGAAATCACAGCTGTCAAGAACTTCCTTGATGTCCTTTATACTTTTCCCCTTAAAGAAACAAGCAATATCAAGGAAAATGCCCCTCTCGTTCTCCTCCAATCCATCGAAGCTTATCTTGAGAACTCGATTGATTTTTGATTCAGGAATTTTAGAGAGTTTATGCAACGTACTTTCCCATTCAGGTTCCTTTCTTCCACGTAGGAATGAGCCCAACACTTCCAAGGCTAATGGAAGGCCGCTGGCATAATGCAGTGCTCCATCAATGAGATCCCTTCTTATTTCTACTTTATTGCTGTTTGTAAAGGCATGCTGACCAAAAAGGTCTCGTGCTTCATTGTCTTCCAAAGTTTTAACTTCATACAAATAATTTTTGTCATGAGAAGTTAATAAATGTCTATCTCTTGATGTAACAATGATTCTACTCCCTTTGCCAAACCAATCGCCTTTTCCAGCTAAGGCATTTAGTTGACCCATATCATCAACATCATCGAGAACTAGGAGAACCTTCTTGCGACATAGTCTTTCCTGTATCAAACTAATTCCTCCGTCAACAGTGTAGACCGTAAATTCTGTATGAGAAAAGATCTGGGATAGAAGTTGTTCTTGCAAAGCAACAAGACCACCGCTTTGGTTCGATTTTTCTCTAACTCGCTCCAAAAAACTACAACCCTGAAATTGGTTCTCAATAGCATTATATAGTGCCTTAGCAAGCGTCGTCTTTCCGATGCCGCCAGGTCCCCATAGACCTATCATCAAAACATCACTGCCAGCTGGCTCTGACAAACTCATCAGATTTTGAACTTGGGATTCTATACCGACTGGATACTTAGCGACATATAAGGATCTTGGTCTGAGACAAATTGATAATTCATTGACGATGGATTTTATGAGCTCCGCTTCGTCATCTCTGATGAGCACTCAAAAGAAATAGAAACATGTTTTACCATTTCAAGCCATGGCAGGAATTCAACGTCTAATGTCATAAGGAAAATTTCATAAGAAGATTAACAAATAATAAAATGAAAAGAAATAACACACACCAGCGCCAACGTCTGCGGAAGGAAGATTACAAAGAATGTGCGCCCGAAGACACTAATTACTCGGGTCCTTGGAACCACACTACTTATCTAAGATAGAAATTTCTGCTAGCTTCAAATTTTGGTCTTTCGACTTTTGTGTCTACTGGGAATTCAAAGAACTTGATGCATCGTTTGGGCAACTCGAAGCTATACATATGATTTGATATCTAACAGACAATCACAAGCTAACAATCACATAACACCACGTCACATTTGTGCGTACCTGTCATTCAACTCCCACCCAGACAATCTACCGGCTTCAGAGAGAGCCTTCTTCCATCTCTTCACTTTCTCTGAATCCTTCCCGAACTTGGACTCATGGTTATCCATAGCTCTCTTATAACTCTCTCTCCCCCCTCTCACTTCTCTGGGTTCCACTTTGTAAAACACTGGGATCACCACCATCAGGTCGTTTTGCTCCTTGCACTCCATGATTTTCAAGAGCTCTTCCAAACACCACGGCGAGGAGGCGTAGTCCTCGGAGAAAATGATGATCGCGATGCGCGATTCCTCGATCGCCCTCACGAGCGTCGGCGATATTTCCTCTCCTTTCCTAAGCTCCTCGCTATCCACAAAAGTGTATATTCCATTCTGGTCCAGAGCCGCGTAGAGATGACTGAGGAAGCCGTGGCGGACATCTGTTCCTCTGAAACTGAGGAACACATGGTAATAATTCCTTTTCATATTCGAAGAAGCAGCCATTAGATGAGCTGATGGTTCATGTGCTTCCCTACAGTGCGAAGCATCGGAACAGAGAGTCTTGCTACGAAAATCAAGAGCTGAAGGCTGAAGCAGAGTGGGCTTTGCTCTCGGAGAGGCTGGGCGGCCTCTGACCGGGGGTTGCCCTTCCGCGATCGGCAGCGAAGTCGACGATCTCTTCCCTTTGCTCTGGCTCTCTCTCTTTCTCGCTCTAAAGAAACAAGCGCTCTCAGCCTGTCCCATTCTCAGGAAAATATTGGACCGGACTCAGGGTAATTTGGCTCGTGAAGACGTTTTCAGCTTTCGATTTCAGATAAATATGCTGCTTATGCGCGGCGGTGAGGGTGTGGAGGGAGAGATCGACGTGATCGACGTGATCGACAAACGAATCTGGAACGACGAAGAATCGGCCGAGGACTCAGAAGACGAAAACTTCCACTAGGGTTTATAAATCTGGCTGTGAGGTCTCGGGTCCGGCCCACGCCCAAGGACGCGCAAAAAGAACGCGTCAAAGGACGCGCAAAAAGAACGCGTCAAAGAACGCGCAAAAAGGATGCGCAAGGACGCGCAAATCCACCTTGGAGGTATCAAGTCTAAGCGCTAGCGTCCGAGGCTTAGTCCTCGAGATAGAAGGATAATCACATTGAGACGAGCTGATCGCGCAAGGTCGCGCAAGGTCGCGCAAATCCACCTTTGCTCGACTCACATGTTTGATCGCGCGAAACTTCACTCGAGCTTCGCTTGATCGAGAATTGAATTTCTTGCTTGAACTCAATTGGAAAAGAAAATTGAAGTATTCAAAAGCTGCACCTGGATTCAATTTTATTATGCTGAAATATAAATAGACTGGGCTTGAAATTTCACATAAATAATTTACAAAAAGAAAAACTCAATTAGACTTGTAAAACTATTGAGTCAAGTACTAACAAATTGAAGTTCAATATGGCACATTCATGTTCAAGTTTGACATAATCTCGATTTTGGTATATTGTAAACATTATTTTTGGGAAATAACGAACCCTCCCCCATGCCTAGCGAGGGGAGTCAACAGTCTTGTTGGCCCTGTGAAGAAAATAAAAATAAAATTTAAAATTTAAAATTGTCTACATTAGTATTGACATATGAGTTTTAGTTGACACCTAAAAAAATGTTCTAGTCTTAGGCTTCTGGAAAGGAAATTAACATATAGGCTAGGGGTGAGCATGGTTCCCAGGTAGAACCGGGAACCGGGGAACCGAACCGGAGGTTCCGGTTCGGTTCCCGGTTCCAAAGAGAAAGGTTCTGGTTCCCGGTTCCTTTTTTTTTGGAACCGGCGGTTCCCGGTTCGATACCGGGAACCGGACCAGAACCGAAACTTCCTATAAAAGTTAAAACCCTAATTTTATTTGGCCATTCCTTTCTCCTCTCTCTCTGACTCTAACCCTAGCATCCAACTCCCACCTCTCTCCTTGGCTTTCTCTGCTCACCCCCGGACGCCGCTTGCTCCCCTCCACTCAACGACACTGCTGCCACCAACTCGTCGCCGCTCACCCCCCTTTCGCTTGGCGATGCCCTCAAAGTCCACGAAGACCCGTTGCCGCCGCCCCCTCCGCTCAGCAATGCCTCGACGACGACTCAACACCGCTCGCCCCCCTCCTTTCGGCGACGCCCTCGATGACTCATCGCAGCTTGCCCCCACAACGACAGAACCCTCCCGGCGACAACCACTGCGCCGCTGCCCTAATTTGCTCTTGGCGCCCTCAACGACTTTGTCGCCACCCCTTATGTCATTTTCTTCACGGCATAAGCTGTGTGAAATCATGCTGATTAAGACACTCGGTGCACCAAGATGATGCTCAGGTTTAGGGAAGTCAAAAATCCAAAGGATGGAATCTCTCCGTATTGGTTCAATTAGCTGCCTCGACGCCGCTCGCCCAGTCGCCCCGACGCCGCATCTTGAAAGATTGCTACCTCCAAACCAAGAACAGCCTTGATCTAATAGAACATTGAAGTATGCACTCTCATGGTTAATTTGCATAGACATTTGTCTGAAGTGTAATTAGATGGTGCTTTTTGAAACGTTCTAAACTCAACCCTGACTACTGGAAACAGAGTTTAGCAATCTTGTGATGAATGGTGCGCTCAATTTCTACTTGAGTGAGATCTTCCGGCCTTAATATCACTTCAGGGTAGTAAGGGTATCTCTTGTTCCGAATGGACATGATTTTGGACTTGTTGTTAAGGAGGCCAATGACTCTGAGGTTTTTATTTGGTTGAGAGCCAAATACTTGTTTAACATTCCTTTTGCTAGTTGAAAGTGAACTTGGACTCTTTATTTGCAGGGGAAGGCATGTTGTCACATCATTTCTGCATTTAGTAATGCTCATGTACTTGTATTGCACCCTTGTTTTCCTTTCATAATTTGGTTATCCGTGCTTATGGACATAAACTGCATAATGGTGTCTCTTTTGTCCTTAATAATGGAATAAATTGTTCATTCTTCTCCGTGATAAGGGGAAGATTCAAATTTTATCTTGTTTGCATTTTGACTCGTAAAATCAGGTTAGATATCCAGAAGCATGATCTTTTAATGTTTGCTCGTATATACTGCATTGCATGATTATATGGAGAGTTTGATATATGAAAAATGTCTGTTTATGTTAGCTTTTTCTTACTTTGTGACCTAGGAGGGCCTTCCTTTCTAGCTCTCTCATGTTAATGGATGGATTCTGATGTTCAAATTTATGTAAACAGTTGAGCTGGAAAAGCAGAGCTATTGCAATCTCAAAGTTGTGAACAACACAAAAGACCAGGTTGTATGGAATTAACGTTTGTGGAGAAGGAGGGGACTACGAAACTTCAGCTCTCGATTATCCCCGCTTTGTCGTAAGTTTATTCTTGAACCCATTGTACAGTTCCTCCATTTTTCTGTTCACAGTGATTTCTTCCTTGAATGGGACAAGGACTGTCTGTTCTTCCATTTTCAGTTTTTCACAATTTATTTGTCGCCCATTTTTTGTAAAGGGATGTAGTGTTTATGAAAAGCAAATTACTAGAATCCAAAATAAAATGTATATTTCTGATTTGCTGGGCTATATGGTTGTGTTTACGTAGTTTTCTTCGGGAAATGAGTTACTATGTTTTTGGTTTTACATTCTACTTAAACCTATGTACGGTTGCTCAAACAAAGGCAGTCTGATTTTAATGTTTTAACATCATTAGAACCTGTTGGAACCTGAAAATGTTGTTTTATAACATCAAACACTGCTTTTCCTTAAGATCTTACCCAATAGCGGGACCGAGCAATTGTTGCATAGTTTATTATGAAAATGAAAAAAAAAAAAAAAAAACCTGTAGGAACCTGGAACTGACCCCGGAACCTGTGACAGGGTAGGTTCCAGGTTCTTGGTTCTAACGGGTAGATTCCAGGTTCCAAAAAATGAGGAACTTGTACCCGAGGGTAGGTTCCAGGTTCCAGACGGAACCTGTAAGGAACCGGGAACCGCTCACCCCTAATATAGGCCATTGAAATGGCTTTTTAAAGTAAACAAGCAACCATCAAAAGCATCCAAGAAAAGGTATGGGAGATGAAAAACTCGATACAAGTCGGGCAAAAAATAAACATGGCGTCATTATTAAGTCTCGGGACATGAATCCCCATAAGCTAAACACGATGTTAAGTCGGGGAAAGAATATATAATGTCTTGTTATTTAACCTTGGGACATGAACCCCATAAGCTTGGGATATGCACGCCCATGATCACCAATGGGCCGATCATGGGCGTGCATCCTTAGAGTTATTCTAAATGGTGAGTATGTAACTAGATATAGAATTTATCGTATGAATCAATCTCTCACTATCTCAGTCAACTTTTTGGAGAATTAAAATTAGATTTTATTTCTATCTACTATAAGTAAGTAAAAAATATTATCTTGATCACTATGTTAAAAAAAAATGAACCGGGTCAATCCTTGCATACTTGGACTTTAGACTTAAAAAAGCTTAATCAACATTATTTGTTTTGATTGGTTTTTGTCATCTCAGTTCATAGCAGGTTAAAGTCACTTTTTTCACATGCGGCATTCCGTAATCGTGCACTTGTAGGAGTCACTTAATTATAATTTTTTTTTGTTGGCCACTATTTGTGAAGAGATAATAAGGTAATTATAAATTCTATAAACAAGCAATGTATAATATTATAATATCTCTTTTAGCATGCAAAACCGATCTTAAAATGATAGGTGAAATTGATGTATAGAGAGCCACATATACAAAAAAAAAAAAAAAAAACTGGGTTTGAATTTGACTTTGATATCACATCGAATAGTCCAACCTAGAAATTTAATCTATTAGACGAAGAAAGACTACATATATAGAAGACCCTCGCAAACCCTATAGATGAGAAGATATTTTGATAGCAAAGTTACGTTATTTGGTATAAAACATTGTAAAATTACTTGGAGTAAACAATTTGATATATATTTTTTAAAGAGACATTAATAATTTACAATAAATTCTATTTTGTGGTTGTGTTAGTAAAGTTATAGTGTAACAAGCACACGAATTAAGTGTTTACATTAATAAATTCTATTTAGTGAAAGATTTTTTTTACCAAATAGGAAGAAAGACAAAGACGTGTTTATATTTTGTGCACATCAATTATATAATAAAAAAATTAAAATATAAAGCCTGAATTGCATGCACAGTATAAGGGATTCTTTATTGTATAAATGAAGTAAACATAATATTTCACACTTGTATGATTCTGAGAGAAGAAAACAAGTAAACCTTTTAATAAGGGTAACGAATATTTAGTCCTCCTAACTGTTTATCAATATCGGCCGACTCCTTATATAGTATGGAGATTATTTATTGACTCTTTCTTTGATAGAATAATATTTAGAGTAATTATAACTACGTTTAATTTTTTTTTCTTGAGGTCAATGTAAATTGTTGAACCATGAATCACTATGTTCTTACCTCCTAATTCTTAAATTATATATTAAAAAAGGGTGCAAGCTTGACAAAAAAATTTGAAAAAAAAAAGAAGATTGATTAATCCTGTTATTAAATGGTTGTAGCGGTGAATATTGATCACCTTAAAAAAGTACCAATTCAGAGAGCATTGCAAGTTGATATTAAATTTTAAAGTGGAATAAGCTAAAATTCAAAATTTTAGAAAGAGAGAAAATAACTAGAAAACGAGATTTCTATCTTTGCTCTCAGGGCTAAAAGGTTCAGAAAGTCGGGAAGACATCGGACACCAAGATCGGTTTCAGAAGAAAATTTTAGGTGTTATCTGTTGGGGGAAGGGGCCGAGTAAAGAGGCCCAAATTATGAGCCGACTGAGTTGGCACTCATGAAATTACACTTCTGCCCTTACCGAGCCAGGACGCTCAAGCTCCATATGGGAGACGAGCAGCTTTGAATTTCCAAAAGCCCTTGAGCCGAAGTTTTGGCATTTTGGAACACGACTTCAAATATTTTGGTGCAAAATTTTGCATTGAAAATGGTCAAAGCTCAAGGCGAGCGAGAGCTTGGGGGCTTAACATCTTTGGCATGCAT
Source organism: Eucalyptus pauciflora (assembly GCA_007663325.1). Taxonomy (NCBI): domain Eukaryota; kingdom Viridiplantae; phylum Streptophyta; class Magnoliopsida; order Myrtales; family Myrtaceae; genus Eucalyptus; species Eucalyptus pauciflora. Next base: position 819,083 of record VMYD01000063.1, read on the forward strand.
GTTCATATTTTTTCTAACAGCACCCCTAGGGATGTAAATGGTCCGGTTCGGTTCGGTATTTTCGAAAAACCAAACCGAATTGAACCAATAAGGAATTTATTGAACTGAATCGAAATCCGATCTGAACTGAGATCAAACCGAATCGAAATCCCTGTTCGGTTCGGTTCGGTTTGGTTTGATTTTTCGGTTTTTACTTTTATGTTTGTATTTCTCCCTATATACACCCATTCTATAATTTTTTTTTATTTTTTAAATCGATTTTTTAATTATTTTTTTCCTTTTCTTTCTCTTTCTTTTTCTTCTTCTTCTTCATTGGCCGGTCGCCGGCCTGGCATCTGACAACCGGCGACCAGCCAATGAATAAGAAGAGGAAGAAAAAGAAAAAAAGAAAAGAAAAAAAAAATTTAAAAAGGAAAAACTTTAGATTTTATCGATTTGGTTAACCTCCAAACCGATAAAAACTAAACTGGTTAAAAAGTTTCAATTTTTAATGAAAACCAAACCGAAAAAAACTAAATTTTTCAGTTCTGTTCGATTCGGTTTTCGATTTGGTTTTTGACACCCCTACCCCCAACCCAATCTTGGATGGAGATAGAGAGAGCCGTGGTCACTCATGGCTGGGATGCTTTTTGGAGAAGGTCGGGGGACATCGGCAAGCTTGACGAGGGGTGGGGGACATCAGCAAGCTTTACTGGGGTCGGTCGCTCGACACCATATTCTACTTGCCTATGGTCACTTGACACCGGATCTAGTTTGTTGAGGGTCGAGCATTGCATTACCTATTTGTGTGGCCATGGCGTTGCGCATCGCATGGGACCACGGCAGCACAATGGGATCACATGATGTTGGCACTAGTCTAGTTTTGTGGCCCCCGCCTGAGTTTTCATATGCAACTGCAAGTTCCTCTGTTCTCTTCTTCTTGCTTATTTGAAAAAATGCTCTGCAGTAAGTATTCTAACAAGGTATTAAACACTATTTACTTTAAAATTAATTCCTTAGAGTCAATGTCCTTTGCTTAAATGCAAAATCTTGAAGCTAAAGCTCTCCCTTAGTACCTATACAATGCAATCTGCCCAGCAACAACAGAGGAGCCGACTAATCTTCCTTGTATAGACCTCTTCATCTGTGAGACAATTAGATCAATGCTTTCCCAAAGAGATGGATTATATTAGATTGAGCCAAACTTACTATCTCATAATTTTAGAGTATGAGTGCTAGCATCATCAATTAGATCCATATGATAAATTACACAAAGCAACTCGGAAGACCATGGCCATTTAGCAAGCATCCAATTAATTGAATTAAAATACTCAGCATCACAAAATCATAAATAAAGAGAGGAAAAAGAAGAAGTTCCTCAACCATGTCGGTAGCAGGATGCGAAATCTATATTTCATAGTGATTTTGATTTCTGATCGAAGGAGCAGACATTTTCAAATTTCTAGTAGAGATGACCAAGGAAGTTGTTGCGGACGCTCTTGCCTCTGAAACTCAGGAGCATGATAACACCTTTTTCGATTCGAAGAAGCAGCCATGAGAAGAGCCGATGAATGATGGGCTTCAAGAATGTTTACCATATGGGGTTTCCAGGCTCTAGCTCTCATCTATATATCACGTTGTTTGTGGATTATGGCTTACGCAATGGAACAAAGACCAAAGAAAGATATACGGAGATCAGATCCCCACCACTACCGGGGGATAGTGATACAGTTAGAGACTCCATCCGAAAATGATCGTGCGCCATTTGCCCGTAGCCCAAGCTTCTTTCTCCTATTTCCCTTTCGGAACTTTCCTCGTTCCCACTCCCCCACTGTTCGAAAATGATCGTGTACACCGGTTCTGGGCAATTTCTTGAGTTCAGAAAGTGATTGGCAATATCATTTCTACTTCATTGAATTTTGCGCATGACTTTAGGCCTCCAAGACTTGAAACGAAAGGTCGCTAATGAGATGAAAAGTGAGAGAGATTGAACTTTAGCGCAAGTTAATGAAGAATATAAATGCAATCCTAGTATGAACTTCACTTTATAAAATATTCTTAGAGGAAATCACTTGGCATTTTCACTTTCCAATTGAAATGGGACTGAAAACTCTTCAAGAGGAGAAGAAGAAAAAAAATGTATATATTAAATTAAATTAAAATAAATTGCTTTCATTCGAAATTTGTTCTTTCTTAATTCTTTACAATGCGTTTATATGTGTTTTTATTATTTTATTATTCTTAATCAGTGTCTTTTGGATACCTCTTAAGAAAATTTATTTTTATTTACACTCAAATCCGTTTTTTGTTTATTTATAAAGAAACGGAATGGAATGAGAAAAATGACGAAGAAGGAGAGATTCAAGGTGAGCGAGGGTATTTCCCCCTAAGGCCGCTAAGGCCCATGATCGCGCTTCCTCCTCTTTTAATTGGGCTGTATTTCCCCCTTTCTTTCTCCAGGACATCATATATGCCGAAGCACTAGCGGCTGGCTGTAATACTTTTCCTTATTAATATCATCCTTTTACTGTCCAAAAAAAAAAAGGTGAGCGAGGGTAGGGATGGGGATATGCACTATGCAGTGGGGCCCGGAGATAGAGGTGGGTCGTTGGATGTGATCGACGGCGGTGATTTGTTTAGGGAGGGGCCGACCGAAGAGGCCGAATTGTATGGCACATTCATGTTTTTTTTTATCGACCACTCATGTTTAAGTTTTACATAAACTCGATTTTGGTTCCCATAAGCTGATCTGTGCCGTAAATTGAAAAACTCTCCTTTTTTTTCCGATTGGCATAAAAATAGAAAAACTCATTATTTTTCAACGAATCATTCTTATTCAATAACAAACTCGTAAGTTAGAGTCACTTCTATACTACTTCGAATGTATAATATAATATTACAACATCCCGTTGTAATTAAAAGTACAATACTATTATGATACATCGGTAAAATTGATTTATGGTATTATGAGTTATGGTGATATAAAGTGCAGATTCGATACGGTTTACACATTCCAAATGTTTAGCGAGGTTGGACAATTCTATTGGATTTGTACTGCAGTTTCTTGTTTTTAGGTGTTCTCCTTTAACCCATTTGTTCACCGCACTTCTGTATTCCGTATACATCTAGCTCGTCCATCAGATATTGTTTTAACCCTTTTTAGCTTAAAGAATTTCCCCATAAACCAACAAATTGATAAGTTTCAATTGAAATTGGCATACTTATAGAGGAATTTTTGTAATTATTAAAATTAGGTATATAGTAAAAATAAATTGTAACAACTGATGCGAATCTTTACTTGACTAAAATTATATAATTGTCTCAATCACACATGATGGGTTTTTTATTTGATGGGTCAACTTAAACCTGTCCATCCATATTGGGCCAAAACCTGGCCCATAAGTAAATGGCTCATAAAAGAGTGCATTTGCTCTAATATATAAAATAAAAAGTAAAAAAAGGGATATCTGAACAATAGCATATTCTTCAGAGAGAAATATGTTTCTTCACTTTTCCCCCTTTGAAGTAGTATACTCTTCTTGATGAACAGAACCTCAGGGCTTCAAAGGATTCCTCAAAAACTGTGACGGTACTTAATCTATGGCAATTAAGGTATGTTTGTCTCCGTGATATGCCTTCGATCGGTGTTACATGTTTTCCCGGGCACATTTCTCGCGTTCATTTTCGATATTTGAGTATCTGTTCAATTTTTAGGAATTTGTTTTCGACATTGGTATCAAAGCAATATTGTTCATGTTTCCCGATCATTGTTGATGTTTATAAATTATTTTTTGGCCGAGATTTTGAGAAACATCGCCATCGGATGTTCGGGGACGGAAAACCCGACACGCCCGTACTATTCGCCCCCCTTTCATGATTTTCCATAAATCAAAACTTGTTTTTTGATAATGCAGGGTCGAAGTTCTCGTCAAGACAAGAAAAACGACGGGTGGATCACCGCTAGGGACTACCGGACGTGCCGCCATGCGTGGCCAGAAGTCTTGCGTCGTTGGTGCGTGCAACACACGCGCTGAGGCGGTTCCTAGGCGCGTGTGCAGCACCATGCCCACATTGTACATTGCAGGCACGTGCGCTGCATGCGTGCGGCAACCGCTGGCACACACATAGCAACCGCTGGCGCACGCGTGGCATGCGCCTGCGCCTCTTTTTACGGATTTGCCCCTATTAGTTTTTTAATATTACATTTTTACCATTGACAATTGTTTTTATGATTATGCCCTTATTGTTCGACGTTATTACTATTTTGCCCCTGGCTGACCTGTTGACTCGACCCATTGACCAATTGACCCGACCCGGTCATCCGTTGACCGTTCGTTGACCAAAGTTGACCGGCGTTGACCGGCAAAAAAAAAAGGAAAATATGTTTTTTCGATTATGTTCATTGTGGATTATATGTAATCCCTTTTGTCCTGCATTTATTGTATGAACAATGATACCATATATGAACCTAAGCTTAGAATCAGGGAAAACGGAGTCAGTTTCCTGCAGGTATGCCTTCCCACTATGGGCGAACCCATCATTCAAGCCATTCAGGGACAATCTTTTAAAATAAAACCACTCTAACTTTTAGTTCAGAGCCTAAAGACACTCAGAAATGCAAGAATGGTAACATTTCTAACTATCCGAGCTGCATTTCTCAAAAGATCCTACTAGGCTGGAGAAGAAGAAGGGTTTTATGAAAGACATTAAAAGTTTAAAAAAAAAAAAAAAAACACTCACTTTACTTCAAGGGATTTTGCCAACACATTACATCCTCCTTGCCTTTTATAGACATTGGAAGGTCACACACAAGCAGGGACCAAGCTCACGAGTCCTAAAACAGACAGAGGCTCCGGAAAATCCGACGGGAAATTATTTTCAAAGATATGAACAGTGACAATGAACAGTGATTTCTCTAGCCTACTACTACAGTAACTGCTACAGTCAGCGGTCTCTTCCGTCATAGGCATTGTAGTTGTAGTCTGAGTCATCAGAACTATGCATTTCTGCCAAAAGATGTTCTTCGTATTTTTGCTCAAGTCCTACAAGTGGATCTTCAAAGGGAGTTTGAGTATTCCACATGTTTGCCTCGTTTGACGAAGATGCTTCTTCATGATTCCTAGAGGACCCTGTAGTGTCGGCAAGCATGTTTGACTGAGGCCAATTGGATGGTTGAGCATAGTAAGATGTGTCCATCCCTAAAGTTAAGGACGAATGTCCTTTATCATAGGGGTATTGAGAAAGAGGACCTTTCCATTGTGCATAGGGGTGTTGAGGAAGAGGACCTCTCCATTGTGCATAGGGGTCTTGAGATGATTGTGCAAGGTCATATGTATCTGTCATTTCTTGCTCATGTGATGATAGGGTTGTCCTTGCAGCATGTCTGAATTCTTTGAATGCTTCTTTGGCTTTTGATGTAAGGCTATAATGATCACATGCAGTTGATACATTATAATTCCGCATATCTTAAGGAATGGTTTTATTTTCTTGGCACAAAACATTTTGGATTTCTCAGTACTGGTGCTCACAGCAACCAACGAGTCTTGGAAAAAATTTGTAAATCCGAGCTTCCTTAAGGTGCGGCTGGGGTTTATAGGATGTGGTTCCTATACTTTGTGGGGGCATTAGTGATAATGCCATTATTTTTTACAAAAGCCCATGGTCTTCGAAAGAACAAAACAGTATGGATTTCTAGGTCTAGTCGAACAATTCTCAGTTCTTGCTGTAGGAGGTGCTTCCAGGGAGTGGGAGGATCAAACCAATTAAGGAAGGCTAAAAGGTTTCTGTCACTTTACTTTTCGGTGTTTCGTTCGAGTCCGAATATCCCGATGATGTTGGCAATGAATCTCCTAGTTGGAATTTCGATAGCTATTAAGTACTTATTAGTTAAGTACCATAGTAACCATCGCAACTGATCATGGGAGTCTTCTTCCTTCTAGATTAAAGGGTGTATGAACAGATAGCTGGAATTTAATCCAAAAAGATAAAGAATTGAACCTCCATGGAGTCTGAATAGGTCTGTGTGGCATTGCTACATGAGATTTCTAGATTTTCAGTGAGGCTGTCATTCTAAATTTGTTTAACAATCTCCTGGTGATATTGCCAGCTTGGCCAATCTCGTATTCTTTCGATCTTATACTTTTCGTTGTGGTGAAAAGTATGGAAAGCATGCCTTATGATGCACATGTTGATTTATGCTGGTGCTTTTGGTCTTGACAAAAAGTCATAAAGCATGTTTTTCTTCTCAGTAATGTGTTTGATTTCAAAATAGTATTTTGAAAACCATTCAGCCCATCGAAGCAGTTGAGAATGTGAAATCTGCTTCTATTTGAATTTGGTCATTTGAGGAAAAGATGCAATGTCTAGTTCTACTAGGAAGTGATGGTCGATAAGATATAATTCAAACTTTTTTATTCCATTTTTCATCGCCAAGATTTCTTTGAAAGTGAAATGATACTGCATTTCAGCTTGATAAAATTTTCCACTTTTGTAAGCACACAGGTATCTCTTACCATCAATTTATTCAAACAGGATGGTTGCCCAGTATTCATCATTGGCGTCAGTTTGGAGAGTTCTCTTTCTTGTTGATGGGATTTGTAATGGAGCAAGAGTCTGCATGATCTCCTTCAGTTCAACAACTGCTTTAGTTTGAGATTTTCCCCAAGGTGGGGGATTCTTCTTCAGCATTAATTGCAGTGGAATAAGCAATTTTGCAATGTTTAAAACAAAATCTCTGAGATAATTGTTTATCTCAAGAAATTGCTGAACTTGCTTTGTCGTGAAATTCTCCTATGGAAAATTTAGCAATTCCTGAGCAATATGTGGCCATTGATAGTATGTTCCTTTGTTAAAGTGCATACCAAGAAATTCGATTTCTATCTTGGCAATATTCATCTTTCTTTGAGAAAGCATAATCCCATGTTCTTTCACAATTTCTACAAACTGCTCAAAAAGTTGGCAATGGAATTCCTGATCAGGGCTATAGAGCAAGATATCATTAATATATATAACTGCACTTGACAAGATTGGTTAGAAAATTCGACACATGGCTTTCTGGAATAGGGATGGTGCTTCCTTTAGGCCAAAATGAATAACTTTCCATTGGAAATGTTAGTTCCGGATGCAAAACCCTATTTTGGGCCTGTCTTCAAGATGGATGTTCAATTGCCAAAATCCAGCTTTAAGATCGAATTTGGAATAGATATGGGCTTTTGATAATCCGATAAAGAGAGAATTTCTGGATGGTAGAGGGAATTTGTCATTTTGAAAGAAGAGGTTAAGAGGTTGATAATTTATTACCAGTCGCATTTTTCCCATGTTTTGCTCGGCACGTTTATTGACATAAAAAGCTTCATAAGCCCATTGAGAATTTGAAATTTCAATAAGGCCTTGTTGCAATAGTTCTGAGCATTCCTTCTAAGCAGAGACTAGGTGTTCTAGTTTCATTCTCATATGACTCACATTGGTTGGATTGATGTCTTCATTCTTTTTTAAGGGAAGGCGAACAAAGAATTCCGGATTTTTCTATAAAGGATGATAACACTTTTAAGAGACTTCAGAATGAGATTCTGAACATAATTCTAACAACTTCTGCATGATCGTATCTAAAGATCGCATGCCTATATTTCTGAGAACGGACGAACAAAAGGCGAAACTTGATGGGCTAAAAACAGAATTAACTAATTATCGGTGGAATGACGGTGATGTAGTATCACACATGGTCAAGGTCAATTAGATGATACAAAATATCATATGGAATGGTTATCCTATACTAGATTTTCAAAAGGTGCCGACTCTAGTGAATACTCTTCCACCAGAATGGCAAGCAGTGTTAGATTGTCTATGGGAGGTCAACGTGATTCCGGATTATATAAGGCTTGCAATAACTTTTGTAAGAAAGTACTATGGAATTGAGGCAACCAAAATTTCAACCATCAAGTTAAGTGTCACGTTGCGCAGAATGAATGCGCCTTGGAGAAGCCATAAGGCTCTCCGAAGGTTTTTTTGTAGTTGACCAATGTGCCTTTAGAATTCTCAAAGGATTTTACTAGGAGATTAGAAGAGACTTTTCCCATTTATGAGATAAATGAAGATATTTGGTTTTAATTTTTTTTTTTTTAGATTAGTTTGAGATATTTTAGGTATAAATATCTCTTTCTATGTTGATATATCTCCTCTGAATATATTACGTAGTATAAATGACATGTTTAATTATTGAAAGTTTAGTGTTATCTTTCCACTTATTGTTGGATTAGTGCACTTTGTCTGCATCACAAATCATAAAAAACAAGAGGGGAAGAAACAGTTCCTCAACCATCTTAGTAGCATGACTTCAAATTAACATTGAAGGAGCATACATTTTCGAATTTCTAGCAGAGACGGATAAAGGAAAAAGCAAGGGGCATTGGAATCAAAATCACCTATAATCACTTCCTCAACAAGTCGTGACCAATCCGACAGGCATCTTTTGCAAGCTATACTCTCGCCACAGTTAAGAACATTTCCTCTTCTTTGTTAAGTTCTGTTCCTCTGAATATTTATTTCCACGATGTCTATTGAATTGTCTTCCTCTGAGTCTCTATTGTCTTCCTCGGAGTCTTCATTGTCTTCCTCTGGGTCTCCTCCCTCTAAAACCCAATTTCCTTCCTCGAAAACCCAATTTCCTTCTTTTGGCTCTTCCTCTAAGCGTCCTCCCTTGACAACCCAATTTCTTTCTATCGGCTGATGGTGCCGGAGCACGACCCTCATATCATCTTCTTGTTGCTCGCATATTAGACGGAATCCACACTTCTTCAAGCTTCTTTTCGATTCTTTGAGTCCAACTTGGAAATGGTACCAATCCTTTCGCGGATAATCTCGTCCTCCAATCAGTGTATTGCGTGGGAAATACATAAGCCACACATGATCGGATCCCAATGGATAAAAGTACATCTGGTCGGAAGACGAAGACACTCTCAGGGCATTATTAACATGTATTTTGACTACATATGAATAATTATGGACCAGTTTTCTTTGCTCCGAGTCGAGAACGAAACAGAGTGCTAGTCCTAGGAACTTGTCATACAAGTCTTGGGGAACCATGAAAGATAAGGAATCCTGTTTACAGTGTGGAATCCATTCAGGCATCTCTCTTCCATTGAGAAGAATGTGGACTTCGGTCCTCTCCACGAGTTCCTGTCATAATAGATGGTACACAAATCAAGCATTCAAAATTATATATATACAGAGAGAGAGAGAGAGAGAGAGAGAGAGAGAGAGAGAGGGAGAGGGAGAGAGAGAGAGAGGAGAGAGAGAGAGAGAGAGAGAGAGAGAGAGAGAGAGAGAGAGAGAGAGAGAGAGAGAATTTGACCTTGAGTGATGACACATCGGCCACATTGCCCCCTTTGCATTCACAACACGAAGATGAGTCAGCTTCAAGGCAATTAGAGAGCAGACCCAACAAATCTGGGAGTTGCAGAGAATTGCAACTATTTGCTGCTATGGTACACAAATTTGATGGAAGGTGAGGAATCTCTTGTAATTTCTTGCGTTTATGAATAAACAAGTCTTTCCAATAATCATACTTGTTGATGCATGTCGGTAGATGAGTAAGCTTGTTATTTGCAAGAAGTAGGCATGCCAATAGCGGAAAACTAGAAGAACTCTCAAGGAACTCTACTTCTGATAGATTGCAACCATTAAGTCTTAGCTTGCACAGATTTTGGAATCCCAGATCGCCATTAGGATCAGTTGACTCCTTCAAGTTCTTTGGAAATGTGACAAAATTTAAGCACCCTTCAAGACTTAGAGACTCAAGATTTTTCAACTTGTAAATGCTTGATGGAAGCCTTGCAAAGTTTTTGCAATATTCCAAACCTATCTTCTTCACAGAAACAAGATTTTCAATTGATATGGGGAGTTCTTTAATAGCCATCTCTTGTAAGTCAAGATATTCTAGATGTTTCATCTTTACCAGAATATCGGGGAACTTCTCAAGTTTAGAACAGCGAGAGAGACGAAGTTCCTGAAGATTAGTTGACTGGAGTGTACTAGGAAATACACTAAGATTAATACACGATCGTACTGACAAATATTTTAACTTGTGAAGATATCCAACAGATTGGTGAACCTCCACCAAGCGTACGCAAGAATCAAGATTCAAGCTCTCCAGATTTGGTGCTGATGAAAGGTCGGGAATACTAGCCAGGAAATTGCATGCACTGCAATCGATGCGCTTCAACTTTCTAAAATTCTGCAAAACCATACCAGTGCAGTCATTAAGCTTTGTGAATATTTTTATAGCTATAAAAGGGCATAGCTCTCATCACAAGGACTTACCTGAAAGTTGCCTTCTAATTGTATCGCAGAACTTTTTGGGACATCAAGTCCAACAAGTTTCTTTAGACCAGATCCAAACTCTAGATCCGGGGCATTGGGCCATCTAAGCCATCTTAGCTCGTTAGGAAGACGCACAAGACCTTGTGAAGAGATAGTCTGAACATTCAAAATGAGCATTCTCAACATTTTCATGTTTGTGAAACCATTAGGGCTAATGGTTATCACTCCTAGGGCTGGCAATACTATGGCCTTTACTGCATCCGTTCCCTATTCATAACAGAGCAAATCAAGTCGTCAAACAAAATTTCCGGTTGAGAATTACATTATATTGTCCAAATTAGAGTAATGTAAAAACTGAGATGTAGAAAATTTGACATAAACAACTCTTACTGTATTTTCACATAAAATGTCCTGAACATCTTCAAAAAGCCATAATCTGCTGCGCTTCCCAGGATCATCGGGACATTCTCGCTTGACAATATCCTTACCCATCAACTGAATCAAATCATGTATTTGTAGGATCCCATACTCATTTTTTATTAAGCACCTCTCGATGAGAATTTCTATTCCTATAGTTGTGTCGAAATCACAGCTATCAAGAGCATCCTTGATATACATTATACTCTCCCCCTTAAAGAAACAAGCACAATCGAGGAAAATATCCCTCTCATTATCCTCCAATCCATTGAAGCTTATCTTGAGAACTCGATTAATTGTTTGTTCAGGGATTTTGGAGAGTTTATGCAATGCACTTTCCCATGCGGGTTCCTCTCTCCCACGTAAAAATGAGCCCAACACTTCAATGGCTAATGGAAAGCGGTTAGCATATTGCACTGCTCTATATATGAGATCCCATCTTATTTCAACTCTCTTGCTATTTGGGAAAGCATGCCGATAAAAAAGGTCTAGTGCTTCTTTGAACTCTAAAGTCTGAACTTCATATACAAAATGTCTGTTATGAGAAGTTAGCAAATGTTTATCTCTTGATGTAACAATGATTGTACTTCCTTTGCCAAACCAATTGCCTTCTCCAGCTAATGCATTCAATTGATCCAACTGGTCAACATCGTCAAGAACCAGGAGAACTTTCCTACGACATAGTCTTTCCTGTATCAAATTAATTCCCATATCGACATTATCGATCTTTACATCTCGTTGAGATAAGATCTGAGACATTAGTTTTTCTTGCAAAGCAACTAGACCATCGCTTGAGTTCGAAGTTTCTCTAACTCGTGCCAAAAAACTACAGCCCTGAAATTGTCTCTCAATAGCATTAAATAGGGCCTTAGCAATTGTTGTCTTCCCTATGCCTCCAGGTCCCCATAGACCTATCATTAGAACATCATCATCAGCCGACTCTTTCTGTGACAACCATATCAGTTCTTGAACTCGGGAATCTATTCCGACTGGATACTTAGCGACATGTAAGGGTGTTCGGTCAAGTTGAATCGATAATTCCTTCACGATGCATTGTATGAGATCCGCTTCATCTCTAATAAGCACTCAAAAGAAAGAAAACCCCATTTTAGCATTTCAAAGTCATAGCAGGAATTCAACCTCTGACGTGATAAGGAAAATTTCATAAGAAGATTAGTAAATAATAAGATGAAAAGTGGGTGAACCTGCGCCAACATCTACGCGAGGAAAATTACAAAGAACCTGAATCTGAAGACAATAATGACTCGGGCACTATGAATCACACTATTTGTGTTTGATAAATTTCTCATTATCCACACACCAATAATCAATTCAAAGAATCTACGAGCTTTGGTTATTTGATTGTGTCTACTGTCTAATTTATCTCCACTTTGTATCTTCAATTCAAAGATCCAAAAAAGAGCATACGATTTGATATCTAACAAACAATCACAAGCTAACAATCACAAAACACCACGTCACATTTGCGCGTACCTGTCATTCAACTCCCAACCAAACAAGCTACCGGCTTCAAAGAGAGCCTTCTTCCATCTCTTCACTTTCTCTGAATCTTTTCCAAACTTGGACTCATGCTTAGCCATTGCTCTCCCATAACTCTCTCTCCCTCCTCTTACTTCCCTTGGTTCCACTTTGTAAAACAATGGGAACACAATCAGGCCCATTGGCTCCCTGCACTCCATGATTTTCACAGCCTCTTCCAAACACCACAGCGAGGAGGCATAGTTCTCAGAGAAAACGATGATCGCGATGCGCGATTCCTCAATTGCCCTCATGAGCGTTGGCGATATTTCCTCTCCTTTCCTGAGCTCCTCGCTATCCACAAAAGTGTATATTCCTTTCTGGTCCAGAGCCGCGTAGAGATGACTGAGGAAGCCTTGGCGGACATCTGTCCCTCTGAAACTGAGGAACACATGGTAATTCCTTTTCATATTCGAAGAAGCAGCCATTAGAAGAGCTGATGGTATATGTGCTTCCCTAGATTGCCAAGCATGGGAACAGAGAGAGAGAGTCTCGCTACGAAAATCAAGGGCTTAAGGCTGAAGCAGAGTCGGCTTTGCTACCAGAGAGGCACGGCGGCCTCTGACCCGCGGTGGCCCTTCCCTGATCGGCAGCGAAGTCAACGATCTCTTCCCTTTGCTCTGGCTCTGGCTCGCTTCAAAGAAACAAGCACTCTTAGCCTGTCTCATTCTCAGGAAAATATTGGACCGAAGTCAGGGCCATCTGGTTCGTGAAAATGTTTTTAGCTTTCGATTTCAGATAAATATGCTGCTTGACGAGGAAGGAACGCGCGGCGGTTAGAGTGTAGAGGGCGAGATCGACGTCAGGATCACTGGAAAACCGTGCAAAAATAAACGAAGCTGACCCGTAACGACGATGGATCGTCCGGCCCTGACGGTGTCGAGGGCGAGGAGATAGAGAGATCTAGGATTGTGGCTGCCAGGCGGTTCTGAGTTGACTATCGTTTTGAAGGAGTATGGAGGAGGAGGAAGAAGAAAGTAATAAGAGAGAGAAAGCCAGGGAAGCAGAAAAAAGAACTCAGAGACAAAAGCTGGACCGATGAAGAATCAGCCGAGGACTCAGAGACAGAGACCGCCGCTAGGGTTTGTAAATCTGGCTACGAGGTCTGGGGTGCAGCCCACGCGATCACCCGTGCAGCTGGTGTCTGTTAGTCCACGCGCAAGGATGCGCAATCCACTTTTGAGGCATCAGTCTAATCGCTAGCGACCTAAGTCTAGTCATCGTGATAGAGAGAAAAACTATTCAACGGTTTGCAAGCGCCACCACGTCAATGTCTCACATGGCGTGCACTTATTTATTAATATCCAATTAGATCTTGATGTATGGATATTGACATTGAAATTAAAAAAAAATAATAATCTTTTTCTCTTTTACTCCTCCTTCTTCAACCTATGCTCTGCCTGGGCTTGGTTTCCTCCATTGCCCAAGCCGCCATTGCCACCATCCTTTAGCCACCACCTCACCATGCCCTCCGTGCCCACCATGGTCCTTGATAAAGCTATTGAGCTTGTCACCAGCAGCTATAGACAAACCAAGACTCGAGCTCAAAGTTGTTGAGTAGCAGACCAGATTTGGTTGTTGAGTGATGGTCGATCGTCATGTCTTGGCTGACCTCCCCATCCACTCAAGATAGAAGAATAATCACATTGAGACGAGCTGATGCAATGTCAAGCTTGACTCACATGTTTGATTGCTTGAAACTTCACTCGAGCTTAGCTTGATCAAGTATTGAATTTCTTGCTTGAACTCAACTAAAGAAAATCGAAGTATTCAAAAGCTGCACCTGGATTCAATTTTATTATGTTGAAATAGACATAGACTAGGCTTAAAATTTCATATAAATAATTTATAAAAAGAAAAACTCAATTAGACTTATAAGACTATTGAATTGAGTACTGTCAATTAAAGTTCGATATCATATGGCACATTCATGTTTAAGTTTCACCTTATCTCAATTTTGGTATATAGTAAATATTATTTTTGTGAAACAACGAACCCTTACTCGCGCTTGGCGAGGGGTTCGTTGGCCATCGCTCTACCAAGGGCCAACAATCTTGTTGGCCATGTGAAGAAAAAAAAAATTGCGTATGTCAATATTGACACCTAAGTTTTAGTTGACAAATCAAGCATAGATTCATGTAAAATATATTAAAATGAATTTGAAGAAATTATAAGAAAGATAAAACGATAAAAAGGGCTCCAATGCAGTTCTGATTGGAAGGGCCGGGTCCAGTTTGCATGGCCCAAAGAAGTGGATGTTTGAATTCAAGCACTGTCAATTTCAACTCAATGCCAATTAAAGAATCCAAAAGAACAAGCCCACGAAGCCCAAAGAGCATCCAGAACCCTGCCATTTTCTTCTCCCTCTCTCACTCCTCGGGGGATATTAACGAGACATGCGCTTGTTGAGGGAAAGTACTTATATCCACGGTAGCAATTTCCAATGAGCAAAATACTGATAGATTTATTGATGTGATGTGTGAATTGAAAAATCATAAGTTACGAATGTTTATAACTTGTATCCATGCATTCAATGCATTTCATGATAGGCTATTGTATTTCATCCAATGTAAAGCGAATCCAATCCATATTTTCATTCATGTTCCAATTAAGCTAAGCAAGAGAATCGGGCCATCCTTTCAGTCTTAAGAGGCCCATTTTGACCCCAGATTGTTTCAAATCGGGTCGGCCCAGGATTTTGCTCGTGAATTTGCCCAACATTGCTTTGCGCTTTGTTGGTTTTCACGTGGCAATTTTGCAAAGGTAGTGTCATTTTTTTGGATTTTGTTCT
The DNA here is from genome assembly GCA_007663325.1 of Eucalyptus pauciflora. Classification (NCBI taxonomy): domain Eukaryota; kingdom Viridiplantae; phylum Streptophyta; class Magnoliopsida; order Myrtales; family Myrtaceae; genus Eucalyptus; species Eucalyptus pauciflora. The sequence continues at coordinate 834,126 of VMYD01000063.1, forward strand.
CGAACGTTGTGAACTCAAAATAAATCACAACATAAGGAAAGCTGATAAAACGGAATGATCCGATGTATAAATAGAGATCGGCACATCACTTTGGGGTTTATTAATCATTTTTTATCGATGGTGTTGCTCTTGTTCTCATTGTATAAAATGTGAATTGAAATATGGACTTTTGATTAAAAAAAAGAGTATATACATGTCACAACCTAACCCCTTAAGGTTTAGGGGTATTGCTAACTTAAGACCAACGACCTTCCATTTACTTGGGCTCTTCTAAGCCTATATCTTACACAATATCGAGTGTTCAAAATTTTAATTAATTTAGCCTATGTAAAATTTAACAAATGAGTCGCCACTAGCCTTTTTGGAGTTCGGTTAGAAAGCTAATAAAGTATTTATGCAATCAGAGATTCTAAACTTAGGGACTCGATTATGTTAGCCTTAAGACTAACGACCTTTTGGTATTTAACTTAATCATGTTAACTAACTCCACAACAACCTATCAAATAATTCTAGACTTCATTCTAACCATTATAAAACAAAGAAAAAAAATCTAAGATATCGAAAAGTGCAACTGAGTATAATCATAAGCATCCTAATATTATCCCTAAAAAGAAAAAGACAATCCAAACCAAAGGATCCTATGTAAAGTGTTAAAGGCTTGTTCAATTTTGGGTTTCAATTTCCAAGTGTTTCTAATTTTTTTTTCCTGAAAATTTCTGACTATTTTAGATTTTTCTCAAATTTTTAATGATTTTCTATATTTTATTGTTTTCTGGATTTTCTTTTTAATGATTTTATGAATTTTTAAATTGTTATGAGTTTTATATTTTTTAAAATTTTTAATGGTTTTTTTCTTTTTCTTTTTATTTTTTATTTTTTATTTTTTATTTTTTGATTAAATTTTTTTTTGTTATTTCCTAAATTTTTTTACTATTTTCTGAATTTTTAATTTTTTAAATATTTTTTCGAATTTTTTAAATTTTAATGACTTTCTTCGGTTTTTTAAAATTTTTCATCATCACCGTCATCATTCGGAGAATGCGTTTGGACTGTTTACTCGACACGACCCATTTCTATTCAGAAATTTCTGAAACAGAAATTGATTTCTGGCCAGAAATCAATTTCTCAATTTCTATTCTCCAGCCAAGTTTTTTAGTAAAGAAACCTGTTTGATAACGACTCAAAATTTCTATTTCTGAAACAGAAATCCGTTTGATAACAGAAAAAAATTTCTATTTCTATGAATCATGTTGTCCCCATCCTTTTACTTCACTCTTCTTGGTGCTTTTAATGGTAATTTAATTTGATAAAAGTTGGTAAATCACTTTAATTTAGGGAGAAGTGCCAAAAAAAATCCTAAACCTTTTGTCTTTGTGCGGATTTAGTCCTAAACTTTTTTTTGTGCCAATTTAGTCCTTCCGGCAAATTTAGCTCGGAAAATGCCTACGTGGATACAAAGCCAGCGCCGGCCGTCCTACGTGGATGGACCGGTGCTGACATGGATGCCTGAAAACAAAACGACGCCGTTTTATTAAAAAAAAAAAATTAATTTTTTTTAAAAAAATTGAAAGTTAAAAAAAAAAAACCTAGAACCTAGTTTAAAACCTCCTTGTTTTATTGAGAAAATAAAATTTGGCGTCCAAACCCGACACCGCATTTATTTTCTATTTTCTTGCCTAACCACCCTTTTTGGAAATAATCTCACGCAACTTTTTTTTTTCTCTAAAGCTTTCGGATTTATTTCGTACGGGAGCACGTACGAATTTATTTCCGAAAGCTTTAGAAAAAAAAAAGTTGTGCGAGATTATTTCCAAACAGGGTGGTTAGGCAAGAAAATAGAAAAATAAATGGGGTGTCAGGTTTGAACGCAAAATTTTATTTTCTCAATAAAACAATGATGTTTTAAACTAGGTGCGTGCAAAGTTTGATCGATTAATTTTGAGTACGCGAGCATGCACAAATTTATTTCCGAAAGCTTTAGAGAAAAAAAAAAAGTTGCGCGAGATTATTTCCAAAAAGGGTGGTTAGGCAAGAAAATAGAAAATAAATGCGGTGTCGGGTTTGGACGCCAAATTTTATTTTCTCAATAAAACAAGGAGGTTTTAAACTAGGTGCGTGCAAAGTTTGATCGATTAATTTTGAGTACGGGAGCACGTACAAATTTATTTCCGAAAGCTTTAGAAAAAAAAAAAAGTTGCGCAAGATTATTTCCAAAAAGGGTGGTTAGGTAAGAAAATAGAAAATAAATGGGTGTCAGGTTTGAACACCAAATTTTATTTTCTCAATAAAACAAGGATATTTTAAACTAGGTGCGTGCAAAGTTTGATCGATTAATTTTGAGTACGGGAGCACGTACGAATTTATTTCCGAAAACTTTAGAGAAAAAAAAAAGTTACGCGAGATTATTTCCAAAAAGGGTGGTTAGGCAAGAAAATAGAAAATAAATGCAGTGTCGGGTTTGGAGGCCAAATATTATTTTCTCAATAAAACAAGGAGGTTTTAAACTAGGTTCTAGGTTTTTTTTTTTTTTAATTTTTTTTAATTTTTTTTTAATTTTTTTTAATTTTTAATTTTTTTTAAATAAAACGGCGTCGTGAGGAGAAGGAATGGGGGAAAGCACGATAGTGAGGAGAGGAGAGGAGGCTGGAAGGAAGAAGTGGAGAAATAGTTTCTATTTCTACTTCAGAAATAGAGAAGGTACAATTTCTAACTTCTCATTTCTCCTCCAAAACAATTTCTGAAACAGAAATCAGTTTCAGAAATAGAGAAATCAGTTTGTGTTATCAAACGGATTTCTCCAATTTCTCTGTTCCGAGGAACAGAGAAATTAAGAAACTGAGAAATAGAAATTTTACCATGCAGCACCTAAGCCGATCATTCTACCAGAATCCGACCCGTGTCGGATTAAACCAGGATTTTTTAATGTTTTAATTTTTAATTCTTTTTTTGGTCTTTTTGTCCTTTTTGTCTTTTTCTGCTTGCACGTCCTCTTCTTCCTCCAGACATCCTCCACCCCAACGCCATTTTCAACTTGCAACTCCATCTTTGGCGGCCATTTTTTCTTTCTAATGAAACAAATGCCATCGTCGACAAGTTTATCACTAGAACTTAGATCACTGCCGATCTATCTCCAATCGCTGATCATCTATTCCGACTGATGTTGACCACCTCCAGCCGCCCGCTCCATCTATCGCAAAACTTAACAAAAACCATCCTACCTAATTCACACTTTTCACGGCAGCATCCCCAACAGATTAACAAGCAAAAATACATTATAATGAAGTGAGACGGGCTAACTAGTATGTCCCTGAAACGCTGACTTCGCTGGTGCGAGAGGATACTCCGATGAAATGCTTCCAGCCTTGGAGATACACATGTACGTTGGACTCAAGCAAAGATTTTTCATCAAATCGCATAGAACACAGAGAAAATTCCATTATTAGATATTATTCAACAAAAAAACACAGCAAGCACGAATCGATCTTGAATTTACACGCGACTTGACATTCGGCGCTCTTTTAGGCATTTTGTCAAACATGCAATACGCAGACCTTTCAATGGTTTTCTATTTTAATTTTAACTAGATCCTGAGCCTCACACGTTACGAACAGACTTAAAACACCATGGTTAGCAACAAAGAAACTTCGTTTTATCAAGATCTCTTCAAGAAAATCGATCGAACCGAGCATATGTCTTTCTCGGCCAAAACAGAGACAAAGTAGAGCGTTTGAAGCGAGATTGTACCTGGTTTGTTTGGCGAATCGAGGTCTCGATTGACGACGATGAAGGGCTTCTGGTTAGAGCTTTTCCTCCTCTCGCGGAAGAAATCCCAGTATTCGTCTGACCTTCGACACCGATTCTGTGAAGAACAACTCACGGATTGGCCGTTGACCGGAGCTCTGAAAACCGACGGCGAACTCCGGCGATGCGGTTTTCTGCTACTCCGAAACGGGATGCACTCTCCCTTTCTCTCCCATTCGAGCTAGCTCCCCTGCTCACCCATATCGTCGAGCACGCACTCTCCATGTCGTCGAGCGTCTTCCTCCCCTCGCTCTTCGAGAAGGAATCTTTTATGTTATTTTCCCTCTCTCGCTGTTCTCTCACAGACCGACTCACGGACGCCTCTTTTGCTCGGGCACCGCACGCCGTCTTCTTCGCTCACCGACGTGAGCATGCGAAAGAGGAGGAGCCTGGGATATGGGCTGGGTCTTGTTGTTTTAAGTTCAGATGGGCTATTGAGGACAATAAAAGGAACAAAAGAAATGGGCTCAAAGGGAAGTACAAGATGGGTTGAGGGGATTAGATTTTGGGCTGAGAGCAAGAGCTCTTCCGGCCCACAACCTGCTGAAAATAAATGGGCTAACCCCCTCACCCGATTTTGTCAGTTTTTTTTTTAATTACTATATTATTATTATTATTATTATTATTATTATTATTATTATTATTTGAATTTTTATGTTTTTGCCCAAAATGGACACTTTAACAATCGACAAAATTCGGATGTCAACAATACTCTCTATGGGGTGACACCCAAAAGAGGGTCGCTAGCATTGGTAATTCTTTCCCATCTTTTGTGGAGTATAAATTTGTTTGCACATGAGAGAGGGAGGGAGGGAGGGAGGGAGAGAGAGGAGGAGAGAAAGGGGTGATGCTATGATTGGTAAATTATACGAGAGATGAATACATGTTACGATCCAAGAAATTAGATATTGAAAAAAGACATCAATGGTGTATATGATCTTGAGCCCTCAATGATTGTAAGTGATAGTTTAATAAAGAGCATTTGATATCTCATTCTCTCATAATGTGATTAGGTCACCTGTGTGGAGATTATAGTAATCTTATATTTAGCTTAGGATGTTGGATTCAAAAAGTGATTGGCAACGTCATTTCTACTTCATCGAATTTTAACATAAACTGATGTAGAATACGAAGGCAATTTTCAGTATTCCAATTTCACCTTCCGTTTCAATCCTATCTAATTTAGCCGTTAAAAATTTTGAGTGCTCAATCATCTTGAATTAACCTGTTTTGGGCCTCCAAATGGCCTTGATTCAAAGTTCCATATTTGGTAACACAATTTCAAAGAATTTTTGTACAATATTTTGTTTTGAAAATACTCGAAGCATAAAATAAGCGTCCCAACTTTCGTCGAGGATTTCTTGACACCAGATTTGGCTCGTTGATGGTCACATGATGCTAGGAAACTTGGCCGAGGTTGCCCAAACAAAGCCCACAATTTTTTACTTTGGCCAATTCTTCCTGCGGCTCCTCTCTCTCTCTCTCTCTCTCTCTCTCTCTCTCTCTCTCTCTCTCTCTCTCTCTCTAAAAGAAATCTCTTCACATCTCTCTCTCTCTCTCTCTCTCTCTCTCTCTAAAAGAAATCTCTTCACACTTGTGGTTCATAAATGAAATCTACATGCAATCTCATTCTTTTGACGATTCCGGCTAATCAATTCACATATACTAATATTCGACTCACACATGATTGAGTTCACATTTCTCATCATTCTTGTTTTATTCAACAGGTTCAAACTCAAGATATATTTCAACATTTTGATTTTGTTCTTGAATCTTTGTTAATTCAAAATATATCACAACAATAAGGAAGGGCTATAAAACGGATGATCCGATGTATAACAGAAATCGGTACATTGCCTTGGGAATATCAATCATTTTCTATGAGCAGTATTGCTCTTGCTCCTATTGCCTAAGATGTGAATTGAACTATATAATTTGGACTAATTTTTTTTTTTTTAAATGAACTAACTCGTACTGAGAGAGAGGAGGAGGAGGAGGAGGAGGGGGGGAAGTGGGTGATGCTATGACTTTTGAATTTGACCATGTTCAGTAACTTATACAAGAGATGAGCAAATGTTACGATCTAGTAAACTAGATATTGAAAAAAGACATCATTGATGTATATGATCTTGAACCCTCAATGATTGTAAGTGATAGTCTAGTAAGAAGCATTTGACATATCATTCTCACGATATGATTAGATCACCTGTGTGGAGACTACAGTAATATCATATTTAGCTATATTGGATTCAAAAAATGATCAGCAGCATCATTTCTACATCATTGAATTTTAATGTAAGCCAATGAAGAATATAAAGACAATTTCAGTATTCCAATTTCACTTCCATTTCAATCCCATCTAGTTTGGCCGTTTCAAATGTTGAGTGATCAATCATCTTGAATTAACCTCCAAGCCTTGCTTCAAAGTTTTGATATTTGGTAACACAATTTCAAAGATTTTTTGTACAAAATTTGTTTTGAATATACTCAAAGCTCAAGATAAGCTCCCAAACTTTCGTCGAGGATTGCTCGACAACAGATCTAGCCCATTGCCAGTTGCGCCATGCTAGGAAGCTTGATCAAGGTCGCTCGATGCTGGTTTTAGCTTGCTGAGGGTCAAGTGTCGCGTTGTCTAATTTGTGGCCTCGGCGTTGCGCCACTTGTGGTCACACGACACAAGCATTATGTTGTGTGGGTTCGCTTGACCTCGATGGCACATCGCTTGGGAGCGCACTTTGTTGGCATCGATCCCACTTTGTGTTGCCGGCCTACCCTTTCATATGCAACTGCAAAGTCCTTTGTTCTCCCTTTTTTTTCCTTATTTTATAATTTGCTTTGCAGTAAATATTTTACAAGGTGTTTACCAAACAGTATTTGCTTTCAATGAAAGTCTTTTAAGTCATTGTCCTAAGTTCTCCCTTTGTAACTATCCCATGCAATCTGCCTAGTGACAACAAAGGAATCAACTAAACCTTCTGATCTGTGAGAAAATTGGCCAACACTTTCCCAAAGATATATATTATATTACATTGAGCAAAACTTACCATCTCAGAATTTTGGAGTATTAAGTGTTGGCATCATTAATTGGATTAAGAGAGGTGCCAGAAGTCCAAATAATAAATTACATAGAGCAACTTGGAAGACCAATGGCCATTCAACAAGCATCCAATTAATTCTGAATTAATACACTCAGCATCATCAATCATAAATAAAGAGAGGAAAAAGGAGCTCCTCAACTAGGTCAATAGCATAACCAATGGGGGTTCGCTCCAGTGGCCACCCTTCAAACTTGGAAGGGAGAGGTGGGGGGTTCAAATCCCTACATTCTCAAGGGGGATTAGGGTGGAGACGATTTCATTTCAGGAGTGGGTTTCGACTCTCACGCCCTATAAGGAGGCATGACAAAATTCTGAAAGTGAGTGTTAGAATAGGATTAGAGTAGGACCGACAAAAAAATAAAAAAAACTAGGTCAATAGCATGATGTGAAACCTCCATATAGTGATTTTGAATTCTGATTGAAGGAGCAGACACTTTCAAATTTCTAGTAGAGAAAAAAAAAAGGAAAAGCAAGAGCCATTGGAATGAAAATCACCCAGAGTCTCTTCCTCAACAAGTCGTGACCAATTCGACAGTCATATTTTGCTCATCATATTTCTGCCATGGTTAAGACAATTTCATCTTCTTCGTTGAGTTTTGTTCCAGCGAACTATTTTCTTCCTCGGTATCTATTGAAAATTGTCTTCCTTCGAGTTTCTTTCTATGATACTCCATTTTGTGTACATTAACTAATATTAGAAAACTAAAATATAAAACCCGAATGGCATGCAACAGGTTAACTGGTTAAGGAGTTCAGAAAGTTGAGAGATGACGGGCACCAAAAATTAAGAAAATTCCGACATCCCCTCTTTTCCAGGACAGCCAAGGTTACACTTGTAAAATACCCACAATCGGACGGCTCGTGTAGTCGGACGATTTTATCATTTTCCTTTTCTTTTCTTTTTTCTTTTTTTTTTTCCAGAGACAACTTGACAGTTGAAATCAAGTGCTAGGTTTTTTTACAATAAACTGAATTCAACGGCCACGGAGAGAACACTGGTTGGATAAGAAAGTAGAAAAGAAAAAGTCAATTACACGTTAAATTTGACCATCAAATTACTAGCACAAAATCAAAGAAGAAAATAAAAATATCTTTTAGGTAAAAAAAAATGATAACATTAGGATAATCCTATCACCGCTTAATCTTACTCTATTTCTAGTTCTAGCCAATTTATCCTTGGATCCGCTCATTATCGATAGGAATCATCAATGCCGCTTTGTTGGATCATCGTGAAAATTTGCCTACGCTTGTCGAACATTGGTTTTGGAACAAAATTTTGGAGAATTGAGCTTGTTAAATCTAATGAAAAGATTAACCGATGACAAAACAAACTTATAGGATTATATACTAAAATACTAAAAATATAGGAGCTGATTGCAAATATCAAAAGTGAAAATATAGGCAATTCCTTTCTTTTTCTTCATTTTCCGCCATTTTTTTTTTTAATCTTTTGGACCCCTTGATGATATTTATAAAATGACAAACATTGTCAAGAAGTCATTGTCTAGAACAAGGCCCGGTCCATCATGACAAAATTGCGGATGCTTGAAGTCGTCCATGTGGCTATAGCTTATGCAAGATTCAAGATCAAGACCACTCTACTTTTGACATTTTTCTTCAATTAAAAATTTACAGGTAAATGGAGATTAATTAATATAAGGAGGAGGGGGTGATACTATTATTTTGGAATTTGATCGTGGGTGGTAGATTTAATTTGAGGTGAATATGCGTTACAATCTAATGAATGAAATATCGAAAAAAGACATTACCGGTGTACATGATTCTAAACCTTAATGATTGTAATTAATAGTTTAGTAACAAGCATTTGATATCTCATATTCTCTAATAATGTGATTGGGTCACCTTTTTGGAGACCGTAGTAATCTTATATTTGGCTTCAGAAAGTGAAGGGCAACAACATTTCTACTTTATTGAATTTTGCGTTTCAAATAGATGATATTGAGCCAACTAGACTTAAATGAAGGGTGACTAATGGTAGAAAGTGAGAGATAGAATGAACTTTGGTGTAAGCCAACGAAGAATATAAAGGCAATCCTTGTATGAACTTAACTTATGAATACTCTCAATGGAAATTATTAAAATGTTACTTAGCATTTCACTTGCCAAATGAATAAGACTCGACTCTTCAAAAGGTTAATAATAATAATAATAATCAGCAGCAGCAGCAAAGTTCAGGAGTTTAATGATTTTTTTTTTCTTCCGATCTTACCATCACTAATATATTTGTAATAATATTTTACCCGTCAACCTTGGATAGGAGAGAGAAAGCCATGGTTGGTCATGGCTAGGAAGCTTCATGAATGAGGCCGAGGGTTGATGGACACCAACAAAGCTTCGTCGAGGGTTGCATGATTCCGAGAAGCTTTGCAAGGTTTGCTTGATGCCAGATTTAGCTTGCCAGAGAGTTGAGTGTCGCATTGCCTAGTCGTGTGGCTCCAACATTCCGCCAATTGAGGTCATGGGACACTGGCGTCGAGTCGTGTCGCCTAGGGTCAAGCAGCACTAGTGTCGCGTCTCTTAGGTTTGGTTGACCTCAATGGCGTATTGCCTAGGGTAGCATGAGGTCGGCACCAGTCCTATTGTTGTCCCACCTGCTCGTGCTTTCATATGTACTTGCATCCTAAGTAATATCAACACTAACACACAATACGCGACATGACACATCAACACATCGTTTCTCAAAAAATAAAGAATTGCAATATGTTGGGACACGTATATTACATATATATTATATATATAAATAATAAATTATTATTTTTGTATGATTCAAATTCACAAATAAATAAATAATAATAAAATCCTATGATAAATTTACATTAAAAATATTAATCCATCATTTATTAATATCATTTATTGTTTCAATTTGACAAATTCAACTTCATTTCAATAAAACCATACAACTTGGAAAGAAAAAAAAAAGTAATTCATATTTTAAACTTGCGTGTCAGATGTGTCGAAAGAGAAAAGAAAAAACTTGAGGGTAAATTATGTATCATGGAAAATAAGAGTCAAAAGAGAAAAGAAGAAAATATTAGGTTTTTCTTCTTTTCTAATTTGTTATTTTTATTATTGATTTTTATTTTTTCATATATATTTTGACTTTTCATTTATTGATTTTTTTTTTAAATTAACCTCACATGTCATAACTCGCATGTTGGAATTCCAACTCGAGTGTCAAAGAGTATTAGAAAAATTAACCAAGTATCGGAGTGTCCAAGAGTGTGGGAAAGTGTTAAACATGTGTCGAAGTGCTCGACATGATATGACAGGACACGAAGACTCTCGGAGAGTGTCGATGCTTCCTAGCTTGCAAATTCCTTCCTTCTCCCTTTTTAAAATTTTTCTCGTTCTAAAAATTGCTTCTTTTTTTTTTTTTGGGTCTATGTTCTAAAAATTGCTTTGCCATACTTATTTTAGAAGGTGTTTGCCAAATACTGTTTGCTTTTCATGAATATCCTTGAAGTCAATCTCCTTTGCTAAAATGCAAATTTTCTTAGACGCTAGCTCCTTTGCCAAAATGCAAAGTTTCTTAGATGCTAGTGCTATCCCTTTATACCTATCCAATGTAATTTGCCGACTAACAGAGGAATCCACTAACTTTCCCTGTATAGACCTATTGATTTTTTAGACAATTCGAACAACACTTTCCTAAAGATATAGATTATACTAGATTAAGCAAAACCTACTATCTTAGAAATTTGAAGTATGAAGTATTGGCATCATTAATTGGATTAAGAAAGGCGACAGAGGCTCGTGTGATAAATGACACGGAGCAACTTGGAAGACCATGGCCATTTTAACAAGCATCCTCTTAATTTTTGGGTTAATGCACTCAGCATTACAATTCATAAAGAAACAGAGGCAATAGTAGTAGTAGTAGTAATAGTAATAGTAATAATAATAATAGTAATAATAATAATAGTAATAGTAATAGTAATAGTAATAGTAATAGTAATAATAGTAATAATAATAATAGTAATAGTAATAATAATAGTAGTAATAATAATAGTCACTAATAATAATAATAATAATAATAATAATACTAATAATAATAATAATAATAATAATAATAATAATAATAATAATAATAATAGTAATATTAATAATAATAGTAATATTAATAATAGTAATATTAATAATAATAGTAATATTAATAATAGTAATAATAATAATAATAATAATAATAATAGTAGTAATATTAATAGTAGTAATAGTAATAGTAAGAATAATAATAGTAATAGTAATAGTAATAATAGTAATAGTAATAATAATAATAATAATATAATAATAATAATAATAATAATAGTAATAGTAATAATAATAATAGTAAGTAATAATAGTAATAGTAATAGTAATAGTAATAATAATAATAGTAATAATATAATAATAATAATAGTAATAGTAATAATAATAGTAATAATAATAATAATAGTAATAATAGTAATAATAATAATAATAATAATAATAATAATAATAATAATAATAATAATAATAATAATAATAATAGTATAATAATAGTAATAGTAATAATAGTAATAATAATATTAGTAATAATAGTAATAATAATAATAGTAATAGTAATAATAATAATAGTAATAATAATAATAGTAATAATAATAGTAATAATAATAGTAATAATAATAATAGTAATAATAATAGTAATAATAATAGTAGTAATAATAATAATAGTAATAATAATAATAATAATAGTAATAATAATAATAATAATAGTAATAATATTAGTAATAGTAATAATAATAATAATAATAGTAATAGTAATAATATTGGTAATAATAATAGTAATAATAATAGTAATAGTAATAATAATAGTAATAGTAATAGTAATAATAGTAATAATAATAATAGTAATAATAATAATAATAATAATAATAATAATAATAATAATAATAATAATAATAATAATAATAATAATAATAATAATAATAATAATAATAATAATAAATGTTTCTCAATCATGTCAGTAGCATGGTGCAAAACCTCTGTTTTATAATGATCTTGAATTCTAATTGAAGGAGCAGACACTTGCAAATCTCTAGTGGAGGCCCAGAAAAGGGAAAGGCAAAGACATTGGAACCCATAGTCTCACCGTAGTTAAGATCGTCTCATCTTTGTTAAAGGTGATGAACTTTCCTCTGCATCTGTTTCAATTGGAGTATCTTCTTCCTCGGTGTCTATTGAATTATCTTCTTCTGAGTCTTCGCCAAAAAACTTCTAAAAATAATATTCATCCGTCCATTGAACTATTTTCTAATGAGTTTTTTCCAGAAAACTTCATAAAAGCTGCTGATAGCCAATCAACATTTGATGGAAGCTGAGGAATCTCTTGTAGTAGCTCGCATCCCTCAAGAATTAAGAAGTTCAAATGATAGTACTCGTTGATGCATGTCGGCAAATGAGTAAACTTGTTGTGTGAAAGGTCTAGGAACCCCAAGTGGGGAAAACTGGAAGAACTCTCAAGGAACTCTACTTCTGATAGATTGCAGCCATCAAGAAATAGGCAGTCTAGTTTCTGGAATCCCAGAAGGCCATCAGGATCAATTGAATCCTCCATGTTTTTTGGAAACACGGTTAAATTCGAGCAGCCGGAAAGATTTAAATACAAGAGATTTTTCAACTTGTAAATGTGCCATGGAAGCCTCACGAGGTCTTTGCAATCTGATAAATTTATCCAACGCACAGAGACAAGATTTTGAATTGATGCAGGGAGTTCTTTAATAGCTGTTCCACTGAGATAAAGGTCCTCCATATGTTCCATCTTTCCGTCAATTTTTGGGAAATTCTCAAGTTTAGAGCAACCACGGAGCACAAGGGTTCGAAGAGATTTATTCTTCAGCGTGTTAGGAAAATTTCTAAGATTAGAGCACGATTCTAGCGACAAAACTTCCAGCTTGACAAGATCTTCAATGGATGGATGAACCTCCACCAAGCTCTCACACCCCTTAAGAATCAATTTCTCCATATTTGGAGCCGATGACATGTCGTGAATACTAACCAGGGACTTGCATTCACTGAAATCGATGGACTTCAGCTTGCTAAAATTCTGCAAAAACATACTAGTGCGGTCATTAAGATCTGCGAATGTTTTTTTATAGCTATAAAAAGGAAAAGCTAATCATCACAAGGGCTTACCTGAGAGTTGCCCCCTAATTGTTTGATATGACTTTTCGGGACATCGAGTCTCGCGAGTTTATTTAGACCAAATCCAAATTCTAGATTTGGGGCATTGGGCCATTCAAGCCATCTTAGCTTGTTAGGGAAACGTACTTGAGCTTGTGAAGAGATATGCGCTCCTAGCAAAATGAGTATTCTCAACTTTTTCATATTTGTGAAAGCATCAAGACTGATGATTATCGCTTCTGGTGGGGGCAAGTCCAATACTATGGCCTCCACTGCATCCGCCCCCTATCCATCATAGAGCAAATTCAGTTGTCAGATAAAATTTCCAGTTAAGATTTACATTATACTGTTCGAATTAGAGTAATGTAAACTGAAATGTAGCAAAACTGACATAAACAACTTTTACCGTGTTGCAACAAAAAATGTCCTCAACATCTTCCCAAAGCCATAATCTGATGCGTTTCCCAGGATCATCACGACATGCTTCATTAACAATATCCCGACCCATCGACTGAATCAAATCATGCATTTGCAAGGTCTCATACTGGTTTTTTATCAAGGACCTTTCGATGAGAATATCTATTCCTATGGTTGTGTGAAAACCACAGCTGTCAAGAACTTCCTTGATGTACTTTATATTTTTCCCCTTAAAGAAACAAGCAATATCGAGGAAAATCTCCCTCTCGTTGTTCTCCAATCCATCGAAGCTTATCTTGAGAACTCGATTGATAGTTGGTTCAGGAATTTTGGAGAGTTTATGCAACGTACTTTCCCATGCAGGTTCCTTTCTTCCACATAAGAATGAGCCCAACACTTCCAGGGCTAATGGAAGTCTGTCGGCATATTGCAGTGCTTTATCTATGAGATCCCTTCTTATTTCAACACTCTTGCTATTTGGGAAAGCATACAGACTAAAAAGATCTAGTGCTTCACAGCATCCTAAAGTTTGAATTTCATACACACAATTTATGCCATGAGAAGTCAGCAATTGTTTATTTCTTGTTGTAACAATGATTCTACTTCCTTTTCCAAACCAATTGCCTTTTCCAGCTAATGCATCCAGTTGTTTTTTATGGTCAACATCATCAAGAACCAAGAGAACCTTCTTGCGACATAGTCTTTCTTGTATCAAACTAATTCCTCGAGCGACACTGTAGAACGTTAAAGGATTATCTAGGATCTCAGATAGAAGATCCTTTTGTAAAGTAACAAGACCATCGCTTCGGTTTGATTTTTCTCTAACTTGCTCCAAAAAACTACAAACCTGAAATTGTCTCATCATAGTATTATATAGGGCCTTGGCAATTGCTGTCTTCCCTATGCCTCCAGGTCCCCATAGACCTATCATTAGAACATCATCATCATTAGCCGACTCTTTCTGTGACAACCATATCAGTTCTTGAACTCGAGAATCTATTCCGACCGGATACTTAGCGACATGTAAGGGTGTTCGGTTGAGACGAATCGATAATTCCTTCACGATGCATTGTATGAGATCCGCTTCATCTCTAATAAGCACTCAAAAGAAAGAAAAAACCATTTTAGCATTTCAAAGCCATAGCAGGAATTCAACCTCTGACGTGATAAGGAAAATTTCATAAGAAGATAAGCAAATAATAAGATGCAAAGTGGGTGAACTTGCGCCAACATCTACATGAGGAAAATTACAAACAACCTGAATCTGAAGACAATAATGACTCAGGCACTATGAATCGCACTTTTTATGTTTGATAATTTTCATTATCCACACAGCAAGAATCAATTCAAAGAATCTACTAGCTTTGGTTATTTGACTTTTGTGTTCACGGTCTAATTTATCTCCACTTTGTATCTTCAATTCGAAGATCCAAAAAAGAGCATACGATCTGATATCTAACAGATAATCACAAGCTAACAATCATGAAACACCACGTCACATTTGTGCGTACCTGTCATTCAACTCCCACCCAGACAAGCTACCAGCTTCAGAGAGAGCATTCTTCCATCTCTTCACTTTCTCCGAATCCTTTCCGAACTTGGACTCATGCTTAGCCATAGCTCTCCCATAACTCTCTCTCCCTCCTCTTACTTCTCTTGGTTCCACTTTGTAAAACAATGGGAACACAATCAGGCCCGTTCGCTCCTTGCACTCCATGATTTTCACAGCCTCTTCCAAACACCACGGCGAGGAGGCGTAGTCCTTGGAGAAAACGATGATCGCGATGCACGATTCCTCGATCGCCCTCATGAGCGTTGGCGATATTTCCTCTCCTTTCTTGAGCTCCTCGCTATCCACAAAGGTGTATATTCCTATCTGGTCTAGAGCCGCATAGAGATGACTGAGGAAGCCTTGGCGGACATCTGTCCCTCTGAAACTGAGGAACACATCGTAATTCATTTTCGTATTCGAAGAAGCAGCCATTAGAAGTGCTGATGGTACATGTGCTTCCCTAGAATGGCAAGCATCGGAACAGAGAGTCTTGCTACGAAAATCAAGGGCTGAAGGCTGAAGCAGAGTCGGCTTTGCTCTCGGAGAGGCTGGGCGGCCTCTGACCCGGGATTGCCCTTCCCCGATCAGCAGCGAAGTCGACGATCTCTTCCCTTTGCTCTGGCTCTCGCTCTTTCTCGCTCCAAAGAAACAAGCGCTCTCAGCCTGTCCCATTCTCAGGAAAATATTGGACCGGACTCAGGGTAATTTGGTTCGTGAAGACGTTTTCAGCTTTCAATTTCAGATAAATATGCTGCTTATGCGCGGCGGCGAGGGTGTGGAGAGCGACATCGACATGATCGACCAACGAATCCGGAACGATGAAGAGTCGGCCAAGGACTCAGAAGACGAAAGCGGCCACTAGGGTTTATAAATCTGGCTGTGAGGTCTCCGGTTTGGCCCACGCGCTAACCTGTTCGGCTGGTGTCTCTTAGTCCACGCGCAAGGATGCGCAATCCACCCCTGAGGTAGTCTAAGCGCTAGCGTCCTAAGTCTAGTCCTCGAGGTAGAAGGATAATCACATTAAGACTAGCTGATGCAATGTCAAGCTCCACTCACATGTTTGATTGCTCAAAATTTCAATCGAGCTTGGCTGGATCGAGTATTGAATTTCGTGCTTGAACTCACCTAGAAAAGAAAATTGAAATATTCAAAAGTTGTGCCTGGATTCAATTATGGACTGGGCTCGAAATTTCATATAAATAATTTATAAAAGGAAAAACTCAATGAGACTTGTAAGACTATTGAGTCGAATACTAACAAGTTGAAGTTCGAAATCATGTGACACATTCATGTTGAAGTTTCACCTAATCTCGATTTTGATACATA
The DNA here is from genome assembly GCA_007663325.1 of Eucalyptus pauciflora. NCBI lineage: Eukaryota > Viridiplantae > Streptophyta > Magnoliopsida > Myrtales > Myrtaceae > Eucalyptus > Eucalyptus pauciflora. The sequence goes on from VMYD01000063.1 coordinate 850,479, forward strand.
ATAAATATTATTTTTGTGAAATAAGGGACCCTCGCCCATGCCTAGTGAGGAGGTCATTGGCCCTCACCTCTACCAATGGCTAATGGTCTTGTTGGCCACGTAAAGAATATAAAAATTAAATTAAAAATTAAAAAATTATCTACGTCACTATTGACACATAAGTTTTAGTTCAAATCAAGCAAAGATTCTTGTAAAATAGATTAACATGAATTTTTAAAAATTAAAAGAAAGAGAAAATGATAAAAAGGGCTCCAATACAGTCATGATTGGAAGGGCCTAATTCAATTTGCATGGCCCAAAGAAGTGGATGTTTGAATTCGAGCACTATCGATTTCAACTCATTGCAAAATAAAGAAACCAAAAGAATAAGCACACAAAGCTTAGAGAGCATCCAAAGCCCCGCCATTTTCTTCTCTTTCTCCCTCCCTCCCTCATGTGCTCATTGAGGGAAAGTATTTGTATCCATGATAGCAATTTCCACTAAGCAAAATACCAATAGATTTATTGATGCGGCGTGTGAACTGAAATATCATAAGTCACGAATGGTTATAACTTATATCCATGCACCCAATGTATTTCATGATAGACTAATGTTATGGAAGGAGTTGGAAGGTATTAGACATCTGAACCATCTATTGTGGGTCTGTGCAAGGGATTTTAATGAAATACTCTATCCTTAGGAGAAGGTGGAGAGGAAGATGGCTGAAAATTATTGGCTAGTCGCATTTAGAAACTTCCTAAACAATTGTGATCTTATAGAAGTGGAAAGCAAGGATGCGCCTTCACTTGGGATAATAATAAAGAAGGAGAGGAATTTGTCAAGAAGAAACTAGATAGAGTCTTATGCACGATTGAATGAATGGTGCTTTTTCCAGACACATAATTCTTTGCTTTATTTGCAGTAGGATCAAACCATAGTCCTTTTTTGCTAAGATTATTCCCACAACCAGTGAAAAAAGCAAAGGAATTCAAATTGTGGGTCTGTGCAAGGGATAGACTAATGTTATGGAAGGAGCCGGAAGGTATTAGACATCTGAACCATCTATTGTGGGTTTGTGCAAGGGATTTTAATGAAATACTCTATCCTTGGGAGAAGGTGGAGAGGAAGATGGCTGAAAATTACTGGCTAGTCGCATTTAGAAACTTCCTAAACAATTGTGATCTTATAGAAATGGAAAGCAAGGATGCACCTTCACTTGGGATAATAATAAAGAAGGGGAGGAATTTGTCAAGAAGAAACTAGATAGAGTCTTATGCACGATTGAATGGATGGTGCTTTTTCCAGACACAGAAATCTTTGCTTTATTTGCAGTAGGATCAAACCATAGTCCTTTTTTGCTGAGATTATTCCCACAACCAGTGAAAAAAGCAAAAGAATTCAAATTTGAAACATGATGCTTAGAGGACAAGGAGTATGGAAATATTGTCAACGGGGTTTGGTTGTCTCCCAAGCGAGAGGGAGCTGATTTACTAACTAAATTCTGAAAAGTGTCCTAAATCCTTGCATCTTGGAATAGGATAGAATTCTCAATACTCATATGAGAATTGAGACGCTAAAGCAGGAAATCCAAAATATAACAAACAACCCAGATATTCCCAAAGCAAAGAAAAGATAATGAAATCGAAAGAGGAAATTAGCTCACTATGGAAAAGGGAAGAAATTTTTGGGACATACATTTGTGAATTAGCTAGTCGAAATGGGGAAATAAAAACTCCAAATTTTTTCATGCAACAACCATTCAAAGGAGGTTGAGAAATAGAATCTCCATGCAAGCTAATACTAATGGGGAGTGGACGCGTGAACCTAGTGCTCTAAAGTTATGACAAAAAAAAAAAAAAACCTAGTGCTCTAAAGCAAATGATGGTGGAATACTTAAAGAGTTTATATACGTCAGTAGGACAAAGAAACTTCCAACCTATTATTGAACACATTTCAACTTTAGTGTTGAAAGATATTGATTGAAATTTGATAGCGGAGGTCACCATGTTGGAAATTTTAGAAAACGTACACTAGTTAGGAGCTTTCAAGGCCTTTGGTCCTGATAGTTTAAGTGGACAAATTTTCAAACACCACCGGGAGGACATTCAACAGGATGTTTTTTAGGAAGTAACTTTCTTTTAGAACACTGGTTGCTTAAATGCTAAAGAGGATAAAAATCAAATTATAATAATCCCCAAAATATCCTACCTAGAAAAGCTGAAAAAGTTTCGTCCCATTAGCCTGTAGCCAATTAATTAAAATCATTACTTTAGGATATTATCTGCATAGAGCATAGTGCTTTTGTTAGTGGCTGTCAAATTCATGATTATATACACATTGTTTAGGAGGTATTGCACTCTAAGAGTGCATGCAAGCAATAAGAAGTTGCAAGCTGTGTTGAAACTTGATATTTAATAGGCGAATGATAAAATAGAATGAGACCTTTTAGAAGCACTTCGAGGCAATTATTTGACAAACAGACAATGAAGGAAATTATTGTTATTACTTTTGGATATTATACGCATAAAGCATAGTGCTTTTGTCAGTGGGTGTCCAATTCATGATAATATACTCATTGTTTTGGAGGTGTTGCACTCTTAGAGTGCGTGCAAGTAATAAGAAGTTGCAAGCTATGTTGTAACTTGATATGCAATAGGCGAATGATAAAATATAATGAGACTTTTTAGAATCTTGATATTTATGTGATAAATATTGTCAAGAAGTTATTGTCTAGAAAAAGGCCTTGCCCAATCCTGACATGATTGAGGATGCTTGAAGTCATTGATGTGCCCAATCAAGATTCCTTTAAACTCTCACTTAAGGGAAGATAGATTAGTCTAGACAAACACTGAATATGGGACATACTCTATTAAAAGTGGGACGACAAAGTATTTACTATGAGCGTCAAATAGCTGAATCTTAGAGGATTACATACTAAAAACTAAAAATATGTGAGCTAATTGTAAATATCAAAAATGAAAATACACACAATTTCTTTTTCCTTTGTCATTTTCCCTCGTTTCTTCGAATTTTTTGACCCCTTGATGATATTTATGTGATAAATATTGTCAAGAAGTTATTGTCTAGAAAAAGGCCTTGCCCAATCCTGACATGATTGAGGATGCTTGAAGTCATTGATGTGCCTGTCACCGGTGTAAGATTCGAAATCAAGATTACTCTACTCTTGACATTTTTTTGCCCAAGTTATTTCCTAGCAATCAATTTTAGATTGGTTTTCCAGCTATGGTTGGGTGTCATTTTTTTCATATGGTTCCTCAAATGAAGTTCATTATTGCTTGGAAAGTGTTATGAAAAAGGAAATTATCTTTTTTTTTTTTCTTTCCGTCTGCCGTTATTCACCCAAAATTTTAACTTGACGGCTGTTGATTTGCCGAGTGATCTCCTAACATGAGTTCCACTTGCAAGTAACTATCGCATTACAATTTAAGAGCGAGCTAATATTTTATACAGCGAAAATGAAATCCCTTGACTTTTTTATTTCCCTAGATTTTGAAGAGTTTATTACAATTAACATAAAAATTCTTGTTTAAAAGTGTAGAAGTGCCCTAAAGATACTACTTAAGACGACCAATATTAATGAACGCTTCATCAAAGCATTTTCGTGATCGGGATTCGTTAAAATTTACTTCGGGCTTAGCTAAAACCAAATTCTGCATTCGAGAATTTAAATATTCAAATAGAGTTACTTTTAAATTTCTCGAAAGAAAATCATCTGAATTAACCGCACCGATCAACTACAATAGCACATGATTAATTTCTTTGGCCACTTTAGAACTTAGAAAAACTAAATAATGATGATGATGATGATGATGCCGGCAACAATTTTTTTTAAAAAAAAGTAGGAAAGAAAATTTTCATGAAATGTAAAGCGAATCCAATCCATATTTTCATTCATGTTCCAATTAAGCTAGGCAAGAGAATCGCCCCATCGTTTCAGTCTTAAGAGGTCCATTTTGACCCGAGATTGTTTCAAATCGGGTCGGCCCAGGATTTCGCTTGTGAATTTGCCCAACATTGCTATGCGCTTTGTTGGTTTTCGCGTGGCAATTTTGCAAAGGTAGAGTCATCCTTTTGGATTTTGTTCTTGAACGTTGTTAACTCAAAATAAATCACAACAATAAGGAAAGCTGATAAAACGGAATGATCCGATGTATAAATAGAGATTGGTACATTGCTTTGGGGTTTATTAATCATTTTCTATCAGTGGCGTTCCTCTTGCTCCCATTGTATAAAATGTGAATTGAAGTATAGACTTTTGATTAAAAAAAGTAACTATAGACTCGTCACAACCTAACCTCTTACGGAAGTTGTTAGGTTTAGAGGTATCGCCAACTTAGGGCCGACGAGTTTCCATCTCAGGTTCTTCCAAGCCTATACCTCGCATAACATCAGGTGTTCAAAATTTTAATTAATTTAGCCTATGTAAATTTTAACAAAGCAGTTGCCACTAACCTTTTTGGGATTCAGTTAGAAACCTAATAAGACATGAGAGAATATCTGACCATTTACGAAATCAGAAATTCTAGACTTGGGGACCCCATTACATTAGCCTTAAGACTAACGCCATACCTAATTTGATCATATTAATTAAAGCCATAGCATTCTATAAAAAAATTCTAGGTTTTGTTCTAACCATTATAAAACAAGGAAAATAACATCTAAGATATCGAAAAGCACAACTGAGTATAATCATAATGAAAACATACAAGCATCCTAATATTGTCCCTAAAAAGAAAAAGACAATCCAAATCGAAGAATCCTATTGTAAAGCTTTAAAGGCCCGTCCAAATTTGGGTTTCAATTTCTAGGTGTTTCTGATTTTTTTTTTTTGATTTTCGATTTTTTTTTTTGTTTTCTGGATTTTCCTTTTTAATGATTTTCTGAATTTTATAAAATATTTTTAATGATTTTCTGAATTTTTAATTTGTTATTAATTTACTATTTTTTTAAAAATTTTAATGGTTTATATTTTTAATGACATTTTCGGATTTTTTTAATTTTTAATGATTTTCTGAAAATTCTAATTTTTTATTATTTCCTAAATTTTTTTACCATTTTCTGAATTTTTAATTTTTAAATATTTTTAGAATTTTTAAATTTTAATGACTTTCTTCGGATTTTTTTAAAATTTTCATTATTATTATTATTATTATTATTATTATTATTATTATTATTATATTCGGGGAATGGGTTCGGACTTGTTTACCCGATCCGTATATCCGGATCCCACCCCCGTCCGATTAAAACTGGATTTTTTAATGTTTCGATTTTTTTTATTTCCATTTTTTAATTCTCTTATTTTTGTCTCCTCTTCTTCCTCCAGACATCTTCAACTTGCAACTCCATCTTTCGCGGCCATTTTTTCTTTATAACGAAACAAATACCATCGTTGATGAGTTTATCACCAGAACTTAGATCACCGCCGATCATTTATTCTGACTGACGTTGACCACCTCTGGCCGCCCGCTCCATCTATCGCAAAACTTAACAAAAACCATCCTACCTAATCCACACTTTTCACGGCAGCATCCCCATCAAATTAACAAGCAAAAATACATTAGAATGAAGTGAGATGGCTAACTAGTATGTCCCTGAAACGCTTTCCGGACTTGGAGATACGCATGTACGTTGGACTCGAGCAAAGAGTTTTCATCAAATCGCATAGAAACCCAGAGAAAATGCTAGTATTAGATATGATTCAACAAAAAACACGGCAAGTACGAATCGATCATGAATTTAGACGGGACTTGACATTCGGCCTCTTTTAGGCATTTTATCAAACATCCAATACGCAGATCTTTCAATGGTTTTCTGTTTTAATTTTAACGAGATCCTCAGCCTCACACGTTACGACCAGACTTAAAACACCATGGTTAGCAACAAAGAAACTTCCTTTTATCAAGATCTCTTCAAGAAAATTTGATCGAACCGAGCATGTCTTTCTCGGCCAAAACAGAGACAAAGTAGAGCGCTTGGAGCGAGATTGTACCTGGTTTGTTTGGCGAATCGAGGTCTCGATTGACGACGATGAAGGGCGTCTGGTTAGAGCTTTTCCTCCGCTCGCGGAAGAAATCTCAGTATTCGTCTGATCTTCGACACCGAATCTATGAAGAACAACTCGCGGATTGCCCCTTGACCGGAGCTCTGAAAACCGACGGCGAACTCCGGCGATGCGGTTTTCTGCTACTCCGAAACGGGATGCACTCTCCCTTTCTCTCCCATTCGAGCTAGCTCCCTGCTCACCTACATCGTCAAGCACGCACTCTCCATGTCGTCGAGCGTCCTCCTCCCCTCTCTCCGAGAAGGAATCCTTATGTTATTTTCCCTCTCTCGCTGTTCTCTCACGGAACAACTCACGGACGCCTCTCTTGCTCGGTCACTGCTCGCGTCTTCTTCGCTCACGGACGTGAGCAGGCGAAAGAGGAGGGCTGGGCCTTCTTGTTTTGAGTTCAGATGGGCTATTGAGGACAACAAAAGGAACAAAAGAAATGGGCTCAACAGGAAGTAAAAGATGGGTTGAGGGCCACAACCTGCTGAAAATAAATGGGCTAAGCCCCTCGGCCGATTTTGTTAGTTTTTATTTTTTATTTTTTTATCATTACTATCTTTCTATTATTATTCCTATTATTATTATTTGCATTTTTATGTTTTTGCCCACATGGACACTTGAACAATTGACAAAATTCGGGTGTCAACAATACTCTTTATGGGGGTGACATCCAAAAGAGGGTCGCTAACATTGGTAGTTTTTTCCCGTCCTTTGTGGAGTATAAATTTTTTGCGCGAGAGAGAGAGAGAGAGAGAGAGAGAGAGGAGTGGATAGGAGGAGGAGGAGGAGAAGAAGAGAAGGGGTGATGCTATGGCTGGCAAATTATACGAGAGATGAATGCATATTACGATCCAAGGAATTAGATATTGAAAAAAGACATTGTTGGTGCATATGATCTCGAATACTTAATGATTGTAAGTGATAGTTTAGTAATGAGCATTTGATATCTCATTCTCTCGTAATGCAATTAGGTCACTTGTGTGGAGACTATGATAATCTTATATTTAGCTTAGGATGCTGGATTCAGAAATCGGCAATGTCATTTCTACATCATTAAATTTTAATGTAAGCTGATGAAGAATATAAAGGCAATTTTAGTATATTCCAATTTCATCTTCCGTTTCAATCCCATCTAATTTAGCCATTAAAAATTTTGAGTGCCTGAATTAACTTGTTTTGGGCCTCCAAATGCCTTTGATTCAAAGTTTTGACATTTGGTAACACAATTTCAAAGATTTCTTGTACAAAATTTTGTTTTGAAAATACTCAAACCTCAAGATAAGTCCCCAACTTTCGTTGAGGATTGCTCAAGGCTAGATGTGGCTCGTCGACAGTTGCATGATGCTGGGAAGCTTGGTCAAGGTCACTCGATGCCAATTTTAGCTAACGGAGGGTCAAGTGTTTGCATTGCCTAGGGGGTGGCCTCGGCAATGCACCACTTGGGGTCACACGACACGGATGTTGCATTGTGTGGGTTTGCTCAACCTTAATGGCACATCGCTTGGGGTCGTGCAACGTCGGCATCGGTCCCACCGTTGTGCCGCTCACCTGTGCTTTCATATGCATCGACATAGTTCTTTGTTCTCCTTGAGGTCCATATGATAAATTACACAGAGCAACTTGGAAGAACAATGGCCATTCAACAAGCATCCAATCAATTTTGAATTTATGCACTCGGCATCACAAATCATAAAAAAGAGAGAGAGGAAAACAAAGAAGTTTCTCAACCATGTCAGTATCATGGGGCGAAACCTCTATTTCATAGTGATTTTAAATTATGATCGAAGGAGCAGACATTTTCAAATTTCTAGTATACCAAAAAAGGGAAAAGCAAGAGACATTGGAATCAAAATCGCCTGGAATCACTTCCTCAACAAGTCATGACCAACTCGACAGGCATGTTTTGCAAGCCATACTCTGCCACGGTAAAGACCATTTCGTCTTCTTTGTTAAGTTTTGTTCCACTGGACTATTGTCTATTGAAAATTGTCTTCCTTTGAGTCTCTTTCCTTGAAACTCCATTTTTTTATATCGGCTGATGGGTGTTGGAGTACAGACCCTCAGATCATCCTCCTCTTGCTTGGATAGTAGACAAAATCCACACTTCTTTATGCTTACTTTCGTTGCTTTGAAGCAAACTTGGCAATGACACCAATCCTTTCGCAGAAGTGTCCGTGGTTCACACAATCTGACGAGTGGTAAATATTCAAGCCTCACGTGATTGGATTCCAGTGAAAGAAAAAATAACTTCAAGTTCTAAGTTAAACTTCGGCCATTAACAAATATTTTGACCACACATGACGCATCGACCACTTCTCCTTCCAAACCAAGAACGACACAGTGCGCTAGTCTCAAGGACTTGTTATACAAGTCCTCGGGAGTTATGAAAGATGTTGAACCCCTCTATCGTGGAAAATTCATTCTGGCATCTCTCTTTTAAGATTATGTGGAATCTGCTTGCCTTTGGTAGTCTCTATCACACAGATAATACGCATATTAAAAGTTCAAACTTAGAGAGAGAAAGAGACTGACCCTCAAGTGACACATCTGCCATATTGACTCCACTCGAAGACAATGTTGGGATTTGTTTCGATAAACAAGAATACGTACATAGATAAATTTGAATCAAAACGATTCGTAACGAAAGTAAAAATGCTCATACATGTATTTCCAAAGCATTATTTGTGCATTTTAATAAAAGTACATATAAGTGATAAAGAAGCTAATCACATTACCTTTGTATCGTACTCCAAATATTTGGTTCTAACGTACCTCAGATTCTGACCACAACTGTCGGATGTCCTCATAATGTTGGTTCCAATATTCTTTAAATTCTGATTATGAATGTTTGATCTTCTAGTAACATTGGCTTTGACGTTATTGGAATTTTGACCACAAAAGTTTGATGTCTTCTAGTAATACTGATTCTGACATTTTTCAGATTTTGACTATAAACGTATGATCTCCTCATAATGAAGGTTCTGACGTTCTTCATATGCAGCCCCATAAATATCGCATCTCTAATTTAGACACACCACCAATCTTATGTTAAATAGTAGAGAGAAATTGAGAGATTTCTCCATTATAATTGTGTTAGTAATTGCTCTCATGTGTGAATAATTTGGTTGATCACTATTGACACTCTTAATTGTTGATTATCGATCATCTTGTGATCAACTCTCTCAATCGCCTTTTATAATTAGTCTCATCATATTTAAATCGGCTCATTAACTTTAAAATTGTTTCAGAGAATTAGTTCGGCCATAACGTCTGAGGGACGTAAGTTTCGGGACCATTTCATATACTAATTTGGGCATTAATTCTATAACCGTTACAGAGTATTATTCTAGACATTAATTTGTAATTGTTACAAGACTTTATTTTAGGCATTAGCCTTGTGAGTATGTTAAAATGTCCAACTCCAAAAACAAAAAGCATTATACTGATAGAGAATTCATATACATGAAATTCGTGCAAACCCTATAGATAAAGAGACATTTTAGCATACTAATGTTACTTATTTGGTATAAAACATTGTAAAATCACTTGAAGTGAGCAAACATTAATAACTTAAAATAAATTATATTTCGTGGCTGGATTTAGTATATCGATAGAATAACAAACCCATGAATTACGAGTGTACATTAATAAACTCTATTTTGCAAGAGATTTTTAAAACCTCACCCAATAGGAAGAAAGAATGCCATGTGTTAACATTTTTTGTACATTAACTAGTATTAGAAAAACTAAAATATAAAACCTGAATGGCATGCAACAGGTTAAGGAGTTCGGAAAGTTGGAAAAAAATAAAAATATCTTTTAGGTAAAAAAAAATGATAACATCAGATAATTCTATTACTACTTGATCTTACTCTCTTTCTAGCTTTGGCCAATTAATCCTTGCATCCGCTCATTTTTGGTAGGAATTGTCGATGCTGCTTTATTGAATCATCGTGAAAATTTGCTTACGCTAATTGAAGATTCATTTTGGAACAAAATTTTGGAGAATTAAGCTTATTAAATCTAATGAAAAGATTTACCAATGAAAACAAACAAACTTAGAGGATCATATACTAATATACTAAAGATATAGAAGCTAATTGCAAATATCAAAAGTGAAAATATAGGCAATTCTTTCTTTTTCTTCATTTTCCCCCACTTTTTTTTCTTTTATCTTTTGGACCCCTTGATGATATTTGTAGAATGACAAACATTGTCATGAAGTCATTGTCCAGAACAAGGCTCGGTCCATCCTGACATAATTGAGGATGCTTGAAGTCGTCCATGTGGCTATCGCTGATGGAAGATTCGAGATCAAGACTTCTTTACTTTTCAAATTTTTCTTCAATTAAAAATTTACAAGTAAATGGAGATTAATTAATATAAGAAGGATTTTTGTGGCCAAGATATTTCCCAACAATTAACTTCAAATAGGTTTTTCAGCAGTTTCAGGTGCCATTTTCTCATAGTCTCCTCAAATAAAATTTAGTATTGCTTTGAAAGTGTTGTGAAAATGAATTTTCTTTTTTTTTTTGTTGTTGTTCGTGGTTTTTAATTCAAATGTTGAATTCGACGGCCGTCAATCAGTCAAGTGATAACATCGATTCCACCAGCAAATAACTATCGCATTATTTTTAATTGGGAGGAGTTGGGGGATGAATTTTGTGATTGATGAGATGATATGACCTCTAATCTTGTCAAGGTCAACAACCCAATGTCGATTTATTTTAGATATGACGTATGAAGATGGCCCGTTCTTCGGTCTTGCTAGAGGATCAGCAAGAGAATCGGCCCATCACTTCAGTCTCGGAGGTCCATTTAGTGGAGTTGACCCGAAATTGTTTCAATCCGGGTCAGCCCAAGATTTTGCTCGAGAAGCTGCCCAACATCGCTTCGTACTTGTTGACTTCTTGGGTTGCATATTTTGCAAAGGTTGGATTCAACCGTTTGATTTTGCTCTTGAACGTTGTTAAGACAATATAAATCAAAGAATTAGGAAAGCTTCATAACGTGACTTGATGTCTAAATATAATCGGCATATTGCTTCCGGGAGTATTAATCATTTTCCATAGGCAGTATTTCTCCAATTATAAATAGAATCGGGTCGACGCCCTGGCTGGCCGAGGGCGAGGGCCGGCCTCGCCAAATCCGGTTTGGGCGAGGCCGACGCTTGCTTGGGCGAGGGCTCCCCTCGCCAGATTTGGCGAGGCCGCCCTAGCCTTGGTGAGGGTCAGCCTCGCCCTGGACTAGGTGAGGGTCGAGAGACCCTTGCCGGGCCGAGCCTGGGCAAGGGCTCACCTCGCCAGGACTCCTCCTCGCCCGACCGGGCCTCGCTTGTGGCGGACGAGGCCAGCCAGCTGGCTGTGGCCGGTGGCCGGCCATCGGAAAAGGCCAAGAAGCAAAAAAAAAAAAAAGAAAAAAAAAAGGGAAAAAACAGAAAAATAAAAATTCAAAAAAATATTAAAATATTATTAAAAATTGTCCACGTCAATGCCGACGGTCCTATGTGGCACCGCTGGCGTCTACGTCAGCATTTTCTGACCAAAATTGGCTAAATGGACTAAATCAGCAAGAAGTGAAAATGTTTAAGATTAAATTGGCAAAGTTAAAAGGTTTTAGAACTGAATTGGCAAAAGTGCAATAGGTTTAGGACTTTTTGGACAATTTTCCCCACACTTAATGGGTTGGTACATTTCAAAAAGGGTTTCTAATGTTGATAGCTCTTCTCCATCTTTTTATCTAGAGATAGAGGAAAAGGAGGAGAAGGAGGGGCAGACACTATAATTTTGGAATTTGATCATGGGTGGTAGATTTAATTTGAGATGAATACGTGTTACAATCTAATGAATGAAATATCGAAAAAATGATATTATCGATGTACATGATTTTGTCCCTTAATGATTGTAATTAATAGCTTAGTAATGAGCATTTGATATCTTGTATTCTTTGACAATGTGATTAGGTCACTTTTTTTGAGATTGTAGTAATCTTATATTTGGCTTCAGAAAATGATGGGCAGCAACATTTCTACTTTATTGAATTTTCCGTTTCAAATAGACTATATCGGGCCAACTAGACTTAAACGAAGGGTGGTAAATGGTAGAAAGTGAGAAAGAGAATGAACTTTAACATAAGCCAATGAAGAATATAAAGCCAATCCTAGTATCAACTGAACTTACTAATATTCTCAGTGGAAATTATTAAAATGCTACTTAGCATTTCACTTGCCAAAAGAATCAAACTCAACTCTTCAAAAGGTTATAAGGAAAAATAATAATAAATAGATATTATTTGGATTAACATCATAGAAAATCTTAAACCGGCACCCTCAAATAATTTACTCTCACAAAGACCCCCAAAGTGGTACACTATTCCAATTTTACCATCTGTTTCAATCTCGTCCAATTTGACCTTTAAAAATTTGAGTGCTCAGTCATCTTATTTTAAGCTACTTTGGGCTTTCGAAAGCTCTTATAATAAGTTTTGATATTTGGTAACATAATTTCAAAGACTTTTTAGTGAAAAGTTCTTCTTTGAAGTGCTTGAAGCTCGAGGCAAGCCTCACCTTTGGGCTTTAGTATTTTCTGAATGCAAGTTTGGGAGTTTAATGATTTTTTTTCCTTCCAATCTTACCATCACTAATATATTTGTAATAATATTTTACCCCTCAACCTTGGATAGGAGAGAGAAAGCCATGGTTGGTCATGGATAGGAAGCTTCATGAAGGAGGCCGAGGGTTAATAGACACCGGCAAAGCTTTGTTGACGGTTGCACGATTCCGAGAAGCTTCGTGAGGGTTGCTTGATGCCAGAGTTATGGCGAGGGTTGAGTGTGGCATTGCCTCGTCGTGTGGCTTCGACATTCTGCCACTTGAGGTCATGGGACGGACACTGGTGTCGAGGGTCGTGTCGCCAAGGGTCAAGCAACACTGGTGTCACGTCTCCTAGGTTTGGTTGACCTCAGCTGCATATTGCCTAGGATCGCACAAGGTCAGCACTGCTCCTACTGTTGTGCCACCCGCTTGTGCTTTCATATGTACCTGCAAGTTCCTTCGTTCTTCCTTTTTAATTTCTTTTCTCATTCTAAAAATTGCTTTGCAATACTTATTTTAGAAGGTGTTTGCAGATTGTTTGCTTTTCATGAATATCCTTGAAGTCAATCTCCTTTGCTAAAATGTAAAGTTTCTTAGAGGCTAGAGCTCTCACTTTATACCTATCCAATCCAGTCTGCTGAGTAACAACAGATGAATCAACTAATTTTCCTTGTATAGACCTCTTGATCCTTGAGACAATGTGAACAATACTTTCCTAAAGATATAGATTATACTAGATTGAGAAAAACTTACTATCTCATAATTTTGAGTTATGAAGTGTTGGCATCATTAATTGGAATTGGATTAAGAGAGGCGACAGAGGCCCATGTAATAAATTACACGGAGCAACTTGGAAGACTATGGCCATTTTAACAAGCATACTCTTAATCTTTGGGTTAATGCACTCTGCATTACAAATCACAAAGAATCAAAGGCAAAAAAAAAAACAATGTTCCTCGATCATGTCGGTAGCATGATGCGAAACCTCTGTTTTATAATGATCTTGAATTCTAATTGAAGGAGCAGACGCTCGCAAACTCTAGTGGAGGCCCAAAAAAGGGAAAGGGAAAGACATTGGAATCCAAAGTCTCACCATAGCTAAGACCGTCTTATCTTCTAGGTGATGAACTTTCCTCTGCATCTGTTTCAATTGGAGTTTCTTCCTCGGTGTCAATTGAATTTTCTTCTTCTAAGTAATCCTCAAAAACCTTCACTTTGTTTCTATCAACTGATGGTGCTGGGAACACCACCCTCAGATCATCCTCCATTGGCTCGCATATTAGACGGAATCCACACTTCTTTATGCTTACTTTTTTTGCTCTGAAGCAAACTTGGAAATGGCTCCAATCATTTTGCAGAAGCTTCTGCTCTCCAAACAGACTACTGCGTGAATAATAATAAAGCCACACATGGTCAGATTCCATTGAAGAAAAATCTCTCGTGAGATTCCCCACGTATTGGCCATTAACAAGTACTGAGAAACCACATAAAACGTCGACCACTTTTCCTTCCTCCAGACTAAGAACAACACAGAGTGCTAGTCCTTTGAACTTGTCATACAGGTCCCGTGGAACCATGAAAGCTATGGAATCCTCTTCATATGGATGAATCCATTTTGGCATCTCTCTTCCAGTTAAGACAATGTCGACAAAGCCTGTACTTGGCTGTTTCTGTCACACAGATGGTACGCATATCAAGCATTTAAGTTTTATATAAATAGAGAGAGAGAGAGAGAGAGAGAGAGAGAGAGAGAGAGAGAGAGAGAGAGAGAGAGAGAGAGAGAGAGAGAGAGAGAGAGAGAGACCTTGGGTAATGACAAATTAGCCACATCATCCAAATCGACCCCTTTTCGGAATAATTCACTACATGAAGTCAAGTCAACGCAAAGATAGCTGAATTGGGGAACCCCCAAACCTCGGAGTTCTTGCAGGGATTTGCAACGAGGTGCTGATAGTGTGTAAATATTTGCCGGAAGCTGAGGAATCTTTTGTAGTAGCTCACATCCCTCAACAAACAATGCGTTCAAATGATAGTACTTGTCGATGCATGTCGGCAAATGAGTAAACTTGTTATATGAAAGGTTTAGGAGCTCCAATGCAGGAAAACTGGAAGAACTCTCAAGGAACTCTACTTCTGATAGATTGCAGCCCTTAAGTATTAGCAATTTTAGTTTTCGGAATCCCAGACTGCCATCAGGATCAACTGAATCCTCCATGTTTTCTGGAAACGTGATTAAATTCGAGCAGCCAGAAAGTTCCAAATACCAGAGATTTTTCAACTTATAAATGTTTGATGGAAGCCTCAAGAGGTTTTTGCAAAATGCTAAATCCATCCACTCCACAGAGACAAGATTTTGAATTGATGTAGGGAGTTCTTTAATAGCTGTCTTACGTAGATAAAGTCTTTTCAGATGTTCCATCTCTCCGTCAATATCTGGGAACTTCTCAAGTTTAGAGCAACCGGAGAGACCAAGGATTTGAAGAGATTTAGTCCTCAGCGTGTTAGGAAAATTACTACAATTAGAGCATGATTCTAGCGACAAAACTTCAAGCTTGGCAAGATTTCCAACGGATGGGTGAACCTCCACCAAGCTCTCACAGCCATCAAGAATCAATTTCTCCATATTTGGAACCCATGACAGATCAGGAATACTAACCAAAGACTTGCATTCACTGAGATTGATGGACTTCAGCTTTCTAAAATTCTGCAAAAACATACTAGTGCAGTCATTAAGCTCTGCAAATATTTCTTATAGCTATAAAAAGGAAAAGCTAATCATCACAAGGGCTTACTTGAAAGTTGCCCCATAATTGTTTAATATGACTTTTCGAGACATCAAGTCTCACGAGCTTCTTTGGACCAGAGCCAAATTCTAGATTTGGGGCATTGGGCCATTCGAGCCATCTTAACTCGTTATGGAGACATACTTGAGCTTTCGAATAGATATGCACTCCAGGTAGAATGAGTATTCTCAACTTTTTCATATTTGTGAAAGCATCATGATTGATGATAATCGCTTCCGGTGAGGCAAGTCCAATACTATGGCCTTCACTGCATCCGTTCCCTATCCATAACAAAGCAAGTTCAGTTGTCAGACAAAATTTTTAGTTAAGATTTACATTAGACCGTTCGAATTAGAGTAAGATAAACTGAAATGTGGCAAAACTAACATAAACAATTTTTACCATATTATAATAAAAAATGTCCTCAACATCTTCCAAAAGCCACAATCTGCTGCGTTTCCCAGGATCCTCGAGACATTCTTGTTTAACAATATTCGTACCCATCAACTGAACCAAATCATGCATTTGTAGGGAATCACTCTCATTTTTTATCAAGGACCTCTCGATGAGAATTTCTATTCCTATGGTTGTGTTGAAATCACAACTGTCAAGAACTTCCTGGATGTATTCTATTTTCTTTCCCTTAAAGAAACAAGCAATATTGAGGAAAATCTCCCTCTCGTTGTCATCCAATCCATCAAAGCTTGTCTTGAGAACTTGATTAATAGTTTGGTCAGGACTTCTGGAGAGTTTATGTAATGCACTTTCCCATGCAGCTTCGTTTCTTCCATGTAAGAATGAGCCCAACACTTCGAGGGCTAACGGAAGGCCATCAGCATAACACAGTGCTTTATCTATGAGATCCCTTCTTATTGCAACATTGCTATTTGAAAAGGCATGCTGACTGAAAAGGTCTAGTGCGTCATCACGGTCTAAAGTTTTAACTTCATATACACAATTTATGCCATGAGAAGTTAATAAATGTTTATCTCTTGATGTAACAATGATTCTACTTCCTTTGCCAAACCAATCGCCTTTTCCAGCTAAGGCATATAGTTGATCTATCTTATCAACATCATCAAGAACTAGGAGAACCTTCTTGCAACATAGTCTTTCCTGTATCAAACTAATTCCTCCCTCGACATCATAGACCATTATTTCTTTAGGATGTAAGATCTTAGATAGAAGTTGTTTTTGCAAAGAAACAAGACCATTGCTTTGGTTCGATTTTTCTCTAACTTGCGCCAAAAAACTAGAACCCCAAAATTGCGTCTGAATAGCATTATATAGGGCCTTAGCAATCATGGTCTTCCCTATGCCACCAGGTCCCCATAGACCTATCATCAAAACATCATTACCAGCTGACTTTGATAAACTTATCAGTTTTTGAACTCGGGATTCTATACCGACTGGATACTTAGCTACATATAAGGATCTTGGTTTGAGATGAATTGATAATTCCTTGACGATGGATTGTATGAGCTCCGCTTCATCTCTTTCATCTCTGATGAGCACTCAAAAGAAATAGAAACATGTTTTACCATTTCAAGCCATGGCAGGAATTCAACGTCTAACGTCACAAGGAAAATTTCATAAGGAGATTAGCAAATAATAAGATGAAAAGAAATAACACATACCTGTGCACATCCGCGGAAGGAAAATTACAAAGAATCTGCTCCTGAAGACACTAATAACTCGGCTCCTAGGAACCACACTACTTATCTAAGACAAAAATTTCTGCTAGCTTGAAATTTTGGTTTTTCGACTTTTGTGTCTACTGCGAATTCAAAGAAAATGATGTATCGCTTTGGCAATTTGAAGCTATACGTACGATTTGATATCTAACAAACAATCACGAGCTAACAATCGCAAAGCACTACACCACATTAGTGCGTACCTGTCATTGAACTCCCACCCGGACAAGTTACCAGCATCAAGGAGAGCCTTCTTCCATCTCTTCATTTTCTCTGAATCCTTCCCGAATTTGGACTCTTGGTTATCCATGGCTCTCTTATAACTCTCTTTCCCCACTCTCACTTCTCTGGGTTCCACTTTGTAAAACACGGGGAACACCATCAGGCCTTTTTGCTCCTTGCACTCCATGATTTTCAAGAGCTCTTCCAAACACCATCGTGAGGAAGCGTAGTTCTCAGAGAAAACAATGATCGCAACGCGCGATTCCTCAATCGCCCTCATGAGCGCTGGCGATATTTCCTCTCCTTTTCTAAGCTCCTCGCTATCCTTAAAAGTGTGTAATCCTTTCTGGTCCAAAGCTGCGTAGAGGTGACTGAGGAAGTTCTTGCGAACGTCCGCACCTCTGAAACTCAAGAACACATGGTAGTTTCTTTTTGGATTCGAAGAAGAAGACATTGAAAGAGCTGATGAATGATTTGCTTCGAGAATGTTTACCATCTGATGGGGTTTTCAAGCTCTACCTCTCATCTATATAAACCTATATATATCACTTTGTTCGTGGAGTATGAGTTACGCAATGCAACAAAGACCAAAGAAAGTTAGACATAGATCAGACTCCCCTCAGTACCGGGGGTCTCTTTTTCGGTCCAGGAGCTCACGCGTAAAATCACAAACAGGTAAAGTAGAGATTCTGCTCAGGTCCATATCTATTTGTCGGAGTTTCTTTTTGACTTTCGTCTTCTTTGTGCGTAAA
The DNA here is from genome assembly GCA_007663325.1 of Eucalyptus pauciflora. Lineage (NCBI taxonomy): Eukaryota > Viridiplantae > Streptophyta > Magnoliopsida > Myrtales > Myrtaceae > Eucalyptus > Eucalyptus pauciflora. Next base: position 868,572 of record VMYD01000063.1, read on the forward strand.
CAGCGGAAGCTACCATCAAAGCCACTATTCGAAAATAATCGTGTGCATTTTCACGTAACCTAAGTTTCTTTTTCTCCAATGTTCCGTTAGGAGCTTTCCTCGTTCCCTCCCCCAAATCAATATTCCCGCACGCCAGTTCTGGCCAATTTCTTGGCAATATCATTCCTAGTTCACTGAATTTGTATTTTAAATAAATGACGGATTCGGGTTGCCAAGACTTAAAACGAAGGGTTGCTAATGGGATGGAAAGTGAGACAAAGAAGGAACTTTAGCGCAAGCCAATGAAGAATGTAAACACAATCCTAGTATGAGGGAATCACCTGGCATTTTCACTTGCCAAATGAAATGGACTTGACTCTTTAAAAGGACACTGATATTGTTTGAACATATTTACCTAAATAATGTTTCGACTCATAAAATCTCTTAAAGTGGTACCATTGCCTCAAATTTATCTTCCCTTACAAATCTGTCCAATTTCTCCCTTAGAATTTCATACATGGCAGCTAATGAGGCTAAAGGTGTTTGCGGACACACTTATATGGAAAATTATATGCACGATGACCATGTTACCATTTTTCGGTGAAAACGCATATAAAATTGGGGAAATCCGAATTTTACCCGACTCGTCTCTATTGTTGTCAAGTCAAAATTGCACATTGCAAATGGGAGCTCCATGCAAGTAATCGGTAGACTCTAAAAACCTGCTAGGCTATCAGTCTATAGAAATTCTTGCCCTGTGGTGAAAATGCACATTACTACTCTCGGTTTACAAGTGGGCGCCCGACCCATCCGACCCACACTTCAGCCTTGCGAGAGTTTCAAGTATCGTAGTAAGTTTTGAGTGTAAAAACACGGTGAGAGATTGTTTCTCTATTTCTTGTTTCGTACTCTACTAATCTCGTGTTGCGGTGGATTGCATGATCCAATCTGCGCAACATCGTTACAAAATTCATGATATTGAGTCATCATGCGATACATTAATACCAATTGATGATTACACTTATAATTCTATAATTCATAGGTCGAGTAAATTCCCGATGACACCTTAATTTTTACACAAAGAACTATCACGCATGTTATAAAAATTAAAAATTGGAATCGTAGAATTTGACCCATAATCAAAGTATCGATATAACATAATTTCACATTCGCATATTATTATATTTTTCTTCATTTGGAGATTAGAAATTAGGGCCGTTTCTTGTTTGAAAATAGTATGTCCGTAAGAAAAATAGTATGTCTGTGTCGAGCATCGACATTCGCTTGCGAATTTCGTGAATTAGGTAACGCAACTCGACAAAAGAAAAAGGGTAGCAACGCTTTAATAGGCACAGCCATTCAGGCATGGGCCATGTTCAAAAGCAAATAAAAAGATGGGCTAAAGCTACAAAGAGCGCAGAGAGAACGCCTCCAAGAAAGAGTAAAAAAATGTTAATGTTTGCAAAAAAAATTTAAATCGGTCAATCTACAATAAATTTATCTTAAATTAAATTTTCGTTACACAAAAAGTCATAAACCGATACACTTATGACAAGTTTATGACAAATAAAGAGTAAAATCTCAAATATGTACACCAATTAACTACCACGTGCTACCACCGTCTGCGGTGGCCCAGTTGGATAAGGCTCTCTAGTGAAGCTAACGAAAGTGGAGAGGGTCGAATCCCGCTGGCCGCACGGAGTTTTATGTGCGACGTCAGGGTGGTGGGTCCTCCACTAGCGTCGCCCCAGGGTTTACCCGCCGGCTACCGGCTGTACGGGGTTCCCTGGGTACCAAAAAAAAAAAAAAAAAACTACCACGTGCTATATAACTCAAGAATTTAACGATAAATTAACGGAAATTAAAAAAGAGTAAATTTGTCATGATTATATAAATTTGAGGTTTTGATGATCAAAATATTAATTTGATTGTTGGGACATAATTGTTATTATTCGCGCCCAAAAAAATTTCAAAGCTTCCTCAAGAGTCTCCCAAAATATTATGAAAAAGAAAAGAAAAAGAAGAAGCCTATTCTCAAGAGCTACCTTGATACTTGATAGTGTCTTAGGATTTCTCTTCGGAAGTTATTGAAGTAAAAATTCTGTGAGGTATTGTTTCTCTATTTCTTACGTTAAACTCTAATAATTTCTTGCGTTGAAGTGTATGGCGTGGTCTGGTTTGCGCAACAATGTTCCTAATATGATTTTATCTACATTGATACAAATTGACGATTGTGCAATTAGATTTTAACTTGGGGGCTTGATCACACTAATGTTACTATTAGTACTCTTTTAGTGCCACTAACCTGGAAGGTTGTTTATCTAAATGATCATACACTCTTGATTACTAATTATGGTCCTAAAGATATCACAGCCGTTAATTGATTGTGCATCTGTTTTTGAGGGGTTTATTACGGTCCCAAAGGATATTCTTGGTGGAAATCACTTGGCATTTTCACTTGCCAAATCAAATGAAACTTGACTCTTCAAAAGGAAGAGATGAAAATAAAGACCATGTTTATATCCTTAGGATTAGTATAATAGGAAATCGCAAAATGGTATTGCTTGAACACTTTTACGTTAGTGATTTTTTGACCCATAAAGTCCCTCAAAATGGTTCCAATGCCTCAAATTTACCGTCTATTACAATTCCGTCCAATTTTGCCATTAAAATGTCATACATAGTAGCCAACAAGGTTGACAGTGTTTCGGGGCACACTTATGTGGAAAATTTTATGCATGATGACCCTATCGCCCCTTTTCCATGGAGACCCATGTAAAATTGAGGAAACCCGAGCCTACCCAACTTGTCTCTACTGTTGTTAAGTCAAAATTGCATATTGCAAATTAGAACTCCATGTAAGTGATTGGTAGACCTATGAAAACTTGTTGGTCTCTCAGTCCGTAGAAAATCTTGCTCATGATGTTTATGCCCAAATTGCCAAATACTCTCCTTCCACGTAGGAACATTATTATTTCACTATGATGAGCCTAGCAAGCGGAAAATTGACATATGCCATGGCTAACTATGCAATTTAGAGGGAGTGAATAGACTGATTATCAAATTTTGATATGTTTTGTGGATACACAAAATTAAGATGATATATGTATGGGAACATTTTGATATATACGACAATAAGCTATTGATATCAAGTGCAATGCTTCTATCAAATAAATAAAGAAATAAATAAAGAGATACAAGATGCAAGCAAATGTTTATAGTAGTTTGAGTTTAATCCAGTCTACATCCATTCTCTCATACTAACGGCTTCTAACAAGCTATAATCTACCAGTAATCTCTTGAGCAGTTACAACGTAGCACTTGTTTGCATGGACCCTCCCAAATGAGGTTTAGAAATGAGTATAGAGGTAGTTGCCTAAAAGGCGGGCCAAATAGCCCATAGATTTAGGCGTAAGCTCTCCCAAGTCCATATTTCACGTGATGTTGGATTTCGTTTTAAGTTCAATTATCCTATAAAATTTCTAAGAGTCACCACTAACCATTTTGGGATTGACTAGAAAGCAAATGAGACTCGTCTCATTTTCTACAAAATTAGAGATTTGAGCTTGGGGGCTTGATCATGCTAATGTTACTATTAGTACCATTTTAGTACCACTAGTTTGATAGGTTGTTTATCAAAATAATCATGCACTCTTGATGATCAATTATGGTCCTAAAGGCATCACAGCTGCTAAGTGATTGTGCACATGTTCTTGAGGGGTTTATTATGGTCCTACACTAGCCTTAACCTATTCTAGAAAGGAATTAACAGACAGGCTAAATCGTTTTTTAAAGTAAACAACCAAATATCAAAAGAATCTAAGTATAGGAAATGAAAAATTTGATACAAGTCAGGCAAAAAATATATATGGCCTCATTAAGCTTCGGGACATGAACTCCCATGAGCTGAACCCGATGTTAAGTTGGGCACATAATATATGATGTCTTGTGATTTAGTCTTGGGACATGAATTTCCGTAAGCTTGAGACTAGATGCTCCTAAACCTAATTCTACTCATTTTATGACGGTGAAGCTAATCTAAGCTATTCTAACCAATTATTTAAAATGTAGTTCTAAGTATAATTGGGCTTTTAGTAACTAGAACCTAAGCTAACTTACTTATTGAAACCTAAGTTGATTAATCTAAGCTACCCTATCAAAACTAAGCTAAACTAGTTTAATTAAGCTTCTTCGGGCCACCGTAGACCGCCACCCTTGACTCCTCCTCGGCCGCCGCCATCGGAAGCCAAGCTCTAGCTTTCATCAATATCTCTCTTTGTTCGTGGAGTACTACTTACGCATTAAAACGAAGACCAAAGGAAGTTAGATTCCCCCCGCTACCGCGTAGTATCACAGTCAAGTAAATAAAGTAGAGATTATGCCCGATTCCCCATTTATTTGTCGAGTTTCTTTTCGCGGAAACCGCGGAAAGCAACAATCAGAGACACCATTCGAAAATGATCATGTGCATTTTCACGGAACCAAAGTTTCTTTTCTCCTATGTTCCTTTTGAGACTTTCCTCGTTCCCTCCCCTCCAAATAAACATCCCACACACCAGTTCTGGGCAATTTCTTGGCAATATCATTTCCACTTCCTTGAATTTTGAGTTCTGGATAGAGGACGACTTGGGGCCGACGAGACTTAAACAAAGGGTTGCTGAGGGATGGAAAGTAAGAAAGAGAATGAACTTCAGCACAAGCCAATGAAGAGTGTAAATGCAATCCTAGTATGAACTTGACTTTACCAGTATTCTTCGAGGAAATCACTTGGCATTTTCACTTGCCAAGTGAAAAGGGACTCGACCCTTCCAAAGGAGGAGAAGAAAAGAAAGAATATATCTATATTATTAGGATTAGCATAATAAAGATAGCAAATTGCTTGAACACATTTACTTAAATGATGTTTCAACCCACTATTGCCTCAAATTTACTATATATTATAATTCCATCCAATTTTGCCCTTAAAATGTCATATGTGGTAGCTAACGAGGCTACTGATATTTGCGATGCATGATGACCATATCGCCATTTTTTCGGTGGAGACCCACATAAAATTGGAGAAAGTTGAATCTACCCAACTTATCTCTACTATTGTTAAGTCAAAATTGCACATTGCAATTTTTTTTTTGTCAGAACATATTGCAATTTAGAACTCCATATAGGTGAGATCGGTAGACCTATAAAAATTTGCTAGGCTCTTAGTCTATAGAAAATCTTGCCCTGAGGGGATTACGCACAAATTGCCTAATACTCTCCTTCCACGTAGCTAATCTCCAACAAAGCCAATCCCAATCACTATGATGAGCCCGGCCAGGGAAAAATTGACATCAAGTCTGAGAAAAGCATATTTCCAAAAATGTGAAGAGACATGACTCACATGGCTCTCTCCACAATCCTAAATTGAGTGTGCTTGCACTATATCAATTAGATAAGAGCAATACGTTAGCACTACTGACGATAATGAAATTACCTCGAAAAGGCAATCACAATGAGATAAAAACTTTTATTTTTTATTACTTTTATTAGAAACTTAACTTCCAATTGATTATCAATAACACATTAGGGGTGTGTTTGTTTCACGGAAAACGTAACGTTTTTGGAAAATATTTTCCGGGAAACCATTTTCCAGGAAAATGGTTAGTTTTCATTTGTTTGGTGATACATGACTAAAAGTATTTTCTGGTGTTTGGATTACATTTGAAAAATAATCTAACAATTGATAATAGAGTGCCTCTTACTTCCAAATTAATTTGTTGAGTCAATGTTACTTTATAAACGGATTTTTCTCGATCAGTTTAGTAAATCTAGAATTTGAACCTACAAAATGAAAAGGAAACTTGAATTCATACACGTATTTTTTTTTTCCTGAAAATGGACATGATTTCCGGTTACAAGAGCAAGTCAAAACGATATCATTAATCGCTTCAATGCATTTGGTTCTCTTTAGATGGATGCGCCTCCCATGTGTAATATTAATTAATTTGACAAAAATTAATGAAAGATAAATTCATTATATATGTACTAGTTTAGAGGTTCTTTGTGATAAAAAATTTAATTTAAAATTTTAATTTATAATAAATTTATAATAATTATATTGATTTGAGATCTTTTATATAACATTATATTAATTTGTATTTTTTCGTGATATTAAATAGGAAGTAAAGGAAGCGAAAATAAAGAAAAAGAGAGAAAGGAGGAAAACGTCACCATCTGTCCATATAATCGACACTAGCAAGCTAAAATCTCTTTCTTTCCTTTTCTTATTATAGATTTGAATATTTCAAAAGGTTGTGCTTCTCTTTAAATAAGAGGCAAGAAATTTGGGAAAATAAATAAAAGAAATACATCTAAAAAGAAAAAAAAAATCTTAGAAGAAACAGTCCTTTTCCAGCAAAATCGATCCCCCAAATTTGAACCCCCCGGCTCGCGCACAACCATCCAAAAATCAAATCCATTTTCCGCTCAAAATTACCAAAGAAAAAAACCCCAAATAAAAAATTTTAAAAATGGGCTGTACACACACCGAATTAGCCGAACTCCCTCTCTCTCTTTCTCTCTGTAGCCCGACGACACCGATGGCCGCCCCCTCCTCCGATCCCTAGCCTCCTCCTCCCGCCATACTCGCCGCCACCTCCGCCCCCCGGCCCGGAGCAGCCGCCGCCGCCGCCGCGCCGCTGCCGCCGCAGCAGCAGCCGCGGATCCTCTTCTCGTTCCCGAAGCGGCCGGCCCTCCGGGTCACCTCCGAGTACGACAGCGACAGCTCTGTCTTCCTCCAAAAGGTCTCGTGCAAGCTCCTCGACGGCCTCGCCAAGCTCAAGCTCTCCTTCCGCAACGACCGGAAGGGCGAGGTAGCGGAGCCCCGGCTGGCCTTCGTCTCCAAGCACCTCTCCCTCCACTACGACGTCGAAAAAGCGAAAGAACCTGAAATCGTGTTGAGCGTTGTTGAAGAAAAGCCAGACCTTCAATGATGAAGAAGAAGATCTGGACCTCCAATGGCGAAGGAGATGCGTGTCGTTGAAGAAGAGCCGAAGAAAAGATGAGGGAAAGAGCGAAGGGAGAGAGTCGTACCTCAGAAAAATTTGGAAAGGAAAAGTGAAACGACAGGGAAAAATTGAAAAGGGAAAGTGTTTTCATCTCCTCACGCCAAGGAATTCGTTTTCCTAAAATAACACCCCATATTTGTGTTGACCAGAAAGTCATTTCCGTTGACCAAATTTGTTTTAGAGATCCAAACAGCCGAAAATCCAGAAAACACTTTCCGGTAAAACACTTTCAGTGAAACAAACACACCCTAGATTTGAATAAGATACGATGTGAGATAAATTGTTCACATATCACATTGTTTGTATTTGATGATACGAGGAATCGATTATTGTGTGTCTCATGCATACATACATCCATTCATCGATTAGTTGACTAATTGAAATCAAATCACAAGAGTAAGGAAAGGCTGATAAAATGGGATGATTCGATGTCTAAATAGAATCGATATATCCCTTAATAGAGTACTAATATTTTATTTTATTTTTTTTATTTAGTTATTTTGTTGAAGTGAAGATAGATGCGAGCAACGAATTTGCGCGTTGTCCATGCGACAGGGAACAAAGGGTCAGGCGCTCGGGGTGAAGAGGTTGAAAGCCAATGGCCAATTGATATCGTGAGATTGGCGGGCCCACCGTAGAATTATAAAGTGCCCACTACAGAAAATGGGTACTCCCATTTCATGATATCGAGTCAGTCATGTACATTGATATCAATTAATGATTGCACTTAATAGTTCCATGATTCATAAGTGAAGTCCAATTCCATTGAAACATAAATTTTGGCTCAAAAATTTCTCATGCATTTCCATAAAAATTAGGGATAAAAATAGTAGAATTTGACTAGCAATCAAAATAGTGATATCATATAATTTCGCATTCGCTTTTTTTAATTTCAATTTTTAATCGTATAATTTGTCTCTTGAAATAGTATGTCCGCATCGAATATTAACTTTTGTGACTTTTGTGAACCACCCTATCATGCAACTCGACAAAAGAAAAAAGGGGAGCAACGCTCTAACAGGCACAGCCATTCAAGCATGGGCCATGTTCAAAATCAAATAAAAAAAAAAGGAGAAAATTCCAAATAAGTGTATGAAGTACTCTCGTTTTCTTAAAGAAGAGTCCGAACTAGACTTTATATCAAATAAGAGCTTGAAATAGCTATGATTGTTTCAAATAAAGGTATAAAGTAGACATATTCGTTTCAAATAATGGCCTGACCTCGCCAGTTGCCGATCGGCTAAATGTTTCAACTGGTTAAGGGCGTTTTCTTCTAATTACAATTTTAATCTTAAATTACTTTATATTCCTCTTATTTTCTTTCCTTTTTTCACTTTATTTCTACAAGGGCTAGCAACCATTGGCAAGGGCTCAGCAACCTTCATTAGCCGTTGATAAGGGTTGACAAGGGGTTGGGAACCCTCGTTGGCCATTGGTAAGAGCGGTGAGGGCTCTACTAGGTTGGCCTCGCCTAGGGTCGATAAGGGCTCGGCTTCCCTTGCTAGTCGCTGGAGAGGCGACTCTACCCAAATTTGGAGGGGGTTGACCTTGTCGATGGCCATGAGGGCGACTTCCCCTAGGGTGAGGGTCGCCAAGCCCTTGTTAGCCCTAGGCGGGGTGAGGCCAACCCTTGCTAGGTTGGGCAAAAAAAGAAAAAAAGAAAGGAAAAAAAGGAAAAAGAAAAAAGAAAAAAAGAACTAAAAAAAAAGAATAAGATAAATGACTAAAATGCCCTTGGCTAGCTGAAAAATCAACCCCTTATTTGAAATAGACATAGTCACTTTATGTCCTTATTTGAAATAAGATCTATTTCAAGCTCTTATTGAAAAAAATGATGGTACTTAGGCTTCTGTTTAAAATAAGATTCATTTCAGTCTCTTATTTGACAAAATGAAGGCATTTCATGCCCTTATTTGGAATTTTCCCAAACAATGGGCATCAAAGAGCATAGAAAGAATGCTTCCAAGAAAGGGAAAAAGGGAAAAAGGGAAGAGTTAATAAATTATGAAAAATCCTAAATCAATATACTTGGACAATTTTACCTCAAATTAATTTATGTTAAATTGGATTAATATCATGAAAAATCATACACTAGTACACTTGTGACAGATGAAAGGTAAAATCTCAAATTAGTACGTTCATCAACTGTTACGTGTTGTCTAACTTAATGATTTGATGGTAAAATCTAACAAAAATTAAGGATAAATTTATCATAAATGTAACAATTTGAAGATTTTTAGTAATCAAAATATTATTTTATTATAAATTATTATATATATATATATATATATATATATATATATATATTGTGATATTAACTTAGAAAGAAAAGAAATGGGTTGCCTAAGTAAAATACAAGACACATGAAAAGGACTTTGGAATAGGAATGAAGGAAATGGTAGATGATATTTATGATACGTTTGGTAACTATTCTATTCTCGAGAATAAGTTCTTATAAGAAATGATTATTTTTTATTTTATTCTAGGGAACAATTGTTGAGAAAACTCCTATTAGTTTTTGAAGTTGACAAGCCTTTCATTCTCTTATTCTTATTCTTATTATGAGGAATATTGGACTTCTGTGTTATATCGTGGAATGCTATCAAAGTTTATTTTACATCAGAAGTCTTTCCCACTTTGACGATGATATAGACTAAAACCAAGACTAGAATGGAGATATAATCAGACTCATGATTATTGATCTTTCAACAAGGATTCAGTACGATTGGCTTTTTGGCGGAGAATCTCCCTTACCTTTCTTAAATATATTGATGAAATCAATCACAGATTGGTGAAATCAATTTCGAAGACAAGTTTTTTTTTTGGGAAGCATCTACTTATGAAACCAAGATTCTAATTGTATGGGCAACCAAAATCATCGGATTTTCACCACAATCTTCAAACAGCTATAAGATTTTCTTAATTGATTCTATCCAATCGGTTGGTTGGAAGAAATTCCTTTGGAAAGTGCCAACGGTTAGAAAGGCATGGAGGAGAATTTAAGGAGGTCATTCGGTTCATTTGAGATAGTGTGTGAGAATTAAAATTCCAAAGTCTGAAACTTTACAAAGCATTTGTTCTTCACTGATAGTGCTTACAATTGTACTCAAGAAAGAAAAATACAAAGGAGTGACTTAGTGAGAGAAAAAGAAACTCTTCACTAAGTGATCATACTCAAATTGTTGTAATTCTCTTTTGATTCACAGTGAAATCCAGCCAAAAGACTGTCAGCGTGGGAGAATGGACGTAGGCTTGATCTAAGCCGAACTACTATAAATATTGTGTCTAATCTCTTCTTCTCTTAACTCTTTTAATTTGTTTGTTGCGATATTTTTCTAAGTTCTACTAATTTCCAAAACATTCTATTTAAGTCTGAATTTATATAAGAAGTCTTGTGTTAATCAGACTCTGGTTGAAGAAAATATCTTTTACTGCTTTTATTGGCTAAATTTGTCTTTACACCTATTCACCCCCCCTCTATGTGGTAATACTAGCACTTTAAATTGGTATCAAAGCTGCGGTGCTTATTTTATTGAAGTGTTTTTACTTCTAAGTTAAAGATCTTCTATGGCTAGTATCTTGGCTCCAAGATTGGTTAAAGGACAAAGCAACACCATACCACCCTATTTCGATGGGAAATAGTACAATGTGTGGAAGAACAAAATGAAGACATTCCTAAGATCCAGAAATCCTCTGGAATGAGATGTTGTTAAAAGAGGAATCAATCCTAAGGTAGCATCAACTTCAGACAAAGGAAAAGATGTGAGAGAAAAAGATGCTGAAGAATCTATTCAAGTTGAAATTACCAAGAGATAGGCTCTTGATACTAAACCTATTTATTCTTTATACTGTGCATTGTCTCTCACTGAATATAACATAATCTCTTCATGTGAAATCGCAAAAGAAGTTTGGGATAGGCTTCACGTCACTTATGAGGGGATTGATCATGTGAATGAGACAAAGATAAATATTCTACTTGGGCAATATGAGTCTTTTAGAATGAAGCCTGGAGAGTCTATTGGTGATATGTGCAGTCGCTTCACAGAAATTGTAAATGGCTTGGCTTAACAAGGACAACCAATTTTTAGACCAATGAAGGTCAACAAGTTACTACGTGGACTTTCAAAGGACTGGAATCATGTGAAGATTTCAATTAGAGACTCAAAGGATCATGCCTTTTTCTGTTGACGAGCTGATAGGAACGCTTCAATTGTACGAAGTGGAGCAGATCAATGATGAGGAAGATAGAAAAGGTAAGAAATCAATTGCACTAAAGTCTAATGTTGATTTTGATGACACGGATACGAACGATGACATGGATGACGAGGAGCTGGCCTTAATGATAAAGAAATTCAAAAAACTGAATAGGAAAGGAATAAGGCTAAATTGGAAGAAGCAAAGTTTCTAGAAAAGACCAATGGAAGATGTTGAAACAAGCAAATATGTAATATGGTTCGAGTGCAAGAAAAAGGGATACATCAAGCCTAACTGTCCCTTGTTGAAAAAGAAGAAAGGGAAGTATGAGAAGTACAAAAAGGCCCTTAAAGTAGAAACCTAGAGTGACACTGAATGTGAGAAGAGTGAAGAGGAGTTTGCAAACATCTATCTGATGGTTCACTCAGAATCAGAATCATATTTAAAATCAGACACAGATTCAGATTTTGATAAGGAAATTGAAGGTAAGTCACTCAAAAATTTATGTAAAAGTTTCTAAATAAATAGATGAACTTTGCCTCAACCTTAAATCTTCTCTTAAAATGATTTCCGAACTGAAAAAAGAAAATTCAAAAATCAGGCAACATGATGATTCTTGGAGAGAAAAGTTTGAAAGTCTGAAAAAATGATTTTGATGATTTGAAAGCAAATGCAGACTCTCTTTAAAAAGAAAATGTCTGTTTGAAAAATGAAATTTTAAATATTTCTAAATTTTTTTCCAAAGGATCAGAAAAGTTAGAAAAAAAAATTTCAACTCAAATACCCTATTTTAACAAATCTGGTTTAGGTATGAATAATGAAACGACTTCTTTAATTGATTTTCCCAAAGTAAAGGAAAGACTCAGACAAAGACCTCCAAAGTCTTTTTACAAAAATCATTTTCAATTTTTTTTTTTGTAAAACCTATTGGCCAAAATGCTCTCAAATGTTTTAAGTGTAACAACTCAAAATATTTTGAGAATGAATGTTCTAAAGTTTGGAGACTTGTTAAGAAGGATTGAGCAAATGCTCTTTATAACACCAACTCTCCTAGACGCAAGAAAATTTTGGTACCAAAGAAAGTTTGAGATTTCCATCTAATTGCAGGTTATTATTAAAAGAAAGAGCAAATGGTACTTAGATAGTGGCTGTTCTAGGCATATGACATGAGATTTGAGCAATTTTGTAAAGCTTAAAAGACAAAAATGAGGAAATGTCTCTTTTGGTGGGAACATCAAATGAAAGATTATCAGGCATGGAACAATAAAGATTGGAAGTCTAATTATCAACAACGTTTTGTTGGTAAAAGGTTTGAATTATAATCTTCTGAGCATAAGTCAGTTATGTGTTACTGGTTTTAGAATCAATTTTCAAGAAGATATTTGCTCTGGAGTCAGTCGAGATTTGTCTCAATCCTTTATTAGGAGAAGGCATGGCAATATTTATCTTCTGGATATAAGTCTCGAAAGTTCTCAGTGCTTTATTCCAATTCAAGATGAAGCAAATCTCTAGCATCGTAAGCTTGGACATGTGAATATGAAACAAATTGCCACACTTTTTTCTAAGAAGCTGGTTCAAGGTCTTTCCAAAATGACTTACCAGAAGTCTGAATTGTGTACTCCGTGTATCTTGGGAAAACAGGTCAGAAGTTCCTTTAAACCATTAAATCAAGTTTCTACCAATTGTGTTTTGCAGCTTCTTAATATGGATCTTTTTTGACAAACAAGAACACGGAGTATTGGTAGAAAGAAATATTGTTTAGTAATTGTGGATGACTATTCAAGATTCACTTGGGTTTTCTTTTTAGTAAATAAGTCTAAAACATTCACTTACTTTTCAAAGTTTTCCAAGAAAGTTTAGAACGAGAAATGTTATGTTATTTCAAGCATAAGGACTAATCATGGAGGAGAATTTGGAAATCAAGACTTTGCAAACTTCTGTGATGAATATGGTCTTCAACATGTTTTCTCCTCTCCATATACTCCAGAACAAAATTGAGTTGTGGAAAGGAAAAATAGATCGTTATAGGAGATGGCCAGAACTCTACTGATAGAGAGTAAACTCTTCTCATTTTTGGGTAGAAGCAATTTCTACTGCCTGTTATATAATTAACATGGTATTTTTAAGATCCATCTTAAAGAAGACTTCTTATGAAGTGTATAAAGGGAATAAACCAAAAATCTCCTACTTTCATATATTTGGCTATAAGTGTTTCATCTTGAATAATGCAAATGATCGAGTTGGAAAATTTGAAGAAAGATCGAATGAAGAAATATTTCTTGGGTATTCTACATCAAGTAAAGCTTATATGGTTTTCAACAAGAATACTCAATTTGTCGAAGAATCTATGAATGTCAGATTTCAGGAAAGTAATTAGATTCAACCAGATCAAACTCAACTTGAAGAGTCTAAACCAGTTTCAAACTTAATAAAGTCTGATTTTCTAGGAGAACGTCAATCTTCTGAAGATCAAGGTCAAGCAAAACAGGAGTCAGAAGATTCGAAGGAAAAAGATGATCAGCAGATCTCAACAGGAAATGACAAACCGAATACCAATTGGAAGCATAAATCAAGTCATCCTAAAGAGCTCATTATTGGCAGTTTAGAAGAAGGAATTCACACTAGATCTAAGGCAAAAGAAGATTCCGGTGCAATAGCACTCATTTTAGAAATATAACCAAAAAAAGTAGAAGAAGCATTATCTGACGAAAGCTGGATAGAAGCAATGTAGGATGAACTCAGACAATTCAGCATCAACAACGTCTGGGAGCTGGTTCCTAAACCAAAAGGCAAATCTGTGATTGGAACAAAGTGGGTTTTCATAAACAAGATGGATGAAAAGGACAAAGTAACCAGAAACAAAGCAAGGCTTGTTGCAAAAGGTTATACACAGGAGGAAGGAATAGATTATGATGAGACTTATGCACCTGTAGTCAGGTTAGAAGTAATTAGACTATTACTTGCATATGCATGTTTTCATAATTTCAGGTTATTCCAGATGGACGTCAAGAATGCTTTCCTTAATAGATTTATACAAGAAAAAGTCTATGTGGAATAACTACCAGGATTTGAAGATCCCAGAAAACCAGACTTTGTTTATAGACTGAAGAAAGCTTTGTACGGTCTAAAACAGACACCTTAAGCTTGGTATGAGAGGCAGAGTAAGTTTTTAATAAATAATAGTTTTGAGAAAAGAAATGTTGACATAACCTTGTTTATTAAAAGGGAAGAAAAATATTTTGTACCTGTTCAAATATATGTAGATGATATAATCTTTGGATCTTCTAATAAGTATTTGTGCAAGAAGTTCTCAAAGTCTATGCATGAAGAATTTGAAATGAGCATGATGGGTGAATTAACTTTCTTTCTGGGTCTGCAAGTCAGACAATCGAAGAAATGAAGATTTATTTATCAAGAGAAATATGCCATAAATGTTATCAAGAAGTTTTTTTTTTTTTTTTTGGTAAAGATAAGAATTATATAGATTTTGCATAAAGAATACAAGGGGGTGGCCTGGCACCAACAAAACAGACACTCAAAGAGACAAAAGTCAAAAAAGAGTGAAAGGGTGCCATGGTACCCAAGCAACCGAGAACCTAAAACCAAACAGAAAAGCCCAAAAACAAAGACAACATAAAGCTAACAACCCTCCATCAGTCGAAAATAGACAGACTTAGATCCCAGCTCCGTTGCAGCCTTCGATTCTTGGGAGTATCCACAATATGCTTCATAGACATCGCTTTATCTTTAATAGCTTTTTGAAGATGCATCTTCAACGCTGGGAGAAAAACCGCCTGGCTACGAAAAATGAAATTGTTGCGCTCTTTCCAAATGATATAGCAATGAGCACCAAAGCTAAACCTGGCCAAAGAGTGATAGAAGCCATCCCCCGCAAAACGTTTCGATGCCCAAGCGAGATTATCCATCCAAGACTTGTTTTGCCAGACAATATTAAACTTACCTGCCCAAAAAGAAGCAAGGCTACCCGGAATATGGCAAGCGAAGAATAAATGATTAACTGAATCAGGTCTACGCGCACAGAAGGGACAATTCGCAGTCACAAGTCTACCATAAGAAAGAAGTAAAACCTGAGTAGGTAGCCGATTACGAGTAATAATCCAAAGATGAGTCTGATATCTTGGTGGAAGTGAGGTGCTCCAAATAAACGGAGACCAAGGAACCACGTTACCCTTAGGCCGCAGCAGCTCCCACGCAGACGCCGTAGAAAATTGCCCGGAGGGATGATGTAACCAAGTGAAGCAGTCTTCTTCTCGGGACAACACAGGGAGAGGATCCCACCAGCCAGCTAAAATATTAATAACATACCACCCCATAGGAGTGGAGAAGCCTTCGGCCACCGAAGCTTGCCGCGAGATGCCCGAATGATAAATGTCTTGATTAGAAAAAACCCGATTTAACGGGCCATTGGTATGCCAAGGATCAAACCAGAATGAAGCTGTCTTCCCATCACCAATAATCCATCTAAAGTGTTGCTGAAAATGATCCCGAAGGTGAAGGAGCTTTTTCCAAGACCAAGAACAAACCGTTGGGCACGGCACAACACAGAAATTTTTGCGGTTTAAAAAGGTGGTATGAATCCACTTGCACCAAAGTGATTCCTTATCAACAAAGAGCATCCATAGATGTTTCACCATCGAGGCTATCTTATTTTCCTTTAAAGTACGAATTCCTAAGCCTCCTTCTTCCTTAGGAAGACATATATCACTCCAAGACACTTTTGCTCCACCCACCCCCAACAATGGACATTTCCATAGGAATTGGCGGAAGATTTTCTCAATACGATTTAAAACCGCTAGGGGAAGGAAAAAAAACACTTGCCCAATATACTTGAATAGAATAGAGGACCGACCTGATTAGCTGGAGTCGTCCCGCGAAAGATAAGAATCTATGAGTCCAGGATTGGACACGAGCTGTAATGGCATTAACCAATGCCGCACAATCCGCCTTTCCTAACCTTGAAGAGATGACCGGAACTCCAAGGTACCGGAATGGAATGGAACCCAACTGATAGCCAAGTCTGCTGAGAATTTCACTTCGAAGGTTATCAGATCCCCCGGACAAGAAGATTTCACTTTTCCTTTGATTCGGAATCAGACCACTCCAACTAGAAAATTTATCAATTTCCGCCTTTAAATGATCAATAGATGCCAAGCTTGCTTCCGCAAAGAGGAGCACATCATCAGCAAAGAAAAGATGAGTCAAAGTAGAAGCCTTGCAACGCCAAAAGAAACGAAAATCTGGTTGGTCGGTTTGTATATTCAATAAACCTGTGAAGACTTCCATCACTATGGTAAAGATGTAGGGAGACATTGGGTCACCTTGTCTTATACCCCTCCCACTTGCAAAGAACCCATGAAGCTCACCATTAATAGACACCGAAAATTTGGGAGTCCGGATGCATATCATGATTCGAGCAATGAGATCCAACGGAAAACCAAAGACTTGCAAACAAGCTTCAATAAAGTCCCAATCTATCGTATCATATGCCTTCTGAAAATCAACTTTAATAACACATTTAGGCCGATAAGGATCATGATGAAAGCCACTAAAGAGTTCTTGGGCGAGCAAAATATTGTCACTAATGTGCCTACCTTTCACAAAAGCATTTTGAGGAAGACTAATGATAGAAGGCAGCACACTAGAGAGGCAATTAGCAATCAACTTGGTGATACACTTATACACTGTATTACAACAGGCAATGGGACGAAAATCATTAACAGAGGAAGCATTCGGGACCTTAGGCACTAAAGCCAGAATGGTAGTATTGATTTCTCTCAACAATCTACCTGTCACAAAGAAATCCTTGATTGCCGAAATAACTGAGGCACCAACAATATCCCAAGAGTTCTTAAAAAATTCCACATTAAAACCATCAGGGCCAGGGACTTTGCCCACTGCAAGAGAAAAGAAGGTATCACGAATTTCCATATCTAAGATGGGGCTAGCTAGAAGACGCACCTGATCTTCATTTAACATACGACTCAGCACCGACCGAATTTGCTCCACCGACGGACTAACCGAGGGGGGAGAGGCAGCAAATAATTCTCGATAGTAATTCACAAACATGGCCTGGACTTTAGAAGGCTCCGAATAAGTCACATCCCCATCCATCAACGAAATGATTCTATTTTGAAGGTGTCTCTTGTTAACTGAATGGTGAAAAATTTTTGTATTGAGGTCTCCTTCTTTAAGCCATCGGATTCTAGATTTTTGTCTATAAAAAGACTCTTCTTGGAGTCGAAGTTCAGAGAACACCTGAAGCTGCTGCTTTTCTTCATCAGCTAATTGGAGATTGAGAGGATCATTTTGCAAAGCATCCTGCATATCATGCAAAGTACGCCTAGCACTAGCAACTCTCAACGAGAGATCCGAAAAGGACTCTTTGTTGAGTTGCTTGAGTCTAGTCTTAAGAAGACGAAGCTTAGAATATAATATAAACATAGGTGTGCCATAGAAAGAGGAATCCCAAACCTGCGCCACCATAATGAGAAAATTTGGATGAGACATCCAGTAATTAAAGAACTTGAAAGGCTTACAAGACTTGGGCACATCCATGATCTTTATCACCATCGGAGAATGATCAGAAATTCCGGGGGCCAAAAGGATGCTTTTGAAAAAGAAAACTCAGAGTTCTAACAAGCATTAACCAACACCCTATCTATTTTCCTTTGTTTTCGGTTATGGCCAGAAGAGGTAGCCCACGTGAATTTATAGCCAGTATACCGAAGATCATCTAAACCAGCGTTGACAAGGCAATCCGGAAATTCATCAAAGGCTGGAATCCAAGAGTTCGAGCTGCCAATCCTATCTGAGGGGTCTCTAATAGCATTAAAGTCCCCTGCCAAAATCCAAGGAGAATTACCGAGAAGAACACTAGTCTGTAAGAGATCCTCCCAGAGAGGCCTTCTTGAGACAAAACTGTGTTCCGCATATATAACTGAGAAAAAGAAGGCTTTGCCAGAAGCCAACCACACCAATCTCCCATGGACAGCTTGGTCCAAAGAGGCGTTCACCGTAAAGGCAACATTAAGAGGGTTCCATCCGACCCTAATTCTTCCTTTATGGGAGTGACTATAATTATTAGTCCACCTCCAACCCGGAATTAAAACAGCAGATACCGAGTTAAACGCAGCAAAAGAGACCTTAGTTTCAACAATACCATTACAGCACATATTATTGGACCGCACAAAATTCCTGATTTCCGCTTGTCTAACCGGGTTACATAGACCCCTGATATTCCATACTCCTATATGCATATATAGATGTATAGATAGGCAAGACAGCAATTACCGGCGTTTCTTTCGGTTTGTCCCCTGCTTAGGGGCCTTAGCCGAAGGAGTAGCTACACTAGCAGAACGAGAGACACTTTTCTGGATAGGGGGAGCTTCAAGTTCAACTTCTTGAACAATGTTGGGACTAGGTTCCGAAGGAGCATCACAGGGACTCGGCACAATAGGGGGAAGTTCCTCCTCGTCTGCACTCGCCACTTCATCAGAATCGTCATCCGAGGAAAAAGCCATCAAAGAGGCATTTTCTGGATTTGAAATGACTAAAGCCATCGAAGAAGAGGATCCAGACACACCTTGCTTGAAGACACTCTGATCTTTCTGAACTACCTTAGCAACCGGAGGCTTGGAGGTCTCTGCCACAGCCTTCGCCCTCAGTGCCGCAGAAGGGGGGGAAGATCTCTCCTTCTCTAGATCTGCCATATGATGTTTTTTCTTCTTATTCGTCACTTGCTTCAAACCTTGATGATGTTCCTCAAGAGCTTCATTCGAGGTCTGAATAGGTTCAACATTCACCGACTGGACAGGAGCAACATCCTTAAGAGGAATACTAGCAGAGGCCTTCGCACCAGCCTGGGCTTTTGTAGCTTCGACCTCCACACAATTATGTCCGAATGCACAACATTTTGGGCAAGAATCAGGTCGCCATTCATAGAGGACTTGAACCATAAATGATTCATCATCAACCAGTACTTCAACCTCTTCACATCTTTCCAGCTTAGCAGAAATTTCCACACATACTCTAGCAAAGGACAAGCGCTTCATTTGTTCCGTCAGCGGATCCACATAGAGTGGTCTACCCACTGCACTTGCTATCTCACTAATACCAGGGGCTGACCAGTAGGCAAAAGGAATGTTCTTCAAGCGGATCCAGACCGGGACAATAGACTGCAGATCCTTTTTGAGTTCAAGCGTATGGTCCCATTGTTTAAGAACAAGGGGAATTCTTGCCACCGTCATGGGGCCATCATCGAGGATCTTCTTTCTAAACTCAGGATCAGGGATAAAAAAGAAATAGAAACCATCATTTGCTAACATTTCAGACAAATGAGAGCCCCAAGCTTCCTTAAGAACAATTTCAATGATCTTGAAAGGCACATTTTCCCCCACGAAATAACTTACAAGACAATTGTTCCATTTTGGATCCACATCACCCTTAGCATTCTCGGATAATCGAACAATACCCTTCCTGCCCACCGAAATAGGAGGAGCGAAGTCCAACTCATACCCTTTTGCAGATAACCTAGCAACATTTACCCATGATCTGTTCTGTGGAGCTTTCGAACCATCATGGTTCTGGGTATTAGCTTGCACCAATGTTGGGCCACGAGAGGGATGTCTTGCCCTACTTCAGCTACGCCCATGGGCCCTTTGGGCCCTATCATTCACTTGGACCAAAGGCCGGCTACCAGATGAAGCCATAACAGCAAGCAGAAAATTTGAGGAACAGCAGTCGCACCAGAAACCCTACCGAATAATCAAAGAAATCCAGCGAATGGGGCCATACCAGGTGGAATGCTTCGGTCGGCCTTTGGAGGGTGTAAAGACACGCCTATCCTCCAAAAATCATGCCCAACGACCAACCTTGGTGACCGCAGCAGCCAAAAGCCAGAAACGCAGGAACAGTGTCAATTTCGCCCAAATGGAGAGGATGGATGAACAGTATTTCGGGAATCCGAAAATGGCAAAATCAATGTTATCAAGAAGTTTGGAATGGAAAACTGTAAGAAAATAGAAATTCCAATGTCAAGTTCTTCAAAGCTTAACAAGGATGAAGGTGGAAAGAAAGTCGACCAAAAGTTATACACAAGCATGCTTGGTTCTCTTATCTATCTCACCGCCTCTAGACCTGATATTCCGTTTAGTGTGTTCATATGTGCTAGATTTCAATCTAATCCCAAAGAATCGCACCTTAATGCTGCTAAACATATTATCAAATATATTGCGATTTATCCGAAGCTAGGTCTGCGGTATCCAAAAGGAGGAGACTTAACTTTACTTGGATATTTTGATGCTGATCTGGCTGATTGTAAAGTTGATAGGAAAAGTATTTCAGGAATATGTCAACTATTGGGACAAATGTTATTTCAGGAATATGTCAACTATTGGGACAAATGTTAAGGATGCATAATATTGTGGCTCTCTCGACAACAGAAGCAAAGTATGTTGTTTTTGAAAGTTGCTGTTCATAAATTTTGTGGATTAGATAGCAACTAAGAGATTTTGGAATAGAAAAATCATGCACTGAAATCATATATGACAACACGAGTGCCATCAATCTTACCAGAAATCCAATTCTTCACTCAAGAGCAAAGTACATCGAAATTCGCTATCACTTCATAAGAGACCATGTACAAATGGCGAGATCAATGTTCAATTCATTGATTCGAAGAATCAACTGGCAAATATTTTTACCAAACCATTGGAGAAAGGCATATTTGAGTTCATTCGTGAAAAGCTGAACATCATCTTTCCTTCTAACTAAAGTCTATAGATATGCAGACTCAACAGATCAACTGTGGAAAATGCATATGACTGAAGATCTTTTAGACTAGTAGTTTTATTTTAAATTTTTGGCGCGTAAGTTTATTTCCTTAATGAACAGGTACGTTTATTTTTAATTTATCACTTGCCGTTTATATTTTTGGAAATTGTATTATCTCTGCAAATTTTTCGGAATTAATCTAAAAAATTGTTGATAGTTACCTTTTTGATTTTTTTTTGAAAAGGTATTTTCTTTTATGACGGTTCGGTTGCCTTATTTCAATTTCTTCAAATCCCTCAAAATTTTCTTACGATTACAAACTCTAACTCTCAAACACTCATCTTTCTTGACATCTCTTTCTCGAATCCTTTGCAAATTTCTTACTCACTCCTACACAAACATGTCGTCGAAGTTCTCCAAATCTGTTTCAATGTCATTCCAAAGGAAATATTTTTGCATTGCTAGTCGCGGGCCTCGAAATGTTCCTGAAGGTCCAACGCATTTTGATCTGACCTGAGAAGATTCACCTCGAAGTTCTTCTCGTCGTTCTGCAGATGAGGAAGTTACTCAGGATGCAACCCCCATTTCACTAAGAAGGCCTGAGGTACTTCTTAAATATCATAATTTTTTGAAGTTGGGAGGAAGCCCTATGGACTTCATAAGTAATTTTCTTAAAAAAAAAAAAAGAAAAAGAAAAACGGCTGTGGAAATGAAACCCTATTCTTGCGAGCCATGGAGAAGTTAGGATTGATAGAGCTTGGAACTGTAGAAAATGAGTTTTAGAAATTTTCTTCTGATCCTTGTTTTAAATAGAAGGTCAGCCCGAAAACAAGGATGATGATGATAGGATTTTTAAGAATTTTCAACCAAAGATTGGTGTTGCGGCTGAGATCACTAGAGAAAAGACAAAACTGTTTTGTTCAAAAGAGCATAATAAGGTTTTTGCTCAAATGCTAAATAAAGGGGTCATCAACCCTCATACTGTGGATTTTGATTTCCTAGATTCCATCAAGGTTAACTTAAGGGAAAATTTTGCTAAACTTTAGATAGAAAAGTTATGTGTGGAGACGTCAGAAGCATATCTTGAATTGATGATATACTTTTATTATAATCTGTCTGTTTTGGATCTCACTCATATTCAATTTATTGTATGTGACAGAGTTTTTGATGTAGATGTGAATCTCTTGGCTGATGTGTTGGGAGTAGAGACGAGTGGATTCCTGCCCATTAATTAATGTGTCTAATGTGCATGCCACAAGGTTTCTAGTACATGACAGAATTCTTAATGGGAGTATTACTTACTCTCGTCTGCCTGCTTCAAATATCTTGCGGCACAAGATACTCATCAACGGCATCAGACCCAAGGCTGCCTCAAAGACTGATGTATCAAGATTTGAAGCAAAAATGGTGTGGGCGATCTGCAATGGTGTTGCATTTTCCCTCCCTCATACTATCATTCTGCATATTTACAGGACAATTATGAAAGGAAAAGGACAATTGCCGTACTCTGCAGTGGTAACTAGACTATTCAGGCACTTTCAGATTCAATCGCCATCTTAGCTTCGCTCTAGAACTCTTGCTCCCATGCAAATGATTTTGAAGATGTGATTGAAAGATCTTTCTAGAGCCCTGGATCTTCTCAAGAAAGAATCTATCAACAAGATCAAGCAAGGATTTGCTGAGAAGAACGCAAAGGGAAGAGTGTTGTTTCCAAAATATCAAAAAGGAAGAAATCCATTCTTCTCCAGGATGAGGATGAAGATGATGATGATGAGACAATCTCTGCTATTGCTTTGCGTAATCTTCAAAATTTTGCTGAGTTAGAGGAGGAAGAAGAAGATGAAAGTGAGAAAGAACAACAAGAAGAGAGTGATGGTGAAGAAACTGAAGTAAAAGAGAATGAGGATGATGACTCAGATAGAGATGCTGGTATGAATGAGGAACAGGATAAAGGAGAAGATACTAGGGAAATTGATGCCCTAGATGTTGAGGAGATGGGAATTGATAAACAAACTCGTGCTGGAAAAGAAAAGGTTCAAGAGGAAGAAGTTACTACTCAAACTAAAGGCACCAAAACAGGGGGAGTTCAAGAGAAAACTTCTATTGCTGAACATACTACTAGCAGTGGCATCAGTCGATCCCCTCCAGATGTTGAAGATGTTTTTGCATCCTATTTTCTTGAAGTCTCACCTAAAGGACTAGAAAAAGAAACTACTGTTCAGGGGGAGCAAAGAACTACATACGTTTAGGTTGATGTTCCTTCACTTGTGGATACTCCACAAGTACAATTCGTTGAGGCTAGTGCCCAAACTGAACCGGAAGCAAACTATCCTTGGATAGTTGAACTCTTCTTGGAGATTATGGCACAAGAATATGCAATGGAGTTTGAAATTCAGAAGTTGCATGCTGCTCTAGGTTCTACTTCAGAGTTTCTTACAGGCAAGGTACAATCTCTTGATACTCAGGTTCATACTTTGAATCAGCAAGCTTCACAGACTGTGACAAAAGTGGAGACTATTTATCATCAGTGCTTGAATAAGCTTAAGGAGACCATGCAGTCCTTGTAGGATTTCCGACTTGTTCATGTTCCCAAACAACCCTGATCGTTTTTCAACGCAACCTCTTTTATGCCTAACTGACTTTATCTTTTTGCTGCTGACAAAAATGGGGAGAGATTATGCAGATTTAAATTTAAACAGTTTGAGCTTGTCTTTTGTGGTTGTGTTTTGAACTTAAACTTGTGGTACTTGAACTTGTGTTTGAACTTTAATTGGTATTAGCATGTGTTTTGCAGAACTATTAAGATTGATTTATTTTGTGGATCTAGACTACTGTACTATTTATTATCATTATGATATGTTCTTTATCATGTGCTACTAAATCATGTGCTACTAAAGTGTTGTTTTGTAGGATATAATTCCATATTATAAAATCTGCATGAAAGTTTTGTCACCATAAAAAAAGGGGGAGATTGTTGATAAAACTCCTATTAGGTTTTGAAGTTGACAAAACTTCCATTCTCTTATTCGTGTTCTTATTTTGAGGAATATTGGACTTCTGTGTTATATCGTAGAATGCTGTCAAAGTATATGTTACATCAGAAGACTTTCCCACTCTAACGATGATCCAAACTAAAACCAAGCCCAGAATGGAGATATAATCAAACTCGTGATTATTGATCTTTCAACAAGGATTCAGTATGATCAAGACATATTTGGCTTTCTAGCGGAAAATCTAACTTACCTTTCTTAAATATATTGATGAAATCAATCACGGATTGGTGAAATCAATTTCAAAGACAAGTTCCTTTTTTTGGGAAACATCTACTTATGGAACCAAGATTCTGATTGTATGGGTGACTAGGATCATCAAATTTTCACCACAATCTTCAAATGCCTATAAGATTTCCTTAATTGATTCTGTCTAACGGGTTGATTGGAAGAAATTCCTCTGGAAAGTGCCAACGGTTAGAAAGACATGGATGAGTATTTAAGGAGGTCATTCGGTTCATTTGAGATAGTGTGTGAGAATTAAAATTCCAAAGTCTGAAGCTTTACAATCACTTGTTCTTCACTGATAGTGCTTACAATTGTACTCAAGAGAGAAAAATACAAATGAGTGACTTAGTGAGAGAAAAAGAAATTGTTCACTGAGTGATCATACTCAAAACGTTGTAATTCTCTTTTGATTCATAGTGAAATCCAGCCAAAAGGCTATCAGTGTGGGAGATTGGACGTAGGCTTGATCTAAGCCGAACCATTATAAATCTTTTGTTCAATCTCTTCTTCTCTTGACTCCTTTAATTTGTTTGTTGCGATATTTTTCTAAGTTATGCTAATTTCCAAAACATTCTATTTAAGTCTGAATTTATATTAGAAGTCTTGTGTTAGTCAGACTCTATTTGAAGAAAATATCTTTTACTTTTTTTATTGGCTAAATTTATCTTTACACCTATTCATCCCCCTCTAGGTGGTAATACTAGCACTTTCAATCAAGGATTATATTTGGAAGAACTATAAGATAGACTTTCTATTAAAGCTGAACTTATTCAGACTATATCCAAACTTGAGGGCTAAATATGTTTAGACGCAGACTCTAAGAATGAATATGTTTAGACTTAAGTCCAGATTGTAAAGTCTACTTCAGATGGACCACACTCATACTTTACATACAAAACATGACATATTTAGAATGTGACAAGTTCAGAACGAAACAAGTTTAGAACGAGATAACTTGACAAAACATGACAAAAGCTCAGAACATATAACAGCTAGTGATTTGATTTAGATTCTTCACTAAGAAAGATACGATTCATTCAATCTTATTTGATTGGGAAATCAATCCTCAGATAAGTACTTTTCACATAAAGAAACTCTACATGATTGTATAAGGGATTAGAATCAAGTAGAGATTCTATCTTTGTCATTTAACAGCCACCAAATCTTTTTGATATAGATCTATCCAACAGGTATATTGGAAGATGATCCTCTGAAGACTACCCAACGACTAGTTTGGAAGTGGAATAGTATATAAGGAGATCAAGGAATCGAGTAGTAAGTAAGAGACGAAGCGTTATAATTCCAAAATCTGAGAGAACTTCGACCATATACACTTGTCTTTTGTGAGCTTGAATATGTAATATTTTGAGAGGTTTCAATAGTGTTATAAGTGTGTGCTTTGGTGTAAGATAGTAAGTCTTATCGGCTTGGGTATAAGTAACACCAGCTTTGGGTATAAGTGCTTGGGCATAAGTGGCACACCTTGATTGTAACTTTTCATCGATTATTGGAATCTAGCCAGTAGGCTGTCAATATGGAAGAGTGGACGTAAATTCGATTTAAGCTAAACCACTATAAACCATGTGTGCAATTTCTCTGATCCTTATTCTCTTATTGTTTATTGCTAAAGTCTATCGCATACTCGTAGGTTGTTCTATTCTACTTTGGTGACCTTTGTCCAGACTTTAATCTTGACTCGTTTTATTCCGCATTAATTCGTCAAGATTTTACTTAATCACCTATTCACCCTCCTCTAGGTGATACTTGCCTAAGAAGCACCGACACTCTTTAAGAGCCTTTATCTCATGTTCGACACTCCGACAAGTGTTCGATAGGTTTCGACACGCTCCGACACATGGTCAACAAGTGTCCAAAAATTTGACACATGATCAACTCTTCCCGACATGCAAGTCAAGAATTTCGACATGCGATTCCAACATATGATTCTAGAACACGCTAAGTAGCACTGGCATTAACATGAGACACGATGCGACACGACACGCCGACACGTCATTTCTCAAAAACTAAAGAATTCCAAAATGTTGAGACACGTTGTATATTAAATGTATATTTTTATATATACATAATAAGTTATCGTTTTTATGATTACTTCAATCAAATTAATTTGATTCAAATTCACAAATAAATAAATAATAATAAATCTTATAATGAATTTACATAAAAATATTAATTCATTATTTTTTAATATTATTTATTGTTTCAATTTGACAAATTTAACTTTATTTCAATAATCCATAAAACTTGGAGAAAAAACAAGTAATTCACATTTTGGACTGGTGTGTCAAACGTGTCGGAAGAGAAGAGAAAAAAAACTTTGAGGTGTAAATTATGTATCACTAGAAGAGAGAGTTAGAAGAGAAGAGAAGACTAGTTTTTTCTTATTTTCCAATTTATTATATTTTTTTTTTCACATATATACATTTTGACTCTTTATTTATTGAAAATTTTAGAAATTGATCTCACGTATCAAAGACTCAAGGAAAATCGATCATGTGTCAGATTTTCTTATACGTGTAATTGAGTGTTAGAGAGTATCTGACACAATATGAAAACTCTTGGAAAGAGTTAGTGCTTTCTAGCCGACACACATAGGGTCATTCGAGGAATTCCAATGGCTTCCGCCACATGTCATCGTAGAGGTGGTGAGGGTTGGTGTTCTCGAGGGAGGCAAAGAAGCAGGAGCTGGAGGATTCGCATGGCTGCCGTGCCCAATAATGAGTCCCCACCCATCACCTCCGTTGCTACAAATCCAATCAGGTAAGCTAGATCTACAACATCCATGGCAACGACGGGGAAAGATGGAGCCTAATCACAACCTCTCGATCTCACCTATTTAGGCCATAAATGAGCTGGTCATGGCCAAAAGCCTCTAGATCTGGAAGTCCAGCATTGGAGTCTCGACCTTACCCATCATGGCCATGGTAAGCTTCCATTGGAATAGCATCCTGTGCTTTCACTTGGGGCTACTATCGTGTTCCTTGACAGTTAAAGTCACGACTGTTGGTTTAGGGCAAGCTTATTGGCTTGGAAGACAAAGCCGCCGCTGACGATGAAGAGAGGCAAAGAACCCTAGGAAGAGGGCGAGAGAGATGGTGGTCTAAATGATATGAGGTCGGCTAGAAATTAAGAGAGTTTTCACTAATCTAATGAGCTCGGTTAGAAACTAAGTGAGACACGAGATGATACCTCACTTTCCATGCAACCAACGATTTAGGAAATGAGAACTTGATTAAACTAGTCATCTAAAAAATGTCATTTCTATGCTTAAACTTGATTATTTACTCACTAAATTACCAATTATGATCCCTAAGATTCTTGTCCGCTATGTGTCCAAGTGATGATTTTTTATTATGCTCCTGATGATTTAACCTAATCATGCTAAAAGTGGAAATTAACAGTCAATGTATTCAAACAAACACAATCAAGTAAAATTGGAATGAGGCTGTGCAAACAGCCACTTAGCATTGTTTCTTAAAAAGGAAGCATTCAAAACTTTATTGTGAAGCCCTAAAGGCTTATTCAAATTTGAGTTCAATTTTGTTAGTTGCATTTTTTTTTTACCTTAAATGAGTTCTAAACTAGAATTAAAACTAAAAATCTGATGAAACTAGTCAAAATCTAATTTCTAAGCAAATTTTTTGCATTTTTTTGGGAATTTTTTATTTTTATTATTTTTATTTCTAAAAATGGACTTTGGATATCAAGGACCCAATCCAAATTGTGGGTCAGAACAGGACCCTAGCGTTCCGGGTTTAGTCTGAACTTGGGCCGGCCTTCAAGCCCGGTCCGAATATGGCCCAATCACCGAATCTATTCAAAATCATTTTTTATATTCGACTCAATCTATTCTCTAAGCCCATTCATTTAACCCAGCCCGAATCAATTACCTGAATCTGACTCGACTTCATTATATCCAGATGTTTATATATATATATATTTGTAAAATATTGCGTTGCGAATATATAATAGAGAGAACAAAGAGATTAAGTAGAGAAAATCAGACAACAGAGATCATAGAGAAAGCCAGAGGAGAGAGTTTTATTTTCAGTATCTCATTGTTGTTCTTTGTTGTGATTGTTGTTCTATTGTATATCAAAACTAAACTCCTATTTATAGGAGAACAATAATGTACTTATCATTAATATCAATGTATCGAATGATACATGTACTAGATAGGGGAGATGAACGTTCATTGTATAAGGAGATATACTTAGAATGTATAATACAAATGCACCATAATAAGTACATTAGATAAGATAAATATAATGAATATTCATTCATGTATTTCATAACACTCCCCCTTGAATATTCATTGTATTCATTACGAATGTGCATTAAATGATATTGCCTCATTAAAAACCTTAAGCCGGAAAAACCCAGTAGGACAACAACCGGACAAAATAGAAAAAGAGTGCAGAGCACAAATGTTATGATCTCTCCCTGTTATGGATGCATTAATTGCCTCGTTAAAAACTTTAAGTCAAAAAAACCATGTGGGAAAAAACCGAACAGAAAGAAAAAAGAGTGCAATGCATATATAGCCACCGCTGAGGCTAATCAATCTTGCATCTTGTGAACTCGCCGCATATTAATGCTGCAATACATAGTTCATAATATCTCCCTCTCAATTGAGTCATATAGCCACTTATGGGGCTAATTAGTCTTGCATTTTAGTTATAAAGTTAAATAAATATTATATAAGGTTCATAAGCATTTCATAACCATATGAGAGAACAATAAAAAAAAAGACATTTAAAGTGAAACAACTAAAAAAATTATTAGAATCATAAAATTCAAAATTCAAATCATCATCCACCAATCTGATATCTCATCAAAGTAATCAGAGGTCTTCACATTTGCTACTTCAGGAGCAAGAGGAGTCCTACCAACGGAAATATTGTTGGTCTCAATAGTGGTTATGGCAATAGGATTGATTTCAATGGCATGTGATTCACCACGCTTGCCCGTATTATTTAAAGATGCTCGGTATAGGTCAACAAAGTGCCTTGGCGTACAACAGGTACATGACCAGTGTCCAATCATGCCACAACGATGACAAATACTTTCATTAATCACCTTCTTTGGCTTCTTTTTTTTTGCCATGATTCAGGCCAAAGTTTGATTTCATAGGGCGGTTAAATTTCTTGCCATCCCTTCTAGGATTATGTTCTTGCTTTCACTTATAGCCCTTAAAATGGCCAGTATTTTTCTCAAAGTTAGCATGTGCTTCAGGCAATGCTTTTGAGCTAGTATGTCTAAGATCATGATTTTTTAGCAACAATTCATTAGTTTGCTCAGCAGTGAGAAGCACAGAAATTAATTCAAAATATGTGGCAAACGAACATTGCCGATATTGCTGTTGCAATACAATATTTGAAGCATGGAAGGTGGAGAAATTTTTCTCTAACAATTCCGCATCAGCGAGTTTGATACCAAATAACTCAAGCCGAGAAATAATATCAAATAAAGTGGAATTATAGTCAGACATTTATTTAAAATCTTGCAGTCTGAGATTTTGCCAGTCATATTGTGCTTGAGGGAGGATAACAGTCTTGGTATGATCATACCTATCATTCAACCTCCTCCACAAGATATGAGGGTCTCGAACGGATAGATATTGAGTTTGCAGGCTCTCATGCAAATGACGGCGAATAAAAATCAGCGCATTTGCCTTATCCTTTTCATTTGAGGTTCCTTCCTCTGTAATTGCATTAGCGAGACCTTGTCCTTGGAGGTGCATTTCCATGTCAAGACACTATGATAGATAATTCTTTCCACTCACTTCCAAGATGTGGAATTTGGGCTTTTCAATATTTGCCATAATCCTTGCAAAAATAAATCCTTATTGATTAAAAGGATTTCCAAATATCCACCGCTACTTCAGGAGCAGAATGATACTTTTAGATTTGAAATTTGGTTTCAGGCCAATAAAAATGAAGAATTGATAGAAGAAGATGAATTATAAGTTTATTAATAAAAGAATACCCACCTTGCAAAAATTACTTACTCAGTTGGTAGATCCTCGTGCTGATAACATGTTGTAGAATATTGCGTTCCAAATATATAATAGAGAGAATAGAGAGATTAAGTAGAGAAAATCAGACAACAGAGATCATTGAAAGCCAGAGGAGAGAGTTTTAGCTCCAGTATCTCATTGTTGTTCTCTGTTGTGATTGTTGTTCTAGTGTACATCAAAACTAAATTCCTATTTATAGGAGAACAAGAATGTACTTATCATTAATATCAATGTATCGAATGATACATGTACTGGATAGGGGAGATGTATTTAGAATGTATGATACAAATGTACCATAATAAGTACATTAAATAAGATGAATATAATGAATATCCATTCATGTATTTCATAACATTTTTTACTTTTTATTTTGATTTTTATATTTTCTAATTTTTATTCATTTTTATGTTTTATCATTTTTTGTATTTCTTTTATTTCTTCTTTCCTTCCCTGCCTCGTCTTCCTCGACGCTCGTCGGAGGTCACTTTCCCTTCGAACATTCCCAACGACCGGCCGGTCATCACAGTAAGCCACCATCTCTGATCATCTAAGCACCGCTGTCGGCCATCTATTCCGGCCACCACCGGAATGTTACTAGCGGCAATTTCTGGTGACCGAACCACCACCTCCATCTTGACTCACCGGTTAAAACAGAGGCTTCAAACATTCACAGCACACCAGTAATAGAGATAGACAGAAGCAAACCAGTGCGAACGCCTCCCAAGGATGAACACACAATCCCGCAATTCGAATCCATTTGTTCCCCGTAAACAGCCATCGACGACCACCATGACAAGCAAATCCGGAAATGATGAGACAAAGACATGGATTACTACCCACAGTGATTAAGTAAGATTCCACAAAATCGTGTTTAATAACCACTACAATCAGGTCAAAATATGCAAATCACATTTGCGTGTCTTCGGAATCAACCGCAGTAGGCATCACCTCTGGATCAGACTTCAAAGAAATTTCATCGAACATGTGGAGGGCGTCTCAAGCAGGGATTCAACACTGATCGCGTTCATATTGATACCAGTCTCAAATTTCCAGCCTCGTTTTTGACTTATAAATGAACATTCGAGCTTTATCTTGAAAGCTTGGCTGCGGCGTCTGAAGATTGATGAATTTGATGCGGTCGGCAACTGTCGGATGATCAGAGATGGCGGGTCGAGAGGTGTCCCCAGAGCTACGGTTCTCCTCCTTTTTGCTGCACCGGAATCCGTTATCTATCAGTGACGTGCTCCCATGCCGTTGCGGCGAGTCTCATCTATCGTCCCATCTCAATAGGGAAAGAAATCTTTTTCGCTCGATGAGTTTGTCAAATTTGGGCCATCCAAGATGGGCTTCCCGTGCTGGCTCTATTATTGTTTTTATTTTATTTTATTTTAGTTTTTATATTTTGCTATTTTTATACTTTTATATTATTACAAACAATGTATCGGTGAAATTCGGGTGTCAATAATAAGTGAGATTTACTAGTTCACCGATTTGTTTATTTTTCACATCCAAACATTTTATTGCCAGAGTTCGTATTGATATGAGCAATTCCATTTTCGATCTCTTCAAAATAACATTAGCATATTTCTAATGTGAAACAAGTGTGGAATCACTTGTTTGCTTCACTTCAAGGCCTAGAAAATAGCACATCAATCCTAAATCTGTAATCTCAAAATGGTTGATCTCTGAATTTAGTAAATATATTTTCACAACTCCAATTAACATAAAGGCATACAATTATTAAGTTACTGTTAGTATTTAAGTTGATGTATAGTGTATGGTCATAGGGGCACTTTTGAAAGCCATGCTCTAATAGGTAAGTGTCGATCGGCGTGTACCAAGCTCAATGTCGCTGTGTTAGCCCATATAGTAAATTGGTTAACAGTCTACACGCGATCAAAGTAAGTTGAGATTAATTTGGCAATGATCTTACTTCGAAGCAATCTCTAAAGTCATTCATGCATAGAAAGTATAAATCACCTCGAAGTGTTTGAAACCAAACATGTTTTACACAATGATCGCCTTTGTAGAATTTTTTCAAAATATCCCAAACTACTTTTATAGTCTCCGCACTCAATATTTTTTCAAATATCGTTTTTGCCTTAGCTTAAAAGTTCACATACGGTACCTTCTAATAAATATGCTCAGGGTCATTTGGTTCGTGAAAACGTTTCCAGCTTTCGATTTCAGATGAATATGCTGCTGGACGAGGAAGGAACGCGCGGCGGCGAGGGTGTGGAGGGCGAGACCCTCGTCGGGATCAGCGGAAAACCGTAGACGTGCAAAGATGGACGAAGCTGACCCGTAACAACAATGGATCGTACGGCCCTGACGGTGTCGAGGGCGAGAAGAGAGTGATCTTGGAATGTGGCTGCCAGAGGGTTCTCAGTTGACTGCCGTCCTGAAGAAGTATGAAGAAGATAGAAAGTGAGAACGATGAAGAATCAGCCGAGGACTTGAAAACAAAAGTTGCCCCTAGGGTTAATAAACATGGCTACGCGGTCTCGGCTCCAGTACACGTGATAATCTATTTGGCTGATTTTTTAGGGCACGTATGATAACCATACTCTTTCTATATACTTTTTTATTTTTCTAATTTTTGAAACTGATTTGGGGCAGAAATCAATTTGATAATGCAATTTCAATTTTCTATTTTTGGAATAAATTTTTTGTCTAGAAATAAATTTAGAACATAATTGAGAAGTAAAAATTTTCTATTTTCTATTTCTAGAATAAAAAGGAGAATAAAAAATTCTTCTCATTATTTACCCTTTCTATTAGCTGGCTGCCCACCCTTCGCTGCCTACTCGAGAGGAAGAAATTTTGTGTCATTTTCAATTGAATTTCTATTCTATAAACAAAAACTTTTTGCTGTTCTCAAACGAGTATTTTTGCTCAAAACTTGTCCAGGAAATTGGAGATAGACAACTTTATTAAAATTAAATTATGGAATAGAAAGTTATCATTCATGTCTTTTGTGTCCTGTAATCAACCTTTGAGGTATCAAGTCTAAATGCTAGTGTCCTAGGTCTAGCCCTCGAGAAAGAGGGATGATCACATTGAGACAAGCTAATGAAATGTCAAGCTAGACTCACATGTTAGATTGCTTAAAACTTCACTTGAGCTTAGCTTGATCGAATATTGAATTTCTTGCTTGAACTCAACTAGAAAAGAAAATCTAAGTATTCAAAAGTTTCACTTGAATTCAATTCGATTATGTTGAAATAAAAATGGATTGGAGCTTAGAATTTCATATACAATGGAATCTTTAGTATTTTGTCTATATCTAGAAGTATTATATAACTTACAAGAAGAAAAACTCAATTAGACTTGTAAGACTATTGAACTAAGTATTAGTGAGCTGAAGTTCAGGATCCTATGGCACATTCATGTTTAAGTTTCACCTAGACTCCATTTTGATATATGGTAAATATTATTTTTGTGAAACAATGAACCCTCACCCGCACTTGGCAAGGGGGTCGCTAGCCCTCACCTTTGCTTGGGGACAACGGCCTTGTTGGCCATGTGAAGAAAAAATAAAACAAAAAGAAAAAAAATTTAAAACTAAGAAATTGTCCATGTTAGTGTTAACATATATATTTTAGTTGACAAATTAAGCATAGATTCTTGTAATATATATGAAATGAGTTTTAAAAAAATTAAAAGAAAGGGAAAATAATAAAAAGGGCTCCAATGCGGTCCTGATTGAAAGGGCCTGGTCCAGTTTGCATGGCCCAAAGAAGTGGATGTTTGAATTCAAGCACTATCGATTTCAACTCAGTGCTAATTAAAAAATCTAACAAAATAAGCCCACAAAGCCCAAAGAGCGTCCGAAGCCCGGTCATTTTTCTCTCGTTTTCTGTCCCTTTCTCTCTCTCCTCGTGGGATATTAACAAGATGTGCGCTCGTCGAGGGAAAGTACTTGGATCCACGGTAGCAATTTCCACTGAGCCTAACTGGCCATGGCTCTGTTAGTCCCCAATCAAAACGTTTAGCTAGACCCCGAAAGGCCTAAAGGGTTTTTTTTTTTTTTCAAAAATAGACGTAGACATCTCTCATAAGTTTCAAAGTCGGAGGATTAGTTTTATTTTCTAGTAACTCTTTTAGTGGATTAATTGGCCTATTTCTTGGGGAGTAGTTGCATTTCTACAGGATATTTATTAGAATATTTAAATAATAAATCACACATTCGTCTAATAATTTAAATTTTTAGAATAATTGGTCGTAGTATCACAAAATCTCACAACATTAAACAATACAATGATAGGTAAAATTGAATATAAAATGATGGAGTATTTGCTGGAAACCACCCTGAACATTGATACTATTGCGCAATAGCTCTCAAACTTTATCAAGTTAGAGATTGCCTCCTTAAACCTTCATACTTATTACAGCAATGGGTTTTTCCATCTGCATGTAGCCCTTAGATGTAACATGAAAATGTACTAACTCATTTTTGGATCAAATAACACCTATTACATGGTTGACGAAGTTAAGAAAATAAAGACTGAAACATGATGAAATGTTATAATAGTTAAGCAAAACGTGTTGGTCCATTTTCAGATAACATTCGACTGCTATGTAGACGGAAAGATTTGCTGCTGCAATAAAAATCGAAGTTCGAAAGATAGAGGGGCATAACTTTTCGAAGTTTGGAGGCTACTAAGCTTGATATTGTACACATTCATATTTAAGTTTCACCTAAACCCGTTTTTGGTTTGTATAGTTGATTGTAAATTGAAAAACTTTTTTTTTTTCCAATTGATATAGTAATTAAAAAAAACAATTGGTCTTTTCATAGTACTTCGGGAGATTGACGGATTTTTGTTTTTGTTTTTTTTTTTTTTGACGTTGGTCTTTTTTGTGCGTAAAACGCGGAAGCTACCATCAGAGCCACTATTCGAAAATGATGGTGTGCATTTTCACGTAATATAAGTTTCTTTCTCCTATGGTCCTTTTGGAACTTTCCTCCTTCCCTTCCCTCCAAATAAATATCCCCACACACCAGTTCTAGGCAATTTCTTGGCAATATCGTTTCTACTTTCTTGAATTTGGCGTTTTGGATGGACAGCGACTTGGGGCCAACGAGACTTAAACGGAGGGTTGCAAATGGGATAGAAGGTGAGAAAGACAGTGAAGAAGCGCAAACCAATGAAGAATGTAAACGTAATCCTAGAACTTGATTTTACCAATATTCTCGGTGGAAATCACTTGGTATTTTCACTTGCCCAATGAAATGGGACTCGACTCTTCAAACGAAGGAGATGCAAATAAAGAATATATCTATATCATTAGGATTAGTATAACAAGAAATTGCAAAATGATATTACTTGGACACATTTACCTAAATGATGTTTTGACCCATGAGGCCCTTCAAAGTGGTACCATTGCCTCAAATTTACCATCCGTTACTATTCTGTCCGATTTTGCCATTAAAATGTCATATGTAGTATTTAATTAGGTTGACAGTGTTTTAGGGCACACTTATATGAAAACTTTTATGCATGATGACCATATCGCCCTTTTTCACTGGAGACCCATGTAAAATTGGGGAAACCCAAACCTACCCAACTTGTCTCTACCGTTGTTTAGTCAAAACTGCATATTGCAAATCAGAACTCCATTTAAATGATTGATGGACCTGTGTAAACTTGTTAGGCTCTCAGTCTGTACAAAATCTTGCCCGTGATGATTTTGCCCAAATTGCCTAATACTATTCTTCCACATAGGCAAATTATTGTTTCACTATGATGAGCCTAGCTAGGGGAACATTGACATTCGTCTTGGCTAAATATGGAATATAGATTGATTATCAAAATTTTATATATTTTATGGATAAACAAAATCAAGATGATGTATACAGGAACTATTTGATATATGCAAGAATAAGTTGATAATATCAAGTGAAATGCTTCTATTAGATAAATAAAGAAATAAATAAAGAGATAGAAAAATATGCAAGCGAATATTTATAGTGATTTGGCTTGGATCAAATTTATGTCCATTTTCTTATACTACCAACAAGCTAGAATCCACCAATAATCTCTTGAGTAGTTACAACATAGCACTTGTTTGTCGGGACTCTCAAAATGAGGATTGGGAATGAGTTTAGAGGCAGTTGCCTAATGGCAGGCCAAATGGCCTAAGGATTTAGGCACGAGCTCTTCCATGCTCATATCTCATGTGGCGTTGGATTTCATTTTATGTGCTTTACCCCAAAAGATTTTTAGGAGTTGCCGTTGGCCATTTTGGAGTTTGCTAAAAACCAAATGAGACTCGTTTTATTTACTATGCAACTAGAGATTCTAGCTCGAGGGATTGATCATGCTAATGTTACTATAGTACCATTTCACATCACTAACTTGGAAGGTTGTTTATCTAAATGATCATACACACTTGATTGCCAATTATGGTCCTAAAAGTATCACAACCGCTAAGTGATTGTGCATATGTTCTTGAGGGATTTATTGTACTAGTCTTAACCTATTCTAGAAAGGAAATTAGCACACAGGCTATGGAAATAGCTTTTTTAAAATAAACAACCAAGTATGAAAAGCATCTAAGTAAAAGTAAGGGATATGAAAAACTCGATACAAATTGGGCAAAGAATGTACATGGCCTCGTTATAAGTATTGGGACATGAATCCCCACAAGCTAAACCCGTTGTTAAGTCCAGCAAATAATATATAATGTCTTGTTATTTAGCCTCGAGACATGAACCCCATGAGCTTGAGACTAAATGCTAATCCTAAACCTAAGTCTATTCATTTTATGATAGTGACCCTAATCTAAGCTATTCTAACCAATTATTTAAAACGTAGTTCTAAGTATAATAAGGCTTCTATTAACTAGAACCTAAGCTAACCTACTTATTGAAACCTAAGTTTATTAATCTAAGCTAGCCTATTGAAACAAAGCTAAGATAATCTAGTTAGGCTTCTTCAGACCACCCTAGACACGCCACCCTTGGCTCCTCCTCGGCCGCCGGGTCATCAGGAGACGAGCTCTAGCTCTCATCAATACATCACTTTGTTCGTGGAGAATCACTTACGCAATGGAACGAAGACCCAAGAAAGTTAGACGTAATCAGATTTCTCCCTTTGCCGGGAGTCTTTTTTCTGACTTTCGTCTTCTTTGCGCATAAACCACGGAAGCTACAATTAGAGCCACTATTCGAAAATGATCGTGTGCATTTTCACGGAACCGAAGTTTCTTTCTCCTATGATCCTTTTGGAACTTTCGTCGTTCCCTCCCCTCCAAATGAATATCCCACACACCGGTTCCGGGGAATTTCTTGAGTTCAGAAAGGGATGGGCAATATCATTTCTACTTCATTGAATTTTGCACTTTGAATAGGCGACAACTTCGGGCTGCCAAGACTTAAAACGAAGGGTCACTAAAGGGATGGAGAGTGAGGAAGAGAGTGAATTTTAGCGCAAGCGAGTGAAGAATGTAGATGCAATTCTAGCATGAACTTGACTTTAACAATATTCTCAGAGGAATTAATTGGCATTTTCACTCGCCCAATGAAAAGGGACTCAACTCTTCCAAAGGAGGAGAAGAAAAGAAATAATATATCTATATTATTCGGATTAGTACAACAGAAATAACAAATTACTTGAACACGTTTACCTAAATGATATTTCGACTCATAAAATCTCTCAAAGCAGTACTATTGCGTCAAATTTATCATTGGTTATAATTCCGTCCAATTCTACCATTAAAATGTCATATGTGGCAGCTAGAAGGCTAATAGTGTTTGTGGGGCATGCTTATATGGAAATTTTATGCCTGACGACCATATCGCCATTTTTCAATGGAGACCCATGTAATTGGGGAAACTTGAACCTATCCAACTTGTCTTTACCGTTATTAAGTCCAAATTGCTTATTGCAAATTGGAACTCCAGGTAAGTGATTGGTGGACCTTTGAAAACTTGTTCGACTCTCAGTCTATAGAAAATCTTGCCCTGTAGTGATTATGCAGGAATTGCCTAATACTCTCCTTCCATGTAGGGAAATAATTATTTCATATGAATATAGCGTCCTGCTAATCTCCAGCAAAGCCAATCCCATTCCCCATGGTAAGCCCAGCCAGGGGAAAATTGACATCAACCCTGAGAAAAACATCTTACCAAAAATGTGAAGAGACATGACTCACGTGTCTCTCTCTACATCCTCAAATTGAGCGTGCTTGCATTATCAAAGAGATCAGGACTATACTGCAAACTTTGACTGTCTTGGTACCGGCGATGGTGAGTTACCTTAACTGAGACAATAACTTCTCCCTTTTTTTTTCTCACTTTTATTAGAAACGAGATTTCAAATCGGTCGGTATCGATGAACTATTGGATTTGGATAAGACATGATATCCGGTAAATTGTTCACAAATGAGATTGTTTTTTTTTTTTTTTGGTAAAAGTAATCAATCACAAATGAGATTGTTTATATTCGATGATATGAGAAATTCATTGTACGTCTTACTCATAAATATAAATAACAAAAGACTAATAAAATCGAATGATTCGATGTCTAAATAAAATTGGTATATTGCTTTAGGGAGTATCAATTACTTTTCTATGGGCAGAGTTGCTCCCATTGTAATAAGATTTGAAATGAAGTATAAGGCTTAACATCCTCAAAAAGGTAGCTAGCATTGATAGCTCCTTACTGTCCTTTATGAAGTATAAAGGGAGGTAGAGGTGATCGGGTCCAAGGTGGGTAGGATCTAGATCTGGACCCTGTACCCGACCCTGTTATAACCGGTTCCCCTTTTCTGGACTCTATACCCGACCCTGTTTGTATTGAACCATGTACCCAACTTACCCTATTTTTCCAGTCCGGTTCTAGGGTTAACCCTGTTTCCACTGGAACTTGTTTTGCAATCTCCCGATATCCTATATTATTTTGAATTTTATATTAATATGCGAGAAAATAATGTAATTCTCTTAATTTGTATTGAAACATTAAGCATTTGTAATAAATAAATACATGAACTTTCTGACTCAACGAAAAATTAAGGATCCAAAAGGCTAATTATAATAAATAAAATCATATGGCAAAGAATTAGCAACAAACATGGGTATAAAATATTAGTCTTATTCCTACAACTATTATATGAAGCTATTCATTTATGCAAGCATAACTCCTCTTACAAAAGAGAAATCAGGCAAGCCAAATTTCACGTAGTACACAAGAATTTGGCGGTGATGAACACCGTTTGTCTGTTGGACAGTGCGAGAGGGAGTCGGTGAGGGAGGGAAGTAAATGAGGAAGAGGAACGATGAAGGAGGAGTGCCATGCGTGTTTGAGAGAGCCAAGAGGAAAAATACCATGTGATTGCGAGAGCAAGAATAGAAATCAGGGGAAAAAATAGGATTTTGGACCTTTACTTATAAAACTGGTTCCAAAACTGGTTCAGGAACCGGTTCCATTTTGGGAACCGGTTCCTGGACCGGTTTCAACGGGAACTGGTTCCCGACTCTATTTTCCGGGTAGGCCGATCCGGTTCCCGAGCATACCCGGTCCGGTTGCACACCCCTAAAGGGAGTTGGTTTTGAAATTTGACCGTGTGCAGTAAATTGTAAGTGAGATGAACACGCGTTAAATGGATTAATCCCGGATACAATGATGGTAGCGGTGAATATTCATCATCAAAAAATAATGTGCTAATTCAAAGAGCTCTTCATTTTGCACATTAAATTTTCAAATGAAATAGCTAATCAGTAACGAAACTAACATAAATCCGACGTCCACTCTTACTAGGATAACCAAGGTCAATCTTCTAGATACACAGTCAGACTCAAATGTCGGCTCATGTGGTTGTACATTTGAGTGGAGTGTTGTGTTATAGTGAACCGTATTCGATGGCTTCAGGGTAGTAAACTACTCCTGAAATTTGACCATCCAATTACTTAGCACAAAAATAAAAACGATATAAAAATGGCGAAGTTAATTTATAAGGGAAAAAATGGATTTCTTTAGCGGAAAATAAGCGCACAAACTCGTCTTCGGATAGCTTCTAGTTAACACAAATACAAAAAGGATACTTGTATCATCGCTTGACCTTGCTCTC
Source organism: Eucalyptus pauciflora (assembly GCA_007663325.1). Taxonomy (NCBI): domain Eukaryota; kingdom Viridiplantae; phylum Streptophyta; class Magnoliopsida; order Myrtales; family Myrtaceae; genus Eucalyptus; species Eucalyptus pauciflora. Next base: position 908,969 of record VMYD01000063.1, read on the forward strand.
TGAGCTCATACCCTAGATCATAAAAAAGAACTTAAAGAAAACTTGACAAATTGATGGCTCCATCCTATATGCTACAAATTATGCAGATCATTATCGACAACAAAAATTACAAATTAAGAGGATTAGTTACTAAAAAACCAAAAAGTATGGGAGCTAATTGCAAAAAGCGCAAGTGAAAATATACGCAATTCCTTTATCCTTCTTCAAATTCTCCCCATTTCCCTTGATTTTTTGAGCCCGGAATGATATTCATGGAATGACAAACATTGTCAAGAAGTCACTTCTACAACAAGGCCTAGCCCATATACTCAATGCGGCTTTTACTTATGCAAGATTCAAGTAGATGGAGATTTAATTAATTGATGGATGATTTGTTCTTACCAATTTATCTCGTAACAATTCATTTTTAGATAGGGTTTTCAACTGTCGTTGGGTGTCATTTTCTTGTATGTTTCCTCAAATAAAGATTGGTATTGCTTTGAAAGTGTCACGAAAGAGGAAATTATCTAATTTCTCTTTTTTTGCTCCCTGTTTTTCATCTCAATGTTGAATTCAACAGCTCTCAATTTGTCAAGTGATCTCCTAAAATCGATTCCATTTGGAAGAAACTATCGCATTGTTATTTTATGAGAGGAGTTTGGGTTTGAATTTATGATTGACGATCAATTTCTAAGCGAATATGAATTCACTTGACTTTTTTTTGTCTTCTTTTAAGATTATAAAGAGTTTTATTGCAATTGTCATAAAAAGTCTTGTTATCACGGATAGAAGTTCTCTAGAGACACTAGTTAAGACCGCAAAAAGTAGTAGAAGCACATTCGAAGCATTTGATAAAGTAAAAAACAATATCCTATATACTTTATTAGAGAAAAGAATCATCTGAATCAACAAAATGGTTTAAGTTCTTTTGCCATAATGTTGCTTTAGACGTTAGAAAAACTACAAAATACCGAGTAAGCAAAATTAAAAAAAGTGCAGTAAAAATATTTGTTCACGAAATGTAAAAAGAATCCAACTTCATATTTTCATTCTTGTTCCAATCAAGCTAGAGGATCATCAGGAGAACCGGCCCATCTATTCAATCTTGGAGGCCCATTTAGTGGAGTTAACTTGAGATTGTTTTAAGTTGGGTCGGTCCAAGATTTTTTCCCGAGAATTTGCCCAACATTGCTTCGCGCTTGTTAGATTTTTTCGTGGCATTTTCACAAAGGATGAGGCGTCCTTTTGATTTTGTTCTTAAACGTTGTTAATACAAAGTAAATAACGAGAATTGGTACATCACTTTGGAGAGTATTCGTATGGGTGGACAACAAGATGTGAAATGAAGTATAAGGGTATTGGGTGACGCTTAGAATAGGGTTACTAGCGCTAGTAGCTCTTTATTGTTCTTTATGAAATAAAAATTTGTTCGAGTTTTGGAATTTTATTGTATGCAATAAATTGCTCGTGAGATTAACATATGTTACAATATGATAAATCATATTTTGGAAAAAGACAATTGATGTATGTGATTGTGAACCCTTAATGATTGTAATTGACAATTCAAAAATAAACTTTCGACATATCACGTTGTCTCATCATGTGATTTAATCACTTGCGTGAAGACTATAGTAATCATTCGTTCTTGCCAATTCATGCCTTTAGAAAGCGATTGGCAATACTATTTCTACTTTATTGACTTTTGCGTTTCAAAATGGACAACTTGGGGCCACCAAGACTTACGGAGGGTGACTAACAAGATGGAAATTGAGAAAGGGAATGAACTTTAACAAAAGCCGACAAATGATATAAAGACAATCCTATTATGAATTTGACTTACCGATATTCTCAATGGATATCACTTGGCATTTTACTTGCCAAATGGGACTCAACTCTTCAGAGAGAAAAAGAAATGAAAGAATAATTCTGTGTTATTAAGGTTAATATTGCAGAAAATCTTAATCCAATACCACTAGAGCACATTTATCTCAAAATATATTGCAGCCCATAAAAACCAGAAAAAAACAGGACCACTGTTCCAATTTTACCCTCCATTGCAATGTCAAGTTTCATCGTTAAATGTCATATGTGGCAACCGACAAGGGAAATGGTATTTGCAGGGCACGCTTATGTGGTGATTTTTGTGCATAATGACCATATTGCTATGATGAGCCCAACTTGGCAAATTGACATCCACCTTGAGAAAAGCATATTTCCCAAAATCTGAAGAGACACGACTCACATGTTTCTCACCACAACCTCGAATCGAGTGTGCTTGCGTTCTATCAATGATATAAGAATCAGCCTGCACAACTTTTGACTCCCTTGTGACTTTGGCGATGGTGAAATTACTTTGAAAAGACAATCACAATTAGATATGAACTTCTCCTCTATTTTCTCACTTTTATGGGACGATTCACTTTTTGATCGGTCAATATCAAGAACGTGCCGGATCCGGACAAGACTCGATTTGAGATGAATTGCATGCGTATGAGATCGCTTACATTTGATGATATGGGGAATTGAGCCCGTAATGCGCGTCTGATTCATAAATATGTCCATTTAGCGATTAATAGGCTAATAGTTGATAGAAATTTCTTAATTTTGGGAAAAATTTGAGAGTGCATGTGATGTGCGAAGTGTAATGCCCGTACAGGCTATGGCCATGTTTGTCCCCGAAAAGGCGAAAGAAAATAAATTCTCTTCCTTTTCCCGTGAAAAATGATCTTCACACGTTTTTTGTCATGTACTAGAACGAGAGCTAAAGCTGCTTTTTGAACGAAGGATATTGTACGATAGCGTCAAATTCTAGAAAGGGTAATGTGTAATTTTTCCAAATTTGAAGGCTATTTAATAAGTTATGATGTCAAAATTGAAAGGATCTTCAGCAATTATCTCTAAAATGATCAAGGATCCCGACATGCCCACCTATCTTTCTCTCTTCAAGCTTTCGAAAGTGGCTCTAATATTCTCATTAGGATTCATTAAGAACTTAAAACCCCTCCAATCTATTCACTAAGCTTTCTGACTTATCTCTATATGTCCCGCACTAAAAAGTCTATCGTTATGTAACATCCAAGACATGTATTCTCCGTCACGAATTTAATTAAATGTCTATATATAATCAGGTTAATTCTTATCACGTGAACACTTAATTCATAATTTCTATGAATAAAGTCTTCAAGCTATGCCGATTCCCTAAAGCAGGAGTCCCGGATCTGCCGCCGAATGCACAAATATTACGATATGAATTTCGACTTTTAGCGAAGAAAAATAACAGGTATTGAGCAATCCTTTTAAGTTATCCAACTTTGTTCATCTTAAAGTATATATTATTACTTAACATATACTTTCTTTTTTCTAAATCTGCTGGAATTTTTATTAAATTTGCTTGCGAATTGAAATTGACATCGAATTTCTAAAGCTTGATTATATCCTAGAAATTTTACATAAGATATAGTCAACATTCTAGAGACTTGAAACTTGTGAATCACGCACACTGTGAAGGTCAATAGCTATATGTGAATGCTCTGGGACAAAGTAAGGCACGATGAAAAAATAACACTTTTTTTTTGTGCTAAAAGAAATTTGTATTCATTGCTCAAAAGGATGCATGAAAAGTACCAAAAAAAAGTATATAGACTTTCATGGCAAAGCAAATTGAAATAAAGTAAAGGTCAGAATTCGACGAAATAAAGCTAAATCCAAAAAATAAGGAGGATCAACTGAGCACTGCAAGGTTAAGTACACACTTGTTCCATAAGAACAGATCTGTTAAGTAAAATAATTGGCAACCAATAAGCATCTGCCATAAATTTCTTCTCCATATTGCCAATTGGTGATGCATGCCTTTTAGCATCCTCTATGCCATTGCCGTACAAAGGCATGGCAATGAAATTAAGTTGAATAAACCAAAAACCTAACATTTGGAAGAGCAAATCTTCACAATTCAGTGAGACATCGAGGCTCCTATAATCATCATTGAAATTGGAGGTAGAGAACTTATACACAGACAAAGCATGTGGATATCGAATCCCAACAAATATTATTAAACTTCTAGATCTAAAACTAAATTTGGAGAGCTCAAACTCTCAAATTTAGAATTAGATTGGGAGAAGAGATCTTCCAAATCTAGATCGGGAAGAGAAAAAAAGAAAAGAGAAAAAGGTATAAAAAAAAAAAAAACTCAAATAAAATCAACAATAGATGGAGGGGGGTGCCCCCGTGACCGGAGCTTAAAGAAAAAGATGGAGAGAGAAGAGAGCAGGAGAGAAAGACTTTTTGGCTTTCTTGTGAATAAAAAAATAACAGTCATTGAGTAATCAATTAGATTAACCAACTTTGTCCATCCCAAAGCATCTTTTATCACTTCATGTATCATGTTTTTCCTTAATTTACTAAATCCACTTAAATTATTACCTTATTCTAAAGAGTATTGATATAGACATCGGATTTGTGAAACTTAATTACATCCTAGATTTACGGAAGATACCATACACATTCTAGAGACTTGAACTTGTGCTTCACTCACATTGTGCACGTCGACAGCTTCATTTGAACGCTCTTGAATAAAGTAAAAGAAAGTAACGGCTGCTAAGTAATTCTTTAGGTTATCCAACTTTCTTTATCCTAAAGAACCTATTATCGCCGAATGAATTATTTTTGTCTTAGTTTACTAAATCTGCTTGAATTGTTATTTGCTTCTAAAACAAATTGAAATCGACTATCAGATTCCGAAAACTTCATCTTGGAAATTTTACCAAAGTTATAGTCGACGTTCTAGAGACCGGAAACTTGGGAATCATGCACATGGTGCATGTCGGTAGTTACATGTGAATGCTCTCGGACGAAGTAGGGCGCTTGAGGCTTTTCTTCGTAGGAGGAAGCAAACAAAGGACTCGTAATTGCCCTTGCTTTTTAGGAATTTACTTATTCACTTTGATGCAGAAAATGGTAAAAAGAGATCTTATGGGACGTCATCCATAATACGTCACCAATCATTCGTCATTCTAGAGACACTTTGCTTAGGATGCAATTACCTGATCAATATGCTCATCAATAGCTTAGACAATTTATTATTATTTAAGAAAAAGTATGCTTTTTTTTTTGGTAAGAAGAAAAAGTATACCTTTCATCCCTATATTTTCACATTTTTTCATTTATACTCTTTGTCATTTTTTTTTTTCATTCTTTCTTGGCCAGTCACTAGCCATGACAAAGCTCCATGATGAAGCTCAAGCTCACCCGAGGCTAGCTGGGGCAAGGCTCGACTTGTTGGAATCGGCGAGCTTGATGCCGAATCAATGAGTTCATCCCTTGCCTACTGCCGGTCGTCGATAGTCGCCATGACTGGCTACTAGCCGAAGAAGAAAGAAAAAAAAGAAAAGAAAATAGAAAAATAATAACAATATTCGATTTTTTAAATATAAAAAGAAAAGAAAAAAAAAGAAAAATTATTAAAATGAGTTCATGGAGGAAAATTTAATTAAATTTTCCATACCAATGGACAAAAAATATTTTTAATTTATTTTTAGATTTTAGTCAAATACCAAAAAATATTTTTTTCTTGGAAAATAACTTCATAGAAAAAATTTATAGAAATATCATATTTTCCACAAAATAAATGGAGTGTCAATTTAAAAAAAAAATATGAAAACTATCCACTAAAATTTTATTGGATGGAAGTATTTTAGTAATATAATATTAAAAAATCATAAGAAACAAGTTTTCTTAAATTGAGTTAAATATGGATGTGTTTTAGCAATATGGGTAAGCTCGGGTATGGGTCGGGTTATGTATTGTTCAAGAAATTGACATTACGAATAAATTGGTCATAGATGGGTTAATGGGTCATTTGAGGTTGGACCATTTATAACCCGACTTAGCAGATCTACTCAGGTCCTTGACTAACCAAAATAAAACATTAAATCCTCAATTGACCGCAGCCCAAATGTCAAGTCATGTTTCTACACTTATCTAAAAATAGATATGCTTGATATCAAAGGTTCATCGTCCTCACATCAATTTAATATGTCCATCTTTAGTTTTTATTAAATTTCTAGAAGAACAAAAGCAAGGTAAACATCGATTTAGTTGATTTGTGACATAAGGTCATGAGTTTCTAGATCCTAAGGATTGGCATAAGTTTCTAGATCCTCTCCGTCGGATCTACAATCAAAGCCCACGACTGCTATGCAAAATAAAAATATTTGATTATGCTTGCATGTGAAATAAAGTCGGGATAATTTGTGTAAACCAAACGTTATACATGCCGTGCGTATAGCAATTATTCTTTTGAAGAACCAGCTTCTTTAGATTAGGCTATTTGGGCCTAATTTAGGGGGTTTCGTTTAGTTTCAGTTTTGCTATTATTTAAGAGCCAGTTTTATCGATCTCCGCAATCACATGCATAGAAATATATCGTGTATGTGGCCTTAGGTGAGAATTTTGTTTCGCTACAAATGACAGATAGTAATCTTCTCACTATGTTTGCTACCCTACCTTGTGTAAGCAAGTCAAATAATCGCCCCTATGTTATTTCAACTCATGCATGAGGTAAGGATCTGAAAAAGAAAAAGAAGAACAAAACGGTCCAACGTTAAGGACAATCATGACGAGTCTTTACAAAGTCAATGTTTAAACGAGGAACACACCTACTTTACAAAGTCAATGTTTAAACGAGGAACACACCTACGCTTAAAATTAGGAAGATGAATTCCGGATCTTGGAAAAAGAAGAAGAAGAAGTCATTTTCCCAAACATAATAAGAGTCTTACCAAAAACACTAGCTTCTTCAAGTTTCACTCTTCCACACTCACGCTCAATATCTCTGTTAAAGGTTCAACTTTTCTTCTTGGAGGCTCAGGTTCTCTCTCTCATAGAAGTTTCTCACCACAAACGCTCAACATCTTCTTTGAAAGTTAAGCTCTTCGACACTCAATGGCTTTGTAACAGGTTCCCTCTCTCAAAAAAGTTTCTTACCACAAACGCTTAGCATCTTCTTTGAAGGTTAAGCTCTTTGACACTCAATAGCTTTGTAATGGGTTCTCTCTCTTCTTTGAGGCTCAGGTTCTCTCTGTCTCATAAGTTTCTTACCAGAAACGCTCAACATCTTTTTTGAAGGTTAAGCTCTTTGACACTCAACAACTTTGTAACGGGTTCTCTCTCTCTCTCAATCCATTACATAGTGAATCTATCAATTATCTTATGTGCTACGGTCGTTTGATTTTCATTTATGGTAATCTTTTTTAGGTCAAAAATCAATTTCGAATTTTCACATTTCTTAGATACTCGACAATTGAAGGTCAGGCCAATTGGAGATATCCCTCCCCCTCAATCAATCCTTTACATAGTGAATCTGTAGTTGATACGATTTGGTACTTCGATTATCTTATGTGCTATGGTCATTTGATTTTCATTTATGGTCATCTTTTTTAGGTCAAAAATCAATTTCGAATTTTCACATTTCTTAGATACTCGACTATTGAAGGTCAAGACCAATTGGAGATTTTAGGCTAACACAAGAGTAGGCAATCTATCAAGAGCTTGACATTTTAGCTTGACTTGTTGTTGATTTGCTCAAAATTTTATAGAACTTTCTTATACTTGCTTGTGTAGAATTTAATATAGTATGTTCATAGATTCTACCTTTCATGATTTGGTTGACGTAGGAGACAAACAGTATCATTGTTTACGTTAGACGATATCATCACTTTTTTATTTTTAATATAAATATTGGTGATTTATTTGTATTGTTAAAGAGAGAAGCATGAATATCCATTAAAATGTAAAAAAAAGAAGAAGCACAAAGATGTTTGTTAAAATGTCAAGTTAGGCTGGACTTCTCTTACTTCACTTTTGATGACATTTTTATTTCATTTAAAAGGTTGCTACTAGGTTAATCTTTGAGGTGAAACCTTTGACTTGAGCGATTATGAGATTAAGAGATGAAAATTTTAATTGCTTGTAGATGGAAAACAAGGATGTTCATGGAGTAATAGTGGATGCGATTACCTCCACAATGGCATTTGATATGTTAGTAACGAAGGATGAGTGCCCTAAAAGTGACATACCTAGAGTGCCACTAGCGTAAAGATATTTCTAGAGGAAGCTATTCATATATCGCATTTTTTATTCCACAGTTAGTAATTGTATCAAATGAAATATGTTTGAGATCACAAGTTTTCTTTGAATTGTGTTAGAGTTTTTGTGTCAAATAATTGTTTACACCAAATGGTAAATGTGTCCAAAGAGCAAGCACTAGACTTTGCTATATCTCAAGGCATAATGTGAGGTTGACAGTGATAAGGTCAAGGTTCATGAAGTATATTGAGACCATTTGAGTTTGGCTGAGATTGAATTTGGTGATTAGGTACATGTTTTTTCCCTACTATCCTCATTGCATAATAGTTGGAATACTACTATTAGTGATGATAGTAACTCCTATAAATCAAGAAGTTTGACGTTTGATGAGATACGTGATTGTATAAGAAAACATTTGTATAAGAAACTCTAGTAAACTTGTGCCCATTGGTTGAATAGTTGAAGGTAGAGGAAAAATAGTATTCTTATAAGAAAAATTAGTATAAACTTGAATAGTCGAAGTTAGTCTAAGACTAGTGATACTGTTTATTGAAATTGTGGCAAGAAGGGGCATCTTAGATGAGATTACTTAAAGCCACATAAAGAGAAGGGTAAGGTACTTAAAGTTGAGTCTACTGATAATATTATTGCAATAGCTAATAGTAACTCGAATAGTGCTTATTATATCTTATTTGTTACTAAGGATGAATTATGAATTTTGACAGTTCATTTCTTGCTTCAACTAGTGTTAGAATTAGAATGCACAATGCTATTACGAGGATGTCGACCAGTGTGAGGCATATTCTAGAGTTGAAGAAGAACGTGATTCTTTGAGAAACTTGGCTTTAGCTAGGTATTAGCATACTTCAAAGGGTAGACTACTCGAAGAGGACCTCGGTGTTTCTATTTAGACAAAAGTTTGATGCAGTTATCAAGATTGAAAAGTTAAAAGTTTTGATAAAAATGGAGACTCGCAAGATGAATTACCATGTGTGGATTGACTATAACATAGAGTTTTGCATGAAGCTATTAAACGAATTCTACCAAAAAAATGGTATCGTGAGACAATGTATTAATCTTATTAAATCACAACAAGTTGCAAAGTTAATTAAAAGAAAGTTACTAGAGATTGTTTATCTAGTGCTGGTATGGTTAGCAAATTCCTAATGGATGAGCTTAGTAAGATGAGCTACTTTGTGAAAGTAGTAGGATTCCCAAAAAAGTATGGTTAGGCAATGTTGCTAATTATTCTAATGTCAAATTGTTTGGTTGGTTGTATTATACTTGAGTGAGTGACGGTAAGGTAGATAAGAAGGCAAGAAAGTGCATATTACTAAGTTATGCATAGGGTGGGGAGCTTTGAGCTATCGGTTACTAGTGCATGGAATCAAATTTACTTATCGCTAGTAAAGGAGTTATATTCGACGAGTTTCCCATACTTTTTCATAGGAAATATTATGGTAATAGTTACAGAGATTTGGACGGTGCTCAAAATAAGATGGCGTTGCAACTAGAAAATCCTAAAGTAGCGGGTGCAAGCGTGATAATCGACAAAGGCTGTGTTTATATCAGCCTATAGTGTCAACAATTGATGTAGCTATTGAGTTTGATAAGATGTGTGTTTGATCTACTGATATGTTTGATAAGATGCGTGTTTGATCTACTGACATGTATTGATGCAACAGTTGTCTTGTTTTATTTGCGATAAAGTAGGTTATATATGAAAATCCTTGTGTAATAGCTAAAGGTGCATATAGAGTTGGTGTTCTTTTAAGATCCTTGGTCATGATGAAATTCAAGTGCAGCTGAAACTTGGAAGATGTATGTGGCAGTTAAGGAGCCTATGAGGGGCTATGGATAACAACAATGAAGTTTGGGTTTTAGAGAAAATATTGCAATTTGGCTTGTCACGTCGAGCAAGTGAAGAAAACCCAATCAAAGTAGAAATTTTAAATCCAAATAGGACTTATGGCTTGACGTTTAAACAAATAAGATATTATGGAAACACTTTCCATGCTAGAGTTCAAATCCTAGTCTGAGTCAGCTCAAAGGAGCATCTTATTCTAAATATATGTATATTTGTTGGTTTTTATGTCCATTGGTGAGTAGAGGAGCTTTTGGCCATAACAATCAATTGTAGGGCATGCTTGTGTTCATCCATTGAAAAAAAAAAGAAAAAAACAAGAGTGTTTTGAAACCATAACATAATCTTAAAAGATTTATATATTCCTTTTGCGATATTGAGAAATTATTTCATTGTGCAAGCTAAACACTATGCATATTATTATGTGTAATAAGGGGTTGGGAGATATCAATAATATTTTAATGACTCGAGTGTGATTATAATATCCATTACATTGGTTGATTTTATAATGAAATCCTATATTGCACTTCCATAGAGTAGATCATGCTGACTGAATTATGTAAATCACTTGTCCGATCGAGTTGAATTGCTTCTTTTTGTGCCGGACTTCAATTATAGGTGACTATCGTAATGGTGACTTATTGTTCTCTTCCCTTGCCATTAGCAGGGGTCCACCATGTGATGATCATACTCTCTCTCTCTCTCTCTCTCTCTCTCACACACACACACACACACACACACTCACTCAGTGGCCTCTGACAACCATCTGACGTCAAAAGGGGCCAATCTTGTGGCGATCATACTTTGGGGAAAAATACAACACAAGTGCCATAATTTTTTTTTTTTGAGTGTCATATAACTTTTTGATCGATCAATTGAGTGTCATGACTTTATAAAAATGTTCATCATAAGTGTCATGTTAAGTCGGAGTTCTAACACTTGAGTGAACACTTTTTGAAAATTATGGCGCTCAAGTAATTGATTGAAAGTTATAACACTCAAGTGAACGTTTTTTAGAAGTCACAACGGTCAATTGATTGAAAAAAAGTTATGACACACAAGTGAACACCGTAATAAAATTATGGTACATTTTATATTCTTATCCTTCCTACTTTTGAACGATGAAGCCATGTGGGCTTTGCCCTTTTTCTTAAAACCCATCTACAATTTTTTTTTTTTTAAAACTCAGACCTATCCAATCTCACCAAAAACATTACAGAATATTATATATTACGAGACCACGTACCTTCTCGTATCCTATTAATCAAATAATCGTGAGGCAAGCAAAACATTGTATACCGTGGAAGAAGCGGCTGTCTTTGTTCGCAAACTGTTTGAGTTAATTAATTACATGGAATTGATGGTCAAGGAAGGTCCGCGTTAGTTCCATGGATAAAGTAGAATTAGCCAACTGCGGATTAGAACCCTTTACAGAGAATGGCATCTGAATAATCATATTTTAACTTTAACTTTTTCCTGCTTTGGGGTTTCAGTAAGGTGAATGCCCTTCCCAACAAGGAATGGAATCGAACATGTTTTATGCACTCAGATTTCTCAGTAACAAATGCTGCTCTGATCTCCGTGTTCAGTAATTCAAGGCGTGGCATGATGGAGAGCAAGCCCGGTTCATCCAGACACGACCGCAAAACGAGAGAGAGAAACAGGAGAAATCAAATGAAGGCCCTCTTCTCCGAGCTCCACTCCCTTGTTCCTCCACAGAATCCTACGGTCTCTCTCTCTCTCTCTCTCTCTCTCTCTCTCCACTGAATTATTTTCACGGCTATTACGTACAAAACACCATAACTGATGTCGAGGTTCTGTTTCCCAGATGGTTTATGCGGCAATTTTTAAAATAAATCATGCCTAGTTTCCGATTTTGTCGAAAACGAATAAAGAACAAAACTAAACTCCCCCAAACACGAGAGACCTATCTAGGGTTTTCTCTCTTTCTCCTTTGGTCAAACTTCCAGTTAAGCACAAGGATTTGGTGATGTCCCCTCATTCGATCTTGGCGAAAATGTCTAGCATGGTGCGGATTGTAAAGTGGTGGTCAGAGCTGAGCACAATTTCAAGTAAATTAATTACGAGATTTGGGTTCTCTGTCAATGGAAGTTTTTAAGACACTGTTCTGTATGAGGTTCATCATATTGGTATTTGATAGGTTTTGTCGATGAGGGCGAGTTTAGATAGTATCTTCTTGAGTTCGAAGTCGCTGAATTTTTGTTCCAAGTATATTTGTCAATGCATTTTGATCAAGTTTGAGTTAACAATTGTCCTTGCTTACTTATGTTTTGGTTGTAGGAATCAACATTGTCATTGTCTGATCAATTAAGTGAAGCGGCCAATTACATAGAGAGCTTAAAAGTGAAGGTGGAGAAAATGAGGGAGCAGAAAGAGAAGTTGTTAGAAGTAGAAAAGATCAACACGACCATGAACAATGGACCGATGATTGGATCCAAGTTGCCGGAGATCAGAATTTGGAACAACGGGTCAATTTTGGAGGTTGTCCTTGTTACTGGATTGGATGACCAATTCATGTTCAATGAGACTGCTCAAGTGATTCATGAAGAAGGAGCTGATATTGTCAATGCCAGTTTCTCTTATGTTGGTGATGCAATGCTTCACACCTTTCATGCCAAGGTAAGAATATGTTTATATTTTGAGCCCAAAATGGTTAAAAATTATACGTTTAGAACAAAAAGTTTACTCCAAAACCTAGATTTTTGGAACTAATTTGTAGAGACGATGCATAAGATTAGTTCATGGAGTGAGGTGATGAAATTCTGTTAGGCATTCGATCATGATCCCCTTGTTTTAATATGACAAGGATGCCCTACTCACTCAAGTAGCATAATCTCACTGATCATGAAATTTCTCATTATCTTGTTTATTATATAAGATGGCAGTCGAAACCTTGGTAGTTGACCTAAAGATAAACTTGTTTGCCACTTGATGGTGTGGGAATCAAGCACGTGCTGTCAGTACAAGTAAAACTAATTCGCTTGTTTAAAATAATCGCATGCAATTTGTAAACCAATTCTGGTAACCGGGGTTTAATACGCCTAGCAATAGGATGACTCGTTTAGGGATTCCTAGAGCAGGCTTGAGAAGCACAAATTGATCATAGTAGGTTACTCTGGTCCATGCAAAGTAATTTTATCAGCTGTGACGGTATTGACAGTAAGACATAGGAGCCAACCATGTTTAATGCACGCACCAAGTTGACAAAAGCTAAAGCTTCGCTAACTTATAACATATAACATAAAGAGGTCGACGGAAATTCCTGGCCAAGATTGGCAGGAGATGTTTTCATTTCCCTCTTGATGTTGTTCTTTCAATTGGCTGGTTCTTCAGTTTCTTTCTATGTTGAGTGTATTGTAGGTTGGCGAAGGCGATTCTTCAGACGAGAGAATATCTGAGAGGCTACGGAAGATTGTCAATGATATGCTGATGGAGTTTCATCCTTAATCTAGTGCTGGTTGAATGTTGCAGAATTATTGAATCTTCAGAGGTTTGTCACTCTTTTCTTATGAATATGTAACTTCATATTTAATTCCGTGGAGTTGCAAAATGATTTTTTAAAAGCTCCAAACAAGCTAGCTCTAGCTTTTCCAATCCTTTTCATTTGTTACCTAACATAGTACCATGTTATTACGATCGTCTTGTACTCTCACACTCTCTCTAAACAATTTCCTCACTTACTGACTATATGTGTGAACATCAATACACTTTTCATTTCTGAAATCTTTCATGCCAAATCATTTCTAAGTATTTCTATATTATTATATCAAGTTGCCCTTCTGGTAGCTTAGAATGTTAGTGATATGGAATACTTGAAATCCTCTCTCACGTGCAAACCGGGATAAAGAATGACATGTGGGCAGAACTTTACTTTGAAATAATGTTAGAAGATACAACCCAAAAGTTTAAATTTATAGGTGAAGGGAGACCACATATATGTAAAAAGCATACTAATCTCGTAGACAAGCGATGTGGGATACTTTTAACACCTTTGACCTTATAATATGGTGAAAGTGCAAGTTGCATTGTCTATGTAGTTTTCTCATTCAACCTTCTTCGAACACTTCTTTCTGCTCTTTTTTTCTTTTTCCCCTTTGGAGAAGTCAACTACTGGTGAAATTTGACCATCCAATTACTTTGCACAAAAATAAAAACGATTCAAAATGGCAAATATATTTTTTAAGGGAAAAATGAGTTTCATTGGCACAAAATAAGCGTACAAAATCCTGTTCCGACAGGTTTTTAGGTAAGACAAATACAAATAAAATTAGGATAATCGTATCACCGCTTGATCTTGCTCTCTACACTCATACCCTAGATCATTAAAAGAACTTAAGAAAACTTCACATATTGATGGCTCCATCCTATTTGCTACAGATTATGCAGATTATTATCAACAATAAAAATTACAAATGAGAAGATTAGTTACTAAAAAACCAAAAAGTATGGTAGCTAATTGCAAAAAGTGCAAGTGAAAATATACGCAATTCCTTTATCCTTCTTCAAATTTCCCCATTTCCCTCGATTTTTCGAACCTGGGATGATATTTATGGAATGACAAACATCGTCGAGAAGTCATTTCTAGAACAAGGCCTGGCCCATGCTGACATAATTGAGGATGCTTGGAGTCCTCGACGTGGCTATCACTGATGCAAGATTCGAGTAGATAGAGATTTAATTAATTGATGGATTATTACTCGTTGGATTTATTCGGGACATTTCCTGTTAAGTGATTTATATGAATCATTAATTTTTCTTCATTTTCATTCAAAGTGATGAAAAAAAACTCGTTTCGTTTACTAGGAAAAGCCCACATACGGCGAAGACATTTTGTCTTGCCAATATATCTAGTAATAATTAATTTTAAGATAGGGTTCTCAACAGTCGTTGGGTGTCATTTTCTTGTATGTTTCCTCAAATAAAGATTGGTATTGCTTCGAAAGTGTCACAGAAAAAGAAATAATCTAATTTCACTTTTTTGGCTCCCTGTTGTTATCCAAATGTTGAATTCATAAGCTCTCGATTCATCAAGTGATCTCCTAACATTGAGTCCATTTGGAAGAAACTATTGCGTTGTTATTTAATGAGAGGATTTTGGGTTTGAATTTACGATTGACGATCAATTTCTAAGCGAAAATAAATTCACTTGACTTTTTTTGTCTTCTTTCAAGATTATAAAGAGTTTTACTGCAATTATCATAAAAAGTGCTCTAGAGACGCTAGTTAAGACACAAAAAATAGTAGAAGCATTTTCAAAGCATTTTGAGAAAGAAAAAAGAATCTGCAATGTGCTTTATTAGAGAAAAGAATCATCTGAACCAACATACTGGTTTAAGTTCTTTGGCCAAAATGTTGCTCTAGACGTTAGAAAAACTACAAAATGCAGAGTTATGCTGGGAACAAACAAAATTAAAAAAGAGTAGTAAAAATATTAGTTCAGGAAATGTAAAAAGAATCCAACTTCATATTTTCATTCACGTTCCAATTAAGGCAGAGGATCATCAGGAGATCCGGCCCATCTATTCAATCTTGGAGGCCCATTTAGTGGAGTTAACTTGAGATTGTTCCAAGTCGGGTCGGCCCAAGATTTTGCTCGAGAATTTGCCCAACATTGCTTCGCGCTTGTTAGATTTTTTCGTGGCATTTTCACAAAGGATGAGTCGTCCTTTTGATTTTGTTCTTGAACGTTGTTAATACAATGTAAATAACAAGAATCGGTATATCGCTTTGGACAGTATTCGTATGGGCGGACAACAAGATGTGAAATGAAGTATAAGGGTATTAGGTGGCACTTCAAAACAGGGTTGCTAGCGCTGGTAGCTCTTTCTTATTCTTTATGAAGTAAAATTTTGTTCTTTAGTTTTGGAATTTTATTGTGTGTGTGGTAAATTGTATGTGAGATTAACACATGTTACAATCTGATAAATCAAATTTTGAAAAAAGATACTAATGATGTATGTGAACCCTTAATGATTGTAATTGGCAGTTAGTGACAAGCTTTCGACATATCACATTATCTTTAAATGCAGTTAGGTCACTTATGCAAAAACTATAGTAATCCTTTGTTCTTGCCAATTCTTGCCCTCGGAAAGCGAAAAGCGATTGGCAATATTATTTCTACTTTATTGAATTTTGCGTTTTAAATTGGACGACTTGGGGCCACCAAGACTTTAAACGGATGGTGACTAATGGGATGGGAATTTAAAAAGAGAATCAACTTTAATGTAAGCCAATGAGGATATAAAGGCAATCCTAGTATGAACTTGACTTACCTATATTCTCAAAGGACATCACTTGGCATTTCACTTGCCAAATGGGACTCAATTCTTCAAAGAGAAAAAGAAATGAAAGAATGATTCTATATTATTAAGGTTATGTCACAGAAAATCTTAAATCAATGCTACCTGAACACATTTATCTCAAAGTATATTGCGGCCCATAAAAACTCAAAAAACAAGAACATTGTTCCAATTTTTCCCTCCAATGCAATCTTGCCAAATTTCATCGTGACATGCCTGATGTGGCAGTTGACGAGAGAAATGGAGTTTGTGAATCGCGCTTATGTTGTGATTTTTGTGCATGATGACCATATTGCCATTTTTCAACTTGTTCCCACTGTTGCGAAATTGATTGCGTATTTAAATTAGAACTCCATATAAGTGATTGGTAGATCTATGAAAACAGCCAAGCTCGGCATCCTCAGGAAATCTTACCCTCTGGTGTGTGCATAATCCACTCCTACCATGTAAATAATCTCTTCATATGACTAAAGTTTCGTACTGATCTCCAACAAGCCAATTCCAATCGCTATGATGAGCCCATCCTAGGACAATCGACATCTACCTTGACAAAAGCATGTTACCCAAATGTGAAGAGACATGACTCACACGTCTCTCTCCACAACCTCAAATTGAGTGTGCATGCACCATATCAATGAGATAAGAATCAGACTGCACAACTTTTGACTCCCCTATGACTGGCGATGGTGAAATTACCTTGAAAAGACAATTGCAATGAGATATGAACGTCTCCTCTTTTGTCCTACTTTTTATGGGACGACTGGCTTTCGATCGGTCGGTATCAAGAACCTGTGGATATGGACAGGACTCGATTTGGGATGAATTGCGTGCACGAGATTGTCTACATTTGATGATATAGGGAATCGATCCTGTATTGCATGTCTGATTCATAAATCCGTCAGTTTGGCGATAAATAGCTAATAGTTGATAAAAATTTCTTACTTTTGGGAAACATTTGAGAGTGCAGGTGATGTGTAAAGTGTGTTGCCCATACAAGCTATGGCCATGTTAGTCTCGAAAAGGGCGAAAGAAAATCTGTGATCTCCACAAATTTTTGTCATGCATTAAAACGAGAGCTAAAGCTGCTTTTTGGATGTCGGTTTATCGTCTTTTCGAAAATTGGAAGGATATTGTACGACAGTGTCAAATTCTAGAAAGCGCAATGTGTAATTTGCCAAATTTGAAGGCTATTTGATAAGATATGATGTCAAAATTGAAGGGATCTTGAGCAATTATCTCTAAAAATGATCAAGGATCCCGACATGGCCACGTATCTTCTCTCTTCAAGCTTACGAGAGTGGCTTTAATATTAAAGCTTATTAGGATTCATTTAGTACCGCTAACCTTTCTGACTTATCTCTATATGTCCCACATTGAAAAGTCTGTTGTTATGGGACATCCAAGGCATGTATGCTCCCCCGCGAATTTAATGAAAAGTCTCCATATAATTAGGTTACTTCTTATCACTCGATAACTTAATTCAGAATTTCTACAGATAATTTCTTAAAGCTATTCTTGTTAAAGCGGGAGTCCCAAATTCGCCGTTGAATCTAATATTACTATCTTAAATTGGACCTTTTAGCGAAGAAAAATAACACCTGTTGAGCAATCCTTTAGGTTACCAATTTTGTCCGTCCTAAAGCATCTATTATTACTGAATATTTTTTTTTCTTCTTTATTCTCTAAATCTGCTTGAATTTTTATTTAATACTTTTACAAATTGAAATTTATGTCAGATTCCTAAGGCTTTATTATATGCTAGAAATTGTACAAAAGATATAGTCGACGGTCTAGAGACTTGAAACGTGTGAATCATGCACATTGTGAATGTCAATAGCTATATGTGAATGCTCTGGGACAAAGTCAGGCATGATAAAAGAAAAAAAAATTGTCAAAAGAAATTTGTATTTATTATTCAAAAGGGTAAATGAGAAGTTTTAAAAAAAAGTACATAGACTTTCATATCAAAACAAATCGAAGCAAAGTAAAGGCCTCGATACTAAAAAACAAAGCCAAATCCAAAAAACAAGAAAGATCGATAGAGTGCCGCAAGGTTAAGCAAACACTTGTTCCAAAAGATTGGATTTGTCAAGCAAAATAATTGGCAACCAATCACTAAATCTCTATCATCGTAAGTGATGAGCACATGTTAGAAATTCTTTCCCCAATAATTGCAGCGTTACCAATTGGTAGCTTGCGTCTAGATTTAACATCCTCTCTATGATCGTTGTACGAAGACAACCAAAATAGGTTGAATAAACACAGGTCTAACCTTTGGAAAAGCAAATTTTCATTGTTCAGTGAGATGCCAGAGCTTATGTGATCATCACTGAAACTGAAGGCAGATGATCTGTACACAAAGAGAGCATGAGGGTATCAAATCCCCGAAAATATTATTAAACTCCCAAATCTAAATTGGGAGAAAAGAACTCCTAGGTCTAGAACTAAATTAGGAGAGTTGAAACTCTCAAATTTAAAGCTAGATCGGGAGAGAAAAAAGAAGACAATTAATTAAAAAAATCAAATGAAATCAACAATAGACGGAGGGGAGGGTGAGACTAACTCAAATCCTTCCCCATGATTGAAGGTTGAAGAAAACAATGGAGAGAGAAGAGAGACGGAGAGAGACGGAGAGAAAAAGACTTTTTGACTTTTTTGTGAATAAAGAAATAACACTTGAGCAATCCTTTAGATTTATGAACCTTCTCTTTCTTAAAGCATCTTTTATCACTGCGTGTATCATGTTTTTCCTTAATTTGCTAAATCTACTTAAATTACTATCTTATTCTAAAGAGTATTGATATCAACATTGGATTCCTGAAACCTAATTACACCAGAGATTTACGAAAGATAATGAAGACGTTCTTGAGACTTGAAACTTGTGCTTCACTCACATTGTGCACATCGAGAAGTTCATTTGAACGCTCTTGAATAGAGTAATACTAGAAGAAAGTAGCGGCTGCTAAGCAATTCTTTAGGCTATCCAACTCTGTCTATCCTAAAGAAACTATTATCGCTAAATGTATCATTTTTGTCTAAGTTTACTAAATCTGCTTGAATTGTTATCTGATTCTGAAATGAATTGAAATCGACATCGGATTCTTGGAAATTTTACGAAAGTTATAGTCGACGTTCTAGGGACCGGAAACTCGTGAATCATGCACATTGTGTATGTCGATGGTTCCATGTGAATGCTTTCGGATGAAGTAGGGCGCTTGAGGCTTTTCTTCGTAGGAGGAAGCAAACAAAGGACTCGTAATTGCCCTTGCTTTTCAGCATTTACTTATTCACCTTGATGCAGAAAATGGTAAAAAGAGATCTTATGGTACGTCATCCATAACACGTCACCAATTATTCGTCATTCTAGAGACAGTTTGCTTAGGATGCAAATACCTGACCAAT
Organism: Eucalyptus pauciflora; assembly: GCA_007663325.1. NCBI lineage: Eukaryota > Viridiplantae > Streptophyta > Magnoliopsida > Myrtales > Myrtaceae > Eucalyptus > Eucalyptus pauciflora. Next base: position 928,616 of record VMYD01000063.1, read on the forward strand.
AGGCTCATCAATAGCTTAGATAATTTATTATCATTTTTTCACCCCTATATTTTTACCTTCTTTTTCTTTTTCTCTTTCCTCTTCCTAGACTAGTTGCCGGCCATGACGATGGCCTGCAAAGCTTGAGTTTGCTCGAGGTTGGCAAGGGCGAGGCTTGACTTGCCAGAATCGGGAGAGCACGAGGCCAAATCGGCAAGCTCGAACTTCGCCGACCTTCAGTGATCTCATCCCTTGCTTGCTGATAGCCATTAGCCATTGACATGACCTGTGATTGGCTAAAGAAGAAGAAAACTAAAAACAAATAAAAAAGAAAAAAAATCAAAATTTTGATTTTTTTTAGAAAATATAAAAATAAAAATTATTGAAGGAGTGCATGGAGAAAAAAATAGATTTTCTATACCAAATGGAAAAAAATATTGTTTAATTTATATTTAGGTTTCAGCCAAATACCGGAAAATATTGTTATTTTCTTGGAAAATAACTCCATAGAAAATATTTATAGAAATATCATGTTTTCAGCAAAACAAACAAACTTTTAATTTTAAAAAATTTATAAAAATTATGCAATAAGTTTGTGTTGCATTGATGTGTTTTAGTAATATAATATTGAAAAAAAAATAAGAAACAAGTTTTCTTTAATTGAGTAAAATATGAAAGTGTTTTGGTAGTATGGATCGGCTTGGGTATGGGTCCAATTAGGTATTTTTTAGGAAATTTACATTACAAATAAATGGGTCATAAATGGATTAATAGATCAATTGAGATCAGATCATTTATAACTTGATCCAAACTCGACCTGACCTGACCCATCCATTTAACAGGTCTACTTAGGTCCTCAACTAACCAAAATAAAACATTAAATCCTCAATTGACCTTAACCAAAATGTTAAGTGATGTTTCTACATTATCTAAAAATAGATATGCTTGATATCAAAGGTTCATCGTCCCCATTTCAATTTAATATGTTTATCTTTAGTTTTTATTAAATTTCTAGAAGAACAAAAGCAAGCTTCACATTGATTTAAATGATTTATTATATAAGGTCATGAGTTTCTAGATCCTAAGGTTTGGCATAAGTTCCTAGATCCTCTCCATGGGATCTACAATTAAAGCCCCTGACTGCCATGCAAAATAAAAATATTTGATTATGCTTGCATGTGACATAAAGTCAAGATAATTTGTGTAAACCAAACGTTATACATGTCGTGCATATAGCAATTATTTTTATGAAGAACCAGCTTATTTAGATTAGGCTATTTGGGCCTAATTGGAGTTTCGCTTAGTTTCAATTTTGCTGTTATTTAAGAGCCAATTTTATCGATTCCCGCAATTACATGCATATAAATATATCGTGGATGACATGATGTGGCCTTAGGTGAGAATTTTGTTTCGCCACAATTGACAGATAGTAATCTTCTTGCTACTCTACCTTGTGTAAGCAAGTCAAATACTCGCCCCTATGTTATTTAAACTCATGCACGAGGTAAGGATCTGAAAAAGAAAAAAGAACAAAACGGTCCAAGGTAAAGGACAATTATCAACAGACTTTACAAAGTTAATATTTGAAAAAGGAAACCGCCTACGCTTAAAATTAGGAAAATGAATTCCTGATTTTGAATAAAAAAGAAAGTCATTTTCCCAAATATAATATGCATCTTACCAAAAACGTTAGCTTCTTCAAGTTTCGCTTTTCTACATTGACGCTCAATATCTCCGTTGAAAGTTCAACTCCTCATCTTCGAGACTCAGGTTCTCTCTTACATAGAAGTTGAGTGTTGGATACTTGGAGTGCCAAAACTTGGTACGGAATGACATTTAAGTGCCAAAATCGGAGTAAAATAGATTACTTAAGTATCAATTTGGCCAAAATCCGGCAAAAATGCTAACGTGGCGATTCTCTAGCGAGGTAAGTGCTAAATGACGTCGTTTTGCATGTTGACATGGCTAAACAAAAGCAAAAACGACCTAGTTTTGTATTCTGACGTGGTAAATAATTAATATAAAAACTAATTAAATTAAATTTAAAAATAAATAATAATAATTTTTTTTAAAGGAGGGGGGAGAGAGAGGAGTCGGCGGCTAAAGGTTGAGCCCTCGCCGCTGTTGCCTCCTCGTCGTCGCCTGGAAGGGCCGATGACAGTGGGGGGGGAGTGTCGGCCGAGGTCGCTGGGCCTTGGCTAGGAGCCGACGACCTAGACTGATCGGTGACGAGGGTCTGCGAGCCCTCACCTAAATCTGGGGCGAGGGTCGCAGCCCTCCCCCAAATTCGATGAGGGTCAGCGGCCCTCGCTCGGTTGAGCCAAGGGCCACCGTTCGCTGGGGTCGCTAGTGGGCGAAGGTCGCTAGTGGGTGGCGGCCCTTGGCTCAGCCAGGCGAGGGCTGCCGACCTTCACCGGATCTAGGGGAGGGCCGCAACCCTCGCCCTAGATCTGGGCGAGGGACTCGTAGGCCCTTGCCACCGGTCAGCTGGGGTCGTCGGCTCCTAGCCAAGGCCCGGCGACCCTGGCTGACGCTCCCCCCATTGTCGCCAACGGGGAGGTGGCGACTGGGAGGGTTCAACCCTCAGCTGCTGCCTCCTCTCTCTCCCTCCCCTATATATATATAATATATAATTATTATTATTTAATTAAATTAATTTTATATTAAAATTCGAATCCGCTTAAAAATGACGTCGTTTTTACCTTGTTCTTTTTTTGTTGAGTCAGCACTCCGTCGAGCCACGTAGACGAAAAAAATAATAAAAAAAAGTGGCACTTAAGTGACACTACTTAAGTGTTAATTCGTGCCAAGTTTTAGCACTTGGGAGTGTACTTCTCCCCATAAGAGTTTCTTACCACAAACGCTCAACATCTTCTTTGAATGATAAGCTCTTTGACACTCAACGGCTTTGTAATAGGTTCTCTTTCTCTCCCCCTCCCTCCCTCCCTCGTGGATTTGAAAAACAATCAATCCTTTACATCGTGAATCTATTGTTGATATGATTTGGAACTTCAAAAATCTTCTATGCTACGATCATTTGATTTTTGTTTCCGGTCATTGGTTTTAGGCCAAATTTAAAAATCAATTTTGAATTTTTACAGATCTTTAGTTACTCGACTTATGAAGGTCAAGGTCAATTGGAGATTTTAGGCTATCACAAGAGTAGGCAATCTATCAAGGGCTTGACATTTTGGCTTGACTTGTCATTGATTTGCTCAAAACTTTGGAGGAATTTCTTGTACTTGCTTGTGTATAATTTGATAGAATATGTTCCTAGATTCTGCATTTCATGATTTGGTTCACCTAGGAGACAAACAGTATCATTGTTTTTGTTAGACGATATCATTATTTATGTGATTTATTCGTATTGTTAAAGAGAGAAGCTTGAATATGTCTATTAAAATGTTGAAAAAATAAAAAAGCACAAAGATGTATGTTAAAATGTCAAGTTAGGCTGTACTTGGCTTACACTTTTGATGACATTTTTATTTCATTTGAAAGGTTGCTACTGGGTTAATCTTTAAGGTGAAACCTTTGACTTTAGTAGTTCTGAGATTAAATGATAAATTTTTTAATTATTTGCTTGTACATGGAAAACAATGATGTTCATGGACTAATAATGGGTGCAATTAACTCCACGATGGTATTTGATATGTTAGTAATGAGAGATGAGTGTCTTAAAAGTGACATACCTAGAGTGCCACCGGTGTAAAGAGATTTTAAGAGGAAGTTATTTATATCCTTAGTAATTTTCTCAAATGAAATATGTTTGAGATCACAAGTTTTCTTTGAATTGTGTAGTTTTTGTGTCAAATAATTTTTTTTACACGAAATGGTAAAATGTGTCAATCAAAGGACAAGTGCTAGTCTTTACTACATCTCAGGGCATAATGTGAGATTGAGAATGATGAGGTCAAGGTTCACAAAGTCAATTGAGACCATTTGAGTTTGGTTGAGATTGACTTTGATGATAAGGTACATATTTCTTTTTTCTACTATCCTCATTGCATAATAGTTGGAATACTACTATTAGTGATGTTAGTAATTCCTATAAATCAAGAAGTTTGATGTTTGATAAGATTTGTGATTTGATTCTAAGTGAAGACATCCATATAAGAAAATCTTGTAAACTTGTGCCCATTGGTTCAATAGGTGAAGGTAGAGGAAAAATAGTATTCTTATCAACAAAAGTTGTATGAACTTGAACAAACGAAATTAGTCTAGGACTAGTGATATTGTTTATCGAAATTATGGCAAAAAATGGCATCTTAGATGGGATTACATAAAACTAAATAAAGAGAAGGGTAAGGAAATTAGAGTTGAGTCTATTGATAATATTATTGCAATGGATGATAGTAACTCGAATAGTGCCAATTATGTCTTACCTATTGTTAAGGATGAATTATGAATTCTAATACTTCATTTCCTACTCCAACTAGTCCCTAAGTGTCGGTTATGTTAGAATTAGAATGCACAATGCTATCATGAGTATGTTGGACTGGTATGAGGCATATTGTAAAGTTGAAGATGAATGCGATTCTTTGAGAAACTTGGGTTTAGCTAGGTATTAGCATAATTCAAAGGGTAGACTCCCAAAAGTTGATCGAGGTGCCTATTGATAAAAAAAAGTATCAAGTATATTAGCCCGTTTAAGCTTTAAGGGGAGACAATTATGGATTTTGTAGCGAAGATGCCATATGCATTTATTTGAGAGTTTGAATTGTGGCATATGCATTTTGGGCAGATTGGCGAGAGAAGCTCGAAGGTTCTAAGTGAAAGGAACCTATGGTATCGGTATTTTAATAATGAATTGAATGTAGGGGTATGCTATGACTTAGGCAAATGGTAGAAAATGCAATTCTGTACGACTTCCAAAGAAACCACAAAGATTGTAAGGTTGATTCACTTAGACCGTTGTGATGTCTTTCGATGAAAAATGTTATATTTATGCTAACAATTATGAAAGACTACTCAATGAGTACCTCAGTGTTTTTGTTTAAACAAAAGTTTAATGTAGTTGCCAAGATTGAACAGTTAAAAGTTTTGATTAAAATGGAGACTCATAAATGATTTATCATATGTGGACTGACTATAACATAGAGTTCTACTCGAAGCAATTTAACGAATTCTACAAAAAAAAAAAGGGTATGGCGAGACAATATATTAATGTTAGTAAGACAAGTTGCAAAGTTAAAAAAAAAAAAGTTACTAGAGATTTCTTATGAAATGCTTTCTAGTGCTTGTATGTTTGGGAAATTCCGAATGGATGGGTCTAGTAAGATAAGCCACCTAGTGAAAGTTTCCCAAAGAAGTATGGTTAGGCAACATTGTTGATTATTCTAATTTTAAAATATTTAGTTGGTTGTGTTATACTCGAGTGAGTGACGGTAAGCTAGATAAGAAAGCTTGGAAGTGCACATTACTAAGTTATGTAGAAGGAAGGGAGTTACTGGTTATTAATACATGAAATTCAATTTACTTGTTGCTAGCAAAGAAGTTATATATGACAAGTTTGTCATACTTTTGCGTAGGAAGTATTATGGTAAATACTTATAGAGATTTGGATGGTGTTCAAGTTGAGATGGAGTTGCAATTAGAAAATCCTAAAGTAGCAGGTGCAACCGTGATAATCGTCAAAGGCTATGTTTATATAGAGTTGAAGCCTATAGTGTCAACAATTGAGGTAGCTATCGAGTTTGATAATATGTGTGTTTGATCTCCTGACATGTATGGATGCAACATTTGTCTTGTTTTATTTGCAATAGAGGAGGTTGTATACGAAAGTCCTTGTGTAATAGCTACATGTGCATATAGAGTTAGCATTCTTTTAAGATCCTTGGTCATGATGAAATTCAAGTGCAACTTAAACTTGGAAGATGTATGTTGCAGTTGAGGAGCCTATCAGGGGCTATGGAGAATAGTAATGAAGTTTAGGTTTCAAAGAAAATATTGTAATTTGGCTCAAATGTTGAGCCAATTCAAGTTGATCAAATGAAGAAAACCCAGACAAAGTAGAAATTCCAAATCTGAATAGGACTTATGGCTTGACATTTGAATGAACAAGAAATTATGGAAACACCTTCCATGCTAGAATAGGACTTTTGGTTTGAATCGGCTGAAAGGGGCATCTTATTATAAATATATGTATATGTGTTGGTTTTTTTGTCCATTGGCGAGTAGAGGGAGCTTTTGGCTGTAACAATCAATTGTATGGCATGCTTATGTATTACATTCAGTGAGAAAAAAAATAAAAAAATAAAAGTGTTTTGAAACTGTAACATAATCTTATAAGATTTATATATTCCTTTTATGAGATTGAGAAATTATTTCATTGTGCAGCTAAACACTATGTATATTATTAGGTGTTATAAAGTGTGGGAGATACTAAGAATGTTTGAATGACTCAAGTGTGATTATTATCTCCCTTGTATCACTTGATTTAATAGTGAAATCCTCTATTGCTCTTCCCGTAGAGTAAATCATGTTGAACGAATTACATAGATCACTTGTCCGATCGAGTCAAATTGCTTCTTTTTGTGACAAACTTCAATTATAGGTGACTGTCGTGATGGTGATTTATTGTTCTCTCCACATGCAATTAGCTGGTGTCCACCATGTGGCGATCATTCTCTCTCTCTCTCTCTCTTAGTGGCCTTTGACAACCATCTAACATCTCTCTGTCTCTTAGTGGCCTCTAACAACCATCTGACATCAATAGAGGCTCATCATGTGATGATCATACTTTGGGAAAAAAGACACCGTAAGCACCATAATTTTTGTTTTTTGGAATATCATATAACTTTTTAATCGATCAATTGAATAACATAGCTTTTTAGAAATGTTCATCACAAGTATCATGTTATGTTGGAGTTCCAACACTTGAGTAAACGCTTTTTAAAAATTATAGCACCCAAATGATCAATTAAAAGTTGTGACACTGAAATGAATGTTTTTTAGAAATCATGACACTTAATTAATTGAAAAAGAGTTATGCACTCAAGTGAATACCGTAGTAAAGTTATGATACATTTGATATTCTTATCCTTCCTAATTTTGAACGATTAAGCCATTTGGGCTTAGCCCTTTTTCTTAAAACTTTTCTACAATTTTTTTCTTAACTCAGACCCATCCAATCTCACCAAAAACATCACAGAATATTATTCTTATTCAAAATTAATTTTTCCGATCAGAATATATGAGACCATGTACCTTCTCTTATCCTATTTAATTAAATAATTGCAAGGCCAAGCAAAACATTATACTTCCATAGAAGAAACGGCTGTTCCTGTTGACAAACTGTTTAAGTTAATTAATTACTTGGAACTGATGGTCAAGGAAGGTCCGCGCCAGTCCCATAAATAAAGTAGAATTTGCCAACTGCTGATTAGAACCCTTTACAGAGAGTGGCATTTGAATAATCATATTTCACCTTTAACTTTTTCCCATTTTGCGGTTTCAATGAGGTGAAAGCTCTTCCCAACAAGGAGTGGAATCAAACCTATTATACGCACTCAGATTTCTCAGTAACATATGCTGCTCTGATCTTGGTGTTCAGTAATTCGAGGTGTGGTATGATGGAGAGCAAGCCCGGTTCATCCAGACCCGACCGCAAAAGGACAGAGAGAAACAGGAGAAATCAAATGAAAGCCCTCTTCTCCGAGCTCCACTCCCTCGTTCCTCCACCGAGTACTATGGTCTCTCTCTCTCCCTCTCTCTCTCTCCACTGAATTATTTTCGCGGTTATTGCGGACAAAATAGCATTATTGATGTCAAGGTTCTGTTTCCCAGATGGTATATTTAGCCATTTTAAAAATAACTCATACCTAGTTTCCGATTTTTTTGAAAATGAATAAAGAACAAAACTAAATTCCCCTAAACACGAGACCTATCTAGGGTTTTCTCTCTTTCTCCTTTGGTCAAACTTCTAGTAAAGCACAAGGATTTGGTGATGGCCCCTCATTCGATCTTGACGAAAAATGTCTAGCATGGTACGGATTGTAAAGTGGTAGTCAGAATTGAGCAAAATTTCAAGTAAATTAAGTGCGAGATTTCGGTTGTCTATCAATGGAAGTTTTTAAAACAGGGTTCAGTATGAGGTCCATCATATTGGTATTTGATAGGTTCTGTTGAGGAGGCCGAGATTAGATAGTATCTTCTTGAGTTCGAAGTCTCTGAATTTTTGCTCCAAGTATATTTGTCAATGCATTTTGATCAAGTTTGAGTTAACAATTGTCCTTGCTTACTAATGTTCTGGTTGTAGGAAAAAACATTGTCGTTGCCCGATCAATTAGGTGAAGCGGCCAATTACATAAGGAGTTTACAAGTGAAGGTGGAGAAAATGAGGGAGCAGAAAGAGCAGTTGTTAGAAGTAGGGAAGATCAACACGACCATGAACAGTGGACCGATGATTGGATTCAAGTCGCCGGAGATCAGAATTTGGAACAACAAGTCAATTCTGGAGGTTGTTCTTGTTACTGGATTGGATGGCCAGTTCATGTTCAATGAGACTGTTCAAGTGATTCATGAAGAAGGAGCTGATATTGTCAATGCCAGTTCCTCTTATGTTGGTGATGCAATGCTTCATACCATTCATGCCAAGGTAAGAATTTGTTTATATTTTGAGCCCAAAATGGTTAGAAATTGTACGTTTAGAACAAAAAGTTTACTCGAAAACATAGATTTTTGGAACTCATTTGTAGAGACAATAAATAAGATTATTTTATGGAGAGACGTGATGAAATTCTGTTAGGCATTCCATTATGATCCACTTGTTTTAATATGACAAGGGTACCCGACTTACTCAAGTAGTATAATCTCATTGATCATGAAATATCTCATTATCTTGTGGATTATATAAGATGGTAGTCTTGGTAGTTGACCTAAAGATAAACTTGTTTGCCACTTGGTGTGGTAATCAAACACGTGCTGCCAGTACAAGTACAACTAATTCGCTTGTTTAAAATACTCGCGTGCAATTTGTAAACCATTTTCAGTAAACCCGGTTTAATACGCCTAGTGATAGTATGACTCGTTTAGGGATTCCTAGAGCAGGCTTGAGAAGCACAAATTAATCATAGCAGGTTACTCTGGTCCGTGCAAAGTAACTTTATCAGCTGTGACGGTATTGACAGTAAGACATAAGAGCCAACCATGTTTAATTCACGCACCAAGTAGACAAAAGCTAAAGCTTCTCTGACTTTTAACTTATAACATAAAGAGGTTGAAGGAAATTCCTGGCCAAGAGATGTTTTCATTTCCTTCTTTATGTTGTTCTTTCAATTGGCTGGTTCTTCAGTATTCTTCCTACGTTGAGAGTATTGTAGGTTGGAGAAGGCGATTCTTCAGAAGAGAGAATATCTGAGAGGCTACAGAATATTGTCAATGATATGCTGATGGAGTCTCATCCTTAATCTAGTGCTGGTTGAATGTTGCAGAATTATTGAATCTTCAGAGGTTTGTCACTTTTTCTCATGAATATGTAACTACATATTTAATTCCGTGGAGTTGCACAATGTTTCTTTAAAAGCTCTAAACAAGATAGCTTGAGCTTTTCCAATCCTTTTCATTTGTTACCTGGCATAGTACGATGTTATTACAATCGTCTTGTACTCACACTCCCTCCAAACAATTTCCTCACTGACTGTTTGTGTGAATATCAGTACACTTTTCATTTCTGAAATCTTTCATACCAAATCATTTCCAAGTATTTCTGTATAATTATATGAAATTGGCCCTTCTGTTATGTGAGAATGTTAGTGATATGGAATATTTTAAGCCCCCTCTCACGTGCAAGCCGGGATTAGGAACATGTGGGCAGAACTGTACTTTGATATCATATTATAAGATACAACCCAAAAGTTTAACTTTATAGGTGAAGGAAGACCACATGCATATAAATAACATATTAACCCCATAGACAAGCGATATGAGAAACTTTTAACACATTTGCCCTTCTAATATGGTTAAAGTATGAGTTGCATTCTCTATGTAGTTTTTGCATTCAACCTTCTTTAAATACTTCCTTATTCTCTCTCTCTCTCTCTCTCTCTCTCTCTCTCTCTCTCTCTCTGTTTTTTTTTCCCCTTTGGAGAAGGATGGGTCTCGGACTTTAATCCACTTCTTGGATCACCTTCCATAGGTCATTTTAGGATAACTCGGGTGTCTTGCATAACATTACGATGTGTCAATGTAATTAAGTATGAAAGCATCGTAATATTCATTTACAATGTTACAACAATTTGGCGTAATCAAGTGCATAATAGTAAAAATAGATGATATATTACACTCACGTATCTTAGAAATTTTCCACCTTCTACTACGTGGAGTTTCCCTTGCATCTTGGTGCTCCAGTCATATTTAAAAATATGAAATGAGAAAGCTTATGATGTAGAACGGGTGTTGCTTTTGTTGCGCAAACAAACGATCGAATACAAATACATTAGAAGAGAGGAAATAAATCAGACACAATTTATATTGCTCGGTCCGTGTGACCTATTCCACGGGAAGGGAAGAGCATCAAAGAGTCTACTGTTGATGGAGTGACACAAAGAAGATTAGTCATCTAAACACTATAAGTGTTTCCCAACTTCCTAATTACATTAATAATCACATAGTATTTAACTCTTAGAATTCTTCGTGAAACAATCTAAATCAATCTCGCAGGGAGACACACAAGAACCATACCAAAAGACAGCTTAATCGAATTGTGCGTTTTATATAGACGACCTTCGGGCCGCCATGGCTTAAACAATGCTTGACTGTTGGAAAGTAAGAAACAAAATGAACTATAAAATAAGCCAACGGAGAATATAGAGGCAATCCTAGTATGAACTTGGCACTTAAAATTGTTAAATGAAATGGGACTAATTCTTCAAAAAGGAGAAAAGGGAAAAAAGAGAGAGAATATATCCATATTATTAGAATCAATCATAGGAAATCTGGTACTACTTGAACATATTAACTCCAAATTAATTTTCAACTCACGAAAACTCCTAAAATGGTGCCATTATCCTAATTTTCTCCTCTTTTACGATTATATCCAATTTCGCGGTCAAACGTCGTCCATGATAGCTAACAACGTCAACGGTATTTTCATCATGCTTACGTGGCATTTGTTATTATCAATATTTCTTAAAATTAATCAACAGATTTAAATCTAAAATGACGTTGGCAAAAAATAAAAGTAAAAAGTAAACATGGGTTTAAACAAATAAGAAAACTAACAAAGTAATTAAAATTAAGAAAAGACTGAAAAAGGAAATTATCATCCTCAAGTCATCGCCCCCATTGAAGAGACGTCCATATCTCACGGCCATTGAAGTGTTATCCGCGTGCGCTGTTGTGATAGTTTGTTATATATAAGTAAGGGTTAATGTAATGTAAAAGCTCCAAATTGGTACATATTATCCCAACTACTTTTTTAATCACAAAAAACTCAAGATTTGTACATTTTTTGATAAATTTACATTCAATTAGTTTTTGTTAAATTGGATGATATAAGGAAAAATTACAAATTGGTACACTTGTGATAAACGAAGTATAAAACCTCAATCTAATATACCTATCAATTGTCATATGTTATCCAACTCAGTAATTTGATGATAAAACTTCTCGAAAACCAATAGATAGTAAATTTGTCATATATATACCAGTTTGGGGTAGTTTGAGATAATTTGTGATAACTTTATTACTCGCTACGTACTAATTTGAGTTTGGGGTTTTTTAATGGTATTAATCCTATAAATAATCAAGAGAGGAGATTATTGGACATGAGAAGAAGTGATTGTGGGGTATGAAAAAAATATAATCAATGACATAAACAGAAGTGAAGGTTGATGAATCAAATTATAGTGGTGCGCAATAAAAAATAAAAATAAAAATAAAAACATTTTCCTCTATAATTCCTACTCGCGACCCTAAGCCTCGGAGAATTGCGGATCTCTATTGCATGCAAAAAGTTAGATTGTCATAGGCAGGTCGCAACCACCCGACAATCGCCACCGCCCAACTACAAAACTCCTCTCTTCTATCCTCCCTTGTCCTTCTTGCATCTATGCAGCTCACTCTTATCCCTTCGTCCCTCTCTTTCCGGATAAATTGGGAGCGACGATGCCGTAGTTGGAAAATCCTTGCGACCAGAGTATCGCCAATTTTGCAATGGAGGATCATGGAAAATTGGGGTAATCCGAATCTACCCAACTTGTTTTCAACTGTTGTGACGTCGAATTACGAGTTGCACAGTCGCATGACGAGCCCAGCCAGAAGAAAATAGACATCAAACCTGACAAGAGCATGTCACCCAAGATGTGAAGAGACATGACTCATATGTCTCTCTCCGCAAGCTCAACTCGAGAGTGACAGCAGATATCTGTGAGGCTAGAACTATACCGCACTGCTTTTGACCCTCTCGGTCCTGGCGATGATGGAGGTACCTCGAAAGGACAATAACATGAGATAAGAACTTTTCCTCTTTTTATCGGACTTTTATAGGGAAAGTCGGTTTCAAATTGGTCGGTATCAATGACCCATTGGCTCCATTAGACATGATTTTGGGTGAATTGTCCTAATACACAATTGTTTGTTTACACTTGATGAAATAAAGAATCGAACTCGTGTTATGCGTTTAATTCGTAAATATGTCAGTTCGTTGAGCAATAAAATAATCGTCATTGAGAATTTATTAATTATGGCAAAAATTTGAAACCACGCTTTTGCGCTAGGTGATGTGTGAAGTGTGATGTCCAAACTAGCTAAGACCATGTAAGAATTAAACTTTTTGCGCTTTGCTTTTTAAGTAGACAAGGACTTACCGACCAAAAAAAAAGAGTAGAAAACGACTTGGGGACGACAAGACTTAGACGAGGGATGACTAGTGGGATGGAAAGTGAGAAAGAGAATCAACTTTAGCTTAAGCCAATGAAGAACATAAATGCAATCAAGTCCTTAGTATGAACTTGACTTACCATTATTCTTAGTGGAAATTATCCAAATGCTGCTGGGCATTTCACTTGCCAAACGAAATGGGAGTCGTCTCTTTAAAAGGAGAAATCTTATAATCAAAATTAATATCATAAAAAATCTCAAATCAGTACTATTTGAATATATTCATGTCAAATTATTTTCAACCGACAAAAATCCTAAAGTCGTATCAATGTTCCAAGTTTTTAGGATTCCGTCTAGCGTTGCCGTTACATGCCCTATTTTACAACTGACGAGACCTACGGTATTTTCATTGCACACTTACGTGGTATTTTTTTTTTTTTTTGGCATGATGACCATATCGCTATTTTTCAATTGAAGAGACAGGGAGTCTACCAACTTGTTTCCGCTGTTGTGACATCAAAATTGTGATTTGTAAATTAGAATTCATTTAGGTGATTGGTAGGCCTATGAGAACTTACTAGGCTCTCATTCTGTAGAAAATTTTGTCCTTGGGTGATTCTGAACACATTACATAATCCAATCTACTAACGTTGGTGAATAATCTTTTCTCGTGTGGTTAATCGTACCAATCTTTAAAAAAGCGAAGTCCAATCACTATGGTACCAATCTTTAAAAAAGCGAAGTCCAATCGCTATGGAGGAGCCCAGCCAAGGGACAACTGACTTCAACCCTGAGAAAAGCATAGTGCCAAAAATGTGGAGAGACATGACTCACACGTCTTGGTCCACACCCCCAAGTCGAGTGTCCTTGCACCGTATCAATCAGATAAGAACTACACTGCACAACTTTTGACTCTCTTGGCACCGGCGATGATGAACTTACCTTTCAAAAGACAATCACGATGACATGAGAGCCACCCTCTTTTTTTTTTTTTTGGCTTTTGCGAAAAAAGTCTCTTTCAATTTCAATTTATCAGTATCGGTAGCTCGTTAGATACAAATAAGACATAATACGATATCATTTGCATTTCATGATACAAGGAATCAAACTAGTGTTGCTCATCTGATTCATTAACAGGTCTCTTAGTTTGATCAGCAGACTTATCGTTGATAAGAGTTTAGTAATTACGGAAGAATAAATTTAAAGAGTATACTTTGGACTTTAGAGATATGCGAAGCGCTACGTTCAAACAGGCCATGACTATGCCAGTCGTCTTTTTACCTCCCTTTATAGGTTCACTCCGCGTTAGCATTATTTTATATGAGTGATAAATTATGAACAAATTCCAATTAAAGAGCAATTAGATTAAATCAATCAAGAAATAGGTTTATGATTATTTAATCTTACTTGTTGTCTAAACAAATTAAACATGTAAATGTGGAATTTCTCATGATGGATTATGGATAATCTAGTCGAATCATGCCCCTCTGGGTTAAGTTGCCGTAGTTTAAGTTTGCTTTGCTTTAATGGAATCAGCTTGAATGACAATGAATTGATTTCTTATATAATTGCATATTTGGGTGTTAGAAAAATACGAATCATATAATGGAGAAGAAAACATTAATTATTCTTGTCTTGTGCTTATGTCTATTGAAATAAAAGAAAAAAAAATCCTGGAATAATATATCTATGTGAAACAATTTCACAACATGCTAACCCTAGGGTTTCCCTTTTCATCCCTTGAAGCTGCCGCCTCTCTAGTGCCGTCCTTCTCCCTCCCTTCCCCCTCTTCCTCTCTGTCTCCCTCTTCCTTTTTTTGGGTCTTTCTTGTCTCTCCCAAACAAATTTTTGCAGCTAATCTTGGATGAACATGGGAACGCTATTCGTCCAATCGATAGCCACTAAGGAGGATGTTCGTAATGTGGCTCCAGAACCTCTTTTAGATTAGGCTGCTCTCTTCTCCCAATTTAGATTTAGGTAAAGTTTTGGGGGTTTTTACCCTCTCGAACTATATCTAAATATAGGTCCAGGAGTTCCTTACAGATATATGATATGTTCTTTCAACATTTTAATGTTGGTATGTTTGCACGGCCATGGTGATGAGGACGTTGAACCTAAACGCACATCACAAGCCGTTGCAAATAGAGTGAAAAATCTCGACGTGTGCTTATCACTAATCTGGTAATCGGCCACCAATCGTTGGTAGTGTTAAATCTGTTCTTGAGGGATGAAAGCATGCTTCTAGCTACAAGCTGTGCCTTGTTATTTACTTTGTGGCTTTCAATTTTTTATTTTTTTTTGGCAATTATTTGGAATTTGCTAGGCTTGAAAATCTTCTATGTACCTCTCGAGTATTATTTTGATTATTTTGATATGTGAATGTCATCTTTTCTTCAATTGAAAAATAAAATAAAATATCACGACATGTAAGCAGAGAGAAAAGGCATCCAAAGGTCATGCATTAGCAATTTCCCAATTGATTGCCTAAAGTCTAGGAAAAGTGGCTAGGCCCTTTGTGCTTTCTTACTTAAATAGGTCCTTATCGTTTTTGTAGCCCACATTTTAATCTTCAAATTTTTATTGTTTGTGATTTACATGCTAATACAAGTTAGCGTACTTTGTGTGATTTGATTTGATTTCTTATCACGGGGTTACTTAATTCGGAATTTCTAAGGATAATTTCTTAAAGCTAAGCTTGTCCCCTATCGAGACTAGGGTCTGCCATTGAATGCAAATTTGAATTCAGACCTTAAGCGAAGAAAATAACACCTATGGAGAAATCCTTCGGGTTATCCAACTGTGTCTTAAGGCATCATCATCATTAAACATATCATTTTTATTCCTCAGTTCACTCAAACTGCTTGAATTTTACAGAAGATATAGTCGACGTTCTAGAGACTCGTCAATCACGCACATTCTGCATGTCGACAATTACTTGAGAATGCTCCTGGACAAAGTAAGGCGCGAAGAAGAGAACACCCATCGGGCAATTTTTAGGTTATCCAAGTTTGTCGGTCCTAAAGCATCTACTATCATCGTGCATATCATTACTTTTTCTTAATTGAAGTTAAATCTGATTATGAAATTAATAGAAATTGACATCGGATTCCGTAAACTTACTTATTTCTTAGAAATTTTACAAAGGAGATAGTGGACATTCTAGAGACATGAGACTTGTGAATCACGGACATTGTACGAGTCGATGTTACGTGTGAATGCTCTCGACTGGGAAAGGCACTTGAGATTCTAATCTTTTTTGGAGGAAGAAGCAAACAAAGGACTAGTAATCAATTTTCATATATTTGTAGGGTCCACTAACGCACTTTGTCATAGATATTGGTAAAAAGAGATCTTATGGGACGTCATCCATAATACGTCACCAATTATTCGTCATCTAGAGACTGCTTAGGATGCAATCACCTGATTAATAGACTGACCAATATCTCAAATAATTTATTACTATTTGGAAAAATAAAAATTTCCTTTCCGTCCTGAACTTTCACGTTTTTCCTATTCAAGTCTATGTATTTTTTATTTGTCTAATGAAATCCTCTTACTCTCACAAATTTCCTAATCAAGTCTCTCCTCGTGTGGATATGTGTGGAAGATGATGTGCATAAAATTTAATCAATGTGTAATCTCAAGTGGTCATCCATATTGGAAAAACTATATTCACGTTGTATGATGATGACATCCGACGGCCACATCAATTGGATTTAGTGCTGAAAGGACTTGATTAAAAAATTTATCTAAGTAAAAAAACTGAATTAGACAAATTAAAAGCATAGGGGCTTGATTAGAAAAGGCTAAAAATATATGAAACAAAATAAAACTCTTCCTTTATTTTTTTTCGGTTGTCAAAGATTTTCAAATGGTAATACATAAGTAGTGTCAACACCAGGATGATGAGTTTTCAAAGTTCTTCATTTAAAAGAAAGATGTAATCGAAGACCTATCAACATTCAACACTGATCGAGCGTGTATAACAAACTTTCTCTTTGAAAATTACTTATGACAAGCTTATGGGATTCATTAATTACTTAACCCCTCTACTAAATTAAAGCTGAGTGCATAATCTTTTCTTTTGCTGCTAGCTATTAATGCTTGTTGTTCTTTTTTTTTTTTTAGTCGGTCCTACTCTATTCATATTCTAACTCTCACTCTCAGATTTTTGTCATGCCTTCTTGCAGGGCGTGGGAGTTGAAATCCTCTCCTGAAACTTAATTCGTCCTCACCCCAACCCTCCCTGAGAAGGTGGGGATTCGAACTCCCCACCTCCCATTTTCAAGTTGGAAGGGTAGCCACTGGGTTTACCTGGGTATGCTTGTTGTTCAACGTTGATCTAATTTAATGTGCGGGTACATATTGATAAGTGCAAAAAAAAGGGATTTTTTTTTTTAATAGTTGGTCAATTGAAGACTTAAAATGGGCTAATCGTTGTTCAGAATTTGTTAATTATGGAAAAAATTTCAAACTACACTTTTGCATTTGGTGATGTGTGGAGTGTGATGTCCAAACTATCTAAGACCGTGTAAGTATTAAATTTTGCGTTGAAGTTTGCTTTTTAAGTAGACAACGACTTGGAGCCACCAAGACTTAAATGAAGGGTGACTAGTGGGATGGAAAGTGAGAAAGAGAATGAAATTTAGCACAAGTCAATGTAGAATATGAACGCAATCAACTCTTAGTATGAACTTGACTTAACAATATTCTCAATGGAAATTATCCAAATGCTACTTGGCATTTCACTTGTTAAATGAAATAGGACTGAATTCTCCAAAACGAGAAAAAGAAGAGAAAGAATATATGCGTATTATTAAAATCAATATCACAAAAAATCTTAAATTAGTACAATTTGAATATATTTATCCCAATTTATTAAAAACCCTAAAATCGTATCACTATCCCAAGTTTACCATAGTTCAATCACTATGGGCTCCCAGGGGACAACTGACATCAACCTAGAGAAAAGCACATCGCCAAAAATGTGGAAAGACATGACTCACATGTCTCGGTCTACAGCCCCACATTTAGTACAATTTGAATATATTTATCCCAATTTATTAAAAACCCTAAAATCGTATCACTATCCCAAGTTTACCATAGTTCAATCACTATGGGCTCCCAGGGGACAACTGACATCAACCTGGAGAAAAGCACATCGCCAAAAATGTGGAAAGACATGACTCACATGTCTCGGTCTACAGCCCCACATTGAGTGTGCTTGCACTATCTCAATCAGATAAGAACTACACTCCACAACTTCACAACTTTTGACTGTCTTGGTACCGACACAATGACATAAGAACCTCTCCTTTTTTATACTTTTATGAGAAAAGTCTCTGTCATTAGATTAGTATCGATAACCAGTTAGGCTCAAATAAGACATGATTTTATTGACACCTAAATTTTGGTGACATATTTAGTCATTTGCTGCATAAAAAATTATGGGTCGACCCCAACTCTTAAACAAAAACATTAATCAAATTGCATATAGATGTTGACACTATTTTTACAAGCATTAGACCCACATACATTTTAATTGAGCTAATGCTCAATCAAGGAGTGTGCGAGCATGATTGAAATAGCAAGAAATCATGGATGGCCCGAAGGATTCGTCGTATAACAGAATACGTGCGGAGCAGGAAAGAAGAAAAGAAATATACTCTAGGGATATACTTGCTAGGGCATGTGAATCTCAGAATAGAGCACGTATCCACGGTTGAATACAAAGTATTGATAACCGGTTTGGTATGGATAAGACACGATTTGAAATGAACTGTCATAATATGAGATTGTTTACATCTAATGATATGGGGAATCGAACTTGTATTGTGCATCCAATTCATGAACATGTCTCTTCGTGCGATCAGTAGGTTAATTGTCGATAAATAATTGTGAATTTTTTTTTTTTTGAGAGCACGCTTTTGGATTCGGTGATATGCAAAGTGTGATGTCCAAATGCGCTTAATTATGAATAAATTCTAATAAAAAAGCAATTAGATAAAATCAATCATGGAACTGCTTTTTTATTATTTAATCTTATTTTTCGTCTAAACAAATTAAACATATAAATGTGGAATTTCTCATGATCGATTATGGATAATTCAGTCGAACCATCTCCCTCTGGGTTGTATGCCGTATTTTGAGTTTGCTTTGCTTTAATAGAATCAACTTAAATGACAATGAATTGATTTCTCATAAACGACATATGTAGGTGTTAAAAAAATACGAATCTTATAATGGAGAGGAAAACATTAATTATTCTTGTCTTGTGCTTGTGCTTATGTCTATTGAAATAAAAGAATCCAAAATTCCTGGAATATTATCTCTGTGTAACGATATCACGACATGTAATCCGAGGGAAAAGGCATCCCAAGGTCATGCATTAGCATTTTTCCAGTCGAGTGCCTAAAGTCAAGAAAAATTGGATCGGCCCCACGATTTTGTGTCCTGTTACGTAAATCGATCCTCATCGTTTTTGTAGCCCGCATTTTAATCTTCATATGTTGCTCGTTTGTGATTTGCTAATACAAGTTCAGTATGCTTTGTATGATTTGAGTTTATTTCTTATCACGGGGTTACTTAATTCATAATTTCAGAGGATAATTTCTTAAAGCTAAGCTTGTCCACTAGCCAGAACCCTGGGTCCGCCACTAAATTCACAGATATTACGATTCGAACTCAAACCTTTAGCAATCCTTCAAGCTATCCAACTTTGTCTGTCTTAAAGCATCTACTGTCACTGAATATATCATTTTTTTCCCTTAGTTCACTAAAGCTGCTTGAACTTTTGTCTGATTTTATACGATATGAAATTGACATGGGATTCTCAAAACTCAAGTATATCCTAGAAATTTTACAAAAGATATAGTCGACGTTGTAGAGACTTGTGAATCACGCACATTCTCGACAGTCACATGTTAATGCTCTTGGACAAAGTAAGGCGAGAAGAAAAGAGAGCATCCGTCTAGCAATTTTTTAGGTTATCCAATTTTGTCAATCCTAGAGCATCTATTATCATTGTGTATATCATTACTTTTTGTTAGTTGATTAAATCTGATTGAACTTTACTCTGATTTTGAAACGGATTGAAATTGGCATCGGATTCCGAAACTTAAATATATTTTAAAAATTTTACAAAGGAGATAGTGGACGTTCTAGAGACATGAAGCTTGTGAATCACGCACTTTGCACAAGTCGATGCTACATGTGAATGCTCTTGCACGGAGGGAGGCAATTGAGCCTTTTTTCTTTGTAGGAAGAAGCAAACAAAGGACTAACGATCAATTTCATGATTTTTAGGGTCCACTAATGCACTTTGTCGTGGAAATTGGTAAAAGGAGATCTTATGGGACGTCATCCATAATACGTCACCAGTTATTCGTCATCTACAGATTGTTTGCTTAGGAGGCAATTACCTGATTAATAGGCTCATCAATAGCTCAAATAATTCATTACTATTTGGAAAAAAAAAATCCTTTTCGTCCCTAGACTTTCACATTTTTCCTAATCAAGTCTGTACTTTTTATTCGTCCAATGAATACTTTCACAAAAATCCTAATCATGTCTCTCCCCGTAGGGATATGTGTGGAAAAATTTAGCTAATGGAGATAACTTTAAAATATGATGTGCATAAAACTTAACCAATGTGGGATGTCAAGTGGACATCTACATAGGGAGAACTTTATCCACATCATACGATGATGACATATGATGGCTAGGCTAGTTGGATTTAGTGTCGAAGGAACTTGATTAGAAAATTTATGAAAGTAAAAAGACAATACTAGACAGATTAAAAGTATAGGGACTTGATTAGAAAAGGTGTGAAAATATAGGAACAAATATAAAACTCTTCCATCTATTGTTTTGCCGTTGTCAAAGAACTTCAGATGGTAATACATAAGTAGTGTCAACACCAGGATGATAAGTCTTCAAAGTTCCTCATTTAAAAGAAAGATATGATCGAAGACCTATCAACTTTTAACACTGATCGAGCGTGTATAGCAAACTTTCTCTTTGAAAATTACTTATGACAAGCTTGTTGGGATTCATTAATTACTCAGACCCTTTATTCTATCCAAAGCTGAGTGTGTAATATTTCCTTTGCCGCTAGCTATTAATGCATGTTGTTCAATGTTGATCCAATATGATGTGGGGGTACAGATGGATAAGTGCAAAAAACGGGATTTTTTTGTTTTGATCGTTGGTCAATTGAAAACTTAGAAGTATTAACATTATCAGTTGAGAACTTAAGATTTAAAAAAAAAAGTCTCAATCAGGTCTTGAGCTCGTCAGTAGCGTAATTCAGACATTCGAAATCTGATGTAGTTCTCCTGTGGAATACTTTATTTTTTATCATGTGTCATTCGAAACCTGAATTAAACCGATGATGAGTTTCGGACTTGATTGTGGCTTTTTCGATATCTTAAGTCCTCAACGGATCCAAATAATATCTGAGATTCTCAATTTACCTTGGTCAAAATGTTCTCTTTTGT
The DNA here is from genome assembly GCA_007663325.1 of Eucalyptus pauciflora. Lineage (NCBI taxonomy): Eukaryota > Viridiplantae > Streptophyta > Magnoliopsida > Myrtales > Myrtaceae > Eucalyptus > Eucalyptus pauciflora. Next base: position 949,915 of record VMYD01000063.1, read on the forward strand.
TTCTGCACTTTTCCGGGGATATGAACGCTTGAAATCAAAGGCTCAATCTTTTCATTTCAATTCAATATATATCTTTTTTTTTTTTTAAAGTCCTAGAAGAACAAATGCAAGGTTTACAAGGGTAAAGATATTGATCCAATTAACTTAATTTTTACCATAAAGTGAATAATAGGGGCCACTCTTGCAGGATAATCAAGCTCAAAAGCCGGTTATGTGGACTAAAGTGTAATTAGTGCTTAGCTGTGATGATATCATATCTTGCTTTTGTTAAATATGAATCGTGTGTTCTTAGATTTAGGCTTTTCATTAGGTCCACTACTGATGTAAAAAGTTATTTTATTCATTCACTATTGAATGGTTGGATTACAAATTAACCCTAAAAACATATGTCATTCATCTAACGATGAATTCTTTCTACAATGACAGTGGAGCTAAAAAAAATCTCGATTTTTGCCCATATCTAATTGTAATACTATTATTGATAAATCTGCCAAATAATTTATTCATGACATGGAAGCGTGAGTTTCCAGATCCTTAGGTTTGACGCAAGTTTCCAAATCTTTTACGTTGGATCTACAATCAATTTTCACGTCAATAATTGATTAAAATGTTTACATTGAAATTTTACATAAAGAGTTATAACTATATTGATATAATTGAAAATTGTATGAATAAATTGACATATGTACAATAAATTTAGAATTGATTTGGTAATAATCCTAGTGATTAGTAGACCTATGAAAACTTGCTAGACTCTCGGTCCTTAGAAAATCTTGTCCTCCGGTGACTATTCACACATTGCGTGATCTGCTCCTCCCACTAAAAGAAAAAAGAGAATAGTTATTTCGTATGATCAAGGTTTCCTGCTAATCTCCAACTAGCCAAACTCAATCGGTATGATCAGCCCAGCCAGGGGAAAATTGACATCAACCGACCGAAAAGCATATTACCCATGATGTGAAGAGACATAACTCATATGTCTCTCTCCACAGCCTCAAATTGGGTGACTATACTGCACAACTTTTGACTTTCTTGGTATTGGTGATCTGAAATTACCTTGAAAAGATGATAACAATGAGATAAGAACCTCTCTGTTTTCTTACTTTAATAGGAGAAATCACTTTCAATTGGCCGCTATCAATAATCTATTCGATCCGAACAAGAGATGATAAGAGATTGTCTACGTATGTAATTATTTACGTTAATGATTTGGGTGCCGTAACTTTTAAGAAGGGGGGGGGTTTACCACAATTGCTATAATGTCTTGTCGCGATACTCAAATGATGAATTAAAAATATATGACTAAAAAAAACATTTTTTTTTTAAAGTGATCGTACTCAAGTTATAAATTGCAAAGTTATAACATTAAAGCTAGCGTAATAGAAAGTTATAACATTTTTTTTTTTAAAGTGATACAGCCAAAATAGAATGTGAACATTTGTGCCTAAAGTTAAGAAATAATGGATGGGCCCCCACCATATCTTCATTTTTCTAGATGGGCATAATAAAGTAGGTCCTTACCGTTTGTAGCTCTCCTTCTTATCTTTCTATGTTGCTTGTTTGTGATATATATGCTAATTCACCTTAAGTATGTCTCTGTATAATTTGAGTTTACTTCTTATCACGTGATTTCTTAGTTCAAAATTTCTAAGGATCACTTCTTGAAGCGAAGTTCTTGGAGCGAAGTTCGTCCCTTAAGCGGGAATCCTGGATCCCTTGCTAAATGCGCAAATATTACGATTTCAATTTAGACTTGTACCGAAAAAATAATATCTGTTGAGCAATCCTTTAGGCTAAGTTTTCTATCCTAAAGCATCTATTTTCACTGAATACATCGTTTTTTTTTTCTTAATCTGCTAAATCTGATTGAATTTTTTTTATCTGATTATGAAACGAATAGAAATTGGCATTGGATGCCAACAATTCAACTATATCCTATATATTTTATAAATGGCATAATCGAAGTACTAGAGACTCAAAGCTTGTGAATCACGCCCATCGTGCAGGTCGATGATTAAATGTGAACGCTCTTGGACAAAGTGGGGCGCAAGAGGCTTTCTTTGTAGGAGGAAGCAAACAAAGGACTGGCAATCACTTCGCATGCACTTTAACGCAGAAAATGGCAAAAGCAGACGTCATATATTATACGTCACCAATTATTCGTCATCCGGAGACAGTTTGCTTTGGATGCACTTACTTCTGACCAATAGACTTACCTTAAAAAATTTATTATTATTTGAAGAATAGTCGTTCCATGCCTTGAATTTTAGCTTAGCCTAATTTTGAAGCAGAATTGAGTGCCTGAGACCATACTTCCACTTTCTTACTAATCTAAGACCAGTCATTATTTTCATGACATTTTCTTATGTGTCTAAAATAAATGATGGAGAATAGCCCTAACTAGCCTACTACTCACTCAGCCAATTCCTTTTAGCATGGCCAAAATGGATTCTTAGGTGACAAACGCCTTGAACGTGGACTCAACTTCTAAAGGGCTAATGGATGAGAATTATCTGGGCTTTATGACCTCACATCACAATGGGTCATGCCATCAAATGTTGAAAGTAGGTGTACTGGATCTATTAGTTAGACAATTTTTGCCTTTACATCCCCTGACCTGGGTTCTAGGGTACAGGAACTCATTGCCTTGGAGGAATTATGACCGAAAAAGGTTACTAAGCCTCAAAATCTAGAAAGGAACACCTATTGCCCTAGAAGAGGGGGGGTTAACAAATGGTGGGCCACAAAAGATTCTTCGTCCATCTCGACAACCCAGACAAGGTGCAAAGTGGATAAAGTGAGAACACTAATCTTGATATCAGGACTTGGAATCGTGTCTGATCTTCCTTCATCCATGATGCCGGAGGTGCCTAAGTATGGCGTGGGGACAGATTTGGTATCCAAGAACTCTACCTTTAAGACGACCTTGAAATCGTCTAGGGGCACTGCGATGAAATTAGTCATGTCATTCCATCCTCCTATTCGTGGCTCCATCTAAAAAACTAGAGCTTTTATGAGTGCTTTAGGTAAGCTATATCAATTGAAGCTCCAATCATCTGAAGAAGAAATCGCAATATAACATTTATTCCTTTATTTTATAAACTCGTTATGAGAATTTCACTACTCTGATTTAGTCTCATAGTCCCTGTACTTTGAATTTGTCTAATCAAATTCTTTCACTTTCGCAAATTTTTTAATCAAACCCCCTCAGCTTAAATCCAACCTATTCAATCTAATATGACCATTTGACGACACTAAAGTACATTGCAAATATAATATGTGGATCCCCACGTGGATGTGTGCGAAAAATTTAGCTAATGGAGACAACTTTGAAATATGATGTGCACAGAATTTAGTCAATGCGGATGAAATTTTTACCTACGTATACTACGACATCATCTAATCCTCATGGATTAAGTTATGCCAACTAAATAACCTAAATCCAATATCCCGTTCATTTATTTTTATCTTGTTATGTTTATTCTTGTGCTGGAAATTGCATGTTTTTTGCTATGGACGTGACTATTGAAATGGTAACTTATTGTTCTCTTCATCTGCTGTCAACAGGGGACCACCGTGTGGTGATCATACCTTTGAAAGATTGAGCCATTTGGGCTTTTGCCCTTTTTCTTAAAACTTATCTAGCCTTCTTTCTTTTAGCTCAGACCTGTCCATTCTCACCAAAACCACCATAGAATACTATATATTATATGCATTGTCTTATTCTGATTAATTTTCCAAACACAACATATGAGATTACGTCCCTTATCTTTATCCTGTCTAGTCAAATAATTGCGAGGCCAAGCAAAAACATTATGCCTCTGCAGAAGAAGCGCTTGTCTCTGTTCACACTCTGTTTAACTCAATTAATGATTTGGTTTTGATGGTCAAAGAACGTCCACGTTGGTCCCATAAAAAAGGGGAAATTTGCCAACTTAGAATTAGAACCTTTTACAGAGAGTAGCATCTGAATAATCATATTTTTAACTTTACCTTTTCTTCGCTTTGTGGTTTCAGTACGGCGAAAGCCACTGCCAACAAGGGATGGATTCAAACGTATTATATGCAGGCAAATTTCCTCATTTACACATGCTGCTCTGATCTTGGTTTTCAGTAGTTCAAGGTCGGGGGTTTGATGGAGAGGAAGCCCGGCTCATCCAGACCCGACCGCAAAACAACAGAGAGAAACAGGAGAAATCAAATGAAGGCCCTCTTCTCCAAGCTCCACTCCCTTGTTCCTCCGCAGAGTCCTAGGGTATCTCTCTCTCTCTCTCTCTCTCTCTCTCTCTCTCTCCCTCTCTCTCTCTCTCTCTCTCTACACCGTATTTTTTCCATGGTTTTTAGTTATATCAAATACAAAACACCATGTATTTTCCTTTCGTTCTTGAGAATGGGATTACTTTATGTTTTTAGTTTCTACAAGGTGCTGGTTCTTATGTTAATTGTGGCTAACTATTTGGAACCTTTCATTTTTCTGCTCCTTATCTTAGCTAGAAACATGGGGAAAATATCATTTCTTCAAGGAACAAAGGGTTATCCCAGACCTACACCGAGATATTGACAGTGATTCTTCAATTCAAATAGTTATTGAATTGAAAAAAAAAAAACTACCTAGATATCACCAATTGAACAATTTTTTCCTAAAGTTTTTCATTTCCATTCCAATAAGAATGAATACTGTGATTCACATTTCGAACAAGCATGAATACATCATCTATAGGATAACTTCCATCTTGAAAGTTTACTAGTGTTTTTATATGATATTCGTGATTCATCGCACTAGATGGATATCATATTCATGGAATATGATTCACTTTCAAGATGCCTTGGTGGTGAAATGGTAGAGAGCTTTTTTAGATTTTTGTAATTCGTGGGCTAATTAGACAACATCTTGCTTCGAACATAGGAGTTGCTAAGAGATGTCTAATTGTTCAGGCAGTAATGATAGTAACTTGTACCCATTTCAAGACTTTCAGTTCCCAGATGATAGTTTTTCATGATAGTTTTACCCATTTTTAATCCGATCATGCTCTCTCTCTTTTTTTTTATTCCTTTTTGTCAGAAAATGAATGAAGAAGAAAATCAAATTCCCCTAAACACAAGGAACCTATCTAGGGTTTCTTCTGTTACTACTCAAACACAAGAATTTGGGATGCCTCCTCATTCGATATTTCGGAAAAGGTTTAGCGAGGTGTAGATTCTAAAGGGCCAGGTAGTGTTGACCACAATTTTAAGAAAATTAAGTGTAAGATTGGGGTTCTGTGTCAAGAGAAGTTTTTAAGAGAGGGTTCAGTATGAGGTTCATCATTGGAATGTGATTGATTTTGTCGATGAGTTGAGTTTGAATAGTATCTTCTCAATTTCAAAGTTCATATATGTTTGTTTCAATTATATTTTTGTCCATGCATCTTGATCAAGTTTAATTGTCCTTGCTTGCCTATATTGTGGTTGTAGGAATCAACGTTGTCACAGCCCGATCAATTAAGCCAAGCGGCCAATTACATAAAGAACTTACAAGTGAAGGTGGAGAAAATGAGGGAGCAGAAAGAGAGGTTGTTAGAAATAGATAAGATTAGCACGAGCATGAAGAATGGGCAGATGATCGGATTCAAGTCACCGGAGATCAGAATTCAAAAAATGGGGTCAATCTTGGAGATTGTTCTTGTTACTGAATTGGATGGCCAGTTCATGTTCAATGAGACCGTTCGAGTGATTTATGAAGAAGGAGCTGATATCGTCAATGCCAGTTTCTCTAATGTCGGTGATGCAATACTTCACACCATTCATGCCAAGGTAAGAACTTGTTTATATTTTGAGCATAAAATAATTAGGTAATTATACATTTAGAATAAAAAGAATTACTACAAAACCTAGAGTATTGCAACTCATACCTAGATATGATATGTAAAATTATTTTACAGAGCGAGGTGAGGCGTTCAATTACAATCCACTCATTTTTACACGAAGAGGATGCCCGACTCACTCAAAGTAGTAAAATCATGTTGATTATGAATTATCTCATTAATCTTATGCATCATATATGACGAGAGTTGAAACCTAGGCAGTTGATCCAAAATGAACTCGTTTGCACTTGATGGTTTTGGATCTAAACCTCTGCTGCCTGTACATGTACAATTAATTCGCTTGCTTAAATACTCGCATGCAATTTGGAAACCAATTTGGGCAACAGGTTTTAATACACCTAACATCGATCCGACTCATTTAGGAATTTCTTGAACAGGCTTGAGAAGTACAAACTGATTGTAGTAGACCACTCTTGTCAGTGCAAAGTAATTTTATCAGCCGTAAAGGTATTGACAGTAAGACATAAGAGCCAACCCTGTTAATTCAAGCTTCAAGTATATACTAGCAAATGTTAAAAGCTTCAATGACTTTTGACTTTTAATGTATAGAGGCTGACGGAAATTCCAGGCCAAGATTTGCAGGAAATATTTCCATTTCCTTCCTACGTTTCAGCTTTTTCAATTGGCTGGTTTTTCAGTATTCTTTCTAAGTTGAGTATACTGTAGGTTGAAGATGGCGATTCTTCAGACGAGAGAGTGTCTCAAAAGCTGCAGAAGATTGTCAATGATGCTTATGGAGCTTCATCCTGACATAGTACTGTGTTATTACAAATCGTCTTGTCCTCTCACACTCTATCTGAGCAACTTCCTCACTCGCTGACTGTATGAGTGACCATTAGCACACTCATTAGCATCTAGAACTACCCATTGAAATCTTTCATTTGTTTATGTAGTTCATGTGCTGAATCCAAGCCGCAACCTTCTTTTGAATACTTCCCTCTGCTCTTTCTGTTCTTCTTGGGAAAGGGATCGATATTGGACTTGGATCACCTTCTACGGGCAATTTCATGATATCTGAGGTGCGCGCACCACGTTATGACGCATCGTTGTAATTTTCCTGTGAATACATTGTAAGAAGTCGTGAAATCATATTATGACGTTAAGGCAATTCGCTGTGCTTAAGTGCAAAAGAGTAGTAAAAACTGAGATGGCAGGGTACACCTGTGTATCTTACAAATTTCCCACCTTCCACTTGGATTTGGAGTTTCCTTGGGATCTTGTTCTTCTGCTCGTATCTAAAGTTATGAAATGAGAAACCTCACAACGTAGAACATGTATTCCTCTTATTGCCAAACAAGCGATCAAACATAAATAGACTAGAAAATGGAAAATCAATCAGACCCAATTTATATAGTTTGGTCCATGTGATCTAATCCACAAGAAGAGCAGTACAAGATTTTACTATTGATGGAGCTACACAAAAAGATTAGTCACTTAAACACCTTAATGTTTCCCAACTTATAATTACACCATTCATCAAACAGTATTTAGCTCTCACAAATTTCCGAGAAACATTTCAATCTTGTGGAGAAATACACAAGAACCATACCAAAGATGACTTCATGGAATTTTGAAACAACTTCAGGCCGCCAAAACTTAAACGAGGCGTGACTAATGAGATGAAAAGTGAGAAAGAGAACAAACTATAAAGTAAGCCACCCAAGAGTATAAACTCAATCTTAGCATGAACTTGGCTTTCAAGATGTCAAATGAAATGGCACTCAACTTTTCAAAAAGGAGAAAAGTAGAAGATAAGAGAGTACATCAATATTATTAGGATTAATAAGACAAAGAATCTAGTACTACATGAACATATTTACTTCAAATTATTTTTTGACTCGTAAAAACCTTCAAAATGGTACAATTGTCCCAATGGTTCCATTTTTTTACAGTTCAATCCAATTTCGCCGTTAAATGTCTTACACGGCAGCTAACGAGACTGAGGATGTTTGTGTCTCATGCCTATGTGGCATTTTTTATTAGTAAAAGTTCAAAAATACATTCAAAAATGAAAAACTAAATTAATGGTCGCAAAAAAGAATTAAAAAATAAACACGAGTTTTAACAAAAAGAAAACTGAGAGAGTACGAATAAAAATTGAAAAAAAAAAAGAAAAGAAGATTGAAAAAGGAAAATTCTCACCCTCAGGTCATCGCCCCAATTGAAGACACGTCTATGTACCATGGCCATTCAAGAGTTGTCGATGTTTGCCCTCGTTGCGAACATCCCCACTTCGAATTTCAAGCCGGCGACGGTTGCCGGCCTCAGATCTGGTCCAGATCGAGGTTGAGCGGCCTACGGTCTGCACCAGATCAGATGCCGTGGCCACAGCATCGTGAACTCTCTGTTTAGAGCTCGCATGGCCTCGAGCTCTGTCCCGGAGGGCTGCCGTAGTCGCTGCAAACACTCCATGCCGAGCTCACACGTGTGCGAGCTCTGTCTGCAGACATCGCGAGCTTGAGATCTAGCTCGCATGGCTGATCACCAATTTCCATGGCGACGAGCACGAAGGTTTCACTAGCCAAGGCGCCAAACGACAATGGCATAGTGGTGGAAGGTGGGGTCGTTTATGGTGAGGAAGAAGACGCGTTGGGGGCAGATAGGTCATTTCCTGGGAAGGCATAATGCTGTAACATCCACGTTAAATCTGTCATGCGTGTATCTTCCACATGAGACAACATGTAAGACATGATACCTAAAATTATGGAATTGTAACCCGAGGTAAAATCGAGACAATGATACCACTTTTGGGGGGCTTTTGTTGGTCGAAAAATAGTTTGGGAGTAAATATTTCTGAATAGCACATATTTAAGGTTTTTGTGGTGTTAACCCACATTGCCAAGTCTGTATTATTATAACTACTCAATGCACTTCACAATCATGGTTTCATATATGACCATGACTATGGTCATGCATAAAAGGATTGTGCGTGGTACCTTAAAGTGGGTGACTATGGGTGTAATTGCAGGGTAATTTGGCAAATTTTTACTTCTATAGCTTGTGCTGGCTACTCTTAGCTTTGGAGACGTGTATAACAATTATGGGGCAAAAGTTAGAGATAACTATACTATAAGTGCCCAAAGTTGTGTGCAGCGCTCATTTTAGTGCGAAATTTTTTTTCGGATCACTTAAGTACTACTTTTTTTTTAAACGATCATTTAAGTGCCAATTTGGATTTGAATCACTAGAAATCCGATGTGGCTATATTTATTAATTTCTTAGTCCTACATGGCTCATTAACGTGCCTAATTAGCATATAACTCTTAAACGACGTCGTCCAAAATTTATAAATAGTGATCATTTAAGTGTCAAATTTTATTTAAAATGATAATTTGAGTGCCAAATTTTGTTTAAAGTGATCACTTTAGTACTAATTGTTATGAAAAAACAATCACTTCAGTACTAGGCATGTCACGTGATGTGAATTGGAGTTTTTAAAAAATTTGTCAAGTCATATTATAAATTTAATTATAAATGGCATGTAATTAATTTGGTCAGAATTTCTTGCCATCAACACTTAAGTTATTGTTTTTTCTCTGATTTAGCACTTAAGTAAGCAGGTGAAAACTTTTGGTACTAAAGTGAGTGCTTTGAGAACTTATCCCCAAAAGGTTAGATAGGCCCAAGTCTACCTAACTTTAGATAGGTCTCCACCAAAATAGTGTCGTTGTGTGGTGAGGCACTTAGTAAAGGGATGAAGACAGCAAAAATGAACCCCCTCTTTCTCTACTTAGCTCAGTCAATTGCCATAATTACCATAGTCACGTCACCATTGATGAGATGCACATGTAACTTATGTTAAAAAAGTACCACATCGAATAATTAATATGGTGTTAAGCAATTAATATATTATAATTAAGTCATAACTCATTGATTTAACGTATTGATGGGCTCGGATTTGATTTTACTACACGCTTCCAACGCCATCCTTACCTCCACTATGATGGCTCTCTCTCTCTCTCTCACGAAAAATGGAATATTTAGACCAATTATTGGGAGCGATGATGCCGTAGTCGAGAATTCTTGTCGATGTGATATCTGGGGACAAGGGCACCTCAAATGTAAAGAGGGAGAGATGGGGATCTACGACAATGCCTCAAGTCTCAGAGGGATGAAGGTAAGGGCCAGTGCCATGGTGGCTAAATGGTGGCTTGATATTAGCGCACGATGGCTCTGGTGGCCGACTGGCTGCAAGTGGTGAGAGAGGTTGGGGAAAATTTGGGTTTTGCAATGGTTGGTGAAAAATCTTATATAGAAATTTTGTGCATGATGGCCATCTCGCCATTTTTCAAGGAAGGGCCTCGTAAAATTAGGGGAACTCAAATTTACTCGGCTTGCTTCCACTGTTGTGGAGTCAACATAACCTCCGTCGACGGAGTACTTACTAAAATCTACTTTGTTTAGGGAAATTCCTAGATTCCTTCCTTCAAAGCCTAGAACATGGTACAGTGTCACGCCAGATATGCCATATCGGCCGGCGCAACTTCAAGCAAGGAATTGTTCCCTCTTTTTTTTTTACTTAGGCTATCTGAAAGAAACTAAAAAGTGTGTTTTCTCTAAGCTGAGCTATAAACAAGTTGGAACAAATATCGAATGGCTTCCATCCCTGGTTTTTGTTTGTGTTTTCGGGCTAATTCCAAAGAAAAAAAAAACACTAACTTGAGGTCAAATGACAAATTTGACACAAACTTTTTTTTTTTTTGTAAAAAAGCACAAACTTTAGGTCAAGTAATAATTTTGGCCCCAACTTTTTTTTTGTCTCATAAGAAATCACAAACTTTCACCATTACCTCAAATCTGGCCTCTACTGTTAACTCTCTATCTGAAGTCAACCTTCCTTCAGGAAAAAAGGCTCTAGTGATGCTCAATGAGCAATGGTCTACAACTTCATATTACAACAAAGCGACAAAGTCTGCTCAAAGAAATTCAATTTGGAAATCTTTTTGACTTGCCAGTGAAGTGTAGGAGATGAGAGACAACTTCACCATTATTCTCCAAGTTGTGACTCAAACAAGAAGACAATCAATAGTGCTTTAAATCTAGCTAGCAAGTGCACATGGATTTATTGTTGAGGACAATCAATGGATCTAAGTTAAGGGGGCCAAATTTGGGATTTAAGTGAAAACTAGTAATTTTTTTAGACAAAAAAAAGTTGGGGATTTGTCATTTGACTTAAAGTTGGTGTTTTTTTATGAGACAAATAAAAGTTTGGACCAAATTTATCACTTGATCTAAAGTTTGTGTTTTTTTATGAGACTAAAAAAAATTGGATCAGATTTGTCACTCAAACTAAAGTTTGTGCCATTTTTTTTTTTTTGGAATTAGGCACTTTTTTTTTTCGGGAAATCAAATAAATCTCGTTCCACAACATAAAATAATCCTTCCATTTCAAAAGAGTTTCACGACACAAAAGAACAATCGTTTTGGGAAATGATTAAAGTTTCCCACTATTTCTCAGCAAGCCAATTCAAATCACTATGATGAGCCTATCCCGGGGGAAATTGATGCCAACCGTGAGAAAAGCATATTGCCCAAAAAACGAAGGAACGTGACTCATGCGCCATTCTCCACAACCTCAAATTGAGTGTGCAACCATCCTGCACAACTTTTGAGACTCTTGGGACATCTGGCGATGATGACAATAAGATAAGAAGTTCTCCCCTGTTTTCTTACTTTTATGAGAAAAGATACTTTCGACGAAATTATCTTCAAAAGACGATAGCTCTCTCTTTTAGAATGGACCTACTTAGGTTGATCCTTGTCATGTTTGTGGTGGACATTGCAATCTTCGGCCACTGAATTCACAAATATTACAATTTGAATATACAATTTTAGCGAAGAATATAACACATGTTGAGCGATTCTTTAGGCTATCCATCCTTGTCTCTCCTAAACCATCTATTATCACTGGATATATCATTTTTTTTTCTCAATTTACTAAATTTGCTAGAGATTTTTATCTAATTATGAAGATTGAAATTAACATGAATTCCCAAAACCTAATTTTATTCTAGAAACTTATAAAAGATATAGTTGACGATCTAGAGACTTGAAACTTATGAATCACGCTTATTGTGCATGTGGATGATTCCATGTGAATGCTCTTGGACAAAGTAAGGCGCTTGACGCTTTTCTTTGTAGAGGAGGAAGCAAATAAAGGACTAGTGATCACTCTGTATGCTTATTATTCCAACGTAGGGTTTCGTGTTGCTTTTTAGGGTCCACTCGTGCACTTTAACGCAGAAAATGGTAGCAGGAGACGTCATTTATTACACGTCACAAATTATTCGTCATCAGGATAAATTTGCTCAAAAAGCAATTACCTGATTAACAGCTCACCAATAGCTTAAATAATTTATTATTATTTGCAGAAAGAGAGTTCCATAATTGACTACGATCCTAGCCTAATTTCCAAAAAAAAAGAAAAAGAATTGAGCATCTAAATGGAGACTATGCTTCTACTTTCTTGTGAGGTTAAAGAGTAGTTATTATTTTGATGTCATTCTCCTGTAAATCCAAAGCAAGTAGATAAAGTGAGAACACTAGCCTTCTCAATAAGACTTGAAATCATGCCCGATCATCCTTCATACATGATGCCTAAGGTGCCAACATATGGCATAGGGAAGGCTCTAGTTTGGTATCCAAGAACCATCCTTAGGATGACTCGGAAATCATCTAGGGGCGCCCCAGCAAAGTTAGTCATGTCTTTCCATTAGGGTGAGCACAATTCCCGGTTCTTAAATGACCGATTCCAGTTCCCGGTTCCTTTTTTCTGAGAATCGGCGATTCTGGTTCGGGTTTCGAAATCGGTTAGGGCTCCAAAAGGAGCACCCCCTCCCCCACTCCCTATTCAAATTTCAGACCTGGACGCCAATCTGAATCTAGCTACCGGACGCCGCTCGCCCTCAAGGCCATCGCCGCCGAATGCCACTAGATGCCAGTCGCCGAGGCCGCTCGCCCGAACCCTCGCTGCTCAACGCCAGTCTCTCCCGTGCTCTGCCTCTGCCCATCGCCAACGCCACTCGCCCTCGACGCTGCCACTGGACACTGCAGGCCACGCCACTGCCACTCGATGCCAATCGATGTCGTGCTTTGCCTCTGCCCATCGCCAACGCCGCTCTGAGTCTCTCCAATGCTTTGCCTCTGCCCATCGCCTATGCCACTTGCCCTCGACACCGCCACCGGACGGCGTAGGCCACGCCGCTGCCGCTCGACGCCAGTCACTAGACTCATTTATCGCGAAGCCTGAGGGGGATACGCCGATTCCCGATTCCGGTTCGGTTCCACCGGACGCCCTAACCCTAGACGCTGCTCACCCACTCACCCTCGAGTCCCGACACCCTTGGCCGAGCCTCCCCCGAAGCTGCTTGCCCAGCCGCACGCTCAGGGCAACTTGACGCCGCTCACCCAATCACCCTCGACGCCACTCACCAAGCCTCCCCTGAAGCACATCGCTTCCCGCACCTACCGCAAGTCCGATCCTTTCAAGATCGGTCTCTGGAATTGGTGAGTCGGATTGACCCCGAGCTTCACTTTCTTGAAGTCAATCTACTTGCAGGCAGTACCAACTTGGAACCTGTACCAACTTGGTAGCATGGAATGCTGATCAAGATAAATTACCTATCTATCATGCAACCTTATGTTTTTCCATAGTGATAGCTTTGGTCTTGCATCTTTGTATCTTGGATATTGCAAGTAGTCTTTGGTTGTAGGAAGATGACGCCTGTTTAATTTCTAGCAAATGCCATACATGTCTACCATTGATAATATTTTTCACTCTTTCACTTTGATGATTGAGGATAAGCTGCTTATTTTATTTTTCACTTTTGTATTTTCTAAGTTGTGAGAAGAAGGAAATTAAAGGGAAAGGAGAATAAGAACAAGGCATCTGAACATAAGCATAGATTCTATACAGTTGCGCACATGAATGCGCAACTTTCCTACTCATTTATCGTTCCAAATTTTATAATGGTCTTGTTCCTGGGAGTTTCAAAACCCAGCTGAATGATGCGCAGAGGTCCACCTTTTGTTTAGTTGAATGGGCTTAACAGCTTAATGCAGATTGTAAATTAGAGTCAAACTGCTAAGTTGATGAGGGTTTCTAATGTAACTCTAAGCAACCCGTCCAATTTTAATCCTCAGTCTCCCCTAAAACATTGATTAATGCGGGGGAGAGATCGTAGATGAAAAATGTTTTCAAAAGAAAACTTGTTTATAAAATTGTGACATGTTTACAGCTGTTGGTGTGAGGAGGCAAAGTAGAACCAAAGAAAGGTATGTACAAAAATTTTAGTAAGTGCTAAGGGGTCATCAAGAACCATTGGCAAGGGACCCGCCACCCATGCCTATTGGGGGCGAGTGGCGACCTCGTCCTAGGTGATGTACAAAAATACTATGTTTCTTGTCTTGCACAGGGGCAATTCTGATTGTTTCAGATTATGGGTGATTGATGATTTGATTATCCTTGACCCATAGAGATAATTGGGTTAGTCTTTGTATGAAAGTTACGATTTTCCATTTGAGGGGGAGAAGATTTTTGGGGTGAAGAACAAGGAGAAATGAATGAGCTCTGCATTGTCCTTCATGCTCTACTTTGCTACTTATTCATGTTGTATAGCTCGTATTTCTATGTGATTGCTTCCTTGATTTGTTGGTATGAAGGAGTCTCATTTCTATGCTAGACATTCTTGTTCTAGTGGTGTTTCATTTCTAGTTTGCTCTTTGTTTTGAAGTTTCTAATTATATTCTATTATTGATGTGTAGTGTGAAGTTAATGTATCAAGTTAACACGTCAATGGAGGTGGAGGGACATGAGGAGATGACTCCGATTACGGAATTTGAGTTTTTTGGCGATGAAATTGAAGAAGAGGCACCCCCTACCATGAGTGCCACAAATAAGGTACCTAGTTCTCATCTTTCTCATGATAAGAAATATACATCCGAATGCTGGAATCATTATTCGAGAATCAGTGATAAGGATAGAAAAATATATCAAGTGAAGTGCATTCATTATGGGTCCATGCTTAAGTATCGTGTTGCTAACGGTACTTCTGCAATGAAAAAGCACTTGAGCACATGCAAGAGGTTTCCCCGTAATGTAAATAAGATGCAGAAATTCTTTGCATCACGTAATATCAACATGGTTGGCAAGGCATTAGGAGATTCTAGTACCGGTAGCATCTTATCGACATGGTCATTTAATCAAGAACGTTGTAAGCACACGCTTACTCGGTTCATCATCCTTGATGAGCAACATTTTCATTGGTTGAGTGTGTTGGATTTCGCAAATATGTTACTGAGTTACAACCTCTCTTCAAACATTTATCACATTTTACAGTGGCAAAAGATTGCATGAAGTTGTATTTATGTAAAAGAACTTATTTGAAGAATTATTTTGGAAAGATTAATTCTAAGATCGCACTCACGACTGATACATGGAGTTCCAATCAAAATTTGAATTATTTGTGTCTCATTGCACATTTTATTGATGAAAATTGGAAGTTGTATAAAAAAATCATCAACTTTGTGGTGATGCATAATCACAAGGGTAGGGAGATTGGGAAAATGGTGGAGAAATGCATTGAGAAGTGGGGAATAGAAAAAAAAGGTGTCCACAATTACCATGGATAATGCTAACTCGAATGATGTTGCAATTGGCTATTTGAGGGAAAAACTTTCAAAAGAAATGTCGTTGATATTAGATGGTAGTGTTTTGCACACGAGGTGTACATCTCATATATTAAATGTGATTGTAAGAGATGGCTTGACTACGGTACATGACTTCATTGCCCATATCCGAAATGTGGTTAGGTATGTAAGGAGTTCCCCCACGAGAGCCAAAACATTTCAATCTTGCATTGAGAGAGAACATATCACTTATAAGGGTTTGGTAGTTTTTGATGTTGCCACTAGATGAAACTCCACTTACCTCATGTTAGACACTGTCATAAAGTTCAGAAAAGCTTTCGAAAGGATGGAAGAAGACGATCCATCTTTTGTAAGTGAGCTTAATCATGAAACTCCTAGTGATAATGATTGGGAAAATGCTATTATTCTTTTAGATTTTCTAAAAGTATTTTATGATGCCACCAATCAGATGTCTGGGAGTTCATATGTTACTTCAAATGATTATTTTGAAGTGATAGCTCGGTTGTATAGATATTTGAAAGATGCGGTCGATGCTTTGGATCCTAAGCTTCAAGCTATGGGTGTGAAAATGAAAGAAAAATTTGACAAATATTATGGAAGCTTGGATAAAATGAATATGATGTGTTGATTGCGGTTGTGTTAGATCCTAGAGCCAAGTTAAATTATGTGAGTTTCTTGTATGGACAAATTTATGATGATGAATCGAAAATTAAAAAGATGCATTATAAGGTGAAGGATACATTTGAGCGTTTGTATGAATTTTATGAGCAATCTTCTCTTATTTCAAGTGATCAAAATTTTGGTGGCCATAATTTGGGTGCAAGTAGTAGTGGTTCCAATGCCGATACGGGTGGTAATGAAGGAATAAAGAAGTATAATGGACAAGCTTGGAAGAAAATATTTTTATATTCGAATGAACAATGGTGCAATGACAACAACTCCGAGCTTGATGAGTATCTTCAAGAAAAAAAATGAAAAGGATCTTGATCTTGACCTTTTGATTTGATGGAAGACTAATGGCTCAAAATATAAGATCCTTTTTTTGATGGCTTGAGATATTTTTTCCACTCCTGTAACTACCGTTGCTTCAGAGTCAACTTTTAGTACATCGAGTTGTATGCTTGATGGCTTTCGAAGTTCTTTAACTCCCAAAGTAATGTAAGATTTGATTTGCACTTAAGATTAGTTGAGAGCCGTTCGTGTACTGCTTGATGTTGAAGAGTGCATCGAGAACATAGAAAAATTTGAGTTGGGTAAGTAATGTTTATATCTTTATATATTGTAATTCTTTTTGTATATCTAATAAGTGAATATTTTATTTAATCTCTTCTTCTTCTTCTTCTTCTTTTTTTTTCAGATATGGATGGTCTTAATGTAGAGATTATCATTGATAAATAGAGTTGGTGGTGTCACATATGCAATGGGTCCAGCGGTTGAGAAGTCAAGCAAAGTTTTTTTTTTTTTTGGCTTTGTAATGCTTTAACTGTGCAAAAGTTGATCGATGAGCAACTTTGTTTGTCATAGTCTTAATGCAGGCTCCTCTCATGTACATTGAATTTTTTAACTATGTTGTCAAAGAGTTTATTTCGCGACCCCTTTTTTTTTCCGGCGCCCAATCGGGGCGGGCGCCTAAGGAGGCTAATGGCTCGGCTGGATTAATTAAGCCCGGACTCTCCCAAGTCCACCAATTCACGACTTTAATGGTCAAAGTTTTTAACCTGTAAGTTAATTTTTAAAATGGAGTCGCCACTAATCAATTTGGGGTGGGTTGATTAGAAACCTATGCGAAATATTGGGAGAAATATTCGCTCCCGCGCAACCAGAGAAATTAGGATCGGGGACTTGATTACACTAGTTAATCACTAATGCCCTTTCGGTACCTAACCTTGTTTAAACCCTGAGGTTTTTTGGATGTTTTAGGGATTTTCCACGCATTTTTGGAAAAAAACATATTTTTTGGGGTCCTCTTCTATTTTTGGACATAAAAGGGATTTTTTGGATTTTTGGTATTTTTTGGAAAAATACAAGTTTTTTTGGCTTTTTCTGGATTTTTGGCATTTTTTGGAAAATATGGAATTTTTTGATTTTTTTTTTTGTTTTTGGAAAATAAAATATTTTTTAATATATTTTGGAAAATAAAGTATTTTTTGGATTTTTTTTTAGAAAAGAAAATAAAAACCGATCGCACTCGGGCCCGGCTCGGATTTTTTTTTATCTTTTTATCTTTTTATCTTTTTTTTTCAAAAACGGCGCCGTTTAGGGGGGGAACCAGCGAAACCCTACCCGGTTCCCCAACCCAGATTCGACCCGGCGCCCGACCCGACCCCTTTTTTTTTTTTTAGAAAAACTGCGTCATTTTGGGGGAAACCCTACCCGGTTCCCCCCCGACCCGGGTCCGACCCAACGACCCGGGTCGCGACCCGGCAAAAAAATCGGGAACCCTAGGGTTCCCGATTCGCGGCGCTGAAGAGGAGGACGCGGCGATGGCGACGACGGCGGCGGTGGCGGCGACTGTGGTGACAGGGAGGGGGGGAAGTGAGCGCGACGGCTACCTATGCGAGGTGGTGGCGGTGAGCGGCGGCGACGGCGGAGCGGCGGGGATCCCTTTCTCTCTCTCTCTCTCTCTCTCTCTCTCTCTCTCTCTCTGCGGGCTTCGGATCCGCAGCCGTGAGACCTCGGACCCCCCTGAAGTCTCTCAGTAGGGTACCCGAGGGCAACGACTTCGAATCCTCTCCCTCTCTCTCTGCCTTCTCCTCCGGCGAAGCTTGGATCCACGGCCGTGCGTCCTCGGACCCCTCTGATGTCTCTCAGTGGGGAACCCGAAGAGCGCAGCCCTAGATCGGCTTCCCTCTCTCTTGATCCGTGTCCTTGATTGTCGTCGGGAGGGGCCTATTTATAGGCGGAGGGGTGCCGGTCGACGGAGAGGCTTGGCCGCCGGTCTTTGGCCTGCCGATCGAACCACCGCGGCTGAACCGGCGTCCCATCCGCCACCTGTCTGCCAGCTGCTCCCCTTGCACGTCGCCGTCCGTCCGTCCTCCTGGCGTCGCGCCCTCTGCGCGTGCGCTGCAGAGGCGGATGGAGGAGGAAGAAGGAAGGAGAAGAGGAGGGAAGGGTTTTGGTCGCGCGGGCCGGGCCGAGAGGGCCCGCGCGAGGGAGAGAGCCCAATGGGCTGCTCTTTCTTCTTTTTGTTTTGTTTTGTTGTTTTTTTGCTTTGTTATTATTTTTTTGTTTTTATTATCCGAAAAAGGAAAAAAAGATAATTAATAATAAAAAAACCTAATTTAAGAAAAAGAAATTTAGGCGTCAACAGCTGCCCCTCTTTGAAGGTGAGTTCGCAGAGGTTACATTCAAAGATAAACTGATGACTAAATTTTATCCGCGTATGTAGCAGATTATATTTTTTTTGGGACCTATTATCCTATGCAAAAAGAGCAATATAACATTACATATACTAAAACAGCTAAGAAGATACCTGTAATTACTTACCGAGAGTGAGTGAGATAGGGTGTGAACCCCGAGTTTGGCAAGTATCAAGGCGTCATCTTACCTGGTGATATGAGGAGGTTGCTTTTCCAGGGCTCGAACCTTTCTTCGGTTGCCTGTTAAAACAATCAACAATTCATCTAGGACCCGAAGATTTTCTTCGGTCGTCTTGACGGGAAATTGCTCCTCCAGGACCCGAACTATTCTTCGGTCGCCTGTTAGAGCAATTAGGGGTTTGTCTCGGACCCGAATCGTTCTTCGGTCGCCGTGACGAGAAATTGCTTCTCCAGGACTTGAACCATTCTTCGGTTGTCTTTCTTCGGTCGCCTGTTAAAACAATTAATGATTTGTCTAGGACTCGAACTTTTCTTCGGTCGCCTTGACGAGAAATTGCTCCTCCAGGACCCGAACCATTCTTCGGTCGCCTGTTAAAACAATCAATGATTTGTCTAGGACTCGAACCTTTCTTCGGTCGCCTTGACGGGAAATTGCTCCTCCAGGACCCGAACCATTCTTCAGTCGCCTGTTAAAACAATCAATGATTTGTCTAGGACTCGAACCTTTCTTCGGTCGCCTTGACGGGAGATGCACCGACCTTTCTGAGGGCATCTCATTTGTGGGTGCCTGATTTGTATCAAGGACACCAGTTGGTACCCGACCTTTCTCGGGAGATGCGCCGACCTTTCTCAGGGCATCGATTTTGTGGGGATGTCTGACCTCTGTCGAAGACACCAGTTGGTACCCGACCTTTCTCGGGAGATGCGCCGACCTTTCTCGGGGCATCATATTTGTTGGGGTGTCTGACTTCTATTAAAGACACCGGTTGGTACCCGACCTTTCTCGGGAGATGCGCCGACCTTTCTCAGGGCATCATATTTGTTGGGGTGTCTGACTTCTGTCAAAGACACCTGTGGGAACCCGACCTTTCTCGGGGGATGCGCCGACCTTTCTCAGGGCAGCTATTTTGTGGGGATGTCTGACCTCTGTCGAAGACACCAGTTGGTACCCGACCTTTCTCGGGAGATGCGCCGACCTTTCTCGGGGCATCATATTTGTTGGGGTGTCTGACTTCTGTCGAAGACACCTGTTGGTACCTGACTTTTCTTGGGGGATGCGCCGACCTTTCTCAAGGCATCAATTTGTGAGGTGCCTGATCTTCGTCAAAGACACCAGTTGGAACCCGACCTTTCTCGGGGGATGCACTGATCTTTCTCAGGGCATCGGTCTGTGAGGTGCCTGATCTTCGTCAAAGACACCAGTTGGAACCCGTCCTTTCTCGGGGGATGCACTGATCTTTCTCAGGGAATCGGTTTGTGGGGCGTCTGATCTTTATCAAAGACACCTGTTGGAACCCGACCTTTTTCGGGGGATGCACCGACCTTTCTCAGGGCATCGATTTGTTGAGGATACCTGGGCATTCACAGGCATTGAAAGAGTACCTGGATATTCACAAGTACAAACCTGGAGGATATTTGGGCCTTTGCAGGCGTTGAAGACGTACTTGGATGATCACAAGTACAAACTCCTGGAGGATACCTGGATGTTCGCAGATATCGAAGGGGTACCTGTGTGCTCACAAGTACTAGATGCTGGAAAATACCTGATTGATTGCAAGTGTCAAAAGAGTACTTGGATGTTTATCAAGTACGGGTTTTGAAGGATGTCTGAACGTTCACAGGCATTGAAGAGGTACTTGGATGATCACAAGTATGAATTTCTAAAAAATACCCGACAGACGGAAATTTGAGGATGGGTCTCACATATTTGTGGAGGTCTCTCACCTTTTGATAATTGGGGAATATCGAGGACGTACCTGAGATATTCGTGAAGGTCTCTCACCTCCTGGTAGTTGGGGATATCGAGGACGTACCTGAGATATTCGTGAAGGTTTCCCACCTCCTGGCAATTAGGGAAAATCGAGGACGTACCTGGGATATTCGTGAAGGTTTCTCACCTTCTGGTTATGGGGAATATCGAGGGGGTACCTCGCATATTCGCGAAGGTCTCTCACCTTCCGGAAATTGGGAATATCAAGGACGTACCTCGCATATTCATGAAGGTCTCCCACCTCCTGGCAATTAGGGAATATCAAGGACATACCTGGGATATTCGTGAAGGTCTCTCACCTCCTGGTAATTGAGAATATCGAGGGCATGCCCTGCATATTCGTGAAGGTCTCTCACCTCCTGGTTATGGGGAATATCGAGGATGTACCTTGCATATTCGTGAAGGTCTCTCACCTTCTGGAAATTGGGAATATCGAGGACATGCCCCGCATATTCGTGAAGGTCTCTCACCTTCTGGAAATTGGGAATATCGAGGACATGCCCCGCATATTCGTGAAGGCCTCCCACCTCCTGGCAATTAGGGAATATCAAGGACATACCTGGGATATTCGTGAAGGTCTCTCACCTCCTGGTTATGGGGAATATCGAGGACGTACCTCGCATATTCATGAAGGTCTCTTACCTTCTGGAAATTGGGAATATCAAGGACGTACCTCGCATATTCGTGAAGGTCTCTCACCTCCTGGTTATGGGGAATATCGAGGACGTACCTCGCATATTCGTGAAGGTCTCTCACCTCCTGGTTATGGGGAATATTGAGGACGTACCTCGCATATTCGTGAAGGTCTCTTACCTTATGGAAATTGAGAATTTGAATGTAGCACAAGGCTTACCTGGATGGCTGCCGGCACACAGGTGTACAAAGTAGAGAAATATTTGGATGAACACAAATATTTAATGATATAATTAGGGACCACTCAACTGGTCCAAGTGTAAGAAAGCATACCTGGGTGATTGCAGGCGCATAATGTGGTGGAATACTTGAGTAGCTGCTAGTATTCAAAGATACAATTTGGAGGACAACTCGGACAAGTCGAGTGTCATGGAAAGGGAGTATCCAAACGATGATTGGTACTCAAAGACAAGAGGATACTTGGACAGTCATAAGCATCCAAACTTTAAGGACAACTTGAACAAATCGAGTGTCAACAGAGGGAGTACGTGAGTAATGGCAGGCACTCAAAAGCAGGGGGATATCTAGACAGTTGCAAATACTTTGGGGACAACTCGCGCATGTCGAGCGTCGATAAGAGGGAGTACCCGGCAAATGGTGGGTACTCAAAAGCAAGAGGATACTTAGACCGCTGCAAGCACCCAAACTCAGGGGACGACTCGAATAGGTCGAGTGACAAGAAGAGCGTACCTAGACAGTGGTAGGCACTTTAAGACAGATGGGGATAGGGATATGCTTACCTGGCAATATCTCTGATCACTGAGAGTATGTTTGCTATTTACGCAATATGCATACACGTACACAATGATTGTATATGCTATAAATTCATAAATTCAAATGCGATTTATGCATGACAACTTTGTCAGTTTTGTATCATCCGAATTCCACTGGGGAAGATTTTGAAAGACAACCCTCATTTAGAATGTAGATGTCTTGAGCATGCCAGATGAGGGACTTTTAGTCTGAAAGGACTTTTCACTCACTCTCATGGAAAGGCTGTTTTATCCTGACCATTGATGCAGGATTTATAAGGATCACACTTCTCACTGTCATCATGTCAGCAGGGGTCCGAGTATTCTCGCAAGTGGTACGACTTTACCAATGTGAGAGATCTTTGTTGAAATTGTGATGAAGACTTGGTTAGCAGCTCATCAAAGGGGATCATCAAGGTTGAAGTCGATGGATGAAAATGTTGCACGATTCTCTCCGGGTTTACAAGTCAGGAACCCTGCGAAAAGAGATAGAGTAATCTTGCTCGTACTTCTTCGAGCGATATTTATGCACATATGAAATCTTACGTTAATTGAAGTGCCCCTTGTCTGAAGAGACTTTTTACAATGGGAATATAACGTAGACTCGGCCCACATGTAGAAGGGTGAGAGTTGGTGACTGTCTAGGCATTCGTCACTGGTCTTTCTTCTTATTATCAAATG
Source organism: Eucalyptus pauciflora (assembly GCA_007663325.1). NCBI lineage: Eukaryota > Viridiplantae > Streptophyta > Magnoliopsida > Myrtales > Myrtaceae > Eucalyptus > Eucalyptus pauciflora. The sequence goes on from VMYD01000063.1 coordinate 972,863, forward strand.
GAGATTTTACAACCACAACTTTTTCTAGGCTGTATTTTTTTGACTGGGGGGGCATTGGCCTTGCTTTTACCAGGCACACTGCTTTTTTATGCCCTTGCTTTTATTCCAGTTCCTCATTTATGGGCATTGACCTTGCTTTTACTAGGTACACTGCTTTTTTATGCCCCTGCTTTTTCATTTTTGTTGCTTAAGGAATTGATCTAGGCGAGTTCAATCGAAGCACCATTATTTAGACTTTGAGTCTTCATCTTCGGCCAACGCTCTAGGCTATGGCAATAACTTCTGCTTTGTCTCAATGTGAGGGTAAAATTACAGACTCACTTGGGTTGTACAATGTATACAAATGCATAGAAAAAGAATTGCTCTTCGTCATTCTAAGGCACTTAAATTAACGCGAGTGTTCATATGCAATAAAGACACTCGAAGATTGATGCAAGTGCAAGCAAGAGAATTTCTATCCCTCTTCTCACCTTGTGATGCTGATTTGCCTTGTCTTTGACATGCTCCAATGTGGGGTGATTCTTGATGAGAGAAGCTTCACCAGTGTATGGGGGCTCAATAGGGGGTGAGCAATGAAATGACTCTCACTATTTTGGTTATCGTACCATTTGCGAGAGAACTCTTTACCCTGCAGTCATGGAATTTTTCTGCGCTCATCTCACAAGTGTATAGATGGGGGACTGTGTGTAGGATATGGCTTGCCTGTCATCATCCTGACGCACCTCATCCAGCATGCTCAACTAATCTTGTATTCTTCACTTGGCTGTCTATTCTAGTAATCCTTAATGGAATCAGTGATTTAGACAGACAAAATCATCATGCAAAAATCCATTTGGAGAAAGGCATGCAGCATTTTTTGAAGTATGAGAGAGTTTGTACTCTCAAAACAAATGGATGATTTTTTACTGAAGAGACCCTATTCACAACTTTAGGGGTGTTTACTTGATGACATTGTATTTACAAATGTGTTGAATTTTGAACATCAAAAGGGTTATTCACAAATGGGGTGTCAATGGATTATCCTAATTAAGTAGGGAAATGACACATGAAGGATCAGTTGAGATTGGGGATCTGATCATCGGTTTGACGGCCTTTCTGCTTTTGCCCCTGCAGAAGAGAAGATGTGAAAATAGATTAATTAGTAGGGCCAATATCACACATGATCTGAGGCCTGAAAGGTTTCTGTCATTTGCTTTGGCGATACTTGAGACGCCATTTGGCTTGGGAGAGCTCATCACGGTCTGACATGACTCTCATTGATTTGTTTCCTGCATCTTTGACGATCAGGTAATCCTGCAACAGACGAGAGAGATCATGTTAGTTTGAAGCTCTTTCAAGAGTCGAATAACTTGGAAGTGATACAACATTACCCTTCACTGGTTTACAAATGTTTGAATGGACCTGAAGTACGAGGAGGATATGAATTCTTGTAATTTTCACTCTGTTAGGTCATTTGCTTGCTTGTAATTTGCGGGTGCAAGAGAAGCAAAATTTTATTTTTTTCAAGCGGCTAACTGTCGTGTCGGGGATTCGAACCCTCGGCTTTGGACCATTTTGCTTCTTCCCGGGTAGCACTTGGCTAGAGGCGCCGACAATGTCTGCAGGGGGCGCTTCTTTTTCATTTGACGGAATCGGCTTCTGGATGACACGTCCTTTCATACCAAGCCAGGTAAATCGATATGGGCTACTTGGTTTGCCCAAATTAATCACTAAGCTTGTGCTCTCGAATCTTATGCTTCCTGTCAAATATGAGAAAAATATATCAAAAGTGAATTCAGATACTGAGAGTATTGGAAACGATACCAAATTACTCTTCCCCAGAGTTCTTATTTGTTGACTCCTAAGGATGTTTGAGTGTCAATGACGGCCTTTTGTCTTTGACACGGTTTAATGTCTCTTTTGATTGGCCCTCCTTATTTGTGGCCCTGTATGCATGGTTGCTGGTCGTTGATTCATCTTCAACGCCTTCCTTCTGTGGAATTTTTCTTCTGTCTTTGACTATAGCTGCATTGAGCAAAAAGTCACATACCTCAAGCTTCTATGGAATTCGAGATGGACAATCAAAAACCTCCAGCTTTCTGATAGCAATTATTTTTTGAAGAATACGTGTCTAGAACACGGAGTGAAGCTTCCAGACTCTAGAGTCATTGTCTGGAGTGGGGGCTATAAATCGCCTTGACTGTCTGGATTTTCTCCCTATTGACAGTAATGAATTCAAGAGAAGAAATTTCTTCCTTGTACTTCTTGGCTTGTCGAAGGTGGAAGTCCCTTCAATGAAACTATGACGTTTAATTGTTCGGGCATGTCAGGGGGAGGAGATGTTTGCTCCGTCTTGAAAAGGAATTGGATAGGAGTGAGGTGGAACACACATAGCTCCTGAGGACAGCCTGCAAATATGGGAAGGTCGAAAGCAGCCTGGAGGAGGTTATCCTGCCTCGAGCTACCATGGTGTGCGTGTGTCGGGTTTAACCGCACGCTTATGCCTATTATGTCCGATCTTTTGTTTCCTGTACACAGAAGAGAGGAGACATCACTTTCAAAATTATGTTCGGGGAATAAGACTTACCTTTTTTTTTTAAACAGGATGATCATTTTTGTTTGCCCCTGCTCCCTTGAAAGGGTGTCTTTGAATTTGGCCTGTTCACATGACGTGCCAGTTTTAAATGCTTTCTGTTACACTAAGTCAAAGGGAATGATATTCTGAGACATGAAGTGAGAGAGTCAGGAAGACAAACATGGTTAAATTTATCATCTTGTTTTGACGAAAGCTTTTGGTGATGAAATATTTTTTTATTTTCAGAACATGTCTTTGGGGGAGAAAAAGCATGAGGAAGCCCAGCCCTCAGTATTCTCCTTGGACGATATTTTCTTTTCATGGTTGGATAGCATCACTGGGCTGGTTTGAAATACCGCCTCATGCTTTCAAAACAAAATATTATAACCATACATTAAAGTACTGGAATGAAAAAGACAACAATAGCACATTAGATAAAAACAAACAAAACTAATAAAAACTCCTATGAAAAGGAGCGCTTTGAGAGTGCTGGTCCTGGAGTCAAACATCTTTGAATTCCTCGCCTCCAGTAGACTCGAAGTATTCGCATGCGATGACTATTTCGTTGAAGCTACGGAAGTGTAACCCATGCAGCCAACAGCGATGTTCGTGGGGCAAAGTTTCTACGAACTGCTTTATCAATTCTTCTTCAGTCAGTTGAGGGTAGGTTTGCATCACAAAAGCCCTCCACCTTCCTGCATATGCTCGGCAATCCTCCATTGGTCTTCTTCTGAAGTGGGCCGAACTCTTGCAAGGCAGCTCAGTTCCAATCTGGTTTTGGTATTGATGCAAGAATGTGGAAGACAGCTCATTCCAGTCCTTTATGAGGTAAATACTTGCTGTGACGAACCATTGTAATGCAGACCCCGTAAGAGTTTCTTGGAACGCCTGAGTTGTGAATGTCATCGGGCCATGGTACTGACTCATCTCAGTATGGAGATATTGCAAATGAGCCACGGGGCAAGTCATGCCGTCGTACTTGCGGAAATTAGGTATCCATACTTCATTGGGGGTCAAGATCATATGAGGGCAAGGCGGGCTTGACATGTCTTGGTTAGGCCACTGGTTTTCCCACTGCATATTCGTTGAAGTGGTGAATTTTTCTGTTTCAGAGAAGTTGGACTCTACCGAGATCACTCCGTTGCCTTCTTCTGGGTCAAAATTTCCGAATGAGGATGAAGTATTGAAGCTATCCTCATGGTCGGAGGACGAGTTTAGTAGCTCGTTAGGATCGTAGCGGATAAGGACGTACGTTTCTTCTTCTGACGGGACTTCTTCCCCGGGTGACGGTAGGAAACAGTTATATGATGAGTGATCACTTCCATTGAAATAACGCTGGAAATCCTTGGGTTTGTATTCTAGGGACTGGAAGTCATCAGGGTCATATTCTAGAGGAAGGTAGCCTTCAGAGTTGTATTTTAGAGAATGCTCGAAGTTTTGATGCAGTGGTTCGCCAGTTATCAAATCTTGCCTATACTCAGTGGTAGATGTTGAATTGATTGGCTTAGGCTTTCTTTTCTTGGCTCCTGGTCCAGACCTTTTGAGTAAGGCCCTTCGTCTTGCCAGTTCGATTTTGTCAACGGGAACGAGAGATATTAAGGCTCCACTCTCTGTTTCACTTTCTATGTCGATAGGGGTCGGTATTCTGTGAACCCTAGCTCTTGCAGTAAGCTTGGGAAGTCGTCTTGTCGTGCCCCGGTCTTGAACAGGCTCCGTGCCTGTGATCTTGTACATAGGTTCCTTACCTTTCCGAGTGGGAAACTTTTCAATAATATGATGTTGCTCAGTTGCCCATTTATCATGCAAGGCTTCATTGACATTTGACGGTTCCTCGTGCTCCGGGATCATCGGCTCTTCGTAGGGCAAGGCAATGTCAGGGCTAATGTCAATATCATATTCTTGGTGGAAAACATGAATTAGTTCCTTCCAGGTTTTAAGGGAACTAATCTTCCTGACAATGTACCATCGCAAGGCAGGGCCGGTTAGGTTTGATTGGTATGATTGAATCATCCTTTGGACCAGGTAGGCTTGTAAGTAGGTCTCTGGGCGGGAGGTATTAGCATACCTTTCGCATTCAGGCGTTCTGAGTTCTTCAGGGATCTCAAAACTGACATAATTAGACAAGTCAATGGGATTTGGCTCTTGCAGCTGTCTCAACCTTTTCATGATTTTTTCAAGCTGTTCATCTTGTTGGTCATTATCTGGCAAATTTGTGGGTGCCAGGAGTGTGCTTAAAGTAGTTATGGAGTTGGGTTTAGCTTGAGTGGATTCCATTTGCCTTGAGAGTTGTCGAAGGACAATGGACATCTGTCCTACGCCATCTTCAATGTTGGTGAGGCGATTTTGTACCTCATTCTGATCGGGTCCTATCACATGAGGCCATTCGCGGGTGGCTGATAGTTGACGATCCATAATTACCTACGGCGGGAAAATCATAAATGAGCACGAAAGTAAACAAGGATTGACCCATGGCAATGGTCTAACTGCTTCTCTATTTATCAAAAGAGGACTTTAGAGACCACAGACTTCTGACATTTAAAACTTGAAATTAAAATGACAGAAGGAAATATTATGTATTAAACAAAAGTCCCTAAACAGTGGGACGAAATTTTCATGATATCAACACTAGGAAACACATGACTGCTAATCTATATGCGACGGGGAGCCTTGTTCTTGCGCCGATGCTTGCTTTCTTGGACCGGCTCTGAGACATGCATCCAGCCTATCCCCAAATCCCCTTGCATAAGCTCTGCTTATTCATGTTGACTGATTTCGCTGATTGGGTGAGGAATTGATGGCTTCCACTTTGTCGGGATACGATGGTTGAGGATGTAGGATTCAGAGGCGTGATGGGCCTTTTCTTGTCCCTCAAGCCCTTCAGGTATCACAATTCTCTTGCAATGGCACCTGCTCCACGTTTCCTCGATGATGTCAATCTCGAATGTGTATTCACGACTTGGATGGGTGAAAAGGAGTGGAGGGGCCTTCCTCTTGAAAGGCGGTGGGATCTCCTGAAGGGCTCCATACTGTCGCGCCACCCGATATGAAATAAGAGATGCCGCCGGTGAAACCAAGCAACGGAATTGGATGGCGGCGTCTGTAAGTAAAGTAGGCTCTCTTTTCATGGAACCAACCAGCACACCATTGGAACGCCTCAGGAGCTGGGTTTCTTAGAAAGTTTATCCAAGTTAAACAGCTTTGGTTAGGAATGTATGGTCCTAAAACCATAAATTTCTGAAATGGATTTTCGAAATCATTTATTTTAGGCGATCGCATGAAGTCTCGAAATTCGCTTAGGTGAGAAAAGAACCAGACTTGTAAAATTTCCGGGGAGACTCGCATGACGTTTTCCGTGTTTTCTTTAAAACGATTGAGGGATAAGAATGTTTCGGCTAAAATCATGTTGACATAATTTTGCCCTCTTGAGATCTGATCAACTATCCATGCCATCTTTGGACTTATGACATTTCTTTGATGGGGGAAAATGATGAACCCGAAAAAGGCCAAGAGGAAAATCTTGCTTTTCTGAGTCATGGGTTGATTTTCAAAACATGCAGTCAAAAATGCTAGGGGGCAGGTATTATGGTTATTTTCAAGAATTTGCCTCATAACATGAACTTCAGTTCTTAAAAGTAGTGCTAACCCACGCAATGGGATAACGCCTGTTGATGGCCTAACAAGTCTTTTCTCGAGAGGCATTCCAGTGATGATGTTGTATTCTTCCAGAGTTGGAGTTAGCTCGAACCCACCAAATATAAAAGTAGTCGTCTTCGGGCACCAGAAATGTGCCACGGCCTGCATGACTTCGGGATGAACACGGATTCGAATCAACGATAGAAGATGACCGACTTTGGCTTTCACTCGTTCTTGGGCATACTGGTCCAATTGACCCCACCATCTGAAGAGCTCTGCTTTGGGAGTGGGAATGAACTGGATGTCATCCTCTCTCATCGCATATAAACTGTGACTCAAAAAAAAAAAAAACTTTCCTAAATTGCCATGGGTCAATAAAAGGACTAAGTAAAAGTAAATAAATTACTTTGCTTTTAAAGAAAATGATAAGCACAAAGACATGCACATGAGATGTGTGGCTCGATTTCTAACTGAGAAGGCTTGTTGAAATTAAAAAGGGTATCCGCCCGTCGCAGTCTCGCGTTAGCAGCATACCCTTCTAACCTCGGCTAGAGAAATTCGGTGAAAAGAAAGGCAACCTCTACATCGCAGTCTCGCGTTCGAGGTCGTATCTTTCTTGACACCATCCTAAATATCCTATGGCGGCCCAGGTCCGGCGGCCGGGTTGTGTGTGCCATGTGTAGTGCTGAAACAGTAAAGCATGCACCATAATTCATAATCATAAGACAATCTATTTTAAGCAAAGTTAAAATAAATTTCTAAGCTATTGACCTGCATGAAAAAAAACCTAAGTCAGTAAAGAATTTAAACAAGGCAAAAAAGGCCTAAGTCTTCAAAGTCCCCAGTGGAGTCGCCAAGCTGTCGCGACCTCTTTTTTTTTCCGGCGCCCGATCGGGGCGGGCGCCTAAGGAGGCTAATGGCTCGGCTGGATTAATTAAGCCCGGACTCTCCCAAGTCCACCAATTCACGACTTTAATGGTCAAAGTTTTTAACCTGTAAGTTAATTTTTAAAATGGAGTCGCCACTAATCAATTTGGGGTGGGTTGATTAGAAACCCATGCGAAATATTGGGAGAAATATTCGCTCCTGCGCAACTAGAGAAATTAGGATCGGGGACTTGATTACACTAGTTAATCACTAATGCCCTTTCGGTACCTAACCTTGTTTAAACCCTGAGGTTTTTTGGATGTTTTAGGGATTTTCCACGCATTTTTGGAAAAAAAAAACATATTTTTTGGGGTCCTCTTCTATTTTTGGACATAAAAGGGATTTTTTGGATTTTTTGGAAAAATACAAGTTTTTTTGGCTTTTTCTGGATTTTTGGCATTTTTTGGAAAATATGTGATTTTTTGATTTTTTGAATTTTTTTTTTTTAGAAAAGAAAATAAAAACCGATCGCACTCGGGCCCGCGTTGCGGGCCCGGCTCGGATTTTTTTTATCTATTTATCTTTTTTTTCAAAAACGGCGCCGTTTAGGGGGGGAACCAGCGAAACCCTACCCGGTTCCCCGACCCGGATCCGACCCGGCGCCCGACCCGACCCCTTTTTTTTTTTTTAGAAAAACTCGTCGTTTTGGGGAAACCCTACCCCCCGACCCGGGTCCGACCCAACGACCCGGGTCGCGACCCGGCAAAAAAATCGGGAACCCTAGGGTTCCCGATTCGCGGCGCTGAAGAGGAGGACGCGGCGACGGCGACGACGGCGGCGGTGGCGGCGACGGTGGTGACAGGGAGGGGGGGAAGTGAGCGCGACGGCTACCTATGCGAGGTGGTGGCGGTGAGCGGCGGCGACGGCGGAGCTGCGACGGCGGAGCGGCGGGGATCCCTTTCTCTCTCTCTCTCTCTCTCTCTCTCTGCGGGCTTCGGATTCGCAACCGTGAGACCTCGGACCCCCCTGAAGTCTCTCAGTAGGGTACCCGAGGGCAACGACTTCGAATCATCTCCCTCTCTCTCTGCCTTCTCCTCCGGCGAAGCTTGGATCCACGGCCGTGCGTCCTCGGACCCCTCTGATGTCTCTCAGTGGGGAACCCGAAGAGCGCAGCCCTAGATCGGCTTCCCTCTCTCTTGATCTGTGCCCTTGATTGTCGTCGGGAGGGGCCTATTTATAGGCGGAGAGGTGCCGGTCGACGGAGAGGCTTGGCCGCCGGTCTTTGGCCTGTCGATCGAACCACCGCGGCTGAACCAGCGTCCCATCCGCCACATGTCCGCCAGCTGCTCCCCTTGCACGTCGCCGTCCGTCCGTCCTCCCGGCGTCGCGCCCTCTGCGCGTGCGCTGCAGAGGTGGATGGAGGAGGAAGAAGGAAGGAGAAGAGGAGGGAAGGGTTTTGGTCGCGCGGGCCGGGCCGAGAGGGCCCACGCGAGGGAGAGAGCCCAATGGGCTGCTCTTTCTTCTTTTTGTTTTGTTTTGTTGTTTTTTTTGCTTTGTTATTATTTTTTTTGTTTTTATTATCCGAAAAAGGAAAAAAAGATAATTAATAATAAAAAAACCTAATTTAAGAAAAAGAAATTTAGGCGTCAACAGTTTAGGAGCCTTTAGATGGGCAAAATGGCATGCTTTATGGAGTATTATTGATATCATTTTTTTTTCTCTGTCTTTACTTAGGATTTTGACTGATTTTCATCCATGTCTTTGCAGGGTTTTGCTGTGCCAAAGGAATCACAGGGAAATGATGCAGAGTTCACACTATGGAGTAAATGAAAATTTGAGATCTTGTTGGCACTTTTGGTTTTTCATCTCCTTAGTATATTTTATTTCATCATTTTCATTTGACTCAGTTGATAAGACATATGGCATATTGGTTTTGATTATGTATGTCTAGATTCTTAGTAGTTGGCACTGGTATGTTTGCTAAGATGTGGAAAATTACCGTAAAGTGTGCGCGTACGTTATAGTTCAAATCTGAAAATGAAAAAAAAAAAGAAAAACAAAACCTGTTGGAATCTGGAACCGACCTTGGAACTTGTGATAAGGTAGATTCCAGGTTCTTAGTTCTGACGGGTAGGTTTTAGGTTCCAAAAAATTTTAGCTAATGAATACAACTATGGATTATAATGTGTATAAAACCTAACCAATGTAGACGAACTTTTAGATCTCATACTATGACGTCATTCAACAACCCTATAAGTTAGATTTGGTAGGAAATTACTTGATTAAAAAATATGTGGAAATAAAAAGACTTGATTTGACAAGTCAAAAGTAGAGGAATTTAAGTAGAAAAAGCATGAAAGCACATGAATAAAAACATAAAAAAAAATTCTTTTATTATTTTTCCATTGTCAAAGAACTTTACGTGGTAACACATATGCAATGTCAACACCGGGATCATGAGTCTTCATACTTATAATTGTGAAATGCCTAGCATTTTTCTGGCCCTAATGTAGCAAAAAATTAGGGGAAGTTTTAAATGATGTCATTGAAATCGAAAGGGAATTTGCAAATACTGATCCTTTAAAACGTTTTTGCAGCTAGAAGAATTTGCAAATACACGTATAATAGTTTATCCTTTTCCCTTTGGCCTATGTTCACTTTCCAAGACTACTACACCACTGCGGGCATCTTGAGGGAAAATTCTCTCGTAACGCTTTGGTGCATTTGGAGTTTTACTCCCAAAACATTTCCAGCGAGACTTGAACCCATAAACACAAGAAGAAAAGTAAGCTCCATTACATCTAAGCCAACACCTTATCGAATTATTATTCAAATTGACATATCGAAAGTCATAAAAAAATGCATCAATATTTAAGTGTCGCGTAAGTTTCAACATTGGCGAATTTAAAAGAAGTGCAAATTATATGGGCTGAAAGATTTATATTAATCATAAAGTAAAAAGTCAATCGAGGCGATTACATACAAATAGAAACGGAGAGAGAGAGAGAGAGTAATCCACGTGACATTTTAAAACGCCATCGTGCGCTTCCGCACTAACTTTGGGCCATTTGGGGGAAAGAGAGATTCAGGAAGCCTTCACCATGACCCTGCAAAAAGTGAAAAAGACAATTCACTTACTATCCGCGACAGCTCATTACTCTGTCATTATAATCCTGCTGCTGTCTCCCACGCAAAGAAAAAACCTTTAATTAGGTTTTGCGTTTGTCGTGTACCTCAAGCCGTTCGGCCTTTTGCCCTTGTCTCAAAACCCACTTTTTTGTTACCTGTCCCTTCTCACTAGAAACGTCGTGGAGTGGTATAAATTGCATACGGGCTAATTTCCTTTAAAAACTCTCAACTTTAAATCTAATTTAATTTTTTCTCTGAACTTCTTTGATCTGAAAGAAAACCTTTGACTTTCATTATAATCCTATATTTGCCTACACGTCCAAAAATCATCACTAATTTTTTGAAATTATCAATATCAAAGCCATTCAGATTCGTGTCTTATTCAACATGAAAAAAGAGGTTCATTATTAGAACCAGCATCTACATCAACATCTTCACCTTTGTATGGAAGAACAATAGTCTCTTGATAAAGATAATTTAGAAGAAATTAGTGGTGATTTTTAGACGCATGGATAGACTTAGGATGAAAATGAAAATTTGGGATTTTTTTTTAGACAAAAATTAGTTTAGATCAAAATTGGGATTAGACCTAAAGTTGGGCAATTTTTTTAGGGAGTTAGACATATTACATCCTTAGTATTCAAACTAAATTTTCCAATCACAACATATGAGATTACATATTTTATCTTTATCCCATCTAGTCAAATAATCAGCGAGGCCAAGCAAAACGTTATACTTCCGTAGAAGAAGCGGCTTGTTTATGTTCACACACTGTTTAACTTAATTAATTATTTGGAATTGATGGTCAAAGAAGGTCCTCGTTGGTCCCATAGAAAAGATGAAATTTGCATCGAAATAATCACGTCTCCCCTTTACCTTTTTCCCGCTTTGTGGTTTCGGTACGGCGAAAGCACTTCCGACGAAGAATGGGATCGGAGATGTTATATGCTCTCAAATTTCTCAGTAACCTCTGCCGCTCTGATCTTTGCTATTAGTAATTCTAAGTCGGGGGTTTGATGGAGAGAAAGCCTGGTTCATCCAGAGCCGACCGCAAAACGACAGAGAGAAACAGGAGAAATCGAATGAAGGCACTCCTCTCCAAGCTCCACTCGCTTGTTCCTCCACAGTGTCCTAGGGTCTCTCTCTCGCTCTCTCTCGCTCTCTCTCTCTCTCTCTCACTCTCCACTCTCTCTCTCCCCTCTGTATTCTTTTCAAGGTTCTCATCTGTCAAGGTATAGTTGGGTCTTATAGCCAAATTTTAATTTTCTTTCTTATACTAAATTGGTCCCAATTATTTGGAACCTCCCATCTTTCTGCTCCTTATTTTAGGTAGAAGCATGGAAGATCATTCCTTCATTTCAAGGTTTTCAGTTTCCCAGATGGTATTTTAGTCATTTATACATGCCCTTTTGGTCCTTTTCAGTCGAAAATGAATTAGAAGAAACTAAATTCCCCTAAACACAAGGAACTTATCTAGGGTTTAGTCTGTCTCTCATTTGGTCAACTACTGCTTAAACACAAGAATTTGGTGACGTCCCCACATTTGATCTTGCCGGAAAATGTCTAGCAGGGTGTAGATTCTAAAGTGGTAGACATAGTTAATTACAAATTCAAGAAAATTAATCACGATATTTGGGTTCCGTGTTGACGGGAGTTTTTAAGAGGGGATTCAGTATTAGGTTCACCATTGGAATGTGATTAATATTGTGGATGAGGGGAAGTTTAGAGGGTGTCTTCTCTCAGTTCAAAGTCTCTTTTGTCTCAACAATATTTGTCAATGTAATCTTATCAAATTTAAGTTAACAATTGTCCTTTCTTGCTTATGTTTTGGTTGTAGGAATCAACATTGACGCTGCCTGATCAATTAGGCAAAGCGGCCAATTACATAAAGAATTTACAAGTGAAGGTGCAGAAAATAAGGGAGCAGAAAGAGAGGTTATTAGAAATAGAAAAGATCAACACAACAATGAACAATGGACTAATGATCAGATTCAAGTCGCCAGAGATCGGAATACGGAAAAGTGGGTCAATCCTAGAGGTTGTTCTTGTTACTGGATTGGATGGACAGTTCATGTTCAATGAGACTGTTCGAGTGATTCATGAAGAAGGAGCAGATGTCATCGATGCCAATTTCTCTAATGTTGGTGATGCAATGCTTCACACCGTTCATGCCAAGGTAAGAATTTGTATATAAAATAGTTAGAACTTATACATCTAAAACTTTACTAGTAAACATAGAATTGTGGAAGTCATTCGCTATACATGATTTACCAAATTAGAAATGTATGAAGTTCAATTAGACGTTCAATTATGATCCCCTTGTTTTCATATGACGAGGCAGGTCCACTCACCCAAGTAGTAAAATCACATTGATCATGAAACATTTCATTAACCTTATGAACTATAGGATGAGATTCAAAGCCTACATAGGTGAACCAAACATGAACTTCGTTTGCACTTAATGGTGTGGGAATCGAACATGTGCTGCCTATATGAGTACAACTAATTTGCTTGTTTAGATACTCGCATTTCAATTTGTGAACCAATTGGGTAAAAGCGTTTTGGTACGCCAAGCATTAACATGACTTAGTTTAGGATTTTCAGAACAGGCTTGAGAAGCACAGATTAAATTACAGAAGGTAACTCTTGTCAGTGCAAAGTCATTTCATCAGCTGTGGCAGTATTGACGATAAGACATTACGGTCAACCAAGTCAATTCGCGCACCAACTATATACCGACAAAAGTCAATGCTTCAATGACTTTGAACTTTTAATGTGGAGAGGTTGATGTAAACTCCATGCCCATGCTTGCAGGAAATATTTTTATGTCCTTCCTTATGCTCTTTTTTTAGCCTTTTCAATTGGCTGGTTTTTTTAGTTCTGTTTCCAAGTTTGAGCATGTTGCAGGTTGGAGATGGAGATTCTACAGATGAGAGAATATCTCAAAGGCTACAGGAGATTGTGAATGATATGCTAATGGAGCTTCATCCTTGATCTAGTGCCTTGGAATTTGCAGAATTATATGAGTCCTTAGAGAATTGTAGAAATGCGGTTTTTCACTTAGTTGATGCATGGAAAATTGTATTGGCACCAAACCATGTACTTCTATATGACCAAGAGCATCTGTATAGTGATATAAAGTATAAATTGCATAAAGAACGGATGTGCTGCACTGTTGGATCTTTTGATAAAGTGTAAGTATAAGCTGCACTGTTTCTGCAGTTTATGTGCTGAATGCAAGCAGCAACCTTCTTTCAGTACTTCCTTCCGGTCTTTCTTTTTGCTTTGGAAAAGATGATGGAATGGTACACTTGTGCATTTTAGAAATTTTCCACCTTCAACTGGATTTTGAGTTTCCCTAGGATCTCAGTGTTTTGAATCATATCTACAAATATGGAGAGAGAATCCTCATGATGGAGAACGAGTACTGCTCTTACCGCACAAACAATTGATAGCATACAAATAAACCAGGAAATGGAAAATACATCGGACATTAAATTTAAGTAATTCGATCTATGTGACCTACTCAACAGCAAATCAGCACAAGATTTCACAATAGATGAAGCGATGCAAAGGAGATTGCAACTCAAATATTGTGTTTAGCTCTTATAATTTCTCATGAAACAATCAACTAGACCTTGTAGAGAAATACATAAGAACCTTATCAAAAGATTTCTCAATTTGAACACTCCTATTCCAATGGATGGAAATTCGCAATCTGCTCAAGAACTCTATCCATTTGAAGGAAAGCCGACTTCTGCATAATGACAGTACCTTGCTGGAGCACTTACTCACCCCGACTTTATGTAAAGTGGACCTGTAAAGTAATGACCCAGAGGAAAAACAGAGAAATGCCAATCTTGGCGAGAAAGAAGAAACGCCCAGCAGACAATATTCAAATAATCAAATCATCATCCAAGCCTATTTAGCTTATATTTGTGGGCAATGTAGAAGAAAGCAAATCTATTTGAGAGGACTAACCTAAATCTTAGATGACATTTAAGTAAGTAATATAAGCTAGGAAATCGAATTAAGGAGGTGGTCAAGAGACTCACATCCTGCATCAATCTCTCCTCTCGAAAAAAACTGTACTCCAGCCAGTACATCTGATGGACTTTCCAACGAATTAGATAATACACCGACTTCATCTCCGAGGGAAACTCAACAAATTTCCGCCGACAAAAATGTCAAAATTGTCCAGATCAGATATCGAATTCTTACCGATGAATACTGCAGCAATATTTGTAAAATTTGACAAATCATATAAATTAATCTCTTATACTGACTCAAGATTTTTCAGAATTCCGATTTAAATTAAAACTTGAGCATAATATATATGAAATTTAATGGACCCCTCAAACTGTGAAATTTTCAAGCCAAGAGATTAGACAAACATCTTGGAAGCTCTAAAGCCCCACCAATCATTTTAGAAGAAAATTAAACCTCACATCATTTTCTCCTACTTTAAAGATTCAAAAGACTTGACTAAATTGAGAAGCTCAACAGAATCTTCAATCAAGGGAAGTGTTAACAAATTTATATAAATTGGGAAAATCTTTTACTTTTATATTTAAGTTTTCTCATTTCCTCTTTGTACTCTTAAATCCTATTTGAAGCCTTTTTAATTAGGTTTGATTTCAGATTTGGATTTTTTTTCATATTCTTAAATCTTATAAATCAGATCGGATAATGTGATCCCATCAAGAGCTTGAAATTAGAGATCTTGAAGTTCACTTCCCTGATACCAATCAAGAGCTCCAATCAGATTGAAATAATTTATCTTTTATCAGTATTTTCATTTGACAATCAAAATTACAGTGGTTGTCTATTTAATTACAACAAATATAATAGCAAGAAAAATTGCATATACAGCATTTTTGCCAATTCAATCATAAACCTTGTAATTTTACCAATTGAGTCCCGAACATTTTTACATTTTGTTAATTGAGTCAATCATGCTAATTTTAGCCAAAAATCACTTACATGGATGCCAGCTATCTTATGTGGCATGATCAATACTAACGCAGACAAATTTAAATAATTTTTAATTATTTATTTATTGTTTTTTTTCTTTTTCCTTTTTTCTCTTCTTTTATTTGTGTTTTTCTTTTCAACTTTGGCCAACGAGGGTTGCCAAGCCCTCACCCAACCTTGCCCAAATTTGGGCAAGGCCATGAGGCCTGCAACCGCGATGGTCTAGGCAAGGGCCATGGCTAGAGTTGTTAAAAAATGAATAAAATTTTAAAAAATAAATTTTATAAAAAATTGTTCACGTCAGCACTGGTTGTGTCATGTAATGTAAGAAGGCCGACATCCACCTTACCAATTTCTGGCCAAAATTAGCAAGATGGGTTCAATTGGCAACATGTGCAAAGATTTAGGACTTAAGACAAAATTAAAAAGGTTTAAGATTAAATTAACAAAAGTGTAATATGTTTAGGATTTTTTGAACAATTTTCCCCATAGTAGCCATGATAGATTTGGAAATCAAAATTATAGAATAAATATCTTGACAACCTTGAAAATCTAATAATTGTGTTTCGACGAGATTTGATCAACAACGAAATATCTTTGATTGAAAGTCATTATTCAGCTTTTGATGAGAGGAGACGAGTTTTGTGGTAACTCCAAATAGAAAATATCCAGGCGAACAAGAAATAATTAAAAACCTTTACTTCGAACTTTGAACCGAACTATACATACAAATCGTGCTAGAATTCAATCGACGACAAAGCTTAAAGGTACAACCACTTTCACAACAACACATGTACACGAATTGTGCCAGAATTAAATCAATAACATAGCTTGAGAACCTATAAAGATGTAATGTCATAATTTAATTGACATCGTAACACCCGTGAAATTTCGAATTGAACTATACATACCATGCTGGAATTCAATCAACAACAAAACTTAAAAGTATAGACACTTCCATGGCAACACACATACATGAATTATGTTAGAATTTAATTGATGACAAAACTAGAGGGTGTGCAAAATGTAACTCTAGAATTTAATCGATGGCACAACATCCAAGATAAAGATGAATGCCAGAATTTAATCACCAATGCAAATTGGAAAGCTATGGCTAGGCAAAGTAAAGTGTATCACAAGAAGGTAAAGATAATTAAAATATTATATTTTCATTGATTTGTGGGGGTCTCCAAAAAATACAACGTGGCTATTTAAAGTTTCGATCAACGGTTATCAACGAAAGTTACAAACATAGGTTATAAGCAGTTACAAGGAAAAAACTTTATTGTGATTACGAGAAGTTACAACAAAGAGAGGTTATACAGAGACGTTACTAGAAGAGGTTACAAATAGAGGTTATACAGAGAAATAACTTCCACGTGGTTATGAGATTTACAAAGAGAAGTTATAAACAAGGGTTGCGAACTATTATTGACAATTACATAAACTCTACTACACTATGGTTTCTTCAACTTCATCATCTTGACAGTTTGTTGACACCTAAATTTTGGCGGCCCATTTAGAAAATTAGGGGTTAATTTTATTTTATAATTTAATTGCAGAGCATATAGATTTAGGTTGCATTTATTTTGTTATTTGCATTATTTGCATTTTATTGGACCGGTGGCGGATGGGTTCAAATTAGATGGGCTAGGCCCACGAAGCGAGCAAGTTGGCCCAAGCCCATGTTTTTTAATGATTGAAAGATTATCTCGTGAAAAATTAGAAATTCGAATTTTTTGTTCGAGATATGATGAATTGTTTTCGGATAGAGCAAGTGATATTGTGTTCAACAAAACGAATATTGCGGATATCGATTCGAAAAAATTGAAAACCTAATCGGTGGCCTATAAATAGGTTTGTTCGCTTAGGGTTTCGGTGGGGGGGGGCACTTATTGAATACACGGCCATCGGAAAAAAAAACTCTTTCGTTAGGGGATCTCTATTCTAAGAGGCACGTTGATAGATATACAGGTGAAAGAGGGAAGGGAGAAGGAACTCTCTCTGCCGTTCCTTCTCCTCTGCCGAACCGAGGAGCCCCCACGTTGTGCGAGGTCCTTTGCCGCAGCGTCACACCCGAGCTCAACCGAGACGTTAACAGAGCTACCGCCTTCCTCGCGCTCAACGGTGGCTTGATTCGCTGCTGCCCCGGCGGGACCGCAATTTTTCCTTGCAGTAATCACTCGAGCAGGCCTCGCATCCCCGACGATCAACGATCTGCTGCTTTTGCTTTAACCCACGAGCAACATCACCCCAGGCGACCATAATTGGAGAAATAGCAAACAGTGATTGTTGGATTCAGCATGGTCTGGTCCAAGTAAAAGGCAAGATTCAAGCGGAGGT
Organism: Eucalyptus pauciflora; assembly: GCA_007663325.1. Classification (NCBI taxonomy): domain Eukaryota; kingdom Viridiplantae; phylum Streptophyta; class Magnoliopsida; order Myrtales; family Myrtaceae; genus Eucalyptus; species Eucalyptus pauciflora. The sequence goes on from VMYD01000063.1 coordinate 990,363, forward strand.
TTTTGGTCTTGATCTTCGTGGCTTGGGCAGCAAATTCGTTAAGTAAAAATCTGGTAAGAAAAAGGGAATGTTCAAGCGGTAAGATTTGTTCTTTTTGACCGGTTAGGAGCTTGAATAAAAATATACACGCAAAGAGGCCTACGCGGGAATAAGTTTTCTCGTTGCCATCGTTTTTCCATAATCTCTTGCCGCCGCACCTCGAAGTTTTGTTTTGCAGATTTCTCAGGCCATGAGCAGCACTATCCTTCGGCCAGCTGGTTTGTCGAATCATCACAAGGCCGACATCGACACGTCTTCAGTCCATCAATACCAGGAGGACAAGCTCTGGCAACTTATCTGTCCTCATGGTCAAAGACGATTTTTAATTTTGCAGATCATCCAAGTGTGCCCATTGACCACCGAACCAAGGATTTGTTGGTGATCTCCCTCCCATCGCCGCAAGTCATCCTTGAGTATCATCTTAACGAGTCGAGACCAAGCACTCTTTCTCCGTATTGCCGGCCGTGGTCGAAACAAGCATCACCACGTCGAGTTGCGAGGATCTGAATTTTGAAGGCCAATATTCGAACTAGGTGAAAACTTTATCTATTTCGATTTTCGAATATTCCGTTTCCTTATTTGAAATATCGTTGATGCACATTATTTAAATTCTCGATATGCTATCGTATCCATAATCTCGAGTAGCCTTTCAAATTAGGGATTAATCCCTAATTTCATAACGTGCATACGATTGACAGTTCGATTTCATGCCCGAAATATGACTCGCAATCGCACGAAAAATCGTCAATCCGATCTCATGCTCGAGATTCGATTCGCGGTTTATTTGAAATTGACCAATCCGATCCCATGCGCAGGATATGATTCGTCAATTTATGGATATCGATCTTATCTTGTTGGATGTGATGTCGTTTTGTTTGAGTCGATTTTGTTTTCGTAAAAAATTTGAATTAGGATTAGGTTTGTTTTTTTAATTATCTTGCATATTTAGAATAGGGATTTTATTTTGAATCATGAAAAAGAAAAGGAAAAAGTGCATTCATTTAGGATGTTAGTTTTTATTATCTGAATTGCATGTTTTTCCTTAATTTCGAATTTCATAAAAAAATTAGGGATTAGGGCATTATTTGCACGTCATGGCATATTAGAATAAATTGCATGTTTAATTTTAGGTCTAGATAGATCTTTAGATGAATTGCATGATAGGTTAGTTATTTTTTTAAAAATGCATGTTTATAATGCATTTATAATAGATAGCATTTTACTTTAGTTTTCACTTTAGTTAGATTTTTATTTTCTTTAGTGATTTTAATTATGAATTTTCGTTAAATAAAAAATAAAGAAAAAAAAATCATCATGTGCACGTCATATAGAATTAGGTCATGAAACGCACGTCATTTAGTGATTATTGCTAGGTTCATTTAATTAGAAATTGCCCGTCATTAGAATTAGGTCATCTTGGTTAATTTCGATTGCATATTTAATTATTGCATGTTCATTAAAAAATTTCACAAAAACTTTTACTCATTCATATAGTTTAAGACATTTTGCCATGCCATATTATTTCATATTAGATTAGAAGCATTGCATTGCATATGGACTATATTCTCATTAAAAGTGAAGGCAAAAATTGAGTGATTACTTGTTAATTAGAAATCATATTTAAGATTGTTGATGTGAATTCTGATCTAACAACGCAGATGCTTTCGTTGCTTTGAGGTAAGTCCTGCATTATTTAATTGCTTTCTTGAGTGTTAAATTGGTGGTATGCGCACCCGCATGATCGCCTCACATGTTAGGAAAGTGAATTAAAATCAATTTAAGCTGCTTGCCAAACATTTTTTTTCAAAATAAAATAAAAAGGTACCGAAAGGGCGTTAGAGAAATCTAACGTAATCAAGTCTCCGAATTCAAAATCTCTGGTTCGTAGAAGTGAAATAATTCTCCTTTTATTTTACTTAGGTGGCTAATCGACCTACCGTAAACTGATTAGTGGTGACTCCTTTTTGCATGTTAGATATTTGGATTTAAATCGCGAGTTGGTATGGGCTTGGGAGAGCCCGAGCTAAGCTTAAAGGCTTAGTAGTCCATTAGCCAAACTCTAGGTGGTCCACACCCGAAAATTTGGATCGCGACACAGTTGCATTAGAGATTGTCGACTCCACTATCATCAAATCCTTCACGTTGTCAATCACATGTCGATAATAACTAAAAATTGGATATTTTCTGATGCAAACAAATTATAATTATAGTCACAACAAGAATGTCTATCTCTACTATCCAATTTTCATTTGGATGTTACAATAACGGATTTTTATAAAAATTGAAAATAGTTTTTAATCGAACGTATTTGCACAATTGATAGATGATTACACTGAGATTTTAAAGGTCCTGGAGCTTGACTCTTCAAAGTTGACTCGTCCGGTAAAAGTTGCAGCAATCAAAATAAAAGCCCTCCCTCTGGCTCTTGATCCTGAATCGCCGTGTAGCGGGACGCCCGTGAAACGAGGGTTTCAATCTGATGTAAAAGCGGCATCACACTGAGATAAATTGATGAAGGACGGCACAAGCTCCGACATCTATGCGTTTCTATTTCAGAAATAATTTTTTCTTCTATCTCTATTTCATAAATGAATTTATGAGCATTTAAACACGTTTGATTATTACACAAAAATTATATTCCCATAATAGAAAAAAGAATAGAAATGTGCTTGGTGTGACTCTCAAATTTTTTTGTCACATAAATTTTTTATTAATTTTGAATAATCTTCTAAGATTTTTTTTTTTCCTTTCTTCTTCTTCCTCTTCTAACCGATCGTCAAGCCTCAGCAATGGCTAGCAACCAGCTAGAGATGAGAGCTGGCAATCTCACCGGCCTTAGGAAAGCCACATCGAGGGCCAACGAGGTTGGCCTCACCATGGCCTTGCAAAGCTGACCTCACGATGGTTGGGTGAGGTCAAGCTTTGTTGGACCTCATCTCTAGCTGATCACTAGCCATCACTGAGGCCCGACGACCAATTAGAAGAGGAAGAAAAAAAGAAAAAAATTATCTGTTTTAAAATTGTTCTTAGGAACAAAGAAATAATTTCTTTATACTTATTCTTTTTTATTCCAAATATATTTTCTAACCACTGATATGTTGTGGGAAATTGAAAAATAGGGTAGGTGAGCCTTTTCTTAACACCCTCCCCCCCAAAAAAAAGCTGGCCCTATCCGTTTTATGTCTGGTTAGGTGAACTTAATTTGACCTGCTATATTAATAATATTTTTTTCTCTCTTTGCTTGAATTATAGTTGTCTAAGATAGTGAAAATCTCATGCTATGTAGCCTTGTTACCCAAGATATGTTTAATATCTCGAGTAATTTATATTGTTTCCTATTTTAAATGGGTCAAAATTATTTGAATTTCTTCAACATTCGAAGCCTTAACTCCTAGATTTGTATATTAGATGTGACAAAATTTAGGTGCTTATATAAGCTGCAGACTTATATAATCACTTACAGAATGTCACATCACTCAGTTATATAATTTAATTGACGAATATTGTCTCTTGCATTGCTGAAATAATTTATGAGTAGGGTAGACCATCGATAGATCTTCATCTATCATGATAGGGTAACAATAACTTTTTTTGGTGTCATAAACAAGCTAACAATTTTCATATAACAATTGCTAGGAAAATTAAAAAATCTATCATTTACTTGTTGTACGGATGTTAATTGAATTTAGAATATTTTAATATCATCTATTTAATCATAAACATTTTCGTGAAACTCCATCCTACCTAAACTTGCGAGCTCTAATTGAGAATGATTGAGATCATGGACCTTCGACGACCATCAAGTGAGGTCGATCTATAGCCACCGACCCCGGGCAACCTTAACTCATGTTGATTGGAGGTTGCATAGGAACTTCGGGTCAGGGAGGGGTCGGGTGGGGAAGAAGCCAAGCAACTATAATTGATAGAGAGGGAGCGAGAGACGGGGTGGGCTGATGTTGGTGAGGACTTTGCCCAAGGGTGTTAACGGTTTAGTTCAATTTGGGTTTCCATGATACCCGAACCAAAATGAAAGTGTGATTGACCCGACCCGACTCATACCCAAATCGGGTGTAGCCCAAGTCATCAGGTCGGGTTTCGATTTTTTTCTTAGTGTTTCTCATGTGCAGGGTAATGGGAACCCTGTAGGAGGACGAAGGTGAACACCATTACCTGAAGGACACGATGATGCTGCCAGAGACTATACCTCAAATGCGGATTCTTTACACCAGCATGAATTTCTCACAACTCATCAAATTCACATCCCAAACCCTCGCTCAAAGCACAAGCACGTGAAGAAAGCAAACTGGAACCGAGGGAGATCCGAGCGAAAAAGATTAAAAAAAGAGAAGGCGAAATGGAGAGAGCGGAGCAGATGCAAATTACTCATCATGAGAGAGTAAACGAAGATATAATTGTTCTTGAAGAAATCGAAAGTATATGATGAAAGGTTCATCGGAATCCCAAGATCTCGAAGGCAAAGATGACTGCGTTCACAAAATTTACAGAAACAGAGCAACCCATTCGGCAAGAAGGGACGAAGGCAGAGTTGAAGGAGTGAAAGGAACTGTCGGTGAGGACGGGTACGGAAACACAGAGAAAGCCGACGACTTTGGAGTTAACGATTTCCAGCTTGACCGCGAACTGAAGCTCTCACGAGCCTTCACACGGCGGCGACGGCGATCTATGCTCCTCTCATTCACCATAGAAACAGCATAGTGGAGTCGATGAAGTCGGTCTTAGCACACTACTGATGCAGCTCTTGTGAAAGGAGAAGATGATTTGAAGGAAGTTTTGCAAGAGCGAGATCTAGGAGTGAAGAGCGAAGGTTTCTTTCTGTTCCCAGGTCTGAAGCATACTTACTGGGCTTCAGTTCGACTCAGGTGGTTGTTGACGCCTAAATTTCGTCTTCTTAAATTAGGTTTTTTATTAATTATCTTTTTTCCTTTTTCGGATAATAAATAAACAAAACAAAAAGAAAAACAAAACAAAAGAAACAAAACAAAAGCAAAAGCAAGAGAAAAGGCAGAAAGGAGGAGAAGCAGCTTCCGCTTGGGCCCTCGGCCCATTTACACTGCAGCCCGGCCCAGCCAGGTCTTCCCCTTCCGCGCGCCTCTGCAGCGCACGCGCAGGAGGCGCGACGTCGGATGGGCAGCCGGACGGCGACGTGGGAGCAGCTGGAGTCGGATGGGACACCGGTCCGGCCGTCCGGAGCCGCTCAGCACACGAGGGGGACCGGCGGTCGAAGCTCCGTTGACCGGCCACCCCCTCACCTATAAATACCGAGGCCCCCGCCTCCGTCCAAGGCACGCGCAGCAGCCGGCGAAGCTCCGAGGCCCCCCCGAGAGACTTCGGGGAGCTTAGAGCGAAGCAAAGGCAAGGCGGTCGGGTTGCAAGCTCGCCGATCTCCCTCCGAGAGACTTCGGGGAAGACCGGCGGCAAGCGAACCCGGATCCGCAAGCTCGCGGCCAGAGAGGGGGTAGAGAGAGAAAGAGGGAAGTTGAAGAGGAAAGGGCGTCGTCGCCGCTCCGCCGTTGCCGCCGTTCGCCACCCCCTGCCACAGGTAGCCGCCGTCGCCGCCATCATCTCGCACCCCACCCCGTCGCCGCCGTCGCCGTTGTCACCGTTCAATCCTCCTCGCATCGACGCCGTGTATCGGGAACCCTAGCGTTCCCGATTTGTGCGGGTCGCGACCCGGGTCGTTGGGTCGGGGGGAACCGGGTAGGGTTTCCCCCCCCAAAACGACGCATTTAAAAAAAAAAAAAGAATCGGGTCGGGGAATCGAGTAGGGTTTCGCCGGTTCCCCCCCTTCTAAACGGCGCCGTTTCGAAAAAAAAAAAAAGGAAAAAGACCAAAAAATCCGAGTCGGTTATTAAATAAATAATAAATAAATAATTTATTTATTTTCAAAAAAAATCAAAAAATATATTTTTTTTTATTTTAAAAAATATTTTAATTTCCAAAAAAAAACAGAAAATATAAAAAAATATAAAAAAATATTTTATTTTCGAGAAAAAAAAACTTTATTTTCCAAAAAATATTAAAAAATATTTTCCGAAAAAAAAAATCAAAAATAAAAAATATTTCATATTGCCAAAAAATGCCAAAAATTCAGAAAAAGCCAAAAAGACTTGTATTTTTCCAAAAATACCAAAAATCCAAAAAAAATCCCTTTTATGTCCAAAAAAAATTGGAAAAATGTTCAAAAAATGTCTTTTTCCAAATAATGCATGGAAAATCCCTAAAAACATCCAAAAAAAAAACCTCAAGGTTTAAACAAGGTTAGGTACCGAAAGGGCATTAGTGATTAACTAGTGTAATCAAGTCCCCGATCCTAATTTCTCTAGTTGCGTAGGAGCGAATATTTCTCCCAATATTTCGCATGGGTTTCTAATCAACCCACCCCAAATTGATTAGTGGCGACTCTGTTTTAAAAATTAGCTTACATGTTAAAAACTCAGATTATTAAAGTCGTGAATTGGTGGACTTGGGAGAGTCCGGGCATAACTAATTTTAGCCGAGCCATTAGCCTCCGCGAGGCGCCCGCCCCGATCGGGCGTCGAAAAAAAAGAGGTCGCGACAGCTTGGCGACTCCGCTGGGGACTTTGAAGACTTAGGCCTTTTTTTGCCTTGTTTAAATTCTTTACTGACTTAGGTTTTTTTATTATGCAGGTCAATAGCTTAGAAATTTATTTTAAATTTTGCTTAAAATAGATTTTCCTGTGAGTATGAATTGTTGTGCATGTTTTACTATTTCAGCACTACACACGACACACACAACGCGGCCGCCGGACCTAGGCCGCCATAGGATATTTAGGATGGTGTCAAGAAAGATACGACCTCAAACGTGAGACTGCGATGTAGAGGTTGCCTTTCTTTTCTCCGAATTTCTCTAGCCGAGGTTAGGAGGGTATGCTGCTAACGCGAGATTGCGATGGGCGGATATCCTTTTAATTTCAACAAGCCTTCTCAGTTAGAAATCGAGCCGCACATCTCATGTGCATGTCTTTGCACTTGCCATTTTCTTTAAAAGCAAAGTAATTTATTTACTTTTACTCAGTCCTTTTATTGACCCATGGCAATTTATGGTAAGTTTTTCGAGTCCAAGTTTATATGCGATGGGAGAAGATGACATCCAGCTTATTCCCACTCCCAAGGCAGAGCTCTTCAGATGGTGGGGTCGATTGGACCAGTATGCCCAAGAGCGTGTGAAAGCCAAAGTCGGTCATCTTCTATCATTGATCCGAATCCGTATTCACCCCGAAGTCATACAAGCCGTGGCACATTTTTGGTGCCCAAAGACGACTACTTTTATATTTGGTGAGTTCGAGCTAACCCCAACTTTGGAAGAATACAACATCATCACTGGAATGCCTCTCGAGAAGAGGCTTGTTAGGCCATCAACATGCATTATCCCGTTGCGTGGGTTAGCACGACTCTTAGGAGCTGAAGTTCATGTTATGAGGCAAATTCTTGAAAATAACCATAGTACCTGCCCCCTAGCATTTTTGACTGCCTGTTTTGAGAATCAACCCATGACTCAAAAAAGCGAGATTTTCCTCTTGGCCTTTTTCGGGTTCATTATTTCCCCCCATCAAAGAAATGTCATAAGTCCAAAGATGGCATGGATAGTTGATCAGATCTTAAGGGGGCAAAATTATGTCAACATGATCTTAGCTGAAACATTCTTGTCCCTCAATCGTTTTAAAGAAAACACGGAAAAAGTCATGCGGGTCTCCCCAGAAATCTTACAAGTCTGGTTCTTTTCTCACCTAAACGAATTTTGAGGCTTCATGCGATCGTCTGAAATAAATGTTTTTGAAAATCCATTTCAGAAATTTATGGTTTTAGGACCATACATTCCTAGCCAAAGCTGTTTAAATTGGATAAACTTTCTAAGAAACCCAGCTCCTGAGGCGTTCCAATGGTGTGCTGGTTGGTTCCATGAAAAGAGAGCTTACTTTGCTTACAGACGCCGCCATCCAATTCCGTTGCTTGGTTTCACCGGCGGCATCTCTTATTTCCCATATCGGGTGGCGCGACAGTATGGAGCCCTTCAGGAGATCCCACCGCCTTTCAAGAGGAAGGCCCCTCCACTCCTTTTCACCCATCAAAGTCGTGAATACACATTCGAGATTGACATCATCGAGGAAACATGGAGCAAGTGCCATCGCAAAAGAATTGTGATACCTGAAGGGCTTGAGGGACAAGAAAATGCCCATCACACTTCTGAGTCCTACATCCACAACCATCATATCCCGACAAAGTGGAAGCCATCGATTCCTCACCCAATCAGCGAGATCAGCCAACATGAACAAGCAGAGCTTATGCAAAGGGATTTGGGGATAGGCTGGATGCATGTCTCAGAGCCGGTCCAAGAAGACAAGCACCTGTGCAAGAACAAGGCTCCCCATCGCATATAACTAGCAATCATGTGTCCCTTAGTATTGATATTGTAAAAATTCCGTCCCATTGTTTAGGGACTTTTGTTTAATACATAGTATTTCCTTCTGTCATTTCAAGTTTTAAATGTCGGAAGTGTGTGGTCTATAAAATCATCTTTTGATAAATAAAGAAGCAGTTAGACCATTGCCATGGGTCAATCTTTGTTTGCTTTCGTACTCATTCATGATTTTTGCGACACAGGTAATTATGGATCGTCAACTATCAGCCACCCGCAAATGGCCTCATGTGATAGGACCCGATCAGAATGATGTACAAAATCGTCTCACCAACATTGAAGACGGCGTAGGACAGATGTCCATTGTCCTTCGACAACTCTCAAGGCAAATGGAATCCACCCAAGCTAAACCCAACTCCATAACTACTTTAAGCACACTCCTGGCACCTGCAAATTTGCCAGATAATGACCAACAAGATGAACAGCTTGAAAAGATCATGAAAAGGTTGAGACAGCTGCAAGAGCCGAATCCCATTGACTCGTCTAATTATGTCAGTTTTGAGATCCCTGAAGAACTCAGAACGCCTAAATGCGAAAGGTATGCTGATACCTTCCGCCCAAAGACCTACTTACAAGCCTACCTAGTCCAAATGATGATTCAATCATACCAATCAAACCTGACCGGCCCTGCCTTGCGATGGTACATTGTCAGGAAGATTAGTTCCCTTAAAACCTGGAAGGAACTAATTCATGTTTTCCACCAAGAATATAATATTGACATCAGCCCTAACATCGCCTTGCCCTACGAAGAACCAATGATCCCGGAGCACGAGGAATCGTCAGTTGCTGAGATAGGAGAATAAGATATCAATGAAGCCTTGTATGATAAATGGGCAGCTGAGCAACATCATATTATTGAAAAGTTTCCCACTCGGAAAGGCAAGGAACCTATATACGAGATCGCAGACACGGAGCTTGTTCAAGACCGGGGCACGACAGGACAACTCCCCAAGCTTACTGCAAGAGCTAGGGTTCAAAGAATACCAACCCCTATCGACATAGAAAGTGAAACAGAGAGTGAAGCCTTAATATCTCTCGTTCCCGTTGACAAAATCGAACTAGCAAAACAAAGGGCCTTACTCAAAAGGTCTGGACCGGGAGCCAAGAAAAGAAAGCCTAAACCAATCAATTCAACATCTACCACTGAGTATAGGCGAAATTTGATAACTGGTGAACCACTGCATCAAAACTTCGAGCATTCTCTGGAATACAACTCTGAAGGCTACCGTCCTCTAGAATATGACCCTGATGACTTCCAGTCCCTAGAATACAATCCCAAGGATTTCCAGCGTTATTTCGATGGAACTGATCACTCATCATATAACTGTTTCCTACCCTCACTCGGGGATGAAGGCCCGTCAGAAGAAGAAACGTACGTCTTTATCCGCTATGATCCTAACGAGCTACTAAACTCGTCCTCCGACCATGAGGATAGCTTCAATACTTCATCCTCATTCGGAAATTTTGACCCAGAAGAAGGCAATGGAGTGATCTCGGTAGAGTCTAACTTCCCTGAAACAGAAAAATTCACCACTTCAACGAATATGCAGTGGGAAAACCAGTGGCCTAACCAAGACATGTTGAGAGGACTAGTACCAACACCTAGAGGGGGGTGAATAGGTGTTTAAACAAAACCTTGGCAAATATATGCGGAATAAAATAAATGAGTTGAGGGAAGAGAATAAGAACACAATGTTTATAGTGGTTCGGCTTAATCCAAGCCTACGTCCACTCTCCCACGCTAACAGCCTTCTTGGCTGGATTCCACTATGCAATCAACAAGAGATTACAACTTTGAGTGCAAACACTTAGTAGTAGATCACACTATCTCACTAAGTCACTATTTTGGTATTTCTCTCAAGATCACAAACGTTTAAGCTCACGAGAGACAAGTGTATGATAGAAGATCGCTCAGACTTTGGAATTATAAATTCTACACTCTATCTCTTTCTTGCTCATCGATCATTCATCTCCTTAAATACTCCTCCACTTCCAAACTAACCGTTGGACAGTATCTTGAGGACCGTCTTCCAATATACCCATTGGACAGCTCTGTATCAAGAAGATTTGGTAGCTGTTGAGTGACAAAAGTATAATCCCAAATTGATTCCGATCGCCCATACAAACGAAATCTTGGTTTCCATAAGTAAAGCTTCTTTGTATAGAAAGCTCTTATCTTCAAGATCTAATTGTCAATCAATTAGATTGAGTCAATCAAATCAATCTTGATGTAGAATCCAAATCAGATCACTAGCCGTTACAACTTCGGGCTTGTGTTACGTTATGTTGAATCTGGATGTAAAGTCTGAGAGCAATAGACTTTACAATCTGAGTCTGAACAGATTTAGCTTTAAGGTCTAAACACAGTCTGTTATGTTCTGCTTCAGCATAGAGTCTGTCTTCTAGTTCAGCTTCAGCATAGAGTCTGTCTTCTGGTTCTTCATTTACGTTCAGTCTGGAATTTGTCAGAACAGACTTTGACACTAAAGTCTAGCAATCTTCAGACTTTGACACAGAAATCTGGAAATCTTCAGAATATACTTTGGACATGTGTTCTGTTCAGTCTTCTGGCCGTCTTCAGACTTTGACAATATCCTTTACATGTTCAATCATTTGCATAGTCTATTATTCAACCATCAAACATGTTAGTAGCCTTTGATTTATTTTGTCATCTTCAAAATATCATAAGGGATTTTCCTAACACATGTCAAGCCCGTCTTGCCCTCATATGATCATGACCCCCAGCGAAGTATGGATACCTAATATTTGCAAGTATAACGACACGACTTGCCATGTGGCTCATTTGCAATATCTTCACACTGAAATGAGTCAGTACCATGGCCCGATGTCATTCACAACTCAGGCGTTCCAAGAAACTCTTACGGGGTCTGCATTGCAATGGTTCGTCACAGCAAGTATTTACCTCATAAAGGATTGGAATGAGCTGTCTTCCACATTCTTGCATCAGTACCAAAACCAGATTGGAACTGAGCTGCCTTGCGAGAGTTTGGCCCACTTCGGAAGAAGACCAATGGAGGATAGCCGAGCATATGTAGGAAGGTGGAGGGCTTTTATGATGCAAACCTACCCTCAACTGACTGAAGAAGAATTGATAAAGCAATTCATAGAAACTTTGCCCCATGAACATCTCTGTTGGCTGCATAGGTTACACTTTCGTAGCTTCAATGAAATAGTCATCGCATGCGAATACTTCGAGTCTACTGGAGGCGAGGAATTCAAAGACGTTTGACTTCAGGACCAGCACTATCAAAGCGCTCCTTTTCATAAGATTTTTTATTAGTTTTGTTTTTATCTAGTGTGCTACCGTTGTCTTTTTCATTCCAGTACTTTAATGTATGGTTATAATATTTTGTTTTGAAAGCATGAGGTGGTATTCCAAACCAGCCCAGTGATGCTATCAACCGTGAAAAGAAAATATCATCCAAGGAGAATACTGAGGGCTGGGCTTCCTCATGCTTTTTCTCCCCCCAAAGACATGTTCTGAAAATAAAAAATATTTCATCACCAAAAGCTTTCGTCAAAACAAGATGATAAATTTAACCATGTTTGTCTTTCTGACTCTCTCACTTCATGTCTCAGAATATCATTCCCTTTGACTTAGTGTAACAGAAAGCATTTAAAACCGGCACATCATGTGAACAGACCAAGTTCAAAGACACCCTTTCAAGGAAGCAGGGGCAAACAAAAAGGATCATCCTGTTTCAAAGAAGGTAAGTCTTATTCCCTGAACATAATTTTGAAAATGATGTCTCCTCTCTTCTGTGTACAAGAAACGAAAGATATGAGGTAATAGGCATAGGCATACGGTTAAACTCGAAGCATGCACATCATGGTAGCTTGAGGTAGGATAACCTCCGCCCATGCCGCCTTCAACCTTCCCATTTTTGCAAGCCATCCTCAGGAGCTCTGTGCACTCCACCTCACTCCTGTCCAACTCCTCAAGACAGAGCAATATCTTCTCCCCTTGACATGCCCGAACAATTAGACGGTATAGTTTCATTAAAGGGATTTCCAGCTTCGACAAGCCAAGGAGCACAAGGAAGAAATTTCTTCTCTTCCTTTGAATTGATTACTGTCAATAGGGAGAAAATCCAGACAGTCAAGGCAATTTGTAGCCCCACTCCAGACAATGACTCTAGAGTTTGGAAGCTTCACTCCGTGTTCCAGACATGTATTCTTCCAAAAATAATCGCCATCAGAAAGCTGGAGGTTTTTGATTGTCCATCTCAGATTCCATAGAAGCTTGAGGTACGTGACTTTTTGCCCAATGTAGCTATAGTTAAAGACAAAAGAAAAATTCCACAGAAGGAAGGCGTTGAAGATGAATCAACGACCATCAATCATGCATACAAGGCCACAAATGAGGAGGGCCAATCAAAAGAGACATTGAACCGTGTCAAAGACAAAAGGCCGTCATTGACACTTAAATATCCCTAGGAGTCAGCAAATATAAACTCTGGAGAAGAGTAATTTGGTATCGTTTCCAATACTCCCAGTATCTGAATTCACTTTTGATATATTTTCTCCTATTTGACAGGAAGCATAAGATTCAAGAGCACAAGCTTAGTGGTTAATTTGGGCAAACCAAGTAGCCCATATCGATTTACTTGGCTTGGTATGAAAGAACGTGTCGTCCAGAAGCCGATTCGGTCAAATGAAAAAGAAGCGCCTCCTGCAGACATTGTCGGCGCCTCTAGCCAAATGCTACCCGGGAAGAAGCAAAATGGTCCAAAGTCGAGGGTTCGAATCCCCGACGCAACAGTTAGCCTCTTGAATACCAAACAATAATAAAAATTTTGCTTCTCGTGCACCTGCAAATCACAAGAGAGCAAATGACCTAACGGAGTAAAAATTATAGGAATTTATATCCTCTTTGTACTTCAGGTCTATTCAAACATCTGTAAACCAGTGAAGGGTAATGTTGTATCACTTCTAAGTTATTCGACTCTTGAAAGAACTTCTTACTAACATGATCCCTCTCGTCTGTTGCAGGATCACCTGATCGTCAAAGATGCAGAAAACAAATCAATGAGAGTCATGTCAGACCGTGATAAGCTCTCCCAAGCCAAATGGTGTCTCAAGTATCACCAAAGCAAATGACAGAAACCTTTCAAACCTCAAATCATGTGTGATATTGACCCTACTAATTGATCTATTTCCACATCTTCTCTTCTGCAGGGGCAAAAGCAGAAAGGCCATCAAATCAATGACCAAATCCCTAATCCCAGCTGATCCTTCTTGTGTCATTTCCCTACTTAATAAGGACAAATCCATTGACACCCCTTTGTGAATAGCTCTTTTGATATTCAAAATTCAGCACATTTGTAGATACAATTTCACTAAGTAAACACCCCTAAAGTTGTCAATAGGGTCTCTTGAGTAAAAAATCATTCATTTGTTTTAAGAGTACAAACTCTCTCATACTTAAAAAAATGCCGCATGTCTTATCCAAATGGATTTTTGCATGATATTTTGTCTGTCTAAATCACTAATTCTATTGAGGATTACTAGAATAGACAGCTAAGTGAAGAATGCAAGATTAGTTGAGCACGCTGGATGAGGCACGTCAGAATGATGACAGGCAAGCCATATCTTACACACAGTCCCCCATCTATACACTTGTGAGATGAGTGCAGAAAATTCCATGACTACAGGGTAAAGAGTTCTCTCGCGAATGGTACGATAACCAAAATAGTGAGAGGCATTTCATTGCTCACTCCCCTTTGAGCCCCATACACTGGAATCACCCCACACTGGAGCATGTCAAAGACAAGTCAAATCAGCATCACAAGGTGAGAAGAGGGATAGAAATTCTCTTGCTTGCACTTGCATCAATCTTCGAGTGTCTTTATTGCATATGAACACTCGCGTTAATATAAGTGCCTTAGAATGACGAAGAGTAATTCATTTTCTATGCATTTGTATACATTGTACAACCCAAGTGAGTCTGTAAATTCACCCTCACAAAGAGGCAAAGTAGAGATTACTGCCACCCGAGCAGCATAATCAGAAGCGCCAACAAAAGATGCAGACCTAATAGTCTAACCAAGGTGTTTGCTTGAACTTGTCTAGACCAGTTCTTCAAGCAGTAAAAAAAAACTAGGGGCATAAAAAAGCAGTGTACCTGGTAAAAGCAAGGTCAATGCCCATAAATGAGAAACTGGAATAAAATTAGGGGCATGAAAAAGCAGTGTGCCTGGTAAAAGCAAGGCCAATGCCCCCCAGTAAAAAATATAGCCAAGAAAAAGTTGTTGTTGTAAAATCTTCATCTGATCATGAGAAGAAAGACTAGTGACGAATGCCGAGACAGTCACCAACTCTCACCCTTCTACATGTGAGCCGAGTCTACGTTATATTCCCATTGTAAAAAGTCTCTTCAGACTAGGGGCACTTCAATTAACGTAAGATTTCATATGTGCATAAATATCGCTCGAAGAAGTACGAGCAAGATTACTCTATCTCTTTTCGCAGGGTTCCTGACTTGTAAACCCGGAGAGGATCGTGCAACCTTTTCGTCCATCGACTTCAACCTTGATGGTCCCCTTTGATGAGCTGCTAACCAAGTCTTCATCACAATTTCAACAAAGACCTCTCGCATTGGTAAAATCGTACCACTTGCAAGAATACTCGGACCCCTGCTGACATGATGACAGTGAGAAGTGTGATCCTTATAAATCCTGCATCAATGGTCAGGATAAAACATCATTTCCATGAGAGTGAGTGAAAAGTCCTTTCAGACTGAAAGTCCCTCATCTGGCATGCTCAAGACATCTACGTTCTAAACGAGGGTTGTCTTTCAAAATCTTCCCCAGTGGAATTCGGATGATACAAAACTGATGAAATGGTCATGCATAAATCACATTTGAATTTCTGAGTTTACAGCATATACAATCATTGTGTACATGTCTACATATTGTGTAAATAGCAAACATACCCTCAGTAATTAGAGATATTCCCAGGTAAGCATATCCCTGTCCCCATTTGTCTTAAAGTACCTACCACTGTACAGGTACTCTCTTCTTGTCACTCGACCTATTCGAGTCATCCCTTGAGTTTGGGTGCTTGCATCGATCTAAGTATCCCCATGTCTCTGAGTACCCACCATTTGCCGAGATACTCCCTCTCATCAACACTCAACCTGCTCGAATTGTCCCCAGAGTATTGATATTTGCGACTGTCCAGATATCCCCCTGTTTTTGAGTGCCTGCCATTACTCAGGTACTCCCTCTGTTGACACTCGACCTGTTCGAGTTGTCCTTAAAGTTTGGATGCTTGTGACTGTCCAAGTATCCTCTTGTCTTTGAGTACCGATCATCATTTGGATACTCCCTTTCCGTG
Source organism: Eucalyptus pauciflora (assembly GCA_007663325.1). Lineage (NCBI taxonomy): Eukaryota > Viridiplantae > Streptophyta > Magnoliopsida > Myrtales > Myrtaceae > Eucalyptus > Eucalyptus pauciflora. The sequence continues at coordinate 1,006,219 of VMYD01000063.1, forward strand.
ACACTCGACTTGTCCAAGTTGTCCTCCAAATTGTAGCAGCTACTCAAGTATTCCACCACATTATGCGCCTGCAATCACCCAGGTATGCTTTCTTACACTCAGACCGGTTGAGTGGTCCCTGATCATATCGTTAAATGTTTGTGTTCATCCAAATATTCTTCTACTTTGTACACATGTGTGCCTGCTGCCATCTAGGTAAGCCTTGTGTTACATTCAAATTCTCAATTGCCAGGAGGCGGGAAACCTTCACGAATATCCAAGGTACGTCCTCGATATTCCCAATTTCCAGGAGGTGAGAGACCTTCACGAATATCTCAGGTACGTCCTCGATATTCCCCATACCAGGAGGTGAGAGACATTCATGAATATCCAAGGTATGTCCTCGATATTCTCAACTACCAGGAGGTGAGATACCTTCATGAATATCTCAGGTACACCCTCGATATTCCCAATTTCCAGAAGGTGAGAGACCTTCACGAATATGCGAGGCATGTCCTCGATATTCCCAATTTCCAGGAGGTGAGAGACCTTCACGAATATCTCAGGTACGCCCTCGATATTCCCCATACCAGGAGGTGAGAGACCTTCATGAATATACAAGGTATGTCCTCGATATTCTCAACTACCAGGAGGTGAGATACCTTCACGAATATCTCAGGTACGCCTTCGATATTCCCAATTTCCAGAAGTTGAGAGACCTTCACAAATATGCGAGGCATGTCATCGATATTCCCAATTACCAGGAGGTGAGAAACCTTCATGAATATCTTAGGTACGTCCTCGATATTCCCCATACCAGAAGGTGAGAGACCTTCATGAATATCCAAGGTATGTCCTCGATATTCTCAACTACCAGGAGGTGAGATACCTTCACGAATATCTCAGGTACGCCCTCGATATTCCCAATTTCCAGAAGGTGAGAGACCTTCACGAATATGCGAGGTATGTCCTTGATATTCTCAATTACCAGGAGGTGAAAAACCTTCATGAATATCTTAGGTACGTCCTCGATATTCCCCATACCAGAAGGTGAGAGACCTTCATAAATATCCAAGGTATGTCCTCGATATTCTCAACTACCAGGAGGTGAGATACCTTCACGAATATCCCAGGTACGCCCTCGATATTCCCAATTTCCAGAAGGTGAGAGACCTTTACGAATATGCGAGGTATGTCCTTGATATTCTCAATTACCAGGAGGTGAGAAACCTTCATGAATATCTTAGGTACGTCCTCGATATTCCCCATACCAGAAGGTGAGAGACCTTCACGAATATGTAAGGTATGTCCTCGATATTCCCATTACCGGAAGATGAGAAACCTTCACGAATATCCCAGGTACGTCCTCGATATTCCCTAATTGCCAGGAGGTGGGAGACCTTCACGAATATGTTAGGTACGTCCTTGATATTCCCAATTTCCAGAAGGTGAGAGACCTTCACGAATATGCGAGGTACGTCCTCGATATTCCCCATAACCAGGAGGTGAGAGACCTTCACAAATATGCGAGGCACGTCCTCGATGTTCCCCAATTATCAATAGGTGAGAGACCTCCACGAATATACGAGACCCATCCTCGATATCCCGTTTGCCAGGTATTTCTAGAAATTCGTACTCGTGATCATCCAAGTACCTCTTCAACACCTGCGAACGTTCAAGCATCCTTTAAAGTCCGTACTTGTTAACATCCAAGTACTCTTTTGACACTTGCAATCATTAGGTATTTTCCAGTATCTAGTACTTGTGAGCATACAGGTACCCCTTCAATATCTGCGAACATCTAGGTATCCTCCAAGAGTTTGTACTTGTGATCATCCAAGTACCCCTTCAACGCCTGCAAAGGCCTATCCTCCAAGAGTTTGTACTTGTGATCATCCAAATACCCCTTCAACGCCTTCAAAGGCCCAAATATCCTCCAGGTTTGTACTTGTGAATATCCAGGTACTCTTTCAATGCCTGTGAATGTCCAGGTATCTTCAACAAACCGATGCCCTGAGAAAGGTCAGTGCATCCCCCGAGAAAGGTTGGGTTCCCATAGGTGTCCTTGACAAAGATCAGGCACCCCACAAATCGATGCCCTGAGAAAGGTTGGTGCATCCCCCGAGAAAGGTCGGGTTCCAACAGGTGTAATTGACAAAGATCAGGCACCTCACAAACCGATGCCCTGAGAAAGGTCAGTGCATCCCCCGAGAAAGGTTGGGTTCCCATAGGTGTCCTTGACAAAGATCAGGCACCCCACAAATCGATGCCCTGAGAAAGGTCGGTGCATCCCCCGAGAAAGGTCGGGTTCCAACAGGTGTAATTGACGAAGATCAGGCACCTCACATACCGATGCCCTGAGAAAGGTCAGTGCATCCCCCGAGAAAGGTTGGGTTCCCATAGGTGTCCTTGACAAAGATCAGGCACCCCACAAATCGATGCCCTGAGAAAGGTCGGTGCATCCCCCGAGAAAGGTCGGGTTCCAACAGGTGTCTTTGACGAAGATCAGGCACCCCACAAATCGATGCCCTGAGAAAGGTCGGGTACAAACAGGTGTCCTTGACAAAAATCAGGCACCCCACAAATCGATGCCCTGAGAAAGGTCGGCACATCCCCCGAGAAAGGTCGGGTACAAACAAGCGTCCTTGACAAAGATCAGGCACCACATAAATTGATGCCCTGAGAAAGGTCGGTGCATCCCCCGAGAAAGGTCGGGTTCTAACTAGTGTCTTTGACAGAGATCAGACACCTCCACAAAACAGATGCCCCGAGAAAGGTCGACACATCTCCCGAGAAAGGTCGGGTACCAACTGGTGTCCTCGATACAAATCAAGCACCCACAAATGAGATGCCCTGAGAAAGGTCGGTGCATCTCCCGTCAAGGCGACCGAAGAAAGGTTCGAGTCCTAGACAAATCATTGATTGTTTTAACAGGCGATCGAAGAATGGTTCGAGTCCTGGAGAAACAGTTTACCGTCAAGGCGACCGAAGAAAGGTTCGAGTCCTAGACAAATCATTGATTGTTTTAACAGGCGACCGAAGAATGGTTTGAGTCTTGGAGAAACAGTTTATCGTCAAGGCGACCGAAGAAAGGTTCGAGTCCTAGACAAATCATTGATTGTTTTAACAGGCGACCGAAGAATGGTTCGAGTCCTGGAGAAGCAATTTCTCGTCACGGCGACCGAAGAACGATTCGGGTCTGAGACAAACCACTAATTGCTCTAACACGCGACCGAAGAATGGTTCGGGTCCTAGAGGAGCAATTTCCCGTCAAAAGCGACCGAAGAAAGGTTCGAGTCCAAGACAAACTACTAATTGCTCTAACAGGTGGCCGAAGAATGGTTCGGGTCCTAGAGAAGCAATCCTCTCATATCACCAGGTAAGATGACACCTTGATACTTGCCAAAACTCGGGGTTCACACCCTATCTCACTCACTCTCGGTAAGTAATTCCAGGTATCTTCTTATCTGTCTTAGTATATGTAAAGTTATATCACTCTTCTTCTGCATAAAATAATAGGTCCTAAATAAAATCTGCTACGCATGCATGGATAAAATTTAGGCATCAGTTTGTCTTTGAATGCAACCTCTGCGAACTCACCTTCAAAGAGGGGCAGCTGTTGACGCCTAAATTTCGTCTTCTTAAATTAGGTTTTTTATTAATTATCTTTTTTCCTTTTTCGGATAATAAATAAACAAAACAAAAAAATAACAAAACAAAAGAAACAAAACAAAAGCAAAAGCAGGAGAAAAGGCAGAAAGGAGGAGAAGCAGCTTCCGCTTGGGCCCTCGACCCATTTGCACTGCAGCCCGGCCCAGCCGGGTCTTCCCCTTCCGCGCGCCTCTGCAGCGCATGCGCAGGAGGCACGACGTCGGATGGGCAGCCGGACGGCGACATGGGAGCAGCTGGCGTCGAATGGGACACCGGTCCGGCCGTCCGGAGCTGCTCAACACGCGAGGGGGACCGGCGATCGAAGCTCCGTCGACCGGCCACCCCCTCGCCTATAAATACCGAGGCCCCCGCCTCCGTCCAGGGCACGCGCAGCAGCCGGCGAAACTCCGAGGCCCCCCCGAGAGACTTCGGGGAGCTTAGAGCGAAGCAAAGGCAAGGCGGTCGGGTCGCAAGCTCGCCGATCTCCCTCCGAGAGACTTCGGGGAAGACCAGCGGCAAGCGAACCCGGATCCGCAAGCTCGCGGCCAGAGAGGGGGTAGAGAGAGAAAGAGGGAAGTTGAAGAGGAAAGGGCGTCGTCGCCGCTCCGTCGTCGCCGCTCCGCCATCGCCGCCGTTCGCCACCCCCTGCCACAGGTAGCTGCCGCCGCCACCATCATCCCGCACCCCGCCCCGTCGCCGCCGTCACCGTTGTCACCGTTCAATCCTCCTCGCATCGACGCCGCGTATCGAGAACCCTAGGGTTCCCGATTTCTGCGGGTCGCGACCTGGGTCGTTGGGTCTGACCCGGGTCGGGGGGAACCGGGTACGGTTTCCCCCCCAAAACGACGCAGTTTTTAAAAAAAAAAAAAAGAATCGGGTCGTGCGCCGGGTCGGATTCGGGTCGGGGAACCGGGTAGGGTTTCGCCGGTTCCCCCCTTCTAAACGGCGCCGTTTCGAATAAAAAATACGAAGGAAAAAGACCAAAAAATCCGAGTCGGGCCCGTGTTGCAGGCCTGTACGCGGTCGTTTTTATTTTATTAAATAAATAATAAATAATTTATTTATTTATTTTCAAAAAAAAATCAAAAAATATATATTAAAAAATATTTTAATTTCCAAAAAAAAACAGAAAGTATTTAAAAATATAAAATATATTTAATTTTCGAGAAAAATTTTTAAAAAAAATCAAAAAAAACTTTATTATCCAAAAAATATTAAAAAATATTTTCCGAAAAAAAAAATCAAAAATATTTCGTATTTCCCAAAAAAAATGCCAAAAATTCAGAAAAAGCCAAAAGACTTGTATTTTTCCAAAAATACCAAAAATCCAAAAAAATCCCTTTTATGTCCAAAAAAATTGGAAAAAGGTTCAAAAAATGTCTTTTTCCAAATAATGCATGGAAAATCCCTAAAAACATCCAAAAAAAAAACCTCAGGGTTTAAACAAGGTTAGGTACCGAAAGGGCATTAGTGATTAACTTGTGTAATCAAGTCCCCGATCCTAATTTCTCTGGTTGCGTAGGAGCGAATATTTCTCTCAATATTTCGCATGGGTTTCTAATCAACCCACCCCAAATTGATTAGTGGTGACTCTGTTTTAAAAATTAGCTTACATGTTAAAAACTCATATTATTAAAGTCGTGAATTGGTGGACTTGGGAGAGTCCGGGCATAACTAATTTTAGCCGAGCCATTAGCCTCCGCGAGGCGCCCGCCCCGATCGGGCGCCGAAAAAAAAGAGGTCACGACAGTGGTTCGGGTACACGGCCCAAACCAAACCGAAATATCAAAACATCCGAATATTTTCTTGTTACCTAAATTGGAAGAAGACCCGAGCAAGCTTGGTGTCCCGCCGAAGCCGGTTGCCCTTTGGTACCGGAATTGGCAAACCCAGTGGCGGACATAGACCCTCGAGCTCAGCCACAGTGCCCTCCAGCTCAAGCTCGACGATGCGGTAGCTAAGAACCGGACGCTTGGGTAGGACATTGTGTTACTCGAGAAAGAATAAGAAAGATGGGATGAGAGAAAGAAGATGAACAATAGTAAAGAAAGAAAAAAAATATTGAAAATGTAAATAATTAAGCAAAACGATGTTTTCTCTAAAATTGTTAATGTCAAACATTGGTTATGCCACGTAGGATAACCAATAATAATAGGATCACAATATTAGTATTTTCACGCAAAAATTGACTAGAAGTAATATGTTAGAATTTTGCGAAAATGTTTAAGACTCAGTTTGCATAACTAAAAAGTTTAGAACTTAATTGACATCAATTCAATAGTTTTAGAATTGGTTTAATAATTTTTTTTTTCTCCATATTGCTTAACATAATTATTACTAGAAAAGCACCATCCGGTGATATTTCCCAGCTAGCAACCTTTCAAATGAACTGGCCTTACTTAATTAGAGATAGTCATGAGAAGATTGTTTTTGAGTCTCGAGCAAACGCTATTAATAGCACAAAAAGTTAAGAGAACAATATCAACATTTCTCATTTCCAAGCCCCCCTCTTACCGAAGGCTGAGAGGATAACTAAATATGCGTGCGCGAGAGAAGTGTAAGAAATTGGACTTGTGATCACTAACAAAAAAAAATTATTAAAATATTAAAATATTATTAAAAATTATCTACATCAGCTCCAGCCTTGTTACGTAGGATGGCCAGCTTCCATATCAACGAATTCCGGTAAAAATTGTTTGGATAGACTTAATTGCCAAAATGTGAAAAAGTTTATAATTCAATTGACAAAATTGAAAAGTTTAAAACTAAATTAGTAAATGTGCAATAAGTTTAACACTTTTTGGACAATTTAATCAAAAGTGGTCCAACCCATATTAATCAATTTTACCCAAATTGACCCATTTAATTTCTTTTAACCCATTTCTATACAACACGAGTTTAACAACTCATATCTTATTAACTCGGCCTGACTCAAACCCAATTCATAGTCGAACCATCCCGCGCTCATTCTCAATATTTTTTCTCCTTATCTATTGTCTTTGAAGATTAGACAACTCCATGAACCAACTTGTCAAGTCAGCAAAGGAGATAGTCGATTCGAGTCTGGTCGAGTCGCGGCGTTGGACTTTACTTGGCACATGGAGCAACATAGAGACGTGGGTGAGTGTCAAGCTGATGGACAATAGCACCTACGCGGAAGGGTTCAAGGTTCGGGTAATGGAATGGGGTGCGAAGGTGGTGGTGTGGTGAAGAGCTGCCTAGGTAAGCTGCCTAGGTAATGAGCAATGTTCTCGCTCTCATGAACTGGTTTGCTTCCACCTTGGTGTCAACACGCTGATTCAGTCTAGTGTCTAAGTTAAATATGACCAATGCTCATCCATAAATTTTTGTAATCATGTCGCCATCTTCTGGGTGTCGGTGACAATTTTAGTCTATTTAAAATAAATATAAAAAAAATTAAAAAAACTTGAAGGTTTTTTGTGCCTAATAAATCTCAAAAGCTTAACAAATAGAAAAATGCCAAAATATAAATAAATAATAAGAAGAACAACATTGCAGATGTGGAAAATTCCAAATCTACAACGTTGCTTGCTCTGACGTGAAGCCTCAAAGCTCCAATAGTCCGCAAAGATCGTTGCTTTGGCTCTGTAATTTGTTTTTTTTTCTCTGTATAATTGACTGTCTAGATGTTGGCGTGATTTTCTCTCCTATCTTAAGAAAGGAGATTTCGTAATATTGTATTCCTATAATTCTGGGATCTCTTCCTTTTTCTGATTTTATTCTGGTTGCTTGTTTCCTTAGTTGTAGCAACCTTTCTTGTACATATGGTTGAACAATGGCAAATGCTCAACACAACAAAAATACAAAAAAGAGAACGAAAGCTTTGTCCGAGGACGTAGGGACATTGCCGAACCTCGTAACCCTTGTGTCTTTGTGTGAATTTCTGTTTTTCTTCATGGTATTAGAGCGGGTTATGACCTTGATTATTTGAAGAACTTACCTCGTCCTCTTTGCATCGTTTTTTTTTTTTTTTTGGGTGAGCACCATGACAATTTCAGAATTAGAATCTGGAAAACTTTATGACAAAGGTGCGAGCTCTGAATTGGCATTAGTGAAGGCTGTGGTGCATGAGGGAAATAGCCAACATCTGACATCTATTTTGTTGAATGGAAGGAATTTTCTCCCATGGTCACGAGCAGTGACCATTGTGCTTGGAGGCCGATCGAGGCTTGGACATATTACTGGGCAAACTAAAGCCCCTGATGAAAGTCATCCAAATTTTGAAGAATTGCAAGCAAGCGATCATAGCATTATGACATAGATCTTCAACTCAATGGAGCCTGAAATCTATGAGATTTTTGCTTACTCAGATTTGGCCAAAACATTGTGGGATTCACTGTCTGAGATGTATGGTCAAGCCAATAATGCATCTCGAATCTTTGAGCTTCAACAAGGTCTTGCTACCTCTAGGCAAGGTGCAAATCAATCATTCACAGAACATCTAGGGAACTTAAAAAAATAGTGGGACGAACTCCATCAATACATACCTGCAACCCAGAATGGGTGTGACTATGTGCAAAGGGAAGAACAAGATAGAATTTTTTATCTCTTGGCAAGCCTAAGGCCGTAGTTTGAAGACACCAAACATGACATTCTTATGAGGCCGTAGTTGCCGTTCTTTAATACCGTTTACTCGATAATACAAAGTGAAGAAACAAGGAGGAGAGTCATGCATTTTGACTCGATTGTGGCACCATCAACAGGCTCATCAGAACACTCTGCAAATGCTGTTAGTTCCAATGCCAGGCAAAGTGATGGTATTACTCGGTTTGTCGAAGGGAAAGGAAAAAAGCCCCTTCGTTTCCATTGCGATCATTGTGATTGAGATGGGCATTCCATGGAACGATGTTGGATTCTACACCCTCAGCTGCGTCTAAATAAGGACAAAGGTCCGGACGCTAAGATAGCAATTCAAGAGAATACCATAGACTTCCAATCCAAGTTGGAGTCTCTAGCACTACAAGTTCAGCAACTACTTCAGACACATGGTTTAGGTCCCTTTGACACTGATTCCGTAAATTTGGCCAAGACTTCTGGTAATATTGTGCACTTTCTGTTGAGTCTAGAAATCGATTATTGTTGATTCTGGTGCCACAGACCATATGTGTAGTTCCCCACTTATTCTATCTAATACTACTTCTAGCTCTTTGTATCCACCGATCACAGTAGCTAACGGAGTGCAGGTGCCAACCCAAGGTGTTGGGCAACTGAATGTGCTTTCGAAAAAAAAAACTGAGGCTTTATTGGTTCTAAGATTATCTTCTAATTTAATATCTGTGAGAAAATGTACTAAATAGTGGAATTGTAATGTCATTTTTACTCCACAGAAGGTGTTGTTCCAAGATCGCAATACCAGGAGGATGATTGGGGAAGGACAACTTCAGGATGGGTTGTACACCTTAGATTTGCATGTCGAAGCATTGGTGGCTAGGAAGGGGAATGTGGATACCTCTCGTCTATGGCATTGGCGCATGGGTCATCCTTCAGATCGGGTGTTGCAGTCCTTAAACATGTCTTTGACTCATGATTCTAGTAGTTGTAATCCATGTCACTTTGCTAAGCAACATAGGTTGCCTTTCCCTAAACATTTACATAAATCAACTGAATTGTTTGCTTTGGTACATTCAGACATTTGGGGATATTCTCCTGTTGATTCTAGAGAAGGTTTTCGGTATTTTGTTACCTTTATTGATGATAAATCGAGAGTTACCTGGCTTTATCTTCTTAAGTACAAAAGTGAAGTGCTTACAGTTTTCCAGGATTTTTGCAATATGGTGAGTAATCAATTTAATACTTCTGTGAAGGTTCTTCGTACCGATAATGGTACCGAATACACCAAATAGATATTTCAGGCTTTTTTATGAAGCAAGGGTATTATTCACGAGACAACATGTGTGGGTACTCCACAACAGAATGGGATAGCTGAAAGAAAAAATCTTCACCTATTGGAGGTCACCCGAGCCTTGTTATTCTTTGTGAATTTGTCTAAATCTTATTGGGCAGATGCAGTTCTGACTAGCTATTATTTAATTAATAGACTCCCTAGTCGAGTGTTAGGGTATATAACTCCTATGGAAGTGTTGTATGGGCGAAAAGTTGATATATCTCACTTGAGGATTTTTGGGTGTGTCTGCTATGTTCACTCTCAAACTAGTGGAAAGCTAGATCCCCGTGCCAGGAAATGTGTGTTTGTTAGTTATTCATCTGTTAAGAAAGGCTACAAGTGTTATGACCCCTACACAAAGCGTATCTATATATCTAGGGATGTTGTATCTGATGAAACTCATATGTTTTTTTCTAACAAGAGCCACATTTAGGGGGAGTGCACAAATTATTATAAGAATTTTTCCTATGAATTTGCTCCTATTCCTATGAATGTTAATGGGACCGATGAAGCCAAAGTCAACAATGGGGGTGTCAAAGCCAACGATGGGAGCTGTGCTTCGGGTCACGAATTTGCAGATCAAGAAAATTCAGAAGTGGATCGAGAGATTGAGGCAACTGTTGTTCCAGAAGCTGAACCTAGAATTGTCGATGACGGGTCGATAGATGAAAGGGCAGCGGATGTAATCCCGTTACGAAGATCATCTCGTGTCACTAGACCCTCAACTCGACTTCAAGATTTTACTACTTATTATTCGGTTCAATATCCCTTTCAAGAATTTGTTGTTTATGACAAAATATCTCACAATTTTTTGAGTTTCTTATCTGCTATTGAAGAACAACGGGAACCTCGCAACTATGAGGAAGCAAAGAAAAAAGACATATGGGTTAATGCAATGAAGGATGAACTTCAGGCTTTAGATCAAAATCATACTTGGGAACTTGTACAACTTCCAAGAGGGAAGAAGACAGTTGGTTGCCGATGGATCTATAAGATCAAATATAACAGTGATAGATCAGTTGAAAGATATAAAGCAAGGCTAGTTGCAAAAGGATACACTCAAACATATGGTATAGACTACAAAGAGACCTTTGCACCTGTGGTTAAAATGAACATTGTGCGTGTGTTTATGTCAGTAGCTGTTAATTGTGGATGGTCCTTGTTCCAAATGGATGTAAAGAACACATTCCTTCATGGAGATTTGGAGGAGGAGGTTTATATGGATCTTCCTCCCGGTCACCCCTTGCATAATAAAGTTGGAATTGTTTGTAGGTTGAAGAAGGCCATATATGGTCTGAAGCAATCACCTAGAGCTTGGTATGGTAAACTGAGTGCTGCACTCATCAAGGTTGGATTCAAAAGAGGGACAACAGACTCATCAATGTTCACCAAGGCTAACGAAAAAGGTATAGTTGTTGTACTTGTTTATGTTGATGATATTGTGATTACAGGCAGCAATCAATCTGGAATCGAAGAACTTAAGCGGCATTTGAGCAAGGAATTTGATATCAAAGACCTTGGCAAATTGAGGTATTTTTTGGGTATTGAGGTGGCGAGATCTCACAATGAATTATTTTTGTCTTAGAGAAAATATGTCATGGATTTGCTGAAAGAGACTAGGAAGTTGGGAGTTAAATCGGCCAATATTCCTATGGAGTATAATAGTAAGTTCATTTTAGATGACACTCCAATACATGATGTTGGGCAGTTTCAATGACTTGTTGGACGGTGTATTTATCTTACTATCACTAGACCTGACATAGCATATACTGTTAGTTACATAAGTCAATTTATGCAGAAACCAACTCGAGTGCATATGGAGCTAATAAATCATCTGCTACGGTATTTGAAGGCCACACCTAGGAAGGGAATTTTAATGAAAAATAATGGTCACACAGAACTTGTTGGCTACACTGATGTTGATTGGGCCGAAAACCCTATAGATAGGAAATCTACTACAAGATTTTGTACTTTTGTGGGAGGAAATATTGTCACTTGGAAAAGCAAAAAAACAAACGGCGGTTGCTCGTTCAAGCGCAGAGGCAGAATATCGAGCCATGGCTACTACTACTAGTGAAATTGTGTGGTTGAGACTACTGCTTCAAGAATTGGGTTGCAATTGCATGACCAAGCCTACGAAGTTGTTTTTTGATAATCAAGCTGCAACTCATATAGCTTCAAATCCAGTGTTTCATGAGAGGACCAAACATATAGAAGTGGATTGTTACTTTGTGAGAGAAAAGGTGCAAGACAAGACAATTGAGACCCCGAACATTCGGAGTGAGGGTCAACTGGCCGATGTTTTTACCAAAGCATTACCCAAGGGAGTATTTCAAGAAATGATAAGCAAGTTGACCTCCGACGAGGTCTTTGGCCCGACTTGAGGGGGAGTGTTGGCGTGATTTTCTCTCCTATCTTAAGAAAGGAGATTTGTTAATATTGTATTCGTATAATTATGGGATCTCTTCCTTTTTCTAATTTTTTTTTTCGGGTTGCTTGTTTCCTTAGTTTTAGCAACCTTTCTTGTACATATGGTTGAACAACGGCAGATGCTCAACACAACAACAATACAAAAAGGAGAACGAAAGCTTTGTCTAAGGACGTAGGCACATTGCCGAACCTTGTAACCTTTGTGTCTTTGTGTGAATTTCTGTTTTTCTTCACTAGAAAATTTAAACTATTATAGAAACAATGTGATTTATATTCGATACCCCCAACGCGCTTGTATGTTTTGGTCCCACGTGTTATTGAAGACATTAGCACGGCTAGTTTTCCCTTTCACTATATTAGAGAGCGTGAAAGTAAGATGCCCTTCGCATTACTCTTTGATTAAATGAATTGAAAGTGGGTTCTTTTCGAACCGATTGAAATCGATCATTAATTTTTCTTTTTCTTTTTTTGTTCGATCCATTCTTAATTATTCAAATCTTAGGCAATCCATATGTCACTCAAGTCATTAAACACAAGTTGAAATATGAACTCATGACCCATTTTGCTGCCTACAACATATATATTTGACTTGCAAACTTCGAAGTGAAGGGTATTTCAATACTTCCTTCATCATTCATTTGGAATAATGACTAAGAGAGTACGATTTAGGATTTGTTTATTTCATTAAAAATGAATAATTTGGAATAGACTTTTCAAAAAACTATCGCTCGTATCGCTTAAATTTATTAGTTGATGACATCTTCTTTTATTATCGACAACAATATATAACTAAATATTTGCATGGACAATGAAAATATTTTTAGATCATTCATTTTTGTAAGCGATATAAGCGATTGTTTTTAAAATAAAATATATTTTAAATTATTAATTTTTCCCAAAACAAATGTATTTGCAATGGAAAAAGAGCCCGTGAAGTGCTTGCTAAAGAAAGACAGCTGCACTTAGCGCTCGAATTTAAGTATCTCTCCCATCCCAAGAAAAGTAAAAACAAACAAAAGATCGATCACAAGACAGCCATTCAGAAAATGGGGCAACGCCAGCCTGTCCAACCACGAATCGAGGCTTTTTGCTTGTGATCGCTAGCGGAATCCTGTCGGTGAGTCTTCTAGCAATTTCATGTCTCTCTATTTACTTATATTTTTTTGTTTGATACATTTTGGAGTCATAATTGGAGAGCTAGAGATTTTAATTTCGACTCCATATAATAACATTTCAAATAAAAAAAAATAGGAGAATTGCCCGCACGCTCCTTTTAAAAAAGCCCAATGTCCATAATTATTGATTAGAATAGTTGATCAATTTTCCGGACTATAACTAACATATCAATCATTATGAATTGTGAATTTGTGTTAACAAAAAGTACACACGATAATTACTGTAATCAGTACCCTACTTGTGTTTGTACTCTTGATATATAACACCTACATATAATTTGTCATTGAATTAATATAGAGGAACAAATTATGCTATCTCCGTGAGCCTTAATGTCCGAGTCAAAAGGCTAATCATAAATAAATATTAAAACTTAAATTAAAATTACCCATTACATGAAAAGGTCAATTACTGATCAAACTAGTACTACACGCTAGAAAATCTGGCCCATTTTTTTTTTATTCATGTAATTAAAAACTTAGTCTCGAAGAAACAAAAGAACATTAATTGAGAATCATTGAAGAGGAAGAGAATCAATTCAATATTGAGATTTGATGGGGTTCTTGGATCTCGTGAATGGATGCTTCTACCAATGAAGGGGATATCAATGAGGTCAAAGGCTCGAAATTGCAGTGCAAACCGAGAACACGAGAAGAAATTTAGGATCACTCTACAGGAAAAAGATATTGAGTTTTATTTTATTTTGCCATTGACAATAAATAAATGCTGGACTTTATTATCAGATTCTTTTGATACTGACTTCACATGGTGATGGCTTTGGACTCACCCCAGCACGTGGATGACATTGATTATGCCTATGTACTTAAATTTCATTAAAATGAGAATACCTGACTATATTTATTCAATCAAGTTCATAAACTTTTAAGAATTACATCATCTCTATTTTACGAAAAACAAATTATATTATAACTAGTATAACAATTGAGTGATATCTCGAGTCAGCTTTCGCGCATCAGATTAAGTACACCTCCTCAATCTCATCGAAAGCAAGTCATCCATGTGTTAAGTTAGGGGATCCATAAGGTGGTTTAACCCCAAGTGGCTGTGACTACTAGGAATCGATCTTATGACCTGACATTGAAATGTAAAGTGCCAATCGTTCTAACCAAAAACCAGCGGAAACAGTTTGATATGAAGAAAATTCCAGTTCTATGGTTCATGGAGTCTAGGGTACACTTGAAGCTTACTTGCTCCATCGCTATCATGGGGTCAATTTTCTTAGTCAAAGTACCGTTTTGCAAGTCATATAATATACAATGTGTAAGAAAAATCTATCATGTTATTCGGCACAACAAGGATGAAACATGTGCCTATCCTTTGACCGTCGCTATAAACCCAAGTTCTACGGGATTTCGTAACATGGTTTGCAGGACAAGCCTCGCCAGCTAAAATTAAAATCCATTCTTCCTCACTTAGCTGTAAATTCATCGTAATTGAGCATCTGGGAATATCCTTTGGCAGCATTCCGCACACCTCTTCTTTTACAAACCCTAGAGGGAGCACCCAACTCAGAGTCGATAACATGTGCAGTGCGACCCCGATCAGGTCGGAAACTCGAAGTTCATGAACGAGAGATGAAACGAAAGGAAGTCCAGATGGAGACGTCTCTCGGCCGCGGAAACCCTGGATTGAATGATGCGACTGGTGCAAGCAAGGACAGGGGGCTGCGCGCCAGAAAACACCACGTCGTTTCTACTAAGTTAAAGCAAACGTATGTTGTGCACCAGATCCGCAGATCCAGAACCTCGTAATCTGGAGTGACCCTTTGTTATATGTTTTACCATTTTAATAAAGGGTAGTGGTGTCCACGTTAATGCAGAGTCCGGAAAAAACTGCATCGTATAGACTGGAAGGATGCCAGATTAGAAACTCGAGAAATCTTACATCGTACTGTGCATGTAAATAGCTAGGCCAGGCAACAAATACAGTCTTCTTACTTCCATCGTTTTTGGCTCGTCAAAACCGACCCGTAGATTTTTATCAAAATACGTGATGAACTAAGAAGAAGTCCCGGAGAATTGGCGAAACTAACTCACAGGCTTGAAGGACAGAGGTAAAGACGAATAGGAGAATGCACCCTTTGAGTTTTGCACTTATCCCATAATTTTATCGTCATTATCCTATTATTTGTATAAGTAAATTAAGTCACTTGTCTTTACATTTCGATTTTTCTGGGATCCATTTTCATTAACAAGTCAGAATTTGTTCGTGTGATAATTATAAATAAGACTATTCACGATAAATGGTTACCATATAAGGCATCCCTGTTCGACGTACTAAAATACCTCCAGTATCAACTCTATACTCTGTCTAAACTACATTGGAGGAGACTCTCATTCAACAAGTATAATTGCCTCATCTTATCATTAGTTATGTTCAATTAACTAGATCATGTAATATGTCAATTGAGCACGTGTCCTTGAGATCGCAATATGTGGAACGGTCCGAAAGGGCACACATAAGTTCAACTTTAATAAATTCCACCTTATCCTGGCTGGCTAACATTAGAATAATGTGGTCTTATCTGAGGAAAAAACCATTCAGAATCACTTCGTAAACCCCCTATAAATTCTTCCTCGAGAAGACCCAAATCACCCACTTCTCTTCACGCAAATCCTCTCTCCAACTCAAGAGACACAGAAAAGCAGAAGCCATGGATTCTGCTCCAAGCAAGGCTTTTCTGCTTGTTCAGCTCTTGCTCCTACTCAGCTGCTTCCAAGAAGCCTCCTGTTTCTTCCCCCATCCACCGGCTTACCCTCCGACCCAGCACCACGACCACGACCACGACCACGACCTCCCACCTGTTTACCCGCCGTCTCCCTACCACAGTCACCCCCTGATCCCTGCACCCGCTCTTACTCCCCCGAATCCTCCGGCTCAACCCCCAATTAAACCGCCGTTCCATTGGCCATTTAGGACCTTCATAGCCATTCAAGGTGTCGTTTATTGCAAGTCCTGCGAGTACACCCTCAATGGCGCTAAAGCCATTCAAGGTGAGTACACTTCGTGAGTATACTTTTTAGAAAGAAAATAAAATCTCGCTGCCCCTATATTCATGACGTGATTAAAAAGGTGGAGAAGGTACTGCATATACATAATCATTTTACTTCTTATCATACCTCGCAGTCAGAAATGGTCGTTTATAAGAAGTTGGTCGAAAGCACGCAAGATAGTGAAGTCGTTCAAATGTCTAAACACGAACTCACCGCATTATTTATTTGACAAAATATTGTGGACCATCTAAGGATACCTTCATTATTATTTCTAGCACTATTCTTTCCAAGAGAACCGAAGCCAATTACCTCTATGCTGTACTTCATAGAGTTCAAGGACGAGTATTCCTCCATACCGTACTTCATTTCCTAAGTTCAATTACTTTAATTTCTTTAACTTCCATTAAACGATGGTGCGATTATTGTTTTGAAGAAAAGTTTTTCACTAGCAGCCTTAATCACCATTCCAATGTTCTTTGACAGTATTCATATATCATAATAAATCTGAAATGGCCTTTGTAGATGAGGAGAGTAAAAATTATTTCGAAACAGCAATCTCTTTTCGTTAGCTTCCCACCAGTTTTCTTCTCGACAAGCATAACAGGAGTAATCTCTGTTTTTTATTAGTTATAAAGTCAGAAGGTTGAAAATCATCTTGAAATGACTAGTTTTCTTCATTAGCTTCTACGAGTTTCTCCTTTCCCGTAAGAGCTACATTTAGTAACCGGCTGGTATGTTCACGGTTCAGGTGCCGTAGTGAAGCTCTGGTGCCAGAACACCAAGTACCCAGCATGGGCGACTGCGACAACTGACCAGAACGGCTACTTCTTCCTCGAAGCTCCGAAGACAGTCTCAAACTTTGCCACCCACAAGTGCAAGGTCTTCTTGGTCTCATCTCCAATCCCCTCATGCAGTGAGCCATCCAATCTCAATGGCGGATCGTCTGGTGCCCCCTTGAAGTGGGAGAAGCTGGTCTTGGGGAAGCCCACGTTCACCCTCTACTCGGTTGGACCTTTCGCATTCGAGCCCAAGTGCAGAGCCCCAGGATCCAAGTGAACTCCCCATCGTGTGTCTCCCTAGCTTCTATTGTCGTTGAGTGTTACCGTGGTTCCAGTTTCGTGAGAGAAAAGGTTGTTCTTGTGCCTTAATGTATTTGTTAGTCGGTTTATTTGAGTGACAATAAATGATATAAAAGAGGGGGTACACACCTCTTACTACAGAGATTATCTTTTACATACAAAAAAGTTACCTCAAAGGCCACAAAACATAAGGTTACCCAAAAACGATGAGTTTTTGTCAGCTTAGAGTTAACCAAAGACGACAAATTATTTAGTTTTTTTTTACTTTAAGGGTTCGTTCGTTTCGCGGAAAATAAGCTATTTCCGGAAAATATTTTCCCAAAAGTCATTTTCCAGGAAAATGACAATATTTTCTGGTGTTCCGCTAAAACTTGAAAATGTTTCGAAAAATATTTTCTGGTGTTCGGTAAGGGAAATATTTTCCACTCACCAGATTGGCGAGCGCGAGCATCAAACTCGAGGCTCGCCAGATTGACAAGCGCAAGCTTGAAATCGACGACCTTGAGGTTCACTTGGTGATAGCTGACGACTAGCTAAGAAAGAAGAAAATGAGAAACAAAGAAAAGAAAAAGAAAAAAAAGAAATAGAAAATTAAAAATAATTTGAATAAAAAAAGAAAAATATAATTTAAAAATAATTCGAATAAAAAAAGAAAAGAATAAGAAGAAAGGGGAGGAGGAAATGATGATTTATAAATGTGTGAGATAAGAAAGATTAAGTGAGGAAAATGTTTTCCACTTTTCAAAAGTGGAAAACATTTTCCCCCAATTTAGAAGACCTTTTCCCTTCCATGGAAAATATTTTCCCTTAAGAATTCATTTTCCATGAAACGAATGTTAGAAAATCCGGAAAACATTTTCCCGGAAAATATTTTCCGCGAAACGAACGAAGCCTAAGTCAACCACAGACAAGAGTTCTTAAGTTTATTGCCTTAGGTCATTCCTTAAGGCGACAAAATTAGAGCTTCGTTCCCTTAAGCTAAACTCAAGCAACAAATCGTGATTTCGGCCCTTGTTTGACTCTCCTTTTCCTTTTTTCACTACCTTGCTTGCCGGTGTATCTATTGTCGTTTGCACCGTCGCGCCGGGGGTTGACGCGTGTGCCCATGGCGTCATAGCCTCTTCCGCATTATACTTAGTTTCACGGGTATAAAATGTAAGAGTTTTCCTAATGTGGACCACATTAATTGATATTGTAATTTACCGTTTAACGTTTACCGTTTAACGTTTACCGTTTTACGAGGATTGGTCTAAGGTGAGATAGAAGGTTTCTTAATTAATCTAATATGGGCTGGCTAGTGTGGGCCGAGTTGAGCCTGGCCCGTAATGAGGGGGCCTTGCTGGAAACTCTATAAATAGCGCTAAGTCTCTCCTCTAACCCTAATTCTCACATGTATCCTCACCTAAGGGGCGTTTACCTAACGCCAAACATGAGGGGGGCCGCCTCATTGAGCCAGTGATACGGAGGGCAATAGAGTAGAATGACTTGCACATGGAACATTGTGTTTCCGCTTCCGCTTCAATATCGATGGATTCCAAAACAGGTGCGTTAATCTTTCTACTCAATTATGCATGTTCTTGTTCTGGTTATGGAGATCTTGGGATTGCGCAATTTGCGTCCAACATGTGGTATCAGAGCATCCATAACCCTAGAACTCGAACGCATAAGTTTTTTGTCCTAATTTGTGATTTTCGAGATTTTTTGTTCAATAAAAATAAAATTAAATCACATATTATTACTGGGCTCGACGAGACGATCAAGACTGTGGGTGGCGCGTCGCCGGGGAAGGCCCCACGCACCCCCACGCGTAGCCACGTGCTACCAGGCATCGAGGACGTCGCTCGCGCGTTCGCAGCCCTCCGCACGCCCCAGAGGGCCAGCGGCGGCGCAGGCGGCGACCCGGACGACGGACGGACTCGGATTCGGATTCCGAATTGATCCGCTGCGTCGACTCTGACGTCACTCTGGGTCCCGACCCAATGACGTCACGCTGACGTCAGCGACCGACCCGAACCGCACCGACTCGACCCGGATATCAACCCAACCCGACCCGGATGGCGACCGACCCGACCCGGGACCCGACCGACCCGTTGACCGGACCGGTCGACCGGTCGGACCGCCACCAGTCGGACCGGTTTGACCGGCCCTTTGACGCTCGCGCGTGGGCTCCACGCGCCGCGCACTCAGGCGGCGCGTGCGGGGGCGTGGATGCTCCGTTTCGCGCGTGGCTCGCGGCGATGAACTCGTATGGTGATTTCCTACGTTTTGGTGTTTTTTTTTTTTTTGATGATTTTATGAATGTGAAAATACATACAAAGCCCTAAATACGCGTATTTTTAGTGTATTTTTCTTGTATTTTTCTGTGATTTTCGAAATACAGGTGCTGGGTTACTGGTATGTTATGTCATGATCTTTATGAGTGTTGTTCATCAATATTTTACAATAAAGTTTATTTTTTATGAAGCAATGTAATTAGCATGATATGTGATTTTGGTGATATGCTGCCCCTATCACTAAAGCTAAAATCACATGTATATGGTGTATGTGAGGAGTAAAATTTATATCCCTAGTATGAGAGAGTTTCAAGGATTCAATTGAGTAGTGACCGCCAAAGTGGCACGCTTGATTGGGTTTGAGAAATTTCGGTCTCGTATATTGATTGGGATGTCTCCTACTCTAATGTGTAGTCATACTCCCAAATGGGGTGATTATATATTAGTTCATGGAGGGATACATGATTATGTGGTGGAAGAGTGACTGATCCTAGTGGTTCATCTGCCCAAAGGTGATGAATTCACGAAGATTGGAATAAATTCTTATAACCGCTATCATGTGGGGAATTTACAACTGCTTGTCATGTATTCTGCCCAAAGGTGATTATGTGATTTTGCATGTAACTCTCTAGATGTGTACTTGTGTGTCAAGTTACACATTGCTCACACGATGCTAATTATATACATTGCTTGGTTTTTCAGTCCTTTTTTCAGTAATTAATAACTCTACTGTTATTGAGGTTTTTACTACTTCAAATTTTAAGTTGTGGACATATGATTTATTGCTTGAGAATGCAATAAAATTTGTTTACTGTTCCTAAAGCGTTCCATTCTGGAGCACTTGAAAAGAGGTTTGTCTACGAACTGCACAGCTATTAGGATGATATAATATCAATAACGAAATACATATTTATGTTGGCAGGAAGTGCAGTAAATAAAGTTCTATGTCATCTTTTATTATGAAAGCAGTGTTAGTAACATTCTTTTAAGTTGTTACTTGGGCTATTAGGCTCCGGAACCTCATGAAAGAGTTGACCGTTTTAAATTTTATGGATAGACCTATACGGTTGTATTGAGATAACAAATTTGTAGTATTATTTATTTACTACAAAGGTCTCAATGAGTCTAAATATATGATGGTAAAAACTTTTGACCAAAAGGAGACGGTACAGAAAGGTGACGTTTTAATATATTTCCATATATGATATGGTAGTAGATCCACTAACTAAAGGTCTACACCCATGTGTATTTTAAACGACATGTCATTAGCATGAGTCTAAGAGCATCATGAGATGTTGTTGTTTAGTGGGAGCTATTTTGGCTTTATTCTGATAAAGGTTTCTTCTGTGTTCGTTACATTTTGTAATGGTTTGATATGTATCAACTTTCGCATTCAATAAAGTATTTTTGAATGTATTGTTATTATGTTGAATACATATTGATAAAGTCTCAAGGTACTGTATAAACCTTGAGTGAAGGCTAGGGGCATCCGGTTATTAGCCTTGTCCTTATGTCTTGTTATACATAAAGAATGGTTAACCGTAAGGACAAGACATATGTGGGTTCTTGGAACCATAAATGCATTCTCTAGTGGCACAAGTTTTTTGTGACGCTTAAGGTAAGAGAATGGACATTCTCTAGTGGCACAAGTTTTTGTGACGCTTAAGGTAAGAGAATGGTGACTGACAAATGAGATCTCTCTATGAGAGATGTTATCCATTTGACACACTACCATATTGGATCCATATCAATAGAGTTGACAACACTCGTGACCATGGAAGGCTCTGTGTGTATACATGCAGTTACCGCCATGATTCGGTGTTTGAGACTTTATGGGATAGGATTGACTATTAAGAATTATCTCTAGACCAATGTGCGCACATACAGTACGATTTCAATTTAATATAGTCCAAGTGAGAGAATGTAAGAGTTTTCCTAATGTGGACTACATTAATTGATATTGTAATTTACCGTTTAACGTTTACCGTTTAACGTTTACCGTTTTACGGGGATTGGTCTAAGGTGAGATAGAAGGTTTCTTAATTAATCTAATATGGGCTGGCTAGTGTGGGCCGAGTTGAGCCTGGCCCGTAATGAGGGGGCCTTGCTGGAAACTCTATAAATAGCGCTAAGTCTCTCCTCTAACCCTAATTCTCACATGTATCCTCACCTAAGGGGCGTTTACCTAACGCCAAACATGAGGGGGGCCGCCTCATTGAGCCAGTGATACGGAGGGCAATAGAGGAGAATGACTTGCGCATGGAACATTGTGTTTCCGCTTCCGCTTCAAGATCGATGGATTCCAAAACAGGTGCGTTAATCTTTCTACTCAATTATGCATGTTCTTGTTCTGGTTATGGAGATCTTGGGATTGCGCAATTTGCGTCCAACATAAAATTCTTCCAAAGTGACAGAAAACAAGAAGAAGACAATAAGGCAGCATCAAAAGGGTATTGGGGATTTTGATGGCCGCCTCATTAAATCGACGAAGATAATCTCTAATTACACTCCCGGTTGTTGCTTAATTGCCAGGGATGAATTCTCTATTCTCTGGAAGCGTAGGCTGCTGGAGAAATGGGTTTGCCGATTTATGAGGGGGGCTGACAGACGGCGGTTTCAATCTGCTAAACCATATTTTGGCTGCCTAGTGGGTCGCCAGGAAAGCCCAACATATAATCGCGTCCGGTGCTGGGTGCAGCACCATAACAGCTCGAAACGATTCAACATGATCCAAGGGGTATCCCGAACCTATCATGCTGGTGTAAATTGGGCATTTTGAACCCTTTTGGAAGTGGAGCAACCATCATCTCGTTAGTGAACTTAGGATCATGACGACTGGAATTTGCTCCGATGTTATCTACCAATTCGTCGATTTGCGCCGCTATCATCCACTCGGTTTGTGGAGCTGGATGTTACTTGCCTGAGTCCATGTCCATTTCCTAAGTTCACAGGTTGGACTACCGACCCGCCTCCCTGGGCAATGCCAGTCACGACTTGACCCTGCAAACCCCACCATTATGTATATAAAAATCATATCAACCTAGTTCTCCAAAGTGAAAGAAGAAAAAATAAAATAAAAAGATCTCTGAAAATGCCCCCATCTGATGTCAAAACAGGCTTCCATGGCACATAGGCTCCGTGAGCAAAGGTGGCTGGCGCATGCTCGCAGCCGAAAGGACTGCACATTAGAGGAAGAGCATGGAACTGTAGCCTTATACTTTAAAAAACCTCCTTTAACTTTTGTCTCAATTCTATCTTTTGTTTCGTTAAAGAAAAACTTCCGACTCAAGTTTAGGCCCAATTCTACCTAAATTTTTTTCTCATGAAAAACCCCAACTTTATGTCCAATACCAATTATGTTCTAAACTTTTTTTATCTTGTATGAAAACTCCAACTTCAATTTTACTCTTCTTTTTTTTTTTTGTCTTATAAAAGATCACCAATTTTTACCCAAGTCATAAATTTGCCTATTAACTATCTGTCAAAATCGCCCTTAGTGATATTGCACTTGATCTTCAATCTCTCATGTTTGGAAATGTCCCATCTCTCGTGGTTAGAGAGCTCGTGCTCTAACTGCTCAAACCGGTCGTGCTTAGTAGCATTTCATCTCTCGGTTGTCAATGAAATTTTTTGAATCAAAGGGTTAATGGGGGTAGATTTGTGACTTAAGTAAAAGTTTGTGGTTTTCTATGAGACTGCAAAATATTTTAGGGTAAAATTGAAACTGGACAGTAAAATTGAGATAAGACCTAAAGTTATGAGTTTTTCATAGTATAAAAAAAAAAATTACGATAGAATTGGAATTGAACCTAATGTTGGAGGTTTTTTTATGAAATAAAAGGTAGAATAAAGGTAAAACTTAAAGTTACAAGGTTTTTTAGGATATTAGGCCTGGAACTATTCAGGGTGATGATAGAGCATGTGGCATGGAGGCATGCAAGGGTATGGTGGAGGAGTCCACGTGGTATCAGAAGGCGGTGCATGCTCGGCTTAGGAATGTGAGTAAGGACCATGGGACTTATTGAGCGAAAATTTGGAAGAATTCATACATGAGCCCCAAGTTACTTTTACGTGTTACTGTGGAGGGGTCATTGGATTATATTAGACATGTGGCAATCTATGAATCACGAATGATGAAAAGCTGTGGTAAATAGCATCAGTCCTGTTAGGGATCAATGCATATTCAACTTTTTGTATAGTGATAAAATTATTACGTACTCCCAATAAAATTACAGTAAAGTGAAATCTTATCAAAATCAGCCAGTTGAATAACTCAAAAAATTTATCAAGTCGAATACTTGAGACTCATTTGTCATTGTTATATGCACTTTTCAACGTAACAATGACATGTGTTAGAGGTTGATTGGTTGATCAAAATCACCTCATCGAAGGCCATGGTCAAATTCAGGCCCGAGCTCAAACACTACAAGCACTGAAGCTCCCTCAAAAGCCTTTGGATTTACTCGCTCGCAATCGAGTCCTCGCCCCAGAAGCTCGAGCACCTCTCTCCGACCATCCTCAATTTCCCCTCCCTAATACTCAGCTCCGTCTCCTCGCTCACGCTCGACCATCCAACCGATCCTCGTCTAGGGCAGCAATGGCCAGTGCGATCTTGGACCCTGCGGCAAAGGAGAAGGCAATTAGGGAGAAGGGGTTCTTGGTCCACCAGTTGCCATGTGAGGTGGAGCCACTGCGGTTGCTCCCGCTTTTTCTGGTGGCTTCAACCCAAGCTTCGGGTTCTTCTTTCGTGAAATTCTTTATTCACTATACTTTTTTTATTCAATCAAGTCCCTAAATTTCTAAGGATCCATTCGTTTCTATTTTATGAAAGACGAGTTATGTTCTAACTGGCATAATAATTGGGTGGTATCTCGATTCAGTTTTCATGCGTCAAATTAAGTCTACCTCCTTGACCATGTAAAAAGCAAGTCATCTACACTGGAATTAGGGGATCCATAAGAAAGAAAACTTTCTCATGATTTAACCCAAGTGGCTGTGGCTACTACTAGGATTCGAATTTAAGACTCGACATTGAAAATGTAAAATGCTAATCGTTCAAACCAAAACCCGGTGGAAATGGTTCGATACAAAGAAAAATTCAGTTTTAGGGTTCGCGGAGTCTAGGGCACACATGAAGGTTACTTGCTCCATCGCTGTCATGGGGTCAATTTTTGTAGTCTAGTAATATACAATATGACAGAAAATATTGGGAAATAGTGACAATAGTGATTGCCTTTCTCAATCATGTCAATTGTACAAGTATGTAGCTATATTTATAATACAAGAAATGAATCGGAAAGAATTATACAAGCTATTGTCTTCCTTGAAATATTCCTTGTCGACGATTTACTGAATCATCCATGCAATCAGAATCGTAATTAGGAATCTATCAAGGATCAAATCAAATCCTTTCTCCAACACTCACTCTCAAGCTGATAGCTTATGTCAAAGATGCCTAACTTGCTCAATAGATGCATGTGTTGCCTTTGACATAACGGCTTAGTGAAAATGTCTGCAAGCTACTCCACAATTCCAATTCCTCGAGTTACAACAATCCCTTCCTGAATTTTTTCTCAAGTGAAGTGACAATCAACTTCTATGTACTTTGTCCTTTCATGAAAAACTGGTATTGATACCTAAATTTTGGCTAGGTATTTCGCATTAAATTGCATAAGAAAATTAGGAACCAATTTGGCCCTAACAAAATTGAGTTTCACATCACCTAGGTCTTAATTTTCATTTGCATCCATTAAGTTTTATTTTCAATTTTATTCTCCCTTATTTTACCCTATTTTCAGATAAATAAATTTAAAAAAAAAAAAAGGCTTGGGTTAGGCCTGACCCTAGCCCCTTTTTCTTTTCCACGCAGCCCCAGGGCCCAGCCCTTTCATTTTCTCACCTTCGGCCTAGCCCCCCCTCTCTCCTTCTTCCTCCTTCCACTTTCCTTCTTTAATTGTATGCCCTAAAGCAACCATGTAATAGTTACACGTTAGGGATTTAAGTTGTGTTGTCAAATTAATGGCAAAGATGTATTCATTCATTTGTCCAATTATCTATATGAATGATTCCACAAGATCAGTTGTGACTGGACTTATTCTTGAGACGTTAAAAATATGCATGATAGGTTCACAATTAGACTGAATCTTTAAACCGTTCCCGATCAATGGATCATTGAGTGGATATTAATGATCCTATTGAGACCGGTGTGTTCTTAGCTTCACCATTAAGTGTTGGATACTTAAGGGAATGACAAGTCACGAGTCATTAGGTATTATGATGCCTGAGTTAGAACACAGGTGCTTGTAGCAGACAAGTTCACTGAACGTGACATACATAGAATAATTGGCAACATGGAAGCTTTTAGCAGGTCAATAACTAATCGTTCATGCTCTACTCATGTGTAAATAATCCTTAGACCTGAGACACAATGTTAACTTGTGTGTTGGATGGCTATGGTTCACGGGTATGCATATTGGTGGCTCATTGATTTGTCTCTGTACCTGATGGTCATAACTCGTTCATATACGAAGTTACACGTGTGCTCAACATGGAATCTATCTCATTGTTACATGCAAGGTACAATAATGATGTCCTGTGCGATCTAATCGTGACATTGCATTGAAATCCTCAGCCAAGGTTGTAACTGAGAATGAATTGTTTATGCCTCATATAAAATGAAGGTCAATTAGGTTTGTGCATATGATCAAATTGGTGACTTGGAAAATATTCCATGGTCTTTGTTTGATTGGGACATCGTAAGACAGATGGATTGAATTACACTATAGTTCAAACTGACAGGTTCATTATGTTCTTAAAACATTCACACTGTCTAGGTAGCCATGATATATTGTTAGATGTCTATCATGGCTTGTAGGACTTAGAGATTGATCAGGACATTCAATTCTCTTGGGAGTACTAATGTGTTAATGTGAGTCTTGCTACCAGCTCAGTGATGAAACTAGGTATGTTACATACCATAACCAATTCACTCAATCGGACATAGCCCACTCACGAGAGCTGTTCTCTTGCTCACCTAACTTCTAAAGGAAGTAGTCAATAACTTATTTGAGAAGTTATAGACTAGTGTCACGGGCCGATCGATTGGGATCGTGACCACGCAGTGACTCAGGCAACTTTGGATCACCCAAGCCAAGCCTTGCTCGATCGAACACTCACTCACTCTCTTACCCGGATCGTAGAGAGAGAAAGTTTTTAGAGAGAGGAGCTCTGGAAAGATATAAGCTTTATATTGCGGAAGTAGTGGATGCTTACAAATGAAGGAGGACATCCCTTCTTATAGTTAAGGGCCTCGGATTACAACCATTGATCTAGAATTCTATCGGTGGACGAGATCGCACCGCCTCATCTACCAACACTAATGGCAGCTACTAACCACCGACACTTATGACAACTACCAGCTACTAGGTACCGACATAAATAAGGCTAGGGACTTCTAGAAGCTTCGGGGAGAAGGCTCGTTGGGAATCCGAGTGAGCCCAAAAAGTCAACCACAGACGAGTCACGGTCATTCTCGAGGAACCTCTTGGATCGGCCTTCATTCGGCCCGTGACATTCTCCCCCACTCAATCGAGCGACGTCCTCGTCGCTCACAGCTTGATGGGCAGCCTTCTTGGTACGAGCATGGGCTTTGGCACAGGCTCTCTTATTTCGGTTTCGTTTGGTGCGGATGCTCACGTACGAAGGACCGCAACCTTCTATGATGAACTCGGACTTGGCACGCGGCTCCATCTTCGGCTTGGACGGAGCATGCGGTGCGCACTCAACCTCGGGGAAGAGCACTTGGATTGGCATGGCGTGTGTTGGAGTAGGATTCAACTTTACCTTCGGCTTCACGTCGGCCAGCTTGTTTAGTCGCTTCTCGGACTTCAAGTTCTTGTCAAGGCGTCGGATCGTGGCGATGGTCTTGGTGTCGACCACCCCTTTGATCATGGGGATCGTCATTGGGTGTTTAGGGTCAAAGACCACAATGCACTTGGTCCTCATGTCGATCATGGCTCTCACGCTATCAAAGAATTGAATACCAAGGATGAGATCATAATCATCGAGAGGGATTACCTCGAAATCCATCTTGCCCTTCCATCCGCCAATCTTGACATCTACATCCGAAGTCGACCTTGCGCCATGGACGTCTTCCGAGTTGATCGGCTTGAACGTCTTCCCAATTAGCTCCACGCAAAGTTTCAAGGCCTTTGCAACCTCAGTTGACATGAAAATGTTCGACGTGTCAGTGTCGACCAAAGCGTAAAGCATTCAGCCACACACTTCGACTTCCACGAAGAACATGTCTGTGTTCGGTGTGATTCCTTTTTCGGACAATGATCGAGCTTGGACGGAGTTGATTGTCTTCACGCCTTCGAGTCAGATTTGCCGCCGTTCTTCTTTGGGCTCCTCCTCCACCTCTTCGATGGCTAGGAGGACGTTGATTTGACCCCTCTTCGGGCACTTTTGGGTCTAGTGTGGACCTTTGCAAATAAAGCAATGAGAGGGCGGAGGTTGATCGAACTTACTCGCGTAGTCCGTCGGTGGTCGACCCCTTTGGAAGGACGGCTTGGAAGTTCCTTCTCCCCATGTTTTGGCTTGGCCGCTTTGCTCATGCACGCCTCGAGGAGTGCTTCTTCGTCTTCACAATGTCAATCCGACCTCCAATCCCTTGGTCTACTCCTTGGTTCGTTTCTGGTGAGGTCGACAAGCGACTCAGCCATGCTTAGTGCACGCGCAAGGCTACTCACGTCCCGCCGCTTCAGCTCAAGTTGTGCCCATGGCTTCAATCCATCCATGAACGCTCCGAAGGCCTCCTCTTCGCTTAGGTTGCGAATTTGGAGTTTGAGCTCCATGAACTCCTTCACGTACTCTCGGATCGCACCTCTTTGCTCGAGGCGATGGAGCAAGCTACGAGCTTCTTGTTGAGCAAACTCGGGGAAAAAGTAGTCGTGGAACTCTCTCATGAAGTCCTCCCATGTTTCCATGGGATCGGCACCGCGTCTAATCTCATCGCACCTATTGTGCCACCAAAGCATTGCCATAGCAGTAAGGAACATCGAAGCGGTTCATCCCTTGATCGGCTCGTCTCGGATGTTGACGGCGCCAAAGTATTGCATCCACCTCTTTGGCGGATCATTCGCCTTTGAACTCTTTGGGCTTCGACACCTCGATCTTGGTTATTGCTTGAGTAGGCACCGCACTGTTCGTGATGCTTAGTTTGCATAGGGCGAGCTCGGTCTTGAGCTCTTGGATCTCCGCCTTCATGACTTCGACATCTTCCCTACACAGGCTTACCTCCTCGATCACTTGGACGCGCTCATTCAAACCATCGATCGATGCTTCGAGAGCTTTGTCCTTGTCGAACAACGGAGCCGTAGCTTGGTTGATACCGGTCGTGAAGTCTTCACGGAGCGAGCCCTCAACCTCCATGATCCGGTCTCGCACATCATCAAAACCTTCCATGAGTTCGAGCACGGCACTTCGGACTTTCCCGATCTTCTCATCGAACGTAGCCGCAACATCCATCGAGGTCTCCCTCTTCTTTGATTAGCCGCGGGTCTCCTTGACTTGCCTGGCCTCTCCAACTATAGCCGCTTCTTGGCTTGACATTCTTTCAAACAATTGGCACTCTTCAATCTCTGGAAACAGATCTCTCTTTAGCTCTAATACCACTTGTCACGGGCCGATTGATTGGGATCGTGACCGCGCAGCGACGCGAGCAACTTTGGATCACCCAAGCCAAGCCTTGCTCGATCGAACGCTCACTCGCTCTCTTACCCGAATCATAGAGAGAGAAAGTTTCTAGAGAGAGGAGCTCTGGAAAAATAGAAGCTTTATATTGCGGAAGTAGTGGATGCTTACAAATGAAGGAGGACACCACTTCTTATAGTCGAGGGCCTCGGATTACAACCATTGATCTAGAATTCTATCGGTGGACAAGATCGCACCACCTCGTCTACTGACACTAATGGCGGTTACTAACCACCAACACTTATGACAACTACCAACTACTGGCTACCGACATAAATAAAGCTAGGGACTTCTAGAAGCTTCAGGGAGAAGGCTCGTTGGGAATCCAAGCGAGCCCAGGAAGTCGACCACGGACGAGTCACGGTCATTCTCGAGGAACCTCTTGGATCGGCCTTCATTCGGCCCGTGACACTAGCTTCTAAAGGAAGTGGTCAATAACTTATTTGAGAAGTTAAAGACTAGCTTCTAGAAGAAGTAGCTTCTGGAAAAAAGTAGTCAATAACTTCTTTGAGAAGTTAAAGACTAGCTTCTAGAGGAAGTTAAATGTTGACTTCACCAGGACATTATAAATAGAGTAGAGAAAGGGTAAGTGAGTTAAATTAAGAAAAATAGAGAAAGAGAGAAAGAACTATATGGTTAGCAACCGATTGCTAACCACGTGCAGAGGATTGTCTCCACAAGATTGCTAGCACAATTACAGTGGTGATTACCTACGAGCTCTTTTTTGTTCTGGGTGCATTGGCGGTGTGTCTAAACTAGAGGCCTGACGTTGGTGGGGCTCAAACTAAAGAACGTTTGAATGAAGTTATTTAAAGCGCGTTTCAAAAGGTAATCCATATAACCCCCTTCGATATTCTGATTTTTTATTAAAACGCACGAACAACGCCTCTGGAGATACATGTATAGTAGAATGTTCTATTTGCTTCCACTGCATTTATGTTTATTTAGCATATACATGTTATGTAAAATCCCAACACCTTCTTCCCCTGCATTGTGCCTCACGCGCAAAGGTCAAAGACGCACGCAAGGACAAGGATGTCGGCGAGAGACTCGGCTGGATGGGACGTGACTTCAATGCGCTAAGGAGCTCAAGGCTTGGCCTTCACATATAAGGTGGTCGATCGGACGCCAATTCGGCTGAGGGGAAGCCAGTCGACACGCCAAGAACTGGCGGTCGAAGCTCCATCGCCTGACCCCCCTCCACCCATACATGAGGTGTCAGGCAAAGGCCAGAAAACACACGAAGAGAGAGATCGGAGGCAACGAGCTCAAGACTTTCCTCGAGAGACATCAAGGGAGGCTCGAGAGTGAGCAAGTCGAGATCTAAGAGAGAGCTTATGGGCAAAGGGGGTTCAGATCTGGAGAGACATTTGCGAGTGAGTCTAAGAGAGAAGTCGAAAGAGAGGGGTGGAGGAGTAAGAAATCAAGGTTAAGAGAGGGAGATCTGAACCATGAAGGAGATAGGGAGACCACGTTGCGTGACATCGGCGTCATGCTGCCTCTCGACGCCACTTACCCTGCCATGGTGTCACAATCTACCGTCGTTCCCCCACCCGACGCCCAATGCAAGTTGTTGTTACTCCTGTCGCCATCTGCCCGTCATCATCCTTGCCGTCCCCCCCAAAACCCTAGCCGCCCCCCTGCATCTCAGTCCCAACTGGCCCAGCAATTGATGCTCACAGCTGCCCCCGCCCCTCACCTCTCAGGCCGAGCATACTCTCAACTGTGACCAAGAGTTGGGTCGGCGACTGAGAATCAGGTTGAGTGTGCAGGGCTTAGCCAGGTAGGGTTTTGAACAATTCAGGCCAAACATGCTTGGGTCTTGCAAAATTGTGGGCTTGTTTTGTTTTTTATGGGCTTAGAATGTTTTTTTTTTTTACGAAAAATGAGGAAGCTCAGATTGGGCCCATGCTTCAGGCCCACCCAAGAGTGGCTGATGAGTCGGGTTAGTCCTAACCTGGGAACATGACCCTGACCCATATGTTTTTTATAATATAATATATTATATTATTATTAAAATTATTTTAATGAAAAAATAATAAATGGTTTATATTTCCAGAAAAAATCAGAAAATCCCAAAAATGGATTTCATTTTCCAAAAAATAGAAAAAGCCAAAAAATAATTTTTTCCCCAAATACATGAAAATCCTTGAAAAAAAATCGTGTTTAAGTTCTTGGAAGCAAATATCAACTTATTCCAATTACACTTTTATGATGCGTGAATTTCTATTTCCTCAATATGGTTAGGAATTGAATCCTAGAATTTGTGATTGGTATAAAATGCTTCCTAAATGCTTTACTTAATGTTTAAATAAGATTAGGTACTGGAAAGGTATTAGTGATTAACTAGTGTAATCGAATTCCCGATCCTAGTTTCTCTAGTTGCGTAAGAGTGAAGTATTTCTCCCAATATTTCACTTAGATTTCTAATTGACTCACCTCAAATCGATTAGTGGCGACTCATATTTGAAATTGACTTGTAAATTAAAAACTCGAACCATAAGTTGTGAATTGGTGGGCATTGGAGAGCCCAGGCTAAACCTAATAATTCTTAACGAGCCATTAGCCTCCGCACGCACCGGCGTGTAAAAAGGTGTCAAAAAAAGGAGGTCGCGCCAGTTTGGTGACTCTGCTAGGGACAATTTTTTTGTGGACTTAGGCCTTTTTATCTTGTTTAAATGCTTTGCTAACTTGTTTTTTTTTTCTTTTGTACAGGTTAGTAGCTTAGAAATTAATTTTAATTTCGTTAAAATAAAATGTTTTGTGATTATAAACTGCTATGCATGTTTTAATATTTTAGCACTACACGTGGCGCACACACAACCCGGCCGCCGGACCTGGGATGCCATAGGATATTTAGGATGGTGTTAAGAAAGATACGGCCTTGAACGTGAAACTGCAATGTAGAGATTGCCTTTCTTTTCCCCGAATTTCTTTAGATAGAGCCAAGGTTAAAAAGGTAGGATACCAATGCAAGACTGTGACGGGCAAACACCCTCTTAATTTCTCTAAAACTTCTCAGTTGGACATCGAGCCACATGTATCATGCGCATGTCTATGTGCTTGCCTTTTTCTTTAAAAGTAAAGTGATTTCTTTACCTTTTTACTCAGTTTTTTTTACTTTATTGGGCTATGGCAATTTAGGACGATTTTTCGAGTCCCAATTTATATGTGATGGGAAGAGATGATATCCACTTTATTCCTACCCCCAAAGTAGAGCTCTTCAAATGATGGGATCAATTAGACCAATTTGCTCAAAAGCGCGTGAAAGCCAAAATCAGTCATCTTCTATCATTGTTCCAAATCCCTGTTCATCCCGAAGTCCTACAAATAATAGCACATTTTAGTGCCCTAAAACATCCACTTTTATGTTTAGTAGGTTCGAGCTAACTCAAACTCTGGAAGAATATAGCATCGCTATTAGAACGCCTCTCGAAAGTAAGCTTGTTAGGCCACCAATAGGTATTGACGCACTGCGTGGGTTAGCACCACTTTTAAGAACTGAAATTCATATGATGAGGCAAATTCTTAAAACCAACCATAATATCTGCCCACTGACGTTTTTGACTGATTGTTTTGAAACAACCCATGACCCAAAAAACTGAAATTTTCCTCCTAGCCTTTTTTGAGTTCATCATTTTCCCCTGTCAAAAAGATGACATAAGTCCCTCGATAGCATGGGTGGTTGATCAGGTTTTAAGGGGGCAAAATTATGTCAACATGATTTTAGTCGAATAATTCATATCCCTTAATTGTTTTAAAGAAAACGCGGAAAAAATCATGCGGGCCTCCTCGAAAATTTTATAAGTCTGGTTCTTTTCTCACTTAAGCAAATTTGGATGCCTCATGCAATTGTCTGAAATAAATTATTTCAAAAATCCACTATAGAGATTTGTGGTTCTAAGACCACACATTCTCAACCAAAGTTGTTTTAACTAGATAAATTCCCTAAGAGACCCCATTCCCGAGGCATTCATATGATGTATTTGTTGGTTCTATGAAAAGAGAACTCACTTTGCTTACAAACATTGTAATTTTAATCACGTTGCTTAACTTTACTGGCGCCACTCCCTATTACCCATATATGGTGGCACATTAGTACGGAGCCCTTTAGGAGATCTCACCACCTCTCAAGATGAAGATCTCTCTACTCTTTTTTCATCCATAAAAGCCGTGATTACACATTCCAGATTCGCATTATCAAGGATACATAAAGCAAGTGCCATTGCAAAAGGATCGTGTTGCCTGAAAGGCTTGAGAGACAAGAAAAGGCTCATCACACCTCTAAATTCTACATCTACAACCATTGTATCCCGACAAGACTGTGACCATTGGTCCCTCACCTAGCTAGCAAAATCAATCAGCATGAGCAAATTGAGTATATGTGAAGGGGCTTGGGAATAAGCTGGGTACATGTCTCAGAGTCAGTCCAAGAAAGCAAACAGCTTCGTAAGACCAAGGCTCCCCCGTCACATATAAAATAGTAGTCACGTACCCCCTAATGTTAATATTTTGAAAGTTTTGTTCCTAGTCCCATTGTTTAAGGATTTCTGTTTAATGACTAGTATTTCATTATGTCAATTAATTCCAAGTGTAAATGTCAAAAGTATGTTGTCTACGAAATCCTTTTTTGATAAATAAAAAATAGTTGAACCATTGCCATGGGTCAATCTTTATTTACTCTCGAGCTCATTCATTTTTTTGTGACGTCAGGCAATTATGAATCGCTGACCACCAATCGCCCGTGAATGGCCTCAAGCAATAGTGGCTGATCAAAATGATGTACAAAATCACCAAGTGGCTATGGCTATGACTACTAGGAATCGATCTTATGACTTGACATTGAAATGTAAAATGCCAATCGTTCTAACCAAAAACCTGTGGAAACAGTTCTGATATGAAGAAAATTCCAGTTCTAAGGTCATGGAGTCTGGGTACACTTGAAGGTTACTTGCTCTATCGCTATCATGGGGTCAATTTTCTTAGTCAAACTACCGTTTTGCAAGTCATATCATATATGATGTGTAAGAAAAATCTGTCATGTTATTCGGCACAACGAGGATGAAACATGTGCCTATCGTTTGACCGTCGCTATAAACCCAAGTTCTATGGGATTTCGTAACATGGTTTGTGGGACAAGCAAAATTAAAATCTATGCTTCCTCACTTTAGCGTAAATTCATCGTAATTGAGCATCTGGGAATATCATTTGGCAGCTGTAAATTCATCGTAATTGAGCATCTGGGAATATCCTTTGGCAGCATTCCGCACGCATCTTTTTTTACAAAATCCTAGAGGGAGCACCCAATTCAGAGTCGATAACATGTGCTGTGCGACCCCGGACAGAACGGAAACTCGAAGTTCGTGAACGAGAGATGAAACGAAAGGAAGTCCAGATGGAGACGGCCCTCAGCCGCGGAAACCCTAGATCGAATGATGCGACTGGTGCAAGCAGGAAAAAGGGGCTGCGCGTCAGAAAACATCATGTCGTTTTTCCTAAATTAAAGCAAACGTACGTTGTGCATCAGACCGGCAAATCCGGAACCTCATAATCTGGAGTGACCCTTTGTTGTATGTTTCTCTATTTTAATAAAGAGTAGTAATGTCCATGTTAATTTAGAGTCCAAAAACACTGCATCGTATAGACCGGAAGGATGCCAGATTGGAAACTCAAGAGATCTTGAAACGTATAATGGATGTAAATTAGGTAGGTTAGGCAACAAATACAGTGTCCATCCTTTTTGGCTCGTCAAAACCGGTGACGAACTAAGAAGTCCCAGAGAATCAGCAAGACTGACTCACAGGCTTGAAGGACAGAGGTGAAGATGAAGAGGAGAATGCACCCTCTAATTATCGCACTTATCCCATAATTTTATTGTCACTATCCTGTTATTTGTACTGCTAAATTAAGTCCCTCGTCTTACATTTCCGTTAACGAGTCACAATTTTTTCGTGTGTTAACTATGAATACTACTCGTATAGACCGGAAGGATGCCAGATTAGAAATCTATTTAGCAGTACAAATAATAGGATAGTGACAATAAAATTATGGGATAAGTGGAATAAGACTATTGGTCGGTGAAGTCAATAGCCTGGCGCACCAAGGTGATTGGCGATGTCGATAGCCTGGCTGGTGGAGTCCTAAGTATCAAAAAATAATAATAATAATAATAATAATAATAATAATAATAATAAAATAAAATAAATAAGACTATTCACAATACATAGTTACCACATAAAATGTCCCCATTCAACTTACTAAAATGCCTCCAGAATCAACTCATTTTAAATTACATTACACCAAACCCTCATTCAACAAGTATAATTGCCTCGTCTTGTCATTAGTTATGTTCAATCAACTAGATCAGGTAATATGTCAATTGAGCACGTCTCCTTAAGATCGCAATGTGTGGAACGGTCGTAAAGGGCACACATAAGTTCAACTTTAATTAAGTCCACCTTATCCTAGCTGGCTGACATTATAATAACGTGGTCTTATCAGAGGAAAAAAGCACTCAGAATCACTCCATAAACCCTCTATAAATTCTTCCTCTAGATGACCCAAATCACCCACTTCGCTTCACACTCACCCTCTCTCCAAAAAACCCTCAAGAGACACAGAAAAGCAGAAGCCATGGATTCAGTTCCAAGCAAGGCTTTTCTGCTAGTTCAGCTCTTGCTCCTACTCAGCTAC
This sequence comes from Eucalyptus pauciflora, assembly GCA_007663325.1. Lineage (NCBI taxonomy): Eukaryota > Viridiplantae > Streptophyta > Magnoliopsida > Myrtales > Myrtaceae > Eucalyptus > Eucalyptus pauciflora. The sequence goes on from VMYD01000063.1 coordinate 1,042,169, forward strand.
TTCCAAGAAGCCTCTTGTAATCCCCCTAGCTGGCGGGCTATTTCTCCGACCCAGCAACACCGCCACTACCACCACCACGCTCCCGGCCACCCTCCAGTCTACCCACGTGTTTACCCGCCAGTTCACCCTCCGACCCAGGGCCACCACCACTACCACCACCATGCTCCCGGCCACGCTCCAGCCCACCCACCTGTTCACCCGCCATCTCCCCACCACAGTCACCCCCTGATCCCCGTACCTTCTCATGCTCCCTACCATCCCCCGGCTCCGCTTGTCCACCCGCCAGTTAAACCGCCATCCCACTACCCTCCTTCTTCGAGGAGCTTAATAGCCGTTCAAGGTGTCGTTTATTGCAAGTCCTGCAAAGACACCCTCTACGGCGCTAAACCCATTTTTGGTGAGTTCTCCCGCTGAGTGTACACATGATTAAAAATGTTGAGAAAGTACTGCATATATATACTCATTTTACTTCTTATCATACCTCACAGTGGAAAATGGTTGTTTATAAGAAGTTGGTCGAAAGCACGCAAGACAGTGAAGTCGTTCAAATGTCTAAACACGAACTCACCACGCCATTTATTTGATAAGATATTGCGGACCATCTAAGGATGGCTTCATTATTATTTCTGGCATTATTCTTTCCAGGAGAATCGAAGCCAATGACTTTTATGCTGTACTTCATAGAGTTCAAGGACGAGTATTCCTCAATGTTGCACTTCATTTCCTAAGTTCAATTACTTTAACTTCTCTAACTTCCATTCAACGGTTGCGCGATTATTGTTCCGGAGAAACGTTTCCTCGCTAGCAGCCTTAATCACCATTCCAATATTTCTTAAACAGTATTTATATATCATAATAAATCTAAAATGGCCATTGTAGATGAGGAAAGTGAATATTATTTCGAAACGGCCATCTCTTGTTTTTTATTAGTTATGAAGGCAGAAGTCTTGAAACGACTAATCTTCTTTATTAGCTTCTACAAGTTTCTCCTTTCCCCTTAGAACTATATATACTAACTGGTCAGTATGTTCATCGTTCAGGTGCCCAAGTGAAGCTCCTGTGCAAGAACACCAAGTACTCAGCATCAGCGACTGCGACGACTGACAAGAACGGCTACTTCTTCATCCAAGCACCCAAGACCGTCACGAGCTTCCCCTTCCACAAGTGCAAGGTCTATTTAGTCTCATCTTCAATCTCCTCATGCAGTCAGCCATCTAATCTCAACGGCGGATTGACCGGCACCTTCTTGAGGTGGGAGAAGCCTTCCTCAATCAAGCTCTCGTTCAGCCTCTACTCGGTCGGACCTTTCGCGTTCGAGCCCAAGTGCAGAGCCCCAGGACCCAAGTGAACTCGCCATCGTGTGTCTTCCTAGCTTCTATTGGCGTTTGAGTGTTACCGTGGTTCCAGTGTCATGAGAGAAAAGGTCGTACTTGTGCCTTAATGTATTTGTTAGTCGGTTTATTTGAGTGACAATAAATGATATAAAAGAGGGGGTTTACACCTCTTACTGCAGAGATTATCTTTTACATACAAAAAAGTTTTCCTTAAAGGCGACAAAACATAAGGTTACCCAAAAACGACAAAATAGAGTTTTTGTCAGCTTAAAGTTAACCAAAGACGACAAATTGTTAAGTTTTTTGCTTTAGGGTCAACCAAAGACGACAAGTCCTTAAGTTCATTGCCTTAGGTCATTCCTTAAGGCGACAAAATTAGAGTTTCGTTCCCTTAAGTCGAACTCAAGCGACAAATCGTGATTTCGGCCCTTCTTTGACTCTCCTTTTCCTTTTTTCACTCCCTCGCCGACCGGTGGATCTATTGTCGTTTGCACCGTCGCGCCAGGAGTTGATGCGTGTGCCCATGGCTTCGAAGCCTCTTCCGCATTATACGTGGTTTCACGGGTATAAAATTCTTCCAAAGTGACAGAAACAAGAAGGAAGACAATAAGGCGGCAACAAAAGGGGGATTTGGGATTTTGATGGCCGCCTCATTAAATCAACGAAGATAATCTCTGGTTACTAGGGACTAGAGTTGGCAAAATGTGTCATAAACCCATATTATGACTCATTTTTAGTTAAATGAGTCATATATGGGTCGAGTGAAAGTTAAATATGGGTCTGAAATGGGTCTGAGAAAGTAAGATACAAAAAGAAATGGGTCTAAATGGGTTATTAACTTATTAGGAAATGAAACTCATTTTAAAGTTTAAACCCATGACCTTTTTTAACTTTATAAAAATGTTTTTTTTATAAAAAAAAATTTGAAATTATAATTATTTTTCATATTTCAATTTTTTTCTTTTCTTTTTTCTTTTCTTTTTCTTGTCCTTTTTTCTTTCTTTTTCTTCCTTCCTTAGCTGGCGGCTAGCAGGGTGATGGCCGGCTACCGGCCGATGACAGGCTAGGCAAGGCTCGAGCTCACCGGCAGGTCACCAACGACCGGCGAGGCTCAAGCCTCGCCAGCGTCAGGCGAGGCCTCGACCTCGCCAGATCAGCGAGATCAAGCCCCGCTCGATGCCAGCGAGGCTCAGCCTCGCCAACGACTAGCGAGGCTCGAGCCTCACCGGATCTGGCGAGACTCGAGCTCACCGATGTCGAGCAGGGCCTCAACCTCGCCGGATCGGCAAGATCGAGCCTCGCTTGACGCTAGCGAGCTCGATCTCGCCTGTGGCCAATCGCCGGCCGTCGTCGTGGCCAGCGGCCGGTCAAAGAAGAAGAAAAAAAAAAGAGAAAAGAGAAAAATTAAAAATTATATAAAATTCGATTTTAAAAAAATTATAAAAAATTTTCATTAAATTTGTATTGCATAAAAATGTTTTAACAATAAATATATATAACAAAAAATTCATAAAAATGAGCTTTTTTAAGTTTAGTTAGAAAAATTTCATGTTACAGTTTTTAGTTATTCAATGGTATGTTCACTTCAAATAAGAGAAGCATGTGCATAGTCTAATTTTTTATAAATATTTCAATTTATAGTTTTTTTTTAACCTTTTATTTTATTTTATTTACTTTTTTAATTTAATTTGAAGTTTTACTCAAATTGGCATATAATAGAAGCGAGTTTTCCTAAAATATTAATAGGTATTAGCAATACGGGTAAGGTCGGGTCGGGTCGGGTCGGGTATAGATCACTATATTTACACTACAATAATATGGGTCAAAACGTGTTAAATTGGTCAAATATGGGTCGACCCATTTTCGACCTAACCCATACCCGACCCAACCCACCCATTTGCCACCCCTACTAGGGACCAATTCTCTATTCTTTAGAGTGTTAGTTGTTGGAGAAATGGGTTTGCCGATTGATGAAAGAGGCTGACAGATCGCGGTTTCAATCTGCTAAACCAAATTTTGGCTGCCTAGGGGGTCGCTAGGAAAGCCCAAAATATAATCGCGTCCGATGCTGGGTGCAGCACCCCAACAGCTCGAAACGATTCAACATGATCCAAGGGGTCTCCCGAACCTGTCATGCTGGTGTAAATTGGGCATTTTTATCCCTTTTGGAAGGGGAACAACCATCATCTCATTAGTGAACTTAGGATCATGACGATAGGAATTTGCTCCGAAGCTATCTACTAATATGTCCTCCATTTCCATAATTCGTCGACATGCGCCGCTATCATCCACTCGGTTTGTGGAGCTGGGTGTTACTTGCCTGACTCCATGTCCACTTCCTAAGTTTACAGGTTGGACTACCGACTCTCCTCCTTAGGCAATGCCAGTCTCGGCTTGACCCTAAAAACCCCACCAATATGTATATAAAGATCATATCAACCTAGTTCTCCATAGTAAAAAAAATGGTCTCTGATAATGCCCCCATCTGATGTCAAAACAGGCTCCCATGGCACATAGAGTTTGTAAGCAAAGGCAGCTGGCACGTGCTTGCAGCCAAAATGACAGTACAATTGGGAATGAGCACGGAACTATTGCCTAATGAGAAAATATCGGGTACATCTCATGCTCCAGCGTGGCAAACAAGAAGGCGGTAGGAGAAGGACACGTGTCCTCGTGGGACCCACAATATGGATAGATTAAGAAAATCATGCGCTATTTTGAAAAAATTTCGGACTGACCAAGGGTTTCTTCTTATGTGAGTCTTTTTCTTTGCACCTCTCTCACTCTACCCTCCCTCTCTCTCTCCGACGAACAAGACGCGACCTCCCAATCTCTCTGTGCCCTCCCTCTTTCCGACCGGCGAACCACCGCCAGCAACCAATGAACCACCGCACCAGACCGGCGAGAGGACCGCGAGACCTAGCTCCCTCCCTCTGCCCTCCCTCTTTCCGACCGGCAAACCACCACATGAGACCGGCGAGAGGACCGCGACCTCCCTCTCTCTCTCTCTGCCCTCCCTCTTTTCGACCAACGAACCATCGCACGGGACTAGCGAGAGGACCACAAGAAATCGACAAACCACTGCATGGGACTGGCGAGAGGCCCGCGACCTCCCTCTCTCTCTGCCCTCCCCCTTTCCAACCGGCAAACCACCGCGAGCAAATCAGATGTTTTTGTAGAGATCTCCCATCGTCGCCTTCATCTTCTTGCCCCCCCCCCCACTTTTTTTTGTTTTGTTGTTTTTTTTTCCCTAGTGTTCTGATGGTGGATCTGGAGTTGCATATGGAGGACGACGTGATGTCTCACATCAACCTCAACGGCTTCTTTATCGACCTCCCTGAGGCCAGCAACGTCATCGGGCGACATCATCGACGCTTACTCCTCAACGAACGCGTCATCGTCGTCGTCTCCAGACTTGGGGCTCTCATGGTTCGATGAGATCGAAAACATCCTGACGAAGGACGACGAGTACGGCAGAGTTGTCGATGGCAAGATTAAGGCTAATTCGAGCCAAGAGTTCTGCAATAGGTTCCTCACTGATGTGCTCGTTGACTCCCCCGGAGATGGGTCCGCGTAGATTGTCGATGGGTCCGGCGACAAGGAGGAGCCTGGATCGTCGGATGACGGCTGTTTTGAAGTTGCGAAGGTTGATGGGGCTAACGGTGGCGGTGAAACCTATGATCATGCTTCTAAGAAGCTCAGGAGGTACGTTGATTGATCGATGCTGCTGAATTATTCGATTGGTAGCTTTATGTTGAATTCTGCGGGATCTTTGTTAATTCGTCTTTCCGGAGAAGAAGCCGGTTGAATTTTCGAATTTATGGTTGTGCTTTTTGCACATGGTATTAATCACGAAGGAGTTTTTCCCTTCAAGTCAACATTCTAGAATTTCGTGAAATATTGTATTTTATGTTAGTGGTATTGAATCTAAATAGGAATGTTCACTCACGGAATTGTGGGCATCGAGGCCTTTCCATGGTGGAGTGCTTCGTAATTTCTTTCACTCAAATTAGGCGTATGGTCGCCTCTGTACAATAGAGTGATTGTCGATATATTGCTTAAAACGCTTCCATATGATTTCCGAATTGTGAATAGGACCGTCTGAGAATTTTTGTAAGGGATAAATATGTAGGGATCGAAATTGCTAATTTGTTAATTAGTCAACATGTATGATTGGATTAATGAGCGGTCTGAACTACACAACTAGGCTAGGGTGTCATCAAAATTATGTTCCAGTGTCACGCAGTTTGGCATCTGACTTTCAAATCTCTCTGGTGTTTGATTTGCCTAAAAGATGTGAAGTCATATGTCATTAGGTAGGGTGCCTTCACCTTCTAAGAATATTGAGGAATATCTCTACATCCAAGTGCAGGGCCATTCTCTCTCCTCTCACTTAGATTACATGGCCCTATTGTAGATAATAGACTTTCTCTGGTGTTCACAAATTTGTACTTTGTCTCCTAAAGGATTATATGTTGTTGTCGCGACCTAATTTTTTCGGGTTCACCGCCTAAAACTAGGTTAATGGACTGCTAAGTTTTTTTTAAACTTAGCTCGGGCTCTCCCAAGCCCATACCAAATCGCGACTTGAGTCTAAACTTTTTAAACATGCAAAATACTATCTAGGAGTCGCCACTAATCTGTTTTTGGTAGGTCGATTAGACACCTAAGCAAAATAATGGGAGAATTATTTTACTCCTACGAACCAGAGACTAAGGGTACGGGGACTTTGTTACACTAGACTATCCTAGTGCCCTTTCGGTACCATTTCTTTTTAATTTTTTAAAAAATGTTTTACAGGCAGCTTGATTTGATTTTAATTCATTTTCCTAACGTGTGAGGCGATCATGCGAGTGCACAAACCACCAATTTAACACCCGAGAAAGCGAATAAAATAATGCAGGACTTACCTCAAAGCAACAAAAGCAACTGCGATGTTAGGTCAGAATTCATATCAATAATCCTAGATATGATTTCTAATTAATAAGCAATCACTCAATTTTTTGTTTTCACTTTATTTAATGAAAGTCATGAAATGCATGCTACTAATTTAACATGAAATGATATGATGTGGCAATATGACCTAAATTATATTTCATGAATAAGCATGCAATCCATCTTCAAGCATGAAATGAATTTATTCTAATTTTTTGTATTTTCCATGAAATTCGAAATTAAAGAAATGCAACAATTAAATATGCAATTTAATCAAATGACCTAGTTCTAATGACGAGCAATGAACTTAGCAACAATCACTAGATGACAAAAAATTCATAAACCTAATCCTACATGTCTGATTTACTAAACCTATATGCTCAGGCAGAATTTTGATTTTTTTTAAATAATTAATTATTAAATAAATATTAAATCTAAACTATCAACAAAATAAAGCAAGAAAGGATTAAAATAATCGAAAAAATAACCTATTGTCTCACAGGTCAAATTAATGGTTATTCTAACCCTAATTATCACAAGAGAGAGATCAAAACAATTACAAATCTGGTCCGAAGTCCTACGGACCAAATTAAATAATTATTGTGATTTAACAATTAAAATTTCACCAAAAAGCCCAAAAATTAATATAAAAAAAAATGATCCGATGTCTCTCGGATCAAATTAATAATTACATTAATTTCGGACAAAATCCCTACGGATAATGCATACAAAATGCACAAATATTAACATTGACAAACCATATTCTAACTTAAACAATAATAACAAAATTTAAAACGCAATAATATAACATAAAATAAACAAAAGAAAGAAATAAAAATAAAACTAAAGGAGGAGAATTGCAGCAGCGTTGGTGGGCATATGGGTAGTTCTTTATTTGATCATTTGCTAGTCTCCTTCGAGAACTTTTTGAGTGGACGCCCCCCTTCTCTTGTCGTCTCTCTCTTGTCAATTATGGTGGAATATGGAATTGTGTGGCCTTTTGTTCGGCATTGAATTGCCTGTGACCACAACGTCAGAACAAAGTAAATTAGGTGAAAATATGGGGTGAACAACTTTAATAGGGAGAGAAACAACCTGGTTTTATCACAGTGAAATCACTGGATGGCAATCAGCGCTTAGGTACGTTGGCCACTTCGATGTCTCGCTGCTGGAATTATCGTCGGAGGTGTAGGAGTTTAATCTAGGCAAGAAAAAATAAAATCACCTTAGTGCGAATAGCAAATTGGAATTGCACACAATTAAACTTTAAAAAAAGGAAGCTCGACTTAGCTTTATGCTTGTCGTCAATATCCATGAAGCATGATGAACATGGGGCATCGTCAAGAAGACTACACCATCGTCCGAGATCCCTGAGGGTGTGTGCCTCTCCTCCAAAGAAAATTGAACTCAAAAGAAACCAAGGAGAAAACCTTCCTCACTTTTGCTCTGAATTTTTTTTGAAAATCGCCTCCTCTCTGAGAGATTGTCTATCGAACATCTCTACGTTTTCTCACCATTTTTTCCCCTTGTGAGCTCCACTCTCCTCCTCTTTTTCACAAAATTTGGTCTCCTTTTATAGTGGTTCCGAACAGCTGCTTTGTATGGCATATTTCAAACTTCCATCTTTTGTTGCATCAAATCAAGCGTGCAAATCGAAATGTGATTTCGTAATCAGCTCGATTTTACTTGATTCCTTCCATTTCATCAAAATCCATGCCCTTTGATCACCTGATTTTTAATTGTTTCTGCATTTATCAAAATCTGAATATTCATCAGAATTTCAAATTTCCATACGTAATCAATCAAATCAATTTCCTCCATTTTTTTTTATTTTTCCTTTTATTTGTTCAAAACGCAATTTTATTTTTCTAAAATTAGGTGTCAATAGTTGTATGAAGTCATACGTCATTAGTAGGGGCTGATGTTCGTCTTCTCCGCAAAGCGCTCGACCTCTGTGCTCACTGTGTCTCCACCACCACCGCTCTGCTCCACCCGACACCAGAAACCGCCACTCCTGTGCCTGAGTGACCCTGCAACACTCCGCCTAGTGCTCGCCACTGCGCCCGACGCTGCACTTGCATCTCCAACCCACCTCTGCAGCAACCCGACACGTGTAGCCTACACCGTTGACCCCCCTCTGCCCGTCGTCGCATGCGCCTGCCAACCTCCATCCACCCTCCGCGTGCCTTTGCGCCTCCATCGAGCGCCACCCAGCCAACTCCTGAAGCCGCAACTGCTCGCTTTTGGATGCTGCACCACTACTACTCGCTACACCATTGCTGCTCGCCTCTACCCGAGCACCAGTAGAATTTCTCTACCGGCGCCCGCTCCTGCCCACCGCTACACGCCTGCACAAGCACCACCTTCGCCGATGCCGCAGCAACCTGACACCGTCGCTGTCCCACAGCAGCACCCCGCTCGAGCACCCGACACCCGTGCCTGCACCTTCGCCGTGAGCACCCAAGCATCTCCATCCACCTACCCTCAGTGACACTCGTGCCCAAGCTCCACATTGACCTCGCACCACCTCCGTCGCCACCTATGCCCGAGCACCAATGACGCTAGCAATCGAGCTCCCTGCAATGCCATTGATCACCGCTACTGCCCTCTGGCGCTCGACACCCGCAGCTACCCGTCACCAGCAGTCTTGTTGGTATTTGCGGAAGCGTGTGTGTGTAAGTGTGTTTTGTGTGTAAATTATCAAGAGAGCAAAGGAAAGAACAATGTGGGTAAGAAAATAATTTGCAGCAAGGGAACACAATGGAACAAAAAAGGAACTTTTATTTATTGTTTATTGTAGTACAAAGGGAAGGGGAGGAGCTTGCTTACATTGTTTTTTACTATGCTCTCCCCTCTTTCCTATTTATAGGGTGCTCTACCAACATTCTAGATTTGTCTAGAATGTTGTCCACTTAGGCTTAATCTAGAGAGTTCTAGATTGTAATTTATCCTCTCTTCTTCTAGAGAGTTCTACACATATGCTTCTAAATTTTTCTTTGCCACCTAAGCTAGATTTTCTTAAGGATTTTTCTTGACTTCTAGTTCAAATCTTTCATGAAGTTTCTAGAAATTGGATCAATTATTCAACAAGTCTACTATTCGTCCGCCACACCTGCCAACCTCCGCCCAGTAGCACCAATGCCGCCGCCATGCCCACTCGCCCATCGCCGTTATTGGTATGCTCACCCATCCCCGCAACTCTAGCTACTGTGCAGCTGCCATGTCGTTGCTGCTCTTCCCAAGTCCCCCTTAGGTAATTTATTTTTATTTTTATTTTTATTTTTCATTTATTTTATTTCATTTTATTTTATTATTTTTTTAAGTTTAGTTATTTAAATTAGAACATTGGATCTCGATGTTCATTTTATGAATATTGTAGGCACTGTCCGCAGGGTTTTGTCCAAAATTATTGTAATTATTAATTTGATCCGTAAGACATCGGATCATTTTTTAATTATATTATTTTTTTGGGCATTTTGACAGTGTTTTGGTTATCAAATCATTATAATTATTAATTTGACCCGTAAGACTTCGGATCAAATTTTTAATTATTTTGAACTTTCTCATATGGTGCGATGTTTAGGGTTAAAATAATCGTTAATTTAATTCGTGAGACCACGGATTATTTTTTCAGTTATTTTAATCCTTCATTTGATGAATATCATGATTAGTTTAGATATAATGTTTATCTGATAATTAATTGTCTTGAAAAACACTAAAAAAATCAAAAATAAAATAAAATCTTGCATCGGAACATGTTGGTTTCATAAATTAGGATTGCATTTTTAGATTGCACATTCAGGTAATTTTTGGAATAGATTAGGGTTGGATTTAAATAACATTTTATAGATAGGGTCTTAAATAATGTTTGCACATTTTAATAATCTCTTTTCTCAAAAAAATAGTTTTCTAAGATAGGATAGGGTTTAAATCAAATTAATCCCTAAACTAGGTTAGAAAATTATTCATTTTAGATAGTTTAATTAAGTTTTCTTTTTATTACGAATTTTAACAAAAACAAAAAAACAAAAAAAATATTAGGTGCATGTCAAATAGTTTGCATGTTAGGATAATTTAATTAGAAATAGCTTGTTAGTAAAATTAGGTCATGTAGTTAAAGTGCATGTTTTATAGTAAAGTTATAACTTTAAGATAAAAGAAAACCCAAAAAAAAAAAAAAAATTGTCTGCTTTGTTTGCAATTTATCTTATTGTTGAGCATCCGTGTGATCGCCTCATTTGCATGATAATGATTTAGGTTAAAATAAATCCAAACTGCCTACAAAGATATTTTTTAAAATAAAAAGAAATGGTACCGAAAGGGCATTAGAGAAATCTAGTGTAACCAAGTCCCCGTACTCAAAGTCTTTAGTTCGAAGGAGTAAAATAATCCTTCCATTATTTTACTTAAGTGTCTAATCGACTTATCACAAACTGATTAGTGGCGAGTCCTAGATAAAATTTGTTTGCATGTTAAAAACTTGAACTTAAGTTGTGAATTGATATGGGCTTGGGAGAGCCCAAGCTAAGTCTAGACTTAGCAGTCCATTAGCCGAACCCTTAGATAGTCCAACCAGCTTCAGGGAGGTCGCAACAAGCTGCTTGGGCTACATCAGAGGGACAAGTTGTGGTTCCATCAACATGACCGTAGAGGTTTTGCCTCTTGAGAAACTGGATAACATGTGCTTTCTGTGGCAAGTAATTGGATGCTGTGAGATATAGAGAAAGGAAGTGGTGAGCATATCCGAATGGAGGAAGTGTAGAAAATGGGTTTGTAATGGGAGTTATGATGGTGGCAGCGGCAAGATCTAGAGCCATGCCGACCACCCTTGGAAGGGAAAAGTAGGGGCAGAAAGGTAGGGTTGAAAAGGGGCATTAGCCTTAGATGGCTGTAATACCATGTTGAAATAGAAATTATTATATGTTTCCATTAATTGTAGGTGGGTATTATATACCCACAAGTAAATTCTAGAAGATTTACTTACAAGAAAAATATACGTAAAATTGAAAACTTTCAAACTTCTAAAGATAGGATTCTAAATCTTCTAACTTGGCGTCGGGCTCAAACAACAGTGAGCGGTCAGTGTCGTCAAGCATAACAGGTAGTGCCGCGGCAAGTCGTCCCGGGTCAGTGCAAACGACAGGTTTGTGGCGCGAGTAGCACTCGTCATCACTCACGTCGGGCTCAGCAACACAGGGCGGATAGAGACAACAACTCCTCGTCGTGGTTCGGCTCAAGCAACAGCAACTCAGTGTCGACGGCAACGAAGATAGAGAATGGGCAAACATCGGGTGCCATGGCGAAGCAAAAAGTAGGGCTCGACTCACATGGATAGTGGCAGCACCACAAGAGGGGCATCTCCGCCAAGGCTTGGCCAAGAGCTCCTTTTTTCTCTCTCCCTCCCTTTTCTCACGTATCTCTCAACAAAATAATGCAATATTCCTTCAATAATATGTGAACTTTGGCCACTGTGATTTAAGGAGAAAACTATAGAAAGCGTAGCCTAAATCCCATCCTCTTGTGAGCTCAGTCGAACTTAAAACCATCGACTGAAGTTCAGAACCTTTCACTCAAAATCCATCCGCCAGTCCGATGAATGCAATTGTTAATGGAAATGCTTATAATATTTTTGTTTAGATGTCGAGGGTGACCCCTAATATTTTATGTAATGAATTAATGAATGGGATGCCAAAATTTAAGTGTCAACACCAAGAAATGCCACCAATTCTTTATCAATATTCAAGGCCTTCAATTGGCCCATTGTTGACGGATCCAAAATAAGGTTGCGGATTGGGTTGTCAAAGTCCAAATCCAAAATACCCTCTCCTCTAGTTGGATCTCTAGCCCACTCCCAATTATTTGGGATTAATTATGTTCTGAAGTTCATTTGATGTATCTCTCAATTTTTTATTATAGATAATGAATGGAGCTCTTTTTCGACAAAAATTAAAATTAACTTCGGCGCACAAGAAGTATAAACTTACATTAAGCAAGCAAAAGAAATGCTAGATTTACAAAAGTATCTTACTCAAATCCTTTTATCAAATGATGTGACAAATTTCACATCATTAGCTTCTTTGAAACTACGACAAAAAGAATTCCACGTGACCCTGTAATTTTTTTTTAGAAGATTTCTTAGTTTATATAGCTTACTTGGACACAAGTCTAATGGGGTACGTCCGAAAGCCCGCGCGTTCTATTTCTGGAAACCATCTCACGTACGAAAAGCGATCGACTTCGCGGACTAAATTCGTTTGGCGCATGATGTCGTGCATGGCACGAAAGCTTCCGTTGCAGAGGAGAGAGATCGGACGTCGGGCATGGAGGTCAAAGTGGTTTCCAGGCCATGCAAATTTAGATATTAGCCGTTTAGGAAAAAACAGTCGACAAGTAACATTTTCCCCTCTGCCCTCTCTCGATTCAGAAAAACATGGAGAAACGGAAGGCCAACCCTAAATCGCGTAAGCTCACAAGATAAACACCCATGGTTTTTCCCTCCAAGCTCACCATCTCTCTCTTGAACATTCAAGAAACCAGATTCTCTCTCTCTCTCTCTCTCTCTCTCTCTCTCTCTCTCTCTTTCTCTCTCTCTCTCTCTCTCTCTCTCTCTCTTCCCTCTCTTCCCTCCTCTGAAAAGGAGAAGGAAAAGAGACCCTGCAATCGATCGACCAACCCTCCCTTCTCTTCTCTTCACTGATCTGATATATATATCTCTCTCTCTCTGCATTTGTGATCTTGAATCTTTTTCTTTTTCTTTGCACGACGGAGAAGATGGAGTTTAGGCTCTGGCTGGTCTGCCTCCTCCTGGCCATGGCCGCCGTAGCTGAGTGCTTCCCCCAAGACCACACGAGCATTGGCCTCGGGTGCCACCCCGCGCTGGGTGAGTGTGACGGGATGAACCTCGAGCCCGAGATGGACTCCGAGATCAACCGGCGGCTGCTGGCGGCGAACCGGCGGTACATCAGCTACGGGGCGATGAAGAGGAACACAGTCCCGTGCAGCCGCCGTGGCCGCTCGTACTACGGCTGCTCCAGGATGAAGAGGGCCAACCCTTACAAGCGCGGGTGCAGCGCCATCACGCGTTGCAAGAGGTCCACTGGCTAAGGGAGAAAAACATACGAAGCGAAAACAGAATGACCTCTGATAAATTATTATTTGGTCAAATGAATATGGATAAATTATGTCGCGTTTTGCTGGCTATTTCTCTCCATGTTCCTTCTGAGTTATAAATGATGGGTCGTCTCGCTCTTTTCTTCTTTTTCGATAATTTTAATTGTTCGGGGTCATAAATAAACCCTAATTTATTATCTTTGAGGTGGGGGGTTGAAGGATGTGTTTGTCTATGTTTCCTTTGGGCATATTGTCCAATTGATCTTATGTTGTCTCAATGCTGTGTACGTAATTATGTGGAGGAAATAATATGGGCCAGAAGCCTAGAAATATTGGGTGTAAATTGCTGAAAGGGTAGAATTTTAGATGATTGGTTAGGTTTTAATTTAATTGTCTTCCTTTCTTTCTCTGTTTTTGTGGTGGAATTTCTCTGGTAGTGTTTGTTTAAGAGCATTAAATTCATTGCCTAGTCCCTAACTTTCATGCATGCATGTCTCCTCTTCCATGCAAAGCAACGTACATATATATGCAATTGGATTTCTTTTTCCCAATATATATTCAATTCATGTGAATTCAGCGCAGTATAGCAGTTAGATCATGTGGGTTTCATGTGAGATCTAATAAAATAAAAGACCGTAATGTTCTTGAGCTTGCATGAATCCAATGCACCTTAAATTTTTCCTGGTTTTAGACGGATCTACAGTCAGGTAACGAAGGCATCCCCTTTTGCGTTCTGCATTTCTGGTAGTTTGTTCATCAAGATGATGCGAGCATTTGGGCATAGTATGACATCTGCCAAGGAAGCATGGACGAACCCTTTGGAATGATCTAAACATTTGAAAATTTTGTCAATGTGAGATGAGTGTTGAAGTTCTTGAAGACCATTAGAGGAGATGTTCGTACGTGCCATCGCGGAATATACACGGCACCTTTGAAACTCGTTGACATGGAAAGTTCCTTTGCTTCTCTCTCCCTCCTCTCCTCTCCCTATTCTCTCCCTTCGTTCTTGCACAAAGAAGCTCGCTCAGCAACTGCCCCTTAGCCGCTTTATCGCCCGACCTCGTTGCCATCACAATACACAATCTCGCAGCTGCTGCCACGACCCCTCCTCGCCGCCACACATCACCAAGCCTCAAACACAGTCGCCTCTCTCTCTCTCTCTCTGCCCCCATCAAACAAGCGCTTGGTCGACATTGACATGCTGCCAGTAGTCAAGGCAAAGTCTGACCTGATCTTGATGAGGCTCCAGAGAGAAATAGAAACGGGGATGAGAGAAAACGAGAGACGGATGCATGGTGGTGCTGGTGGCGGCGGCGGCGGCGGCGGCGGCAATCCCGAAAAGGTAACGGCTCATGGTGGGCGACCATTAGCCGCGGTGAAGAGCAACCTCTGGGTTGCCAAGGTCACAGGCGCGGGGGCGGGCCGACGTGTTTAGGTGAGTGGCACTGATTATAGGGAAAGTGACAGATGATTATAGAGAAGATAGCAGATGAAAAGGAAGATAAAGGGAAAGGAAAAGAAGATCGAAGGAGGGGGAGGAAAGAAAAAGAGGCACAGATTCCACCTTCGGACATATAAATGCTTTGGTTTTGTTGATATACTCACCAAAAAAAAAAAAAACTGAGTTCACTCATAAAAATTTAAGCAATGACTCAAATTACAAATGTGATACATACATAATGAAAAAAAAGATGGTCACAACTTGCCACTCTATTTCTACATATCAATGAATTCCATAAAAAAAAAATATAAATAATTTTGATTAAATAAGAAAACGTAATACATGAATTTAATTCTGACAAGTGCACTCAAATTTGTCAAGTGTCAATCTTTAGGTGGTCTAATGCAAATCTTTTATGGCATGGTACATACACGCAATATTTTCTCGGGGGTGGGGAGAGAAATCTAAGCAGGTTAACCAGATTAAACTTGTAAGTAAAAAATACTAGCGTGAGAATTTTTAGGGTTTGCATTTTTTCGGTAGCTAAGACGGAGCATCCTGAGGAGATGCCCGCTGCGGGAGAGATCTTCTTCTCCAAGAGCAAAGGTTACTT
Source organism: Eucalyptus pauciflora (assembly GCA_007663325.1). NCBI lineage: Eukaryota > Viridiplantae > Streptophyta > Magnoliopsida > Myrtales > Myrtaceae > Eucalyptus > Eucalyptus pauciflora. The sequence continues at coordinate 1,057,602 of VMYD01000063.1, forward strand.
CACCTTCACCACCGTATTAATTAAATGTGACTGCAATGTTGAATATTATATTAAATGCGATATAGTGTTTTACCCTTAAACGTGTTCATCGCGTTGAAGCCATTTGACAAGGAATTATCATTTCACCTTTTATTATTTTGCTCTTTGCTATCAAAAGTGGAATAGAGTATTCATTACGTTGAAACGATCTCACACCAGTTGTCATTTCACATTTCACCGTTTTGCTCTTCTTTATCTTAAACGTGGAATAAACTATTCATTACATTGAAAAAGCGATTTCACAACGAGTTGTATTTTCATCTCTCTTTGCTCTTCAATGTGGAATAGAGTGTTCATTACGTTGAAGCGATTTCAAAACAAGTTGTCATTTTACCTTTTACTATTTTGCTGTGGAATAGAGTGTTCGTTACGTCAGCGTCGGCAGTTCTATGTGGTACCGCTGGCATCCACGTCAACATTTTCCGGCCAAAATTGGCCAAATGGACTGAATCAACAAGAAGTGAAAAGGTTTATGACTCAATTGACAAAATTAAAAGGTTTAGGACTGAATTGACAAATGTGCAACAAGTTTAGGACTTTTTGGACAATTCTCCTATAGAGTGTTCATTACGTTGAAGCGATTTCAAAACAAGTTGTCATGTCACATTTTACTGTTTTGCTGTGGAATAGAGTGTTCGTCACGTTAAAACGATTTCATAGCAAGTTGTGGTTTCACATTTTACTCTTTTGCTCTATAGACATTTCGATCTGGTGGATGCTCGTCCAAAAGACATTGACCAGCTTTTTCTCTCTTTTTCCACAGGCCGAGTTTCGACAGACGCCTTCACGTGCGGTGCTTCCTCGAGCACACGACGCAGATCAGAAAGGAGGGGATGCTCGCTCCGGACGTTGATTCTAATCAACTCGGCACGTCGTCCTCAACCTGACTCCGACGCGACCTCACCGTCACGCCCTCGCCAGCCACTGGCGAGGCCGTCGTGGCCCTCGCCAAGATCCGAGCGAGGGCGACCTCCATTGTTTTAACTCTTGTATTTCCAGCTTGCAGCTGCTCGGACACGGCACTTTAATTGTGAAGAAATCGGATGGCTGGTCCAAGGCGCCCCTTCGCTTGTTCTAAGAGGCCTCCGGATGAAAAGGACATCGGAGTGACCATGGATGATTTCGTGCAAGCCCTTGCTGCGATTGGAGTTTCTTCCGCCGATGACTTTGGAAAGGGTAGGTTGACTTTTTTGTGCTGGAGTTCCAGTTCAAGATAAATAGTTTTGATCGAATAAAATAATAAGTAAAATATGAATTTAAGTCTGATGAGTGGGCCCGAATTTGGAAGAGATTATGAAAAGATAATACGTGGATTTAAGCGTTAATATGCGATCCCGCTGATGCCACCGCGACCCCTCCTCCCCGCCACACAATCACCAGGCCTCGACCAGTCGCCTCTCTCTCTCTCTCTCTCTCTCTCTCCCCAACAAACAAGCGCTTGGTTGACATTGGCATGCCGCCGGAAGTCAAGGCAAAGTCCGGATTGATCTTGACAAGGCTCTAGAGAGAGAGAGAGAGGCACACTGCGGCGGCGGCGGCAATCCCCGGTGGCGACCATGGTGGACGACCATTAGCCACGGTGAGGAGCGACGGCTGGGTTGCCAAGGTCACGGTCGCGGTGGCGACATGGATTTGTGAGTGGCACTGATTATTGGAAAGAAAGTAGCAGACGAAAATGAAGATGAAGGTAAAGGAGAAGGAGGAAAGATAAAGAGGCACAGATTCCACCTTCGGACGCTACATATGAATGCTTTGATTTGTGTTGATATAGTTATTAAAAAAAAATTAAGTGTTTATATAATTACCCAAAAAAAAAAAATTAAGTTCAGTCATAAAAATTTGTTTAAGAAATGACTCAAATTACTAATGTAATACATATGGCATGAAAAAAGAATGATCACGACTTGCCGCTCCAGTCATAACACATCGATGAATTCCATATTAAATCATATCGGAGTAAATAATTTCATATAAAAATATACTTTCGTGCTACAACGGATCTTTATTTATTAAAAAAAAAAAATTGTTTCTAATGGCACTTTCAATTGGCTGCATAACACATATAGGCAACTTTTTTTTTTTGGTCGGAACACATACAATCAAGTTGCCTATATATGACACATATAGGCGACTTGACTGGCATAATTTATGGCATCAAAACAATTTTAGATATAATTTATCTAATAATTTTGTTGGTCATAAGGATACACTTAAATTCATTAATCAGACTTATAAAGCAATGAAGCTGCATAGTATAACCATAGCATGCGTAGTTGACATTCTACAGAAGTTGCCATATCTACGTACGCGTAGTCTCACAAGAAAATTGGGACCTTCTCCAGCTCAGCGGAGTGATTGTAATGCACGTGTCGGTATGATCGGGAACAAAAAATTGATAGAACAAATGGACCCATAAAAATTAGTCAATTTGACAATAACCGTGCCAGTATGTTCTCTCAAACAAAAAGACAATCTCTAATTTTATTTTATTTTTATAGGTTCTACTATAATTTTCACTCTCAGACTTTTGACATGCCTCTTTACAGATCGTAAGAGTCGAAACCTACATCTAAAACTAAATCGTCCACACCTCAAACCTCCTCTGAAAATGTGGGGATTCGAATCTCTCACATCCTCCTTCCACGTTGGAAGGGTGGCCACTGAGTAAACCTTAGTGGTTATAATCTCTAATTTGCAAAGAGATATTATTCTCTATGCAGGAGCACATATGTTTTGTCTCAAGTTTTCGTAATTATATCAACACGAGCTGAAGTTTCCACATATAGTATCCCGACGGTGAAATTTGGATTCTAACGGTGGATAATGTAATAAATCCTTATTTAACACTTCAATAAAGAGGTCGATTACAACTTTGCACCCTTATTAAGTGGGGAATTCCTCAGAACTTTCGTGGAGGTCAACATCTTTCTATAATTGAGATAATTAAAAGAATAATATAAGAAAAATTCATTTTGTCCAAGGGTGGTGTCCGCGGAGGCGTAGTGGAGGACAAACCGCCTCGCCCCGGTCCCATACCGGACGGGGACAAAGGGGCAGGGGGATGGGAAACGTGATCCTCGTCCACTTTGCTGCTTGCCCATTTCCTGTCGGCTTCAGACTAAACATCTGCCTCTGACGGTCGATGAAGGTGGTAATTATTGACACAATACGACACGATAATTTAAGTCCGGCACGACACGAAATTAAGCAGGCTTTGATTGATTATGATCATGTTCAAATCAATTTCATGTTAACCCAAGATGCAGGATCGATAATATCCTTGTGTTCGTGTTGAACTCATTAGATAGGATTGATTTCATGTTAGCATATTTATTTCTTGTCATGATTCGGACATGCAACCATGTCAATCCCTCAATCCATTGTTAAATCATGCTACATAGGTACTATCGTGTCATCCCATTAATTTTGAAGTTATGTTACATATCATTGACATGATTGAATGACTAATCATGTCGCGTTCGAATTTACTTGTTCTGTTGTAAACCCGTATGTCACCACAATGTGAACGCAAACACGACTCACAAAGAGGAATTGCCCACCTCTAATGAATAGTTCCTCCATCTACCAGCTCGATATTGGGAAAATTATCAAAAGAAGTCCTAAACTTATTGCAATTTTTTCAATTGAATCGTAATCCATTTGAGTAATTTTGACCGATCAGTGTTAGATGTGAATAATTTTTTAATAATACTTTTTTTTCCAAATTTTTGTATCGCTTTTTTCTCTTTCTTTTTTTTTCTTCACTACTTCCTCCTTCCTTCAGCCAATCATTGGCTAGGGGCAAGGTCAGCAAGCTACCTTAGGAAAGCCTAGTCATGGCTAGGGAAGGCTTGACCTCGTCAATTAAGCCTCGCCCAGTCTCTGGCCTCGCTCGAGGCTGCCCACTAGGCTGGCAAGGGTCGAGCCTCACTAGCCATGGGCAAGTCGCGACCTCACCTTGCCTGGGCGAGTGAGTGAGGCTGGCAAGGGCAGGCTCGTCATCACTAGGCGAGGCTCAACCTCACTAGTCGCGCACGTGCACGAGAGAGAGTAAAAAAATTCATAAAAAAATAAGATATTATTAAAAAAAAAAACTGTTCAGTCGACATCATCCAACATTCACGTCAATATCAAATACCCAAAATTAATTGAATGGACTGAATTGGCACAATTGTTAAAGATTTAGAACTAAATGGATCCAAAAAAATATTTATAATTGAATTGGAAAACTTATAATAGGTTTAGGATTTTTTAGTAATTTCTCCAATCGATATTTAGTCGTATTACATGGGATGTACTCTATCATGTCAACCCCTCAATATTCGAGTCGTGCACATATCATGTAGATCGATTGATCATGTCGAGTTCAAACTGCCCCGTTTTGTAGTAAATCCATGTGTCGCCACGACATAAACACAAACACAATTCGCCTAGTGAATGGTTCCTGGTTCCTCCGTCCTTTGCACAAAGGGATTGTCGCCAACGTAGTTTTGACATTTCAATCCGACTTTTAGAGGGTCAATTTTCAGCTGTTCGAAATTGCATTTCCATTCCCAAATGAATTGTAAATTTTCGTGTCATATAATGTCCGGTTCCAAAACTGCGTCGAGCCGCAATTCGCGTAGTCGCTACTCGCTCCCAATCAAGATCACAAGTGTCGAGTTTCCAAGCGGAGCAACGGCGTATTTATTTTAATGTAATTTGGTTACTAGATAAGATGTGATCTCGACATTTTCACGTTTATGATATTGCTGATGTGCGCACATCACATCGAAACAACGACCCTTTGCTTTGACGTGCAATTATTGCTCAGCATTTCTTTAATCTCGCCGTCGTTAGCACCTAAACCCTAGAACGCTTTTTTTTGGCATGGAAGGTTGCTTGCTGAATTTATTTTTATTTTTATTTTTTTTTCATTTTTCAGTGTTTTTAATGGAAGGAAGTTGATAGCTCTTAATCATATGGCTCATTAGATTATTTTTTCTAATGAATTTCACATTTAGATTCGCATATTTTATAGCTTGAATCGGATAAATGTACATTTGTTTTGACCTATACATGGGCTAAAATAAATGGAAGCACAAAATAACATATTCCGTATTAATACCTTTAGAATCTCAACTTGGTACATTATGACACATTTACCTCAAATTAATTTTCTTCTAACAAAAAATTCCAAATCTGTATTCACTGACATGTTTACTTCAAGCTAATTTTCGTCTCGTAAAACTACCAAAATCGATTCTTCTAACCTAATTTTTTTTTTTTTGTCGATCATACTCTACTCATATTCTAACGCTTAATCTCAGACTTTTGCCATGCCTCCTTGCAGAGCGTAAGAGTCGAAACCCACTCTTGAAACTAATGCGTCCCCACCCCAACCCTCTTGAAAAAAATGAGGATTCGAACCCCCCCATCTTCCTCTTCCAAATTGGAAGGGTGGCATGGTTCCTCTAACCTAAATTCACCATCTAATATTCCGTTATAATATGCGGGTGTCGACACATAGACAAATCTGACATGGAGAGTGGCGGATTAATATGGATCATCCACTTTTGTTGGCATGTATGAATTCCACATAGGGTAGATTTAGATAAGGGGTACTTGTTTTAGATATTTGGACGAATGTGCTATAGTGTCGGTTTGGAAATATTTTATAGTACGAAAAGTAATTTCAGGTGAATACGTTATGAGCAGCGATTTGATATTTATAGTAATATTTTATCTTAAAGTTTTGCACCTAGGAAGTCCGTTCCATGGGACCCAGGAGCTTATCGTTTATCACGCGTAATCGTACACGACTGCGCATTGAAAGCTTTCGCGATTTTTTCCTTATTGCATCCAATTTTTCCGCTTCATTTAATTATTCTTTTCAATTTTGCCCCCCAGCAAGCATTCCTTTTTCAACGATTCTCGGATGCAAAGGCCAATTGTAATAAATTAATATAAGATTTTCCAGTCAATGGCATTAAATAATTCCACTATCAGCTCGTCATTGTCAGCTGCTCAATCGATGCACCAAATCACGTATATTATTTTTTTCTCGTTTAACTTATCGTCAAATTATGTAAATTGAGTTCACACATGAATACGGATCATGGTACTTTTTTAATTGGGATCTTGCCTTTTGTCTTAAGTAAATCATTTCAAAGCTGACAAAAAATTGATCCCACGAAATGACATGATTTTTACGATCCTTCACGTAATCATTCGATTAGTAGGGATGTTTCAACTATTCAGTTCGATTTGGATTTTCAGGAAACCTAAACTGAACCGAACCATTTGAGTGTGCATTAACGTTAAATTGAATTGCACCCCCAAATAAATATAACTTGAATCGAAGACTCATTTTGGTTATGTTTTCTTTTTTGAAATATTAAAAAAAAAAAAAAGATCTAGCGAAAAAGGAGAAAAATTATGTGACTTATAATATTAAGAAGATGAACGATTTTGAGTTTGATTCGATTAACCGAACAGAACCAAAACTATCCAAACTAGTTTTATCCTATTATGTAGGTAATTTCTTGTCAAGAAGTCTTCTTTTATTATTCAAACCAAAACCCAAACCCTAAAAATGTATGAAAATTCGATTCAAATCAGTTTGGTTTTTTTATTCTGACAACCCTATCGATGGGAGGCTAACCCATATGGCTGTTAGTCAAAATTAAATCCTCAAAATGAAATCTTTTCAATTCTTTCAATCAGGTTCTTTAATTATTTCTAAATATCTTTTTTGTTTGTACTTATCATATATCTATATTGCAAGTTACTATGTCTATTATATTTTTTGCATAGGTTACAAAACCTTACTCTTTTACTCACACATTTCCACCTCTCACCCAAACTCTCGAGAAGGTGGGAATCTAACCATCCACCTTTCCCTTCCTCAGTGGGAAGGGTGGCCACTAATTATTTTCTAAATGTTCAATGTAATTATTCTGTTTGATCAAACAAGGGAGAGAGTCATTGCAAGCCCCTAAATCATTGTGAAACATGCAATGTAATCTCCAAATGTTCAACGCCATTAGAGTCAAATCAATCCTTTGGCACGATTCACATATGTCAAAATCAATCATTCTGCATGATTCACATATTTTCATACATATTCACATCTTCATTGACTCATCACATCGACAATCTAATGAGATATTAGTGAACTGCACCTACATGTATCATATCATTGCGCATCACATGTTACAATTTTCAGATTGTGCCCTTTTTCTCTTATATTGCCAAAGTCAAATGTCTTTCAACAAATGTGTCCTTCTCTGCAAAGAACATAGCCCTTGAATTATTCCTTACTGTTTTTTTCTTTTTTCTTTTTGTCGTTGTAAAACTCTACTCCCTCACTCATCCATCCCCGCTTTCCACCTCCCTCTTCCTAAATGGGAAGAGTGGTTATGGAGGCAACCCCGATGACTAGTCCTAAATGTTTCATGTTTTTTTTTTTTTTATCAAACAAATGAGATAGTCGCCACAAGCCCCTGTATCATCAATATGTGTAATGTAATATATAAACTTTTAATTTATTCAAATCTAGTCTATCGATTTTCCCAAATAATGCCAAATTAGTCCTGCATAATTCACAAATTTTCGTACATACTTTCATGTCTTCAGGATAACAAGATTGGCCTCGTCACCCCCTACGTCCCCACAACCTAACTATCCATAAATGGACCGCACCAACTCGGATCACATAATTGCGTATCCCATGCAATAATTCAAAAAATCGTTCCTCTCTATTTCTTTCTTATAAAATTGCCAAAAGTCAAATGTCTTTCTGCAATGCGTCCTTCTCTGCAAGGGTCCACTTGTCTTGCGCGCATTAAATGGGGGGAGGAACTGTAATTAACGACAAATACGGCTCCTGACGGGTCAAGACCCTCTGAAAATATCACATCCTCTCTCCCAACCACCCACGCTGGGGGGAGCTCCCCTCCCCTGCTCCGCGGCCCCACCGTATGGGCATGCGCCCGCTCGGATCGGACGGCTGCTGGCCGCCGTCTTGACCCGGAAACGTGATCCGAGCGAGGGCGCTGTAGGCACATCAGTGCTCGAGTTCCAATAGGGGACAAAGATGGACTCTTGGCTTGGTCTGCAAGTGATTCTCTCTCTATCTCTTAGAGGGCATTTGGTCAGAGAAACGGATGATGATTGATGATGGGTCGCTTTAAATTATTCCCCACTTTTGCAAATTTTTAATTTTTTAATGATGTGAGTTCTTGAATTGAAAAAAAGGAGGTTCTTGAATTAGGGGCAAAAGAAGAAGTTCCTGAACTGAAATCAAGAAACGAGGAAAGAAGAGACCAAGAAGACAAAAGTGATATTGGGCAAGATTAGCCTTTGGGGTTGAGCTCTTTCTCTCTGTCTCTCTCTCTCTGTCTCTCGTATTCATCATCAGCCACCTTTTGCTTTGTCTGTTTCGCTGCTGAAGCAGTTGAGTGGCCAAGTTCATCAATTTCTTTTGTTTCTCTCTGCAGTTTGTAGATTCTTTCAGCATCTATCACTCTCTCTCTCTCTCTCTCTCTCTCTCTCTCTGTCTTGATGTCGTGCTCACGAGTGCTGAGCTCTTGCTGATTTGCTGGTTTGGCTCTGCTTCCGGAACCTGGATTGGGTGGGTTAGTTACCTAATTTTAAAGGGTTCTTTGCAGTTGGTTTTGTATGTTGATCCATGCTGTCTGGGAACACCTTTCTTGGAAAGTTCGTGTCTTACCTCTTCTTGTTTCGAGATCTTTAAGGAGCATGAGGACTGTCCTTGGTGGGTGGGCTGTCTTTTGCGCTTGACGCTCTGTACTACGATTCTTGTGGGTTCTTGGAGACTCTTGTTGTTTTCTGTGATGCTCGCTTCTACTTGCTTCAATGTCCATGGGAAAGAAAATTCTTGTCATGTGTTGAACCTGAAATTCAATTGTAGCCAACCAGTTGAGCCTGATTGCTTTTCAAAGCTTTTGTTTGTATGATCATCTTCTCTTTCAGTACATTTTTTTGTTCTATTGGATGGTCAGTAGAGCTTTGAATTCTCTCGCCTTTGTTTAGCGAGTGCTTCGGCATAAGACCCAGATGGTGAATCTTTTTATTTTCTCGGCAAATCCTTTGATTTACTCCAATACGTTTTGATTTTTCTTAGCGTCCCGAGATCGAGTGGTTAAGAGCTGGGGTCAATGTTGAAGGCTTGAATTTCCCAATTTACTCGTGCAAGTGGGTGTTCAAGTCTATTGTCTCTCTGGTCTTGATGGAGACGTGTCACCGATCTGAATCATTCAATTGTCATGTAGGTCATCAGAATACTGCTAACGTCCTGGAGAAGACGAAGTTCCTTTGAAGAAATCTTTTGACTCTAACTATGGATGCTAGGCCAATAAACCATCAGAAAGATCAAAAACAGATAGAAAATTCGCTTGCTGAGGTAATTCTTGAGAAACCATGCACTTGTTATGCTCTGTTGATTGAATTTTTCTGGTTGATTACAATAATTTGATGCTTCCAGGTATCTAACACTGAAAAGCTGTTATGGGCATCGATCAATTCGAAAGGTCTATTGCATTCTGATGTCAAACACTTGTATCACCAAGTTTGTTCTGTTTACGAAAAGAGCATCTTGAAAGACTCTGAGCAGGCGGATTTGCAAGATATCGAGTATTCTTTGTGGAAGCTCCACTATAAGCATATTGATGAATTTCGTAAACAAATAAAGAAAGTTTCTAGTTGTACGAATTCTGAGGTGCCACAGAATGTTACCAATGCACAAAGAAGCACTGATGATTACAATGAAGGGATCAAGTTATTCTTGTCAGAAGCAACTAATTTCTACAAAAGTCTTATTGTCAAGGTGCAAAGATGTCATGGAATTCCTGAAGATACCTTGTTCCAGAGAAAGAGCGGCATTGTAAATAACGTTGATCAGAAGAGGATAAAGAAATGCCAATTTTTATGCCATCGCTTCCTAATTTGCCTCGGGGATCTAGCAAGATACAGAGAGCTTTACGAAAGACCCGACGATCAAAACCGTAACTGGTCTATTGCAGCAGCTCATTACTTGGAAGCATTGACAATTTGGCCAGATAGTGGCAACCCACATAATCAGGTATATTGTCTTACTTTCGTCTATCCCTTGTAATTATCCTTGGATTCAATTTGAACTGAAAATATTCAGACATATATTGTATCGTAACCAAATAGTATTGTCTATAGTTGGCATTACTGTCGACGTACGTAGGTGACGAGTTCCTTGCTTTGTATCACTGTATAAGAAGTTTGGCCGTTAAAGAACCTTTCCCGGATGCACGGAACAACCTTATGTTACTGTTAGAGAAGGTAAAATGTTTTTCTGTTTGCTCAGACACCTTTTGCCATGGTAATCCTCATTCTCCAGTGTTCCTTGCGTTTCTAAATTGCTTGTTACAACTATGCAGAGCAGGTCATCTCTTTTGCATTCCCATTCTGCTGAGGCCTCATTCGATTTTTTGATACTGTCTGAAAGAAGAAAAGTTCTGACTAAGTTGCAATCTGGCGACGATGTCATGGACTGCAATTTATCTACAGAGGAAGGTGGTTGCTTAGGAAGAAACTTATGGTATCTTTTCGTCATATTGATAAGTTTCTTCTATGTAAGATCCAGGTAATAGTTCTACTGAAGTGTATTGTTATTGTGTGCATTGCTCATGCTGCATCTGTTCTGACAAAGATAAGTTCTATGGTATCTTTGTCTTGTATTTCATCAGACTCAGAATGCTTACGTACACTCCTCTTTCTTTTACTCTGTTGTTTGAGCAGTTTGGATGACTTTTTGAGAGCATTTTCTTCTACAAAAGGACAATTGGAAGCTTTGTTAGATGTGGACAACATTAATCTAGAAGATGCGTTGGAGTCGTATCAGTTTATGGATCCAACAAGAACAGGCCCATTTCGAGCCGTCGAAGCCATTTGTGTCTTCATCTTTGTCATTGAAGACCTTCCCAAGAGCCCAGTAATGACAAACTTGGAAGACAAAAGGGAAAGGCCACCGCCCCTCTTGAGAGACCATGCTGTGATGGCTCTATTTACATATGTGAATCGGCTCGTTGATCGAGTTATGAAGGCCAGTCCCTGGGATTCCTGCCCTCTTTTACCAGCTATTCTTGTGTTTGTGGAATGGTTGGCAAATCTACCTGAAGAAGAGGCTCTCTGTGGGGCCGATGAAAAGAGTGAAGCAGCTCTGTCTTCTTTCCATAAGAGCTTTATTTGCCTAGTAAACCTCATGCACTCTCACGTGGGCGAAGTTAAGTCTCAGGATTGTGCTCTTTGGGAAGATTACGAGTTGAGAGGCTTTGCACCTGCTGCACACACACATGTTCTGCTAGATTTCTCATCTCAATGGGAAAATAGCACCGACTATCGAAGAGGAAAAGCGTGCCGAGCCCATCGAATTGTTATTGCTGCCATTAGGATTGCTGAGAGCTCTGGTCATCATCACAGGTGGATCCAGTATGATAAGCCGAGAAGACAATTCTATGAGCTGGAGTCAAACGAGTCATCGGAGATGAAATGCTTGGAAAAAGATAGATCCATGACAGGTACTAATCCAGAACTGAAAATTTCTCCAGCACGGACAAGTGAAGTCACTGAAGAACGAGGAAAAGAAGTCCTCAGAGAAAGTCCGAGAAGATCTGTTACCTTGGAGGAGGAGGAAGTCATTCTGTTCAAGCCTCTGACAAGACACAACTCGGCTCCGCTTCATAATTACATCACAAAGAAAAGAGACTCCCATGAAGAACTAATGGATCAATCAGCAGCACCTGATGAATGTTTGCGTCGTGCCACATCTTTGCTCATAGCCCAGAACCCTGTGCACAGTGAACCATCTAATTTCCAGCCCAACAACAATAGTTTCAGGCGCAATGAGCCATTCAAGCAGCAGCACCCACCGCCGCCAATTTTTGGTGATGTGGCAAACTTCTTTCCTGCATCGTCAATCTCTACCGGTGCCGGGCCTCCCTCACTAAATGCGTGGGTCCTCAACAGAGGAAGCTTGAACGTGAATGAAGAGAAAGGGATTGGTTTGGGTAAACATCACTTACCTCCTATAGAGGAAGTAGCTTCTGAATCGCTGGCCAATCTCTCCATTACCCAAACTAGCGAGCCTCAGAACCCAGTTATTGGTTCTTGCCATGAATCCGTAATAACCCATTATCCTTCTCCTCTTCATTCCACTCCCGTGCCTTCAGCACCTCTTTTGCCGGATGATGCTGTTTGGTTTAGCGGAGCGAATACATCTAGTTTCTCTGATCACAGGACAAATGCGACAATTGGGCTAACTGAGAATTTTCTTGACGCATCACCTGGGAAGAGCTATTCAAATTATGCTGTTCCTCTTGCCCCTAATGCTTCTAGTCTTGGTGTCGCCGGCTTTAACTATGTATACCCCATACAGTGCGGAATGAGTTCTTCGGAATGGCTCCGCCAGTTCAGAGAAATCAACAATCTCCACCAGGGCAATAATGTTCAAATGTTGAGTCCTAGTTACCATGGCCCTGGAAACATCGGAAATGTTTATCATCTTGGTGTCCCTCAAATCGATCCAATCAACTCCTGGGGAACTCCCTCGTACTCTAACCAAACAGTATACTCGAATCACCAGGCTGTTACTCCCAGATTTCCTGCCTTTTACGGAGTGGACGAGCCAAAGGACAGAGTCTTTCATGCGTATTATCGAGCTAGTCCTTATGGTTGCGGTGCTGTGACGGCGGAACCGAGAGATGATCAGGAGATACTTCTGCAGTACCTTAAAGATAGAGAGTGGCAGCTCCAGCAGGATCCTAATCTGCAAGGTCCCACATTCTAGGAGATTAAGCGGATATCGTATTGTCTCTCGAGTGGCTTGCTGTGCCAATTACTTAGCTGGAGTGTGTACTTTCGTCTGATTAATCACTCGAAAGACTCATTACTAGTCACAACCCATTTTCCTGGTATGCAAATGTATGTAAAACTCATTGTACAGCGGATCTGATACAGGTAGACAAGGAAGAGTCAGCTAGGAAGAAAGAAAGGTCATACTCTCTCGTAGTGAGATTTAAAGCATCTGAAATTTGCTTATGTCCCTTTTGGAAATTGTAATTGTTGAGAGAATACCTAGAGAAACCTTTTAGTCTTCTGACAAAACAACACCTCTAGTTGATAATGAAATGATAACCAAAGGCATGTTCAGACGTTGTTTATGTTTCTTTCCCTAGAGGGCATGTTGATCGAAATGATTTCTTGCTGCAGTCAAGATTTGGGCTTTTGTTGGCCTAGTATTTGCATTGTATGCATGTTCTGTTTCCTCATTTCTTTCGCTGTTGCGATCTTATCAAAGCTGGATAAACTTGTTTGGAAGTAGACTAGGTATTGAATTCTTTGTCTTGTGTCATGAGCAGGAAATCAGATGAATGCTCTGACTGCATCATCTGCCTCATTAGGTTGGTGTCTCTTCCTTCATAGGAAAGGAGGGACATAGAACTCCAAGCGCTATTTGCACATTAAGAAGCATGAGTCGAATGCTAGATTTCTCGCTTTATTTTTTAAATTCAGGAGCACAACTGTGCTAAAACACCCTGCAAATAGCATAACTTGGTTAAGTCCTGGCCCTTGGCCTGTGCAGGTGATCTTCACCAAAGCATTTTACACGTTGTTAGTGGGAAAGGCTAGATTTCATGTTTGGTGAAGTCACGAGTGATTCATATATGGTTGACTACTTTTGTGTCCAGATAGTGCTTGGCTGAATAGGATGTGTACGTTGTCCGGAGGCGACAAACCACAATACCAGAAAGGAAAGGCATACATGAACTCATCAGCCACTCAACTTGATATCTTTCAATAGACTTTACTTGATCTTCTTTTCTATGACATGATGTCAAAGCTGACAGGCATGCAGACAGCGGGCTTGTTTGGCTTTCCAAACATTCGGAAAAAACACATTTCAGATCCTAATTTTGCACATTCATCCAAGCAGTCTCGAGGCCGAAATAATCTAATTCGAGATGACATTAGCTTTGCTTCGAGCCACTGCGACGTGGTCCGAACCTTATGGCTTCATAACAGTGTCAGCCAATCCTTTCTTCATGAGAATAAATTCGGGAGTCGGTATTGCATGGAGATTCGAGACCACCTAAACGTTCTTATGTCAAGATCACATCCGTCCATGGTGGATAGAAATCCATCATCTGAATTAAGGCGACTGGAGAAAGGTGCGGGAATATCCTGAACGGTGCGGGCCAAAAATATGATAAAGTTTTGTTAGATGACCTGAAAATGAAAATTCATTTTCAACATGGGCCATTCTTGTAATTATGAAGTTTTTCTGGTCTTCTCTGAAATTTGGCTAACTGCTTTTGATCAAACCTTTGGAGCCCGAAAGTACTGGGGACTGGGGAGATCAAGAAAAGCCCGCGGAGGTTGTTCATCAGATCGACGGAAACAACTTCAAGCAAAAGCCCATCGCGCTCGTCTCGTTCAATTCAAGCTGCAGGAGTGACGTCATCACAGCCGGCGCTCGGATCGATCGGAGATGGAGGACAAGCCGCCGGCGAAGGAGGGCGACGTGTCGCCGGCGACGGCGGTCCTGCTCGGCGCTCTCGCGCCGGGAGTCAACGTACGGTTTCGAATTCCGGCGAGCGCAGGAGAGGGTCATTGACTTCGGCGCTCAAGCAAAGTGATGTTTTTTCCTTTGTTTCTTGCCTTTTCGATTTCAGGGTCCGACGTGGAACGCGCTGAAGATCGCGTTCGTGATGCTGGGTGGGTCGCTGGCCGTCATGATGGGCTTGGCCTTCTCTTCGAGCGATTCTTGGTTGACCCTCCATGTGTCGTTCCTCGTGATGATCACGCTCGCTCTGTTCTCGCTTCTTAGCTGGTAATATTCAGCTGCTTGTGCTCTTGGAGATGTTGCTTCCATGTCTTTTGATTGGGGCTCAGCCTTTTGGATATAGATTGTACTTGTTAGGATGCATGAGTGAAAGGCGAAGTGAGATGGAGTCTCACTTTGGGTAATTGGAGTTAAAGAAGGACGAATTAGTATACCCATTGCCTTGAAATTATTTAGTGAGTGCTTGGTATAAGCAATTAGACAAGGAGGCATGGTGATGGATTTGGACTTCCCATTATGAGATACTTGGTTTCAGTTCGGCTACCCAATATGTTTGTTGGCTCATGTTATGGTAATGTAAGACTTGGTAGTTGAAATCCACGTGCAAGATTTGGTTGGACTTTGGTTTTGCTATTGATTGATTGATGCTGCTTTTGAAGAATATGGTTTCCATTGACTAGAGGAAATCTTGCCTTGGTCTTTGGTTCTTGTCTGGAGAAAGTAGATGGAAACTCTGAAGTTTCTTTACTTGGCAATTTCAGGGAATGGAGATGGTATTGTTAGGTCTAGAACTCCTTTTAGAGGAAGAATAATTGACGGTGTTTTCAATTTCAGTGTTTCATTGATTTCAAACACACTTTGCATCTGCAGAGACACATTGATTCATCTCTTGTTAAATCTGTAGCAGATGTATGGTCTGCTATATTTCTGGGGACATCCATTCTCAATTAATAATTGTTGATGGGAGATGAATCTGCCGGATTTAGCATTTTTTTTTTTTTTTTTGAGAATATACAAGTGAAAAGGTTTGACGGTTAAATTGACCATGGTAAATCAAGTTTCTGGACTAGCTTTAAGCTCTGTAAATGTAGGTGGCATTCCATTTTTTCTTCTACTATACTGGATAAATTCCTGGGAACTTCACTTGATAAAATCGGGAAATCTATCAATGATCTTTTGGACCTATTCAATGTAATTGGTGTCCTGGTGTCTAAGATCCCAAAATACCGTTGGTGGATATGGGGAGACAAGGAAGGTAAAGAAGAACCGACTATGGGTTTGTTGGTTGGGTGGCCTCCTGGTCCTGTTAATACATAGGAAATTGATAGCTGGTGTGTACTTTGAAATGACGACTTTGAAGATTTGATTATGTACATTCATGGTTGCATTTTCCCTTTAGACAAGTTCATGGCAATGGAAGTGGAACTTATGATATTCTTTGGATAAGATTAACCATATTTGTCTTTTTATATCATTTGTTGCTTTTAAACCACTGTACAAAATTAAGAAATATATTGAGCTTTAAACCAACCTGTACAACGTGATCACGGCACCAAAAACTTACACTCAAAATGCCAAGACATTATGAGTGGAAGGGTGCCGAGATGTAAAAGAGAAGCCAACAAAAGAGGCACACTAGCCAAACGGCAACGCACAAACAGAAGAGGCCAGCACAAAGCATACAATCAAAAGACAGCCTAAAGCAAGACCCAACAACCAACAAAAACAGGCAAAGGCCTACAAGCAAGGACACATAACAACCCAGCCACCCTCACTAGCTATGGGAAATTTTGTCTTCTACATATGATTAATTGAAGTAAATGGTGCAGTGATAGGTGCTGACTCCAGTCTTCTTGCTGCATCACTAATATAGTATGTTTGGTTAAACTTGAGGCCGTTGTGATGGTTGAAGTTGTAGAAGCAAACAGAGTTGCTTGAATGTGAGACTTTTTTCTGGTTAAGCACTTGAAGATGGAACACGTATATGCTGCTGAAGGTTCTTGGATGTTGTATTGTTGGCCTTTTTAGTGTCTTTTCTTCCGTTTGTTTCCTTATTAGCTGATTTTCCACTTTCTCCCATTTACTATATACCACACCTGCATCTTTAATTTGTCGTTCTCCAAAAAATAAGCTTCCACAGCACATGTGGCAAATCTGACAGTCCTAGATCACCTAAATCTGGAAACACTAAATATCTTCTCACCAAAAGAAAAAATTAATAGAGACACCAAAAACAGATTAAACTGGAGACACGTGCTGTGATTAAAATTTAGATCCTTCAGTTTTGTCTGTGTTCAATCTCATGTCTTACTTGGTTATTGCTTGGCATGTAAATAACACTACTGAAAACTTCAGCTACATCTAGATGGGGAATGATAAGTGCAATATCAGTTGTCCATTTTCTTTGTATTGCCCTGTGCAGTTCCATTTATTGCTGCTCTGTGTCGCGTAGACTTCTTGCCTCCAGTTCTGGGGAAATGCAAAATTTGAGTAACAAGGCAGATAGGATTTTATGTGGAAATTTTCAAGTATTTGACTGCCCAGGGACGATGGGTCCCTTTTCCTTCCACCCCGTCTCTCCTTTTCTTCATGGTTCTTAATAAATTAGGAATGGACACTAAAGTTGGATAGTTACTTCTGACCTTTCATTTAGATGTCAGTTTGCTTTAGCTCTTCCAAGATGTGACGATGGGGGCAATAACTGAATGCTCTTTTGTACCACTGCTGCTATTTCCACAGCTTCAACGGGTAGTGGGAGCAATTATTGAATGTTTCAACAACCAATTTTCCAAAATAGCATCCACTTTTCGAAACTGCCTTTGTGGCCATTTCATTTTCACTTGTCTTTGTACCTGGGTCACTTGCAGTTACTCACTTTCCAGTCTGATCCATCTCCTCTATTTATGTCCATTTGCCATCTTAATCTCATCGAAATAATGCTTCACCAATGTTCCTCCGTTCCTTATTGCACTCCATCTCTCAAAATCCAAGTCTCTTCTTCACCACTGTCCCTGCTCTGCTACCATCAGTTCGTGCATTGCAGGTTGTTATCAGAAACAAATGGAACATTTGAAGTGACTGACTTCTCTGCAAAGTTTAATGTGCTTCAGTAATTGAAAATTTTATATGTTGGTAGGATGTTCTAACTAAGCCGCCATAGACAATCAGAACTTGTTCCTAGTGTCCCATTGCAGCGTAAAGCTAAAATGCAGGTTATCATAACCCTCACTAGCCCACCAAACTGGTCAATGGGGAGAAGACATTTTCTTTTCCAGAGATAATTTGTTTTGCCCCATTTTCATTATCGTCCAATAAATGCTTATTCCCTCCCTTGTCTTCGTTTCTTTGGATTATCTTCTGGAGTAGTTGTCCAAACAACTGACACGAATGAATCTGGTTTTTTGGTTCTTTAGTCTCAAACTTTATCATTGGCTGGGAGATAAGCTTTGCTTGTTTTATCTCGGAAGTGTTGTTCTCAGGACATGGTATTTTTTCTGCAGGTTTCTGGCACAAACCGGATTGGTTTCAGTTGACAGTCAAATGCAGGATCTTAATTTAGTGCCAAACGATCAGACCAAGAAAGAAAAAGTTCGCTGATACGGTCCCATGGTCTCATCAAGTGTAAATGCCAAGGCTGACAATTTTCAAGCTTACTCATGCATGACTTTGGAGAAGCGAGACAGGCAAATTGTTCGAAGAACTGTAACGCCAACAATAGGACACCCCAGCTTGTCTCTTCTCATGAGATTTTAGTCTGTAATTTTTGGGTCTCATCTCAGCTTATTTTTCTCTCGTGGGCTTTACCCAGGATTAAAATACTTCAACAAATTTAGTTATAATTTTTCAATTCTTTCAGATATTCAAACATGTACCTTTCGAAAAACTGAATACAGATGCACTTTTTCACCCCGTTATGAGTTCTCTCTTTGTATTTTGTCATTCTTTACTCATTAAATTCAGGAGTAGGTTCATTGCTCAAGGCTCTAGGCTGAGCAGCCGGAGCAACTGCCTACCGTTTATTCTAACATTAGGTCATGTCATATTCTCTCTTTTACTGTGGTCCAAGGCCAAGGGCGATCTACTCTTTCCGCAGGGGCAAAATCTGTGGATGGCTTATCATCATCTCAAGCCATTAACAGATGAATTTCCACCTGAATATTGCAGTCTGTCTTTTTATCTATACTTTTCAAGTGTTCTCAGGGTTCAAAAGTGATAATATCACAAACTCCTGTGACAGATGGTATTGTAATGGAGTTGTGATATGCTATTGCTAGGCATTACTCTTCATACTCTGCTAGTCTATCCTCCAGTTGTCATCCTCAACATTTAAAGAGCTTGAACCACTGAAGTTAACGGTTAGATACTCAATAAGAAAGCAAAGTTACCACATGAAATTGAATGAGAAGTGAAACTGAACTGTGGCTGCAGATTTCAATCAGGATTAGAAGAGAATCAAAATCCAGACCTGACTTGAACAACTGTCAAAAACTGAATTCGATGAAAGAAAATTCCGGGTACCATTTGGTACTGGCTTTCCTTGTAATCGAAGAATTTACGTAGTCCATGGCTTGGTTTATCATTTCTATGTTGAGCCGCTGTTGCCTATCCAAAACTGATCCAAGAGGGAATAAGTGTGTGGATCCATAGAAGTAAGAGTTTCGAGACCTCTGCAGTAGCTATCGAAGTCGATTTGCTGGTCATCTCCCGTCGAAGCATCCGGTTGTCCAGAGGTCCCCTCACTAGCAACATTTAAGTATTCTCTGTACAGTACAGAAGAGCCTGTAGAGAAATTAGCCGCTAAGGTCTCGGTGTCTCCTTCGCCGTGCTTGAATTGGCCCATCGGCAGTGCTGGAGCTACTGCTTCTTCGCCTTCGGCAGCTCTTGGTTCATTCGAGATCGGTGCGATTGAGGTGTTCAGGTCGAGGTCTTCAATGGCCTGGTATCGTCTGTTCCAGGGATTTTCCTCTGTTCTGGCCACCTTTTCAATGGAGAAGTACTGTGTTCCACATGCACCGAAACGTTCTGAGGTTAGTGTCCATAAAATGATTCTGGTGGCAATGAGAAATTGAAAAGACCGTATCAACTCGCTTTTTGAATGACCTAATAAATGGAATCAATAAGTTTTTTCAAGAAAGGCAGAGGAGAGGTGCTTTTGTAGGGATCAACCACCACGACCCCATTCTCCTTGATAAATCCACACCCTTTTTTTCTGAAAACGCTCCGTAACTTTATAAGAAAAAATTGCCAAAAACATTCTACATTTATTGTAAATTTTCCAATTTAGTCCTAATTTTTTTTTTTGCCAATTTAGTTCATTCGGCCAAATTTTTGACCGGCCAAAACCGGCTGATAATTTTTTTAATAATTTTTTCTTTTTTCTTTTTTCTTTTTTTTCTTTTTTTCCCCCTCCTCTCTCCTTCCTCCTGCTTTGGCAATCGGCCAAAGGAGCTAGTGGCGAGCTCACTTTGCCAGTGGTTGGGCAAGCTTGCCTCAAGGCAAGGTCGGCCTTGCCATTGGTTGGCGACCGACCCTCTCCTCTAGTCCGTCTCCAGAGCAAGGGGAAAAAGGAGAGAGGAAGAAAGAAAAAAGAAAAAGAAAAATTCAAAAAATAAAATATTATTAAAACAATGTCTACTCATGCCTGTCGACATCCAAGTTAAAGCCGACTAGTTAAATTTGGCCAGATGGACTAAATTAGCATAATTACAAAAGGTTTAGGATTGGGTTAGCCAAAAAAAAGTTTATGACTAAATTGAAAAAATTGCAATAGGTTTAGGACTTTTTTGGTAATTTTCCCAAGTTTATAACATCTTAACCTTCTTTTTGGATATCCTCTTAATCAAAGTCGAAGTTTAATTTGGTCAAGGAACTATAAAAGAGCATGTTTTAAGCTAAAAAAAAGCATGGAATAGCATTATCCATTGTTCAAATGTATAGACATATGGACCATAAACAATTGAGGGCATTGTGATAGGAAATCCTCATCCTAAGGGGACAAGAAGATTGAGATCTCTTAAAACCATACGCTTTATTATTCTCTATATATTGATATATTTTAGCGCTCTCTCCATAAATATCGATTCTCATCTCTATTTTAACTTATGTCATTAGCTCGAGTCGATTTTGTTTATTACTAGGACAAAGTTAGGTTTTGATTCATTCCTAGTGAAACAAAATCAAATTCTATAGAGGTCATATCAAACATATCAACATGTCAAATTTTAAGTAAATTTTATTCACAAATCACCATTGTCATATTCAAATTTTTTTTATCAGTAACCTTTTCTCCTAAGCACTGTTAGTAATCTCCGTCTATATTGAGCCCTTCAATATAATAATTGCGTAGAGATAAAAGAGGACCTTATAGTAAGGTGGTCGACTTATCAAAATTACACGACAAATTAAAGAAAAAAACCTTAATCAAAGATTTCCTTCACTCTGAATTTTGGGAAAAATAATTTTTCTATTTTTTATTTTTTATTTTTCGCTTTTCTATGGAAGATTTCCTACAAATTTCTTCCCACGTGTCATTAACGTTATAATCCTACGTCCTCATTATGACCTCCGCTTTTGTGGTCAACGCTGTTCACCCCCATTAAAATTTGTTCAAATGTCCAAGACTAAAATTTCGTCGCCTAGCTAAACAAACTCGCCTTCCTTTCTGGAATTTTAAATTTGAATAATCCTGCTCTTGAAAGTGATTAACGAAGCATATTAAATGAAACCCAACAACGAAATAAATAAATAATTAAGACACTCACGATCTTCTTGCATTCATCTTCATAGAATGTAATGGAATCTCCGATATCCAGTCCATTTTGCCTCACTAATTCTCCTGCTTACGAATTAGATGCTGAACATGGTCAGGTGAAAGTACAAAGCCAAGAGTAGAAATTAGGGTTTCAATTTCATATTGCAATGAGAAAATTTCAAGATGAGAAGGATGCGGATATTTCTACACATCCACTCATTATCGGAGAATTATGAGTTAGATAAATCAAACAAATGCGATTGCCTGATTATAGGACATTGGGAAAAAAAATTGGAAGAGGATGGAAAAGATACCTGTATTTTCGAATAAATACATTCTGCTATTGTTATTTGTCCAATACCTATGTTTTTTCAAGGAGTTTGCACTATTAGTCAAAGAAGAATAATAGATTCATTGATAATCAAAGTTATTATTTGGAGCTGCAATGAATTAAGAAGAAATAAAGTGCAAAAAAGTTCAATAAAAGCTTGCTTGCTAACTTCTAACCTGTATCTCAAGATCCACTCATGGGGAGAGTACACATCTCTTATCACTAATTGAATTCCTTCTTTGTCGGGAATGATTGGAAGATTTTCTTCTGCCTCCCTCTAATTTAAAGTCGACAAGGGGCAAAAACCCAACTTACAAATAAAAGTTAAAACTCTGGAGTTTTGACCAAGAAATTATCAAATGAATTGGTGGGTTATATTAGTATTTCGAGTCTCACCTTTGGAAGTACGATCCTTCCTAGAAACCCGACATCACTGTTCTTCAATTCCTTTTTGAAAAGCATTCTCAATCTCTATTCCAACCATCACATAATTCAATTCCAAAACAATCACGATTACAAAAAGAGCCACAAAAACTTCCAATAATATTCAGAATTCGAGATGTTAGTTTAAATTTCCCCACCTTACCATCTGGCATGAAAAAGGTATGTTCATCCTCCCTACCATTGTTTTCCAAAGTTTGATCATCCATGGGATGTTTGCTTGAAATTACCCCATTGCTCGATGGGCTTGCGCTCGCATTCATAGCAGACGAAGCCGAAGAGCCCTTTCGATGCAAATTGAGGCTCCTTTGGCGGGCCATCTTTCTTCTTTTTCTTGCGGCCTTTGTCGCCCAAGTGTCGAGAACCTTTTGGTCATGCCCCGCCGGATCAAACGTGGTTGGTCGAGACACTGGTGATTCAAATCGAACCGGTTGAGGACCGTTGTGATTTTGCCAGAAAAAGAAAGACTTGGGCGAATCATGAGGTGGGTATAGGTATGGGTACGGATATGGAAATGGCAGCCCTTGAAATGAAGGTGCGGATTGTGTTGGGGCATGAATTATCTGAGTTGGGGATCGTTCAAATGAAGAGAAATTAAGGTTTTGAGGATGACCCATGATTGGTTGCCTGCTTATATTGGAAATGCTTGTGGACTTGGAGGAGTCAAATGGTGCAAGAAACCTGTACATGTTCCTTTGAATTGAAACTCAAAAAAATAATTGGCGAAGGAGATTTTGCTTTTTTTTTTTTCAAGTCTCTAGCGATTTGGAGTTTGCGAAAGTGAAGAGGCTTTTTATAGGGCAGCGCTTCGAGCTAGGGTTGAGGACATTTTATATTAGGTCACTTGAGTTGGAAAGAAACAAAAACTGATTTTAACTCAAATGGATTAATTTCTAAGTTGTCAATTGCATTATGGAAAGTAATTCAGTACTTAGTGAGAAAAAAGGTAAAAATTCCACGTACTATTGGTGTTTCTAAGTTGAGTCCATCCTATAAGTTCTTACTTAGGTCTAATTAATGGTCGGCTTAGAATACGTGTCAACTCGTAATTATTATGGTGAGATAACATGCCTTTGAAGACATTGAATGGGCATTATAAATGGATCCTCGAATGCCTAGATAATCATACATGAACACACAAGACATGTGATATTCTTTTGCAGAGGTAATATCCTCCAGCAGAAATTTTGTTTCTCTATAAGCATTATTTAATGAAGGACCAATGTCCCTGTTTTGTCCTTTCATTCAGTTTTTGGAGTCTCATCATTTGATAAGTAAAACCGTCACGATTTTCCTGGACCTTCGAGTTTGAAAAGGATGAGCGAGGATGAGAAAGATGTCAAGACTAATAAATTCAGAGGAAACGGTGGTTTTAAGAGGAAAAGACCACTGATAGAGAGAGAGAAAGGAGGAGGGGGAGCGGCGTTGGGAGGGATGGGAATATCGCGTGCACTCATTATATGAATAATCTTATGTGAAAATCAACGTCTCTAATGAAATTATATGAGAATTCATGTTCGAAGGAAAATATTAAATTTATTATGTGGTGGCCAATTCAACTCTAGACTTCTCAATTTTGCTAATTTAACACTAAAGTTTTTGCCAATTTGCCAAAATAGTAGGCCTTCTGACCAAAATTCATTGGAAACCATTAATGTGGCTATCGATCATCTTACGTGGCACGAATGATACTAATGTGGAAAATTTTTGTTACTTTTCTAAATTTTTTATAATTTTTTATTTTCCTTTATTTTTTTTCTTTTATATCTTTCTTTCCTATTGTTCATCTTTCCAAAAGGGTCAATGGATTCGCCGAGCCTTGGCAATGGCCATAAACCCTTACTGGCTACGAGCGAGGGCCGCAACCTCATCAGTCGTGGGTGAGGGCCTGCAAGCAAGGGCACGCAAGCCCTTGCCTCTTGCCAACTATTGTTGAAGAATTGGCAACCTTCGCTGACCCTTCCAAGAAAATTGTGAAAAAAAAATTCAAAAAGATGTATGTTAGCATCGATCGTGTGACATAGAATGATCAACCATCACATCAATGATTTCCGGCCAATTTTGGTCAAAAGGATGACGGGGTGTTTAGTTTTGTTTTCTCAAGATATTTTGGGCCTCCTAAGTCGCTAGGGAAAAAGTTAGGATGGTTGGTAACTATTTTTGGACCAATTTGGGAATATGCGGGCATTGGCAAAACTGAAATCCCAAGGTAGGTGAAAACCTATCTTGAATTTTCAGCATTTTCAAAATGCAACTCCCAAGGTTAATAAACTATATTTTTTGTTTTCAAATTTCAATCTTGCACTCGATTGGCCATTGTTCATCTTCTTCAACTATTAAAGGGTCTCCACATGGGTCGCTGCACCTAGTCACCCGGTTCATATTTTCCAACGCTACATTCACTCATGACTATTAGGCAAGATCTAGAGGGTCGTGTCTTAGGAGGAGTAGAAGTGATTGGCCTCGAGTATGCAATTCTAGTAGGGAAGGTCTGCGTATAAGTCCTAGACGACATGAGCTATGGAGTGCTCAAAGAGATTGTTGTCGAAGCGAATGAAGAAGAGGTAGGCCTCACTAGGGTTGTCGGTATAGAGGGTCCTCCAAGGCAAGAAGCAAGGAAGAGCGATTTGGCTTCCTACAAGCGTCGTACACGAGGATTTTGAAGTTCTTAAGCATGTTGTCATATTTGGTAGTAAAAATGACTAGTGATAGATATGGCGAAGGAGCAAAAGGAGGATACAATGGAGTAGAAAGGTCTTTGCTAGCATAACAACTTTTAAAATACTATGAGAATAACAGTTTATTGTGAGTTAAAAGTTTTTAAAGGAGTGAATCTCACAATAATTTATAATTATTGTTTATTAGTTTTTCGTGATATGGAGTAGACTATTATCCTCATAATACATTAAAGGCTGTCATGTAATCATTTCTCTAGTTGAAAATGAGTGTTGTGTACAAACATTGGAGTGAGGAGAAGAGTGGATGGAGGAGAGAGAGGTAGGCGATGAGCATTTTACGCGGAAGTTGGAGAGAGGATGAGCAATTTATATTGTGATCTGAGATCAAAGCAGGATTTCAAAAACCAAATGAAGTTCATAAAAATCAAAGGATGTTCAAGCTTTAGGATTATGATGAAGGATCATATGACATCCATGGAGTTATTTTGTTTTTCCGTTTTTGTTTTTCAGACTATTTTCACTCTTTTTTTGGTAATCCACTACTCATAATAGTACTTTGATCATATTATCCTGCTTGGGTCCCACCTTTTCAACATCTTTTGTTGCTATTCTGCCAAATTGTTCCATTTTCCTTCTTTCTATAGAGAAAATATTAGGTGGGCCGAGCGCTCCACGTCACCGTGCGCCTGCTCAATTAGGATGCGACATGTGTTGCCACCTGGAGCTTGGGTCCTGCCTTTTTTTAGCCAAATTTTTGCCATCTCCTTCTCTCTCTTCATTAATTGCTACGTCCTTTTCTGTCTTCTCCCGCCCTTCGCATTTGAAGCACCCTCTCTCTTCTTTGTCTTCTCCATCCGCATGAAGTCACTCTCCCTCTCTCTCTCTCTTTCTAAAAAATCTCTCCTTCCCAATAGCCCGCCGATCGCATCCGGCACGACGCCTCCGCTGCCTCCGGCATGATGCCTCCGCTATCCTAGAGACACCCCCTCAGGTTGCACGAGGCCCTCTTTCAAATATCTCTCGAGAGCCTACCCGTCACATCTCGAGCTCCAGTCCGTCGCCTGCATCTTCGTCTCCACCTCCGCCATCGCCACTCTCTCAAGCAACGAAGCCCTCTTTAAAAAATCTCTCCCTCCTAGAAGCCCGCTCGTTGCATCCGAGCTCAGATTTGCCGCCTTTGGCACATCGCCTCCATCTCCGCCTCCACCCTCGCCTTTGTTGTCGCCACTCCCTCAAGCCACATGAAGCCCTCTTTTGAAAATCTCTCCCTCCCAAGAGCGTGCTCGTCACAACCAAGCTCAGATCCGCCGCCTCCAGCACATCACTGGTGCTTCATCATCTCACCCCTTATTCATCGCTGGTGCTTCTATGCTAGGTCTATAGTGTACTCATCCAACACTATGGCCATGAGCAAACAGGTTGTGCTCACACATGGTAATTTCATCGCCATGTGCGAGCTCTTTGCAAGGTTCGAAGTTTCTTAGTATGATTACCCGAACTCCAAGAATGTGTATTTCGTTGTCCTGCCAATTTTTCACATATATGGCCAATCACTTTGTCTTGGGACTGTTGTCGTTAGGGTGTACACTGTGGTTGTGATGATGAGGTTCAATCCCAACATGGTGGTTAAGGCCATCGATAGGTATGGAGCCACCCATTTCCCCATGGTTGTGATGAGGTTTGGTCCTAATGAGGTTGGATCCTCATTTTATTATGATCTTTGGAATATCAAGTATCTGATCAAATTTAAGTAGGATGAACCTGCAAAGTTGAGCCAGTATTTTTTAGCAATTCAAACCCGTTGTCCGTGGCCTATGTTTAGATTTATCATGGTAGGACATATTTCATTGTCGGAAACTTAGTCCTAGTTTAGGGACATGATGTACCTTTTCCTTGCAGTCAATAGGAAAACTTTGAACTTGATTAATATAACATGTGCCATTAAGGTGTTGTTTGGTAACGTGCCAAACAGTACTTGTCGCGACCTGATCTCGCCGCCCTCGATGTTGAAGGGAGGAAGGTCGGGTTTAGGGATACTTGATCATAAGATTGTGAGCTCTCCCAAGCTCATACCCCGCGTGACAGCGAATTTATTTATACGATCTAGGTATTTAACAACCTAAGAACATACAGGAGTCGCCACTAGCCTTATATATATATTTTGGAGGTCGGCTAGAAAACCCAATCGAGGATTGGGAGAGTTCCCTCGATTCCTACGCAACCAGATATCTAGATTCGGGGACTTGGGTTACGCTAATATAGCTATTAGCGCCCTTTCGGTACCTAACAGTATGTTGTGTTTTTCCTAACATGTCAATGCATATCTTTTTATATTTTCGGGATCACCAATTCCTAAGCGATCACGCGTGGTGGGTTACTTTTATGCTATTCTATTTCTAAAAGAAAAACAATAAAAGAAATCAATCAGAGAAATAGAAAGTGCAAGACATGAAGTAAACAATCAAGAAAAGCAGTAAATCTAATCATGCAATCCTAAAGAATATGAAAGAGAAAAAAATCGGGAAAGAAAGGAACCCGCAACTCGTCGGGTTTTATACAATGGATGGAGCCCGCAAGCCCGAGACATATGTCGGGAAAACAAATGGTACAAGATGATAGTCGGAATGGACATCGACTTCCATCGTCTTCACACCAAAGTCTATCTTTGGAATCCTAATCTAAACCTAAAAAAGGATAACTATGTACACAATGGAAAGAAACAAACACACATATCAAAACAGTCAAAAACAAGACAATATGGTGAATCAATCATAAGCAAATCAGAAAATGATGCATAGTAATTAACTTGTTAAGCCATCTAATCAATGCATGAAAATCATGAAATTTGAACATGACGTAGGGTTAAATGTGAAGAAAAAGTTTTATTTAGACATTCAACCCTAAATCCATGTACAAAAGGTCACACAAATCCATTAACATTGATATGTGACTTGTCATTAAGGGCAAAAGGCATGACAACTCCAGTTGTGACATATCGACTTGATGCATGGTTTTTACATAGTCAATGATCCTCAAATGAGGCATGCCATACATCATTGCAAAGCTTATGATATGCTCTAAGTATGTCTAGAAGGCATCAAGCATCAAATATTCTCTTAAGGAGTTTGATCGAAGACATTTTCACAGCAATACAATCAGTTAAAATCACAGCAGAGATTGCACAAAAACATGGATGATATTCATTGAAATGAAGGCATAAAAAATCTATGAAAATTCGAGTGTATAGAAGGAAATGTCCTGATCATCTATCACGAGACATTGAAGTCATACTTTGTTCACGAAAATCTATATGAAAACAGAAAAAACAGAGCAAAAACCCAACATTATAGATTGCAGCAAACCAACGTGACTTTATGGAAGCCATTGACCTTGCTAACGATGACCATTTGATTCAATCTATACCTTGTTAGAAAGCTTATGAAATTTCCAATGACTCTCATGAAAGATTCAACTCCAACAAAGCATGTTTACTAGCCCAAATTTGAGTACACGCATCAGGTCTCAAACAGGACAGATTCTGGACAGAACTTTAGACATGTGAAAACCATATCAAATGAAATTCAATCAGGGCATACGAACTATCAAATCGAAGCTTGAGAAGTCTATTTTCTATGTCTAGAAGGGCTCGAGGTCAAAAAAACTCATTTAGCACCTCATTTAAGCCAAAACAGAAAGTGACATCAGGCATACGAAATTTCAGGCAAATCAACTTCAATCGACTTCAAGTTCGTGATCATTGATCATCAATCCACAGAAATTCATTAACCTCAGTAGGTTATATCAATATAATCAAGACAACGTATGATCATAGAACAAACACAGGTCATGCTAGAAACTATCATTGAAGGATTGAAATCAAACTTTCCAGAGAATGCAAATGACCACAATCAACATATTGATCACCTATATCTATTGCAGCATCTATAATCCATGATTTCAGCATGCAATCAGAATTATAATAGAGCACACAAGACTGCAAATTGTGATTGTTTGATGACAAATTGCCATGAAATTGAAGCACAAGCACGTATGAGTTTACTTGATCAAAATGGCATCAATCCATAACCAAACTAGCCTCAAATTGGAATCAAATGCACACCCAATCATGGGATATCAAGACATGGTCAGCATCTGGTATATGTAAGCTCGTAACTACTACAATTGCAAAAATGCCAAGAACAGCAACAATGACAGTTTTAAATCTATACACAGACACTCGGAAAAATTTGAGCATAGACAATTAGACGCATTCGTTCAAATGATCCAGTCTTTCGATATTAACGTACTCTAAACCTACGGTCGATGGAAGACTGGCGATAACAAAATTCTCTACTCCCGCGCACCAGAACAGAACAGTCGCCATTATTTCAAACAAAGACATCAATCTCATCAGCCTCAGAGAACTCTCCCTCCTTCATACCCTCGCCCACATACCAGTGCACGAAGACACGCTTAGCATACATCAAATCAAACTTGTGATCAATGCGCGAGAAGACCTCAGCAACACTTGGCGAGTTGGAGATCATGCACACGAGACAGAGCGATCAGGAGAGAGAAAGAACCTGATCGAGCTACATACAGATTGCCTCTGTTGCTAAGGGATTTCGGAGATCTGTCCTTGGAGCGCTCTGGTGAGCTCGATCCAGAGAGAAACTCGGTTAAGCGTCGTTGTCGCCGCAATCGTCGCCGCTCCGGCCACCCTAGAGAGAGATCACCGGCGAGCCTCTGCGCCAGAGGACTGAGACCCGAGTGAACAGGGGTTGGGCGTCGGATCCGGTGGAGAGTCGAATCAAGCCACAGATCGGGAACCGCTGTCACCGCCGGTCAGCTTCAGATCTGTGTTCCCTGCACCTCTGAGCGAGAGAGAGAAATTTGCCGAGCGAACTTCCAAGGGCAAGAACCGAGGGAGAGAAAACAGCAAGAACTCGTCTCTGACCCCGGAGCAAGAAACCGATCCTCGCAATCCCCGACTGCCGACTTCCGATCTTCGATCCCTCGTTAATGGAGGAAAAACCCTAGCCGATCGAACCCCCTGTCATCATCGCTCTAACCACCGATGTCTCTGCCGGTAGCTGCTTCGTCTTCGAGAACTGATCGAGCCCCCCAAAATCCGCGATCGAGAGAGAGAAACCGTTTAAGAGAGAGAGTGCCCAGAGAACCAGAGAGCCTCCTGGAGAGAGGAGCCCAAAATCCCCAAGAAGCGAGAGAAAGTTTGAACTCCTCCCCAGCGTGCGAGAACCCCCCGAGAGAATTTTCGAGAGAGCCCCCCGTCTGTCTGAGAATCCCCCCGAGAGCGCGCGAGAGAGAGAGCCCCCCTTTTTTTTTCTTTTGCTTTCCTTTTCTTTTTGTTTTGTTTTCTTTTTTTTTCTTTTCATTTCATTTTCAATTTTTTTGTCTTTTTGGCTCTTTATCTTTATTTTTTTTTATATTTTTGCAAAAAGAATGTTTAAAATGTCGACAAAAAATCGGGTGTCAACAGCTGCCCCTCTATGAGTGGGAGCTCGAAGAGGTTCCACTCAAAGATAAAATTGATACCCGAAATTTTTAGTCGACTCGACTTTGAAAATAGAAAAAGATAACAACAATGATAGTTGGTCAGAAACGTACCTGATACTTACCTTTGCTCATCGGGGTATCTGAACTCTTGTTGAGATTTATTCACACTGTCTGTGCTTCTCTCTCTCGTGGAATGGAATGAAGGCAATGAAATCACTAGAATTTGGAAGACAAGGTTTAAGGATGACCTGGAACCGTGGAATGGGAGAAAGGTCTCACCGTGTAAAAACGGGTTTCGACCGAGTGTGATGTCTCACCGTGTAAAAATGGGTTTTGACTGAGAGTGATAGTCTCACTATGTGGTTTAAGGATGGACCCACAAACCTAGTAGACAAGGTTTAAGGATGACCTGGAACCTAGTGTGGTTTAAGGATGGACCCACGAACCTAATGTGGTTTAAGGATGGACCCACGAACCTAGTGTGGTTTAAGGATGGACCCACGAACCTAGTGTGGTTTAAGGATGGACCCACGAACCTAGTGGTTTAAGGATAGACCCACGAACCTAATGTGGTTTAAGGATGGACCCACGAACCTAAGAGACAAGGTTTTAAGATAACCTAGAACTTGGAGACAAAGGTTTTAAGTTGACCTAGAACTTAGGGACAAGGTTTTAAGATGACCTAGAACTTGGGGACAAGGTTTTAAGATGACCTAGAACTTGGGGACAAGGTTTTAAGTTGACCTAGAACTTGAGGACAATGATATGGTTTAGGATGACCAAAAACCGGTTCACTAAAGAACAAATATTTTGAAAAAGAGTTTCAAGATTACTTGAAAGCCAATCTTGCGAAATAATGCCAATTGTCAAATCCTTTCAAAGAGAATTTTAACAAAATGAGATTTGATTAACCATCTAAGAGTTAAGTCAAATATGCCAAGTGGAAACATCCTAATCAAAAGAGGTCTTTCACACTGACTCTCAAAAATGACTTTTGTTCCCAACCATTGATATGGGAAAACTGTTTAATCCTCACTTAGAGAAGTCTCACTCAACCTATGTCTAAGGTTTTCGGAAACGTTCACAGTGAATACAATCCATTGATCAAAAGGTCTTTTGAAAGGACCGTAATGATGGCTTGGTCATGGGCTTACACAAATGATATACATTTTGAGGCCAAGAAATGAAAATTCAATCAATATCTTCATCGGGTTTACAAGTCAAGAACCTTGTAGATAAGATAAGATAGGATTGCTTCCACTCCTAGCGGTAGCTCCTATGTGATATTCTCATTTCAACTCGAACCATCCCAATCGGAAGAGACTTCGAATAAGGGTTGTAATGTTGGTTCGGGTGAGGCTTAGAAAAGGCTTGAAAAATTTTCAAACATCGAAGGGTTAAAAAGTGAGTGATTATCTTGGCATCATTACCATCACACGACTTTTCAAAAAAATTGACTCTTGAACTTTATCCTATCTCGAGAGTCCTTTTGGTAATTTGTTTTGAGACATGAGAGCTTCGCTCTTTGTTCTAATGACATTGCTTGCGATACATGTTTTTTTTCTTGTAAGACATTTCTTTTGTTTTTCAACGGATGGTCTTTTGTCATGACCATTGATTTTGCTCTTCTTTGCATTTTTTTATGGGCATTGGCCTTGCTTTTACCAGGCACACTGCTTTTTCATGCCCCCTAGTTTTCATTCTCTTTTGAGCATCTAGGACTCTCGAGTGGCATTTACCAATATTCAATTTTGTTGGTAAATCATGTGCCTTGCTCCAATGTGGGGAGATAATCATCACCTGGGGTTATGAAAGAATTGCATAAGGCTCAAATTGGCTAAGCAAATGGTACTTGTGTTTGTGGTAGTGAACGGAATGCTCTTCGTCATCTCGGGATGCTTCGAGTTTCAATAAGAAATCACCTGAAGCTAGCACAAGAAGATTAATGCAAGTGAAAGCAATAAAATCTTTCTTGATCTTTTGCTCCATAATTTCCAACCAAGACCTCCTATTTTGCCCCAATGTGGGGTTGTTCTTGACAGGGTTATTTTGGAAATGCTCCCTATTTGGCTCAAAGTGGCTTGCAAGGGATATCAATAGTGTTTGGGATTGAGAAATGAAATGCCTTTATCATCTCAAATCATGTATTCACCGTGAATGAATCCTATGCCCTAAGATATGGTTCTTTCCACTCAATTCTCTCAAGGAGTGTATAAGGACGTGTTTGGTAAATGTGTTGCCTCTCATCATTTTAGGCATTACCACCTGGCATATTTAACAATCCTTTTCAGGTTTTCCAAAGCACACTTTGGTTAAATCCAACTCCTTGGGAAATGAAAATGTTAAAATTTTGCTTGAAAGTACATGCTTCCTTGACCCTACTGGAGAGATTTTTGGAAGTGAGGTTGAATAAAACTTGTGGACATAATAGGCTTTGCCCAGCACAAGAGTTCACTTTCAGAGTTTTAACCAACTCTAGAGTTCTAACTGACTCTTCGGCATTCTAAGGGATAGGGTCACCTCTAAGTTCTAAAGAAGATGACAATTTTTGAAAGTTCTGCATTTCTGAGATGAACTTCTTATGGACATGTAGAATCTTCATCAGAGATCCTGCAAAATGAACAAACAATGCAGATGCAATATGTATGCATGCGATGCATGATGCAAATATCCTAAAGTGGCTCAAATTCAATCCAACAGTGACTCAAAGGCCATTCCATTTATTCATGGATAATACTTTTTGAAAAATCTTTTGAATGCGAATCTGAGCCATGCAAATGACTATCGTGATATGAAATGTCATGCTTGAGATACAATTGAAAAATGGTTAGTACACATATAAATGAATGCAATGTATGTACATGTCATGAAAAACTTGTTTTCAAATTCGAGTTTTTGAAAAAAATTATTGGGAACTAGCCCTCATGTCATTGGACATCCTCGTTCCACTAAAATATTTTGAAACTATAGATCATGTAGAGGCTCAGGCCTCAAAGCATCATCATAGGACTGATTAGGGCCTCACACGTCTATTAACAAAACGTGAATTTTATTAATATGCAAAAATTGCATTACAACATTGATCATCCTGAATTCATAGAGTTTGTGATCCGGATTATTACAAGTAGAAACAAATGCAATTAATAGAATTCCCTCATAGGGAAGAAACGAATGGAATTCCCTCGCAGGGGAGAAATGAATGGAATACAACTAAAAATTAAATGCCAGAACTAAGAATACCCCTTACATAGTGGAAATTGTGGGCTCTTCATTTCCATCGATAGTGCCAACCATGTTGACTGGGCTCTTCATTTCCATCGATAGTGCCAACCATGTTGACATCTTCAGAATGCTTTGGAAGGGGGTTTTGTTGGACATTCAGTGCCGAGTCCTTAAAGGTGAGCAGCTTTTTATCCAACAAATTCTGGACCTTAATATGGAGCACCAAACAGTTGTCCACATGATGACCTTTCTCTCCCATATGATAATCACATGTTTTATTAAGGTCGAACTCGGCAAACTTTGGCGGATTATCCCTCGGGATCTCTTTTGCCACAATATGATTTTCGATCAGCATTGGAAGTAGTTGTGACATTGGTCTAGGCAACGGAGTAAATTGCCGTTGAGGAGCTTTTCCTTTACGATCTAAGTTTCGAGAAGAACCTCCTATTTCCATGGTAGGTTTATGAACGGTAGAAAGATTCATAGTAGGAGAAGCAAAAACTACAGACGTTAAATTCTTGACTTGGCTAGATAGATCAGCCAACATCGCCATCATCTGCGTCATTTGATTTTCCATGTTAATAACACGGGTACGGGTATCTTCGTTCTCCATTCTTGTTTGGTGACGAGTACGCATGATAGATCTTTCTTTAGCAGGCTTTCACAACCTCCTGTAAAAAGAAAATGATTCGGATTAGTACCAATCAAAAGAAGCCATTAAAGTACAAATCCTAGTCAATTTTATATTTTCTTGAGATGAAATAATGATAAGAAGTGTATATGATCCCAGTATCATATAACATCCTCTTATCAAAATTTCTTCAAAAGAAATTATACAATTGAAAAGGAACAACGACAAATATTTAATCAGAATGCCCCTTTTCTAAAAATTACATGGAAATTTTCATGAATTTCATTCATTTCAATCGAACAATTACAAGGGAAAATAGAACCTTGCTTTCTTGAAGCTTACAAAGTGATTCAATTTTACATGTAATTTTTACATGAGACATGAAAATGAATACAAGTAAACCTCAAAAGAAAGAAGGGAAACACAAAGGAAACCCCTTTACAAGAAAAGAATATGAAATGAAAACCTAATGACTAGGTGGGATCCTGCGGAGACGCTTGTTTTCATGGGCCAAGCGTTCCTCATCGATTAGGACATTGCCTTCTTGCCCCTGAATATGAGCTCGCCAAAAACCTTGAGGTTCGGGAATATCTGGCAACTGAACCTCGAGCTCAAGTTCTACTTGACGATATGTAATCGATGGTAGCTTGATGAGTATTCATCTCTCCTTCCAAATCAGCTTCATCGACGGCAACCACGTAATGCAAGGAATGGGAGTACCAAATCCCAATAGTAGCTTGAATTGTGGCATTGATATGGTCAATTTGGTTTTCCTTGATGACTTTATCGTGATAATCAATACGATATAACCCCAGCTTAAGGATTGGTGGGATCGTTTGAAGTGCACGATATTGACGGAGTACCCTTAAAGGGTAATATGACGTTAAACCCGTCAGTCCCACGAGGGGGAGTGGATCGTCAACTCCATTAAAAAGGCGCACCTCGGGATTCCCGAGCCACCGAACATGCCATTGAATTAAGCTAGGGTTGAGGTTTTTGAGGAAATGAAACCACGTAGAGAAAGACCATGATGGAAATGATTCATTTCTTTGGGAAAATCTGAGAATTAGATGATGATATTTTGTGACATCAACAATCTTCATGTGAGGGGCAAACTCTTTGATATGTGAAAAGAGCCAAATTTGGAGAAGTCCTAATGGAGCTCTAAGAGTTCCTCGACCATTTGCTTTGAAACGATTAAGAGACACAAAAGTTTCAGCAAGGATCATGTGTGTAAAACAATTAAAGGCGCGGACTTGATTAACAATGTGAGTGACTAAAGGATCCATTGTTTTTCGGGTGTGTAGGAATATAACAAAGCCGAAGAACATGAGTAGGAAGACACGAGGAATTTGGTTTCCAGATTTAGGCTTAAGGTCAAGGAAATATTTCTCGAGGAAATTATAAGGCATACCATGAGAATTTCCATTAAGAATGGCTTCAATTTTATCAGTAGGGATATTAAGGAATTGACTTAGAAGAGAAATCGGGTTTTGACCAATAGGAGGAGTGACGAAGCCTAAAGAAGCTTTACCTAATCCAATGGCTTTTTGAAACTCCTCAATTGTAGGGGTCAATTCATCTCGATTAAACACGAAAGTGGAAGTCATGTGATTCCAAAAATGAACCAATGCTTTGACCATTGCAATACGTGGTTCAACTTTTAATAAAGTCGGGAGGAAGCCTATGCGTTTTTCCACGTAGTCTTGATGTCTTGGGTCGAGCTTCTCCCATAGAGTCTTGAGATTCCCAGGCACGGGGATTACATCCACTTCGGGTTTACCCATCTAACTATAAACCTAAAGGGGCATCCATGATTAAAACATATCGTCGTTGGAATATAAAGTGCATAATTGAAATATGGAGAGCGAAAATATAAAAGCGATAAAAAAGGAACGATCTTTTACCCACCAAACACATGGCAAGCACAAGTCACATGTCGCATGAAACTGTGAGGTGTCGACGCCTAAGGTGAGGGTGCTAAAGGCTCAAGGTCCTCATCCCAAATGATAAAAATAGTTTCCCCACCGCTACTATCGTCGGTCAGTGCTATCTTTATCAGTTGGGATAAGCGGGTTTATGTAAGTAATAGATTACCACGAGTATTCACTCGCAGATTCCACCCATAAACCCTCCTAAGGTCCTAGATTGGGCGATCGGGGTTTTAGACCGCGGTTGTGTGTGCGGTGTCGTGCTAAAGCTTGTAAACATGCATTTAAATTTAAATATCCAGCACTTCAATATAAACTCTCATACATTCATACATCCTTACACCACCTGCAAAACAAAGGGTTTACAAGCACGCCTCCCCTTATAACTCCCACCTACAAGACCATTTAACACAAGGTTAGCGACCAACCTGATTTTCCACGCGACTTTGACATGCAGGCGATCCTACACGAGACATGTTAGTTAAAACACAACAACCATTTTTAAACGGCTTCAAGTCCTCTTATTCTAGTAACCAGTCCCCAGTGGAGTCGCCAAGTCTGTCGCGACCCGATCTCGCCGCCCTCGATGTTGAAGGGAGGAAGGTCGGGTTTAGGGATACTTGATCATAAGATTGTGAGCTCTCCCAAGCTCATACCCCGCGTGACAGCGAATTTATTTATACGATCTAGGTATTTAACAACCTAAGAACATACAGGAGTCGCCACTAGCCTTATATATATATTTTGGAGGTCGGCTAGAAAACCCAATCGAGGATTGGGAGAGTTCCCTCGATTCCTACGCAATCAGATATCTAGATTCGGGGACTTGGGTTACGCTAATATAGCTATTAGCGCCCTTTCGGTACCTAACAGTATGTTGTGTTTTTCCTAACATGTCAATGCATATCTTTTTATATTTTCGGGATCACCAATTCCTAAGCGATCACGCGTGGTGGGTTACTTTTATGCTATTCTATTTCTAAAAGAAAAACAATAAAAGAAATCAATCAGAGAAATAGAAAGTGCAAGACATGAAGTAAACAATCAAGAAAAGCAGTAAATCTAATCATGCAATCCTAAAGAATATGAAAGAGAAAACAATCGGGAAAGAAAGGAACCCGCAACTCGTCGGGTTTTATACAATGGATGGAGCCCGCAAGCCCGAGACATATGTCGGGAAAACAAATGGTACAAGATGATAGTCGGAATGGACATCGACTTCCATCGTCTTCACACCAAAGTCTATCTTTGGAATCCTAATCTAAACCTAAAAAAGGATAACTATGTACACAATGGAAAGAAACAAACACACATATCAAAACAATCAAAAACAAGACAATATGGTGAATCAATCATAAGCAAATCAGAAAATGATGCATAGTAATTAACTTGTTAAGCCATCTAATCAATGCATGAAAATCATGAAATTTGAACATGACGTAGGGTTAAATGTGAAGAAAAAGTTTTATTTAGACATTCAACCCTAAATCCATGTACAAAAGGTCACACAAATCCATTAACATTGATATGTGACTTGTCATTAAGGGCAAAAGGCATGACAACTCCAGTTGTGACATATCGACTTGATGCATGGTTTTTACATAGTCAATGATCCTCAAATGAGGCATGCCATACATCATTGCAAAGCTTATGATATGCTCTAAGTATGTCTAGAAGGCATCAAGCATCAAATATTCTCTTAAGGAGTTTGATCGAAGACATTTTCACAGCAATACAATCAGTTAAAATCACAGCAGAGATTGCACAAAAACATGGATGATATTCATTGAAATGAAGGCATAAAAAATCTATGAAAATTCGAGTGTATAGAAGGAAATGTCCTGATCATCTATCACGAGACATTGAAGTCATACTTTGTTCACGAAAATCTATATGAAAACAGAAAAAACATAGCAAAAACCCAACATTATAGATTGCTGCAAACCAACGTGACTTTATGGAAGCCATTGACCTTGCTAACGATGACCATTTGATTCAATCTATACCTTGTTAGAAAGCTTATGAAATTTCCAATGACTCTCATGAAAGATTCAACTCCAACAAAGCATGTTTACTAGCCCAAATTTGAGTACACGCATCAGGTCTCAAACAGGACAGATTCTGGACAGAACTTTAGACATGTGAAAACCATATCAAATGAAATTCAATCAGGGCATACGAACTATCAAATCGAAGCTTGAGAAGTCTATTTTCTATGTCTAGAAGGGCTCGAGGTCAAAAAAACTCATTTAGCACCTCATTTAAGCCAAAACAGAAAGTGACATCAGGCATACGAAATTTCAGGCAAATCAACTTCAATCGACTTCAAGTTCGTGATCATTGATCATCAATCCACAGAAATTCATTAACCTCAGTAGGTTATATCAATATAATCAAGACAACGTATGATCATAGAACAAACACAGGTCATGCTAGAAACTATCATTGAAGGATTGAAATCAAAATTTCCAGAGAATGCAAATGACCACAATCAACATATTGATCATCTATATCTATTGCAGCATCTATAATCCATGATTTCAGCATGCAATCAGAATTATAATAGAGCACACAAGACTGCAAATTGTGATTGTTTGATGACAAATTGCCATGAAATTGAAGCACAAGCACGTATGAGTTTACTTGATCAAAATGGCATCAATCCATAACCAAACTAGCCTCAAATTGGAATCAAATGCACACCCAATCATGGGATATCAAGACATGGTCAGCATCTGGTATATGTAAGCTCGTAACTACTACAATTGCAAAAATGCCAAGAACAGCAACAATGATAGTTTTAAATCTATACACAGACACTCGGAAAAATTTGAGCATAGACAATTAGACGCATTCGTTCAAATGATCCAGTCTTTCGATATTAACATACTCTAAACCTACGGTCGATGGAAGACTGGCGATAACAAAATTCTCTACTCCCGTGCACCAGAACAGAACAGTCGCCATTATTTCAAACAAAGACATCAATCTCATCAGCCTCAGAGAACTCTCCCTCCTTCATACCCTCGCCCACATACCAGTGCACGAAGACACGCTTAGCATACATCAAATCAAACTTGTGATCAATGCGCGAGAAGACCTCAGCAACACTTGGCGAGTTGGAGATCATGCACACGAGACAGAGCGATCAGGAGAGAGAAAGAACCTGATCGAGCTACATACAGATTGCCTCTGTTGCTAAGGGATTTCGGAGATCTGTCCTTGGAGCGCTCTGGTGAGCTTGATCCAGAGAGAAACTCGGTTAAGCGTCGTTGTCGCCGCAATCGTCGTCGCTCCGGCCACCCTAGAGAGAGATCACCGGCGAGCCTCTGCGCCAGAGGACTGAGACCCGAGTGAACAGGGGTTGGGCGTCGGATCCGGTGGAGAGTCGAATCAAGCCACAGATCGGGAACCGCTGTCACCGCCGATCAGCTTCAGATCTGTGTTCCCTGCACCTCTGAGCGAGAGAGAGAAATTTGCCGAGCGAACTTCCGAGGGCAAGAACCGAGGGAGAGAAAACAGCAAGAACTCGTCTCTGACCCCGGAGCAAGAAACCGATCCTCGCAATCCCCGACTGCCGACTTCCGATCTTCGATCCCTCGTTAATGGAGGAAAAACCCTAGCCGATCGAACCCCCTGTCATCATCGCTCTAACCACCGATGTCTCTGCCGGTAGCTGCTTCGTCTTCGAGAACTGATCGAGCCCCCCAAAATCCGCGATTGAGAGAGAGAAACCGTTTAAGAGAGAGAGTGCCCAGAGAACCAGAGAGCCTCCTGGAGAGAGGAGCCCAAAATCCCAAAGAAGCGAGACAAAGTTTGAGCTCCTCCCCAGCATGCGAGAACCCCCCGAGAGAATTTTCGAGAGAGCCCCCCGTCTGTCTGAGAATCCCCCCGAGAGCGCGCGAGAGAGAGAGCCCCCCCTTTTTTTTTTCTTTTGCTTTCCTTTTCTTTTTGTTTTGTTTTCTTTTTTTATCTTTTTTTATCTTTTCATTTCATTTTCAATTTTTTTGTCTTTTTGGCTCTTTATCTTTATTTTTTTTTATTTTTTTGCAAAAAGAATGTTTAAAATGTCAACAAAAAATCGGGTGTCAACAGTACCTGATTCTGATTTTTTGTTCCCAGAATCAGTTTGGGACGAGAATCGCGTTTGGTAAAATTTTTGTTCCCCGGAACAAAATTGTTCCCGGGAACAGATTGGGAAGAGAATTGAGAATAAAAACAAATATGATTCTTCGTCCGAGAATCAAAAAAAGAATCAAAACAGTGAAACTTTCATTTTTCCCTTCCGTCATCCCACGATTGTCGTCCACCACCACCCGCCGCCGTCCGCCACCGCCCGCCGCCGGTCGCCGGTCCGGCAAGCTCGACCGAGGCTCGCCAGGCCAGGGCGGGTCCGCGAGTAGGAGGTGCCCACCGGCGAGGCTCACCGACCGGCGAGGAGCCCGCCGATCCGCCCGGCCACCGGGCGAGGCTACTGGCGGTTGGCCGGCGAGCTCAGCAGGCCCGGCCGCCTGCCAACACGGGCTCGCCCAGCCCCGGCGAGGCCGAGCCTTGCCCAGCTGCCAGCGAGGCTCGATCGACGAGGGCTGACCTCGCCGAGGGCCGGCGACGCTCCGGTGA
Organism: Eucalyptus pauciflora; assembly: GCA_007663325.1. Lineage (NCBI taxonomy): Eukaryota > Viridiplantae > Streptophyta > Magnoliopsida > Myrtales > Myrtaceae > Eucalyptus > Eucalyptus pauciflora. Next base: position 1,098,359 of record VMYD01000063.1, read on the forward strand.
GCGTCACCGGCCAGATGAAGAAGAAGAGTAATAGGAGAAAAGGGAAAAAAAGAAAAGAAAAAAAGGAAAAAATGAAAAAAGTAAAAAAAATTATTTAAAAATCAAAAGAAATTAATTTGGAACATAATCAATTAGCACAGTATCAAACGCGATTCTATTCCAGAATCAAAAATTTTGTACAGTTACCAAACGCGTTTTTTTACTTAGAATCAGTTCCCGGGAACAGAATAAAAAATAATAATTTCTAGTCAGAATCAGTTCCCCGGAACAGAATCGTTACCAAACGCGCCCTAAGCATGTCAAAGACAGAGAGATGCAGAGAGAGAAGCCAGTGAATATGGATTTATCCCAACAAATCTTGATGTGAATCTTTAATGGTCAAAATTTTGGCTCAAGAAAAATGAGTTGATCATTCATATTACATTGATTAATAGGTTGCTCTCACAAAGACATATCGAAATGCCTCCCATGATCTACAAGGGCGAGTAGCTTGTGCTCTTTAGGGATTATCAGTTTTAGAAGCCTATATGTAGTATCATATTTCTAAATTGGATATATAACTGTGCACGTGTATGAAAATGCACTGTTAAGTTCCTATGCCTGCCTTCATGCATCTTAAGGAATTAGATAGCATATGGTTCGATGCGTTCTGAAATTGCTTTGAATATGGATTTTGGCATGCTGTGTCTTGCATCTAGCAAGAAATTGACATGCCCATACTTTTCATGCGAGCATAATTTAGCGAAATGTATCTATTAAATGCGGATGATAATGGGTCAATTTGTTGGGTTAACTAATCAAACCAACTAGGAACTCTTCGAATGTCAAATTCCAAGTACCTGTGACATTATTGTAGAGACCCTATAGAGTTTGGACGGTTTAAACCTTTAGGACATTTCGAATATTCAAACCCGTCTCAATAATTGTTATATTAACAAAGTAACATTGTTTAATGGTAATTCGTTAAATTTCTAGGATTTTGAGTATTTGAATGAGTTTGTATCCCTTTCAGGAAAGGAAATGCCAAAATTTCGACTATAGAGTGGGTTTTTGGGAGATAGTCAGAACCCCATTTTCTCTCTAGGGTTGAGTTTGGTCCCAAGAGTTGCTACCTTAATCAGGTTGTTATGTTTGGGACCTAGTAGATTCTAGTTTGGGACCAGTCTTCGTTGATGTAAACTCATCCTGCTGCCATCCCCACTACTAAGAAATGATTGAGACGAGAAAAAAGATCCTATCTCAGCTTTTCGAAATAGTCCTGAAGCAAAGTGTCATTATAGGGGCCAAGACTTGGCTCAATACAATATATCCAACATTTAATTGAAGCTCGAAACCTCAAAATATGACATGAATGTTTCTGTGCCAGAAGAAAAGAGATTTAAGGGATATATATGTTGATGATGTTGCCAATGAGATTAAGCATGGATAAGTTTTACTGCAAGACTCATATGCATTAATTTGATACTCATATACATGGTTTCTATTGTTCTGTGAATTAGCTTATGTCATAACACTATGTGCATAGGAAAATACAATTTTGCTTGAGCTAGATATTGTTAATGCTCCGTCGTTATATATAGCATGACGAGAATTATTCATTCTAACTTCCACAATATGTAATTAATAATTTTCTCTTTTGCACGCCGTGTCCTCCCTTAGTAGTTTATTAGAGTGTGTCCAGATTGTTGCTCAGTATCTTTGTTTTCTGTATGAAATATTTGCTTTTGTTTCGTGTGATGCTAACTCATAGACTTTTTTGGTAGTGTTGCTATTGTGTTAGAATGTGGTGTTGCTCCTCTGATTGCTCTCGCTAACTCTAATTATCACGTAAGTCTTTGACCATGTATGCTTGCAATTTAATTTAGCCTTCATGGGCTGCGCAGACTGGCTTTTCTTATGCCATGATTTTATCATGGCCATGTCTCTGTATATGTATCCTGATTTATCTTCCAATGTACATGAAAGCAGATAAATTGAATATGATTGACAATGTTATTTTCAGTATGTTCGTGGCTCTACCTCTATGTAATGTCACTTTCACGCCTGGTAATGCTCTTTGCATATTGAAGGAAGGGGGAGTTCCTACACTTGTTCATCTTTGTTCTTCATCGCCCTCCAAAACGATACGTTTCATGGCTGCACTAGGTTTGGCATGATGTTTGATGGCGGGTATCTTTTTCCAACCCGCAACATAGTATACTGTGATCTTTTTTGGTGTACGAGCCTTATTTATTTTCTTTAATAGTATTTGGCCAAGAACGAAAAGGTAATGTAGATATGAAAATGGACGGCTAAATACCTTTTAATTTCACTATAATGGAAGTACTTGTCTGGCCATGAGCTATATAGCATTTCATTTGGTCGATGCATTTGTCTGTTTCCTCTCAACAAAAAGACACTTTTATTTTTTTGCGCATATCCTCATATTGGAAGAGTTCTTATTATTTTAGCAAGATGAAAGTGATATACTGAAGCTTACTTGATCTATCTTGCAGTGTGGATGAACATGCATTGGTTGGGATTGTGAACTTAGATGAATCTAGAATGATGGCTTTGGAGAACGTTGAAAATTATATCCTCACGTTGTCTGATCAGCAAGATTTCACTGCCGTAGCTGCATCGTCTGCTTCTGCAGCATTAGCAAAATTGACAGAAAGAGCTTGTGTTCCAGTTTCAGGAAATTTCAGATGCAGATCCCACCATCTTCCCTCATATCCAATTGAATGCCACTGCTGCAAATATGTAAATGTTCTTGCCTGAAATTTTATCTTTGAATTTTCCATACGTTCCTCTTTTTATCTTCATTTGATTAATTTGCTCTTTCAAACATCTTTACTGCATTCATCTCTGCTAATGAGAAATCAGAGGTAGGTAGTTTGATATATAAAATGTGTAATCCATGGGAATCACTGCAAACAACTTCCTTTATAAAAAAATTATGGAATGATTGTCAAAGAAGCGATATTACTTGTTCAATATTGTTCATATGAGCACTAGGCAAAGCAGGGAACTTTTGCCGATTAGCTGTTTCAGCAAATAAACAAGTGGCCACTTGCTTTGTTTGTTTGCTTTTTTAGCTGCTCTTTTCACACTATTGTTTTTTGTTTCCTCTTATCTTCTCCCTCAAATTATTTCTCAGCAAAGCTAAAATGACAGATTAATATCCATGTTAAAGAATCCTTCTGAACTCTAGGCATTCTCGGCATTTGCCCTTGTCCAGGTATGGCCTCCTACATAAGTTTTGTTGGATGATTACCTAAGATAGATACAGATAAAACTAAATACAAACTCCAAGGGGTATATTATACTTGAGTCAAATCTAGAACTATTTCATCTCAGAGCTCTACGCTTAATTTTAATTGCATGAATCTAAGTCCCAAGAGAGTTTCTTTCTCGCGATAACAAATATGGAATTGAATTATGTTATTTCATCCATTTAGATTCGTTTACTGTTCTAAAGACAATAGTCGTTGTTGGAATCAAAAAGAAAATTGCATGTCATTTTTTCATTGAGACTTAATTGATAATGTGGGTAGGTCGTAAGTGGAAGGGTGGAAAATGCATTTCAAAACCATTATTTTCTGAGAAAATGGGATAGAGCTACCACTCACTAACTCTTCTGGTTCAAATGAATCATATATTCAAATCTTGAGCTAGGCAAGTGGGAAAATTCTCTAATGTTGTGTTTGGGGGAAGAGCGGGAAGAAAATTGTGAGAAATAAACACAAATTTCAAAAAAATTCTTGCAAACAAAATTTAAATTTTTTTTTCTCCATTTTGCACCCAAATTTTCATTCACTTCATTTTACTTCGTTTCCCAAACGTGACATAATTGTTTGTGGCATATCATATTGTAGTTTGCAATTCCCGGTGTTGGCCAAACTTCGCACCATGTGAAAATTATGCAAAAGGCTGGAGCTGCTAGATTTGTGTGTGCAATAGTTGATGATGCGACCGCACCACTCAAGGCCAAGATATTTGCAAGAATTGTACTTCGTAATTTGGAGCACAACCATGGAGAATCTTCAAAGGGGATTTGAAGTATTTCTATCTTTGAAGAATGATTTTCGAGTAAGATTCTACTTCATCGTCTGCATCTTAATGTCATTATCAGGATCAGTGCAGCACTGAATTGGGACTTGAGCATCACTTAGACACATACTTAGCTAACAAACTGCAACTTCAAGCTTGATAGTTTGTTGCCTAATTGTTTTGAAGAGCGGTCAGCTTTTAAAGGTTCCGTCCTGATGAAATTGATGAAACTTGTAAAGGGACGATACATTATTCCATACACAAGTATGATAATGTGCTGTAAATGTAAAGAAAAATCGGCAGGAAGAATCAAAAGATTTTCTTAGTGGCTCTTATATGAAGCAACAGGCTAAAGTCCTTAATAAAAAGGAAATGAACATCTTAACCACAATATCCTACCATCGCTTGTGGACATTCTTATTAACATTGTACTTTGTCTAGTCGTCACATGTGTTCCTTTGATACGTGTCGGGTATCCTTGTGCATAGTGCTTCTAGATGTGCTTGCAATGAAAATAGACTTTCATCATTTTCTTTTACTATTTTTTTGGTTTTGTGGGTTTTGGGGGTTGGGTGATTGCTTTCTTTACCCCAACATTGCTAAATACAAAGGTGGATGATAGGGAGTAGATTTACCCTCCCCCCCCCCTTCTGCTTTGTATAAACATGCAATTTTTGCCTGCACATGCATTTATTTGGTCATTCTCTAGTTCTTCATACATGAGTCTTGATTGTACAGTTATGTCTTTGTAAATATTATTATAAGGAGAAATGTCCGTGCCAAGACACAATTTGCTGCTACAATCACGAATAGAGTCTGACCCTCTCATTTCTTTAAACAAAAGATTATAAAAATAATTAATTGTCAAATCCTTTTTGACTTTTCTGCATAAGCTTGATAAATAAAAGAAATGCTCTCAAGGCATTATCTAATAATTGTTGGAAGACAGTGTTAGTGCTCTCGCTCCTTTGACTTGATCTTATACCATAAGAAAAAATATCACAACCAAAAGCAGAACTCCATTTATATCTCAAGTCGTATAATCTTTGAAGCCAACTGTTATTCTCAGTACCCCACTCCTTTTCCATTTTTCTCCAAGTAGTTTCAAATTCATCCTCTAATTTGCCTTTATGCATAAGTTTTGAGAAATATTTATCCTTAAATCTCGGTTTCTAGTAAAGATGTGGAATATTTATATTAGCATTTTTCCCGATGTGTCAAGTGCATAAGCGGTGTTGAATATTTGGAAACACTATTTGAATAGCTTTTGCCATGGCATGATCTTGATCAGTGAAAATAATTTTTTAAGCCCTATTACCATAGACTTCAGAAACACCTCAAATAACCAGATAAATGAATTTGCAGTCTCATCCAACAAAAATGCACAACCAAATAAAGTGTTCTTCCAATGATGATTAACTTCAACAAAAAGTGCACATATCAAGTTATACCTATTAGTATGATATGTGGTATCAAAAACCATCACATCAACAAAATAATTATAATCAAAATTTGGATAAACTATCTCTCCAAAACAGATTGGTCAATCTACCATCTTGATCTACCTATTGTGCATTAAAAAACATTGGATTTTGCATTTGCATGCAATGAAAATGATTCAAAAGACTTCGACAATCTCCCTCATCTATATAATTTAATCTTTCACTTTGCAAAAAAATTTGATAATCACGTAAGATGAAACCCAAGTTTTGGCTTCCTCTTGTTTCGTTTGCCAAAAACTTATATATCATCATCCCCCCAATGCCAACTTTTGCCTTGTCAATTAAAACACTCTTGCAAGTGTTAGAAATCATTCTTCCACGTCTTATCAAGTGCCTTTGATGTTCCGGTATAAATTCATGATTCTACTTGGGAACATAGTCTATAACTTCATAAGCGTCATTCTCAACTTTAAATCTAATAAATGCAGGGCAACCACATCTAATTTCCAGTCTTTCATATTTTCTTTCTTGATCGAATGAGTTGATAGAATATCCCTCACAATTACACACAAAAGTGCGTCGAGTTATTTCTCTTTTATCATTTTTTCTAATCTTAGACTTCCTCACTCCAAATCTTTTACCTATAGCATAGGCCACATATTTATGATATGCTTCAAGTTCATTTGCAAAAACCATTCCTACTGTAAACTCAAAATCTTTTTTCCAAATCACAAATAACATGTGCTAGATTAGTAGTTTCATGCTGCAAACAAAGAACAAAAAATGATTAAGGCAATACTTTTACAAGTAAAATAACATCACATCCATTTTTTGAAAAAGTAAATATCTTTTACATAGTATGACTTCAAAATTACCTTCAATTCAACCATCGAATAACCTTACACGTGCGAATTAATTGACTAACGCGAGCAAACCTTTGTCCGTTGGAGTTCTTGCCGAATTGAAGAGAGATTGAACTTTGAAATTCAATGCCGTCCTAAACAAACCAAACCTCCAAAAACTCACAACACCGGACACTCAAGGGTAAAACTACCAACTCAATAGCCAAACTCATGCAATTACCCACCAATAATCAAAAAAAAAAAAACTCCACAAAAATAGTAGAAACAGCAAAAAATGAAGCAAAAAAAGTTTAAAATTTATGGAGCTTTTTGAGATCTTTGTGATCCATCATAACATGTTAAACATGGTAAACAAAGTTTTGAGAAGGTCATTCCAAATGAAAATATTATAACAAAAGAAAAACAAAGAATTTAATTGTAGACCTATAAATACATGTCAACCCAACAAGATTCTACTAACTTAAAATTTGGACAGATTAGAAAACCCCCCCTATTAAGCGCAACTGAAAATTTCATATCTAAAAAAACTTTCTTGATGACCACCCATTTAATCTAGGAGGAAATGATTATGTGGGGTAAATGTAATCACAAACAATAAAATGTTTTTTACTTCGCTATAGATATTTCCAATTTTCTAAGACTAAACGAAAATTTCACAACACGTTCTAAGTAATCAATTAGTGCTAAAGAGGCACACAACAAGCTTAGTTTGGACTTCCTTGATACCTAACAATCCACAAGATGTACTAAATGATACAACATGGAACCAACATCATTCAAGAAAAAAGAACAGCAAATGAAGCAAACTAGTTTGGGAGTCATTATGGCACAAGAAAATAAAGAAAAATGAAAGCACCTAACATGAATATCAGTCACAATGAGCTTAAAATGTAATTGCTCAACCTCCACAATATTCCAACAACTAATTATAAGCCAATCTTAAATCTGCATTGCAAACCAAACAACATTAAAATCTATAGACACTCAAAATATGAAACTTTAATGAAACAATACTGTAAAAGCATCTGAATCAAGGAAACAAGATAAAATATAAGAAACAAACATTAATGTTCAAACATACTGTTCTCTTAGCTAATATATAGTCAAGTTGTCCAACAACATCAAGAGCTGTCAAAGCTGAAAATCGTTCACAACGGCGGCTGCAATGTCGTCACTACTCACTTTGAGTTCTTCAACACCTTATAGTAGCCTGGAAATGTATCATGTCATCATTTTCATTTTTGTCCAAGAAATGGGCGACAGTAAGCAATTCGGAGAATATGATCTGTTTCTTTCCTTTACATTGATCACTTTTTTTGGTTGTATTTTAGTTAGCTGAAAAACACCATAGACATTCTAAGAAAAGCTCAATCTTTCTCTATTCAACAGTAAATGGTTGTGTTATATAAGAATGTTGAGATGCCATTGCAAGCCCGAGCTTTTTTTTTTTTTTTTCCAATTCTTCTTGATATCAGACTTTTTTTTTCATCTATTTTTCTATTTGCACCACCCAACATGTGAAAGTGTCATGACACATCAGTGATGTACAAGTTTTTTTTTTTTAATGAACCACATGCACAATTGTGTAAACTCGCCTACCTACCTTGTAGCTCGAAGGCGACTTGTGGGCTTTCGAGTGTCTGCACTTGTTGAAGAAGGCAAGGCGAAAACGATTACAACTTGGGACCTAGCTAAGACCTGCGGCGCTCTTGGGAGAAAGTGGCAATGGCGGAGGCGGCCGAGCTCAGATGTGCCCGGTGAGCTTTTGGGTGTCGACAATCACTGAGAAGGCATAGGCGGAGAAGGTTAGAGCTTGGGATGCAGCCACGACCTACGTGGCTCTTCGGAGCAAGTAGCTCCTAGTGGTGACAGCGGAGGCGATCGAGCTTGGAGGCAAGCAGCGGGCTTTTGGGTGTCCACGCTCACCAAAGAGGCCAAGGCGGAGATGATCGGGACCCAACCACGACCGGCAGGGTTCTTGGGAGCGAGTGGCTCTTGACGGCAATGGCAGAGGTGGGCAAGCTTGGAGGCAACTGGCAGAGGTGGCCAAGCTCAAACGCAACCAGCTGGATTTTGAGTGTACACAATCGTCAAAGAGGTCGAGACAGAAATGGTCAAAGCTTGGGACCCAACCACGACCAGCGAGGCTCTTCGAAGCGAGTGGCTCCTGGCGACGATGACGGAGGCGGCCAAGCTTGGAGGTGACCAGCGGGCTTTTAGGTGTCCGTGCTCACCTTAGAGGCCGAGGCGAAGATGGTTAGAGTTCGAGACCCAGCCGCGACTGGAAGGGTTCTTCGAAGTGAGTGGCTCCCGACGGCGACGGTAGAGGCGGCCAAGCTTGGAGGCAACTGGCAAGCGTTTGGTTGAGAGAGATGGCGTTGTAGGTTTCATGGAGAAAAATGCATAAATAAATTTTTTTGAAAGAGAACAGGAGGGGAAGGGACGCATGCTTGCATGCAAATGGGAGAAAAGGACACGGCCATTAATGAAGAGAGAGAAGGACGCGGCAAAAATTTGGCTAAAAATAAAAGCGGGACCCGGCTCCACATGTCGCATCCTAATTGGGTGGGCGCACGGTGACGTGGCACACTCGGCCCACCCAATATTTTCTCCTTTCTATCAAATATGATGTGCAGTTTAGTTTCTTCGTTTTTTTTTATGGGTCCCACCTTCCTCTTTCTTAATTCTCTCTATTGTCCCTCCTAGAGGTAATTATTGCCCTCTCTAATTCCTTTTAACATGTAGATTTATTTTCTATGGATCATCTCAGTTCTACTCCTAAGAAGATTCACATTTTCCAACTAACAAAGAAAATGGAAAGGGGGGAGGGGAGGGGGGGGGGAAGAAGCTTCAAAGTCATAATTTTGTTTTTCTTACTTTCATCGGAAGCAGTCGAAAATATTCCATTACTGAGTTGATCTCTTTCTGCTTCTTTGTTTTCTTCATAAGCATTTGAATTATGACCATGTACAACATGACTACCAACATAGTCATCATCAACTGAATTATGACCATGAACTATAGGACCACCAACATCATGGTCCTCTCGCTCCCTCCCTCCCTCCCTCTATCTTCCTTTGATCTCTCCATTTCTTCTTCATGGTGATAGACATTGACTGACCTTTACTTTAGTTGACCGCTCTTGATTGTCTCTCCTATAGTCTCACCATCAGCATGCCATTTCTTTTCTTTCATATCTCCCTACTTCACTCTCTCTCACCCACACAAACTATATCTTTTTAACCTTCACACGGACTGCCTAGATAAACTCTTCCAGTACTTGGATTGATATTTGATATTCGGAGAGAGAGAGAGAGAGAGAGAGAGAGAGAGAGAGAGAGAGAGAGGATAATCAATTAGTGGCGTCGTCTTACCACTTGACGAGCGTTCACCCGTGAGTCTTTTCTCGTTCGAGCTTCATCCATCCTGATTCACTGAGGCCTATTCTTGTGACACTGACATCATCACCAAATCTCTCCAGAAATCCATCTCCTCCGATGTCACCACCTCAATTGCCACCACTACCACCACCTCCTCCAACAATGCTGACACCCTTACCGCCAATGTTGTCTACCCTTTTCTTAAACACCACTCCGAGCCTACGCTTTCTATCTTTGCCACCATTGTTGCTGCTCCCTTAGGGTCCAGCCAAGAGGCCACGGTGCCAAAAGTTGAATGAGTTTCCATTCTCCACACATCCAAGGTCCCAAAGCAGAAGTCGCGCGCATCAAAAAGGTTCCAAACTACCTACACAATCACCTGCTTGGCCAACTTCCGCCAAATGGTGCAGTAGGTGACTGATACTAGGCTCAGCCGCAAGAGGCTCTAGTTGGTGCCAATCCTCAAGCTAGAGCTACAAAGGCCCAAAAACCCGACCACCAGTCTAACCACCAACATCGTTTGGTGAGAGAAATAAGAAGCGGGACCCACGAGAAATGAAAAAGGAGAAACCAAGCGGACACCATCACACCTAAGAAAAAGAAAAAGGGAACACTTTGGCTACATTTGAATGGTTGGTAGTCGGGAACGATTAGGCTCCTAGGCTCTCTGGGTTTCTCTCTACCGTGTGGTAGTTTCTCTCGGTCCTGTAGCACCGCAAGTCTCCTTGAAAAATTTTACGTCCAGAGCTTCACCCTCCGAATTTCACTATAATAATCCCATTTCTCCTTCTCTTGTCCTGTCTCTGATCGGGTTCGCCTGTGTCTTCTCCTTCGTATGCTTCACCCACAACCGTAACAGCTAAAACTTCCTCTTCTTACCACTCGCTGTTAATCCCAAAACAATCACCTAATTTTGCCTTAATCACGTCACTGTAAGACGTTTTGTTTCCCCTCGATCACTATTTCCTTTTACTTTCATGTTGACCCCAAAACCCTAAGCATCGTCACTCCAAGTAGTCCACCGCCCCATCTAGTCGCAACGGCTTTTCGCCCACAGTAGATCAACTTGCCCAAGTACTCTGTCTTCCCCTGCCCCATCATCATTCTCCCCGCTTAGCTCCTGTCTTGTCTGACTAGTTGTCAAACAGTACCCTTGATCGGGAGGGGGGGGGTAGCTCTGTGCCTCTGGCTCTTCAAAAGATCTCCAACCATATTCCAGCTACCCACCAACTCATGCAAAGGATACGCTGTGTTCTTGGGAGAAATCAGCGCCTCTCTATTTTTCCAATGCTGAGGTAGTTCTCTTACAATTTCTTTGAGTTTATGAGTAAGACAGAAATGATGAATTATCATATTTCTAATGAGAATCGAGTAGAAGCATTATGCAGAAGCTTGGGCATATTATGGTCCGAGGATGATGTGATAGATGTTACGCAAGGAATATCGAAAGAAAAACTGACGGAATGCCGGTTAATATTATTTGGAAAACTCTATTCTCGATCTAACGTGAACTTTAAAGCCTTTCTTAATACTATGAAACGGGCATGGAAGACGAAAAATGTTTCCTAAACTATGCTTGAACCAGGTTTTTTTTCATTTTCCTTCAAGTCTGAAGATGAAAAACAGAAAGTACTAAACTCTGATCTGCGGTCCTTTGCAAGCAACCTCCTAGTGCTTTAATAGTGTGATCCTAACATTCCATAAATGTGTTACAATTTTTACCATTGTCCATTTTGGGTTAACCTATATGGACTTCCATTTGGCAGAGTGACAAAGGAAATTGTCAAAGATATAGCTTCCAAGATCGGTGAGGTAATAGACGTGAAGTTAGAAGCCAAAGGGACTGGTACGTATAAAGTCGGCAAAGCCCGAGTTAATCTTCACTTGGGTTCCCCCCTTAAAACAGGTGTGGTTCTCAATTTGGGCAGCAAGAAATTATGGATAGAATTCAAATATGAGTGGCTCCCGCACTATTGTTATTCTTATGGAAGAATTGGGCATTATGCCACAGCATGCAAAGAAATTCCATATGAAACTACAAGGCTGGAAGAGGAATTACCAGGTAATTTCAGCAATTGACTACGTGCTGAAGTCAAGGATCTCAGCCCTTACGGCAAAATATTCTATGGAAAACATGTCGAACTCCTTCAAGATCCTGAAGTGGTGCTGGAATCCCCCCTTGCCGCAGAAATTCAAGATAATCAACAAGCAATCAGAACAATAGAGCAGCCTACCCTATCTATCAAAAGTCAACACTTTTCGGAGGAGGACATGAAACAACGGGTAGATCCTCTCCATCATTCTCTTGCCATTACCATAAGGGAGGAAAAAGGCCCATAGAAAAAAGGAAGCAGCTATCTAGATGACTAATCAATGATGCTTCTTCATACTGAATAGCTGAAAGAAAAAGAGTTTGAGAGAGAGTACAAGCCAGCAAATGAAAGAGGCTAAAACAATGGCAAAACTAAAAGCACAAAACTGCCTACTTCCAAAAAATGGAAGAGATTTTGTCCGTACGGTGCTCAATCTTCAAAGGCACCATCCACTGATAAACTGTAGCTTGTGGACATTCTTATCACAGAAGAGGAGAAATCAACACACTGGGCTTTTGTGGCTAGTCCTAATAAGCCACCGGGTCAGCCATGAAACTAATCAGTTGGAATTGTCAGGGGTTGAGCTCACCCTTGACAATTTGAGCTTTCAGAGCCCTAGTGTCTCAAGAACGGCCCAATATTATTTTTTTAATGGAGATAAAAAATAAAGAGCAACTGGTGCAAAAATGGCATCGTAGACTGAAGTTTCAACATAGCTTTTTGGTGAATCCATATGGTATTTCAGGGGGTTTGGCAATATTTTGGGATGAAACGGCTACCATAGCTATGGATTCGTCTTCAAAAAACTTTATCAATGTGCAATGTCGACTTCATGAAAACAGGCAACTCATGAGAATCATTTTCATGCACGCTCCAACTTGTTTTAATGCTAGAATACTCTTATGGGAAGAAATACAACGAGAAAGCACCTTCAATCATCTACCTTGGCTGTGTATCGGGGACTTTAATGAAATTATGTATCATTGGGAAAAGGCGGGAAAGAGGTTGGCAGAAAAATTTCGTCTTACAACTTTCAGAGACTTCTTACATGCATGTTCTTTGATGGATCTAGAAAGTAAAGGATGCGTATTCACATGGACAAATCGAAGGGGTGGTGAGGAAAATTTCAAGAAAATGTTTGATAGAGCCTTATGTACCCTGGAATGGAGAATAACTTACCCAGCCGCGGAGGTCATAGCCCTACCAGCAATAGGTTTTGATCACAGTCCTCTTCTGCTGTCCTTGTATCCTAAAACAGATCGCAAAAGGCGAGAGTTCAGGTATGAAGCGTACTAGGCTGAGGATGAGAATTGTAGGAGGCTTGTGCAACGAACTTGGGAAGAATCCCAAGGCAAAAATATGGTTGAAAAACTAAAGTTAGTAGCTGCAAAACTTGTTGCATGGAGTAAAAGAAGATATCCCAATGCATATAAACGAATAGAAGGGTTGAAAAAGGAACTTCAGACCTTGATGAATAGCCAAGATGGTGACTATGATCAGCAAAGAATTCAACAAATTAACCAAGAAGTCGACTCCCTATGGCGACGAGAGGAGATGTTCTAGGGCATGAGATCACGAATTAAGTGGCTGCAATGGGGAGATAGAAATACAAAAATTTTCCATGCAACAATAATTCAACGCAAAAACCGGAACCAAATATCCATGTTATTGAACGAGCAGGGGGAGTGGGTTCGCAATTAGGAAGCACTTTAGGACATGACGGTTAACTTTTTCAGAAACTTATATACGTCAGGGGGACAACGAAACTTTCAACCCATCCTTGATTATATTCCAAACTTGGTGGATGCAACTATGAATCAATATCTTATTACTCCTGTCACTTTGGAAGAAATTAAAGATACTACCTACCAGTTGGGACCTAATAAAGCTCCTGGGCCGGATGGGTTAAATGGTATATTTTTTAGCACCATTGGCGAGACATTGGGGAAGATTTCTGCCGGGAGGTTCAACACTTCTTCGAGACCGGATCCCTAAACCCAACCCTTAACCAAACACAAATCACTCTCATCCCTAAAATCCAAAACCTAGAAAAAAAAAATAGAACAATTTAGACCTATAAGCTTGTGCAATTTTGCCTACAAAATCATTTCCAAAATCCTCACGAACAGACTGAAACCTCTATTACCAGCCCTAATTGAACTAGAACAGAGCGCCTTTGTGGGAGGTCAGCAAATACAGGATAACATCATAATTGTCCAGGAAGTCCTTCACAAATTAAGAACTTGTGACTGCCAGCGACATTTCCATGTTGTCCTTAAACTTGATATGCAAAAGGCGTATGATCGGTTAGAGTTGGATTTCCTTCAAGAATGCCTGAGGAAGATGGGGTTTTGTGAAGAATGGGTTAAAAGGGTCATGCATTGTGTTACAATCGTTTCCTACAGCATCAAGCTTAATGGTGTGTCATTGCCATATTTCCAACCAACTCGGGGTATTCGCCAGGGTGATCCATTATTCCCTTATTTATTCATCATTGTGGCTAATGTCATATCCCACATGTTAAAGCAAGCCATACAAGCAGGTACAATTCGTGGTATTAGGTTGAACAGAAAATGTCCCACTCTATCACACATATTATTTGCAGATGACTCTATCTTTTTCCTAGATGGTACAATCTTGGAATGTCAAAACTTGGCGTCTATCCTTCATCAGTATTGTTATGCATCAGGTCAAGCTGTCAACCTTAATAAATCAAGGATATTCTTCAGTAAAGGCTGTACAAAACAACTACGAAGAAATATGGCGTATGAGCTGAGAGTTCTAGTTATTATGAAGACAGGAAAATACCTAGGAATCCCTTCGGACTAGGGTGCCTCCAAAAAAGAAGTGTTCGCATGGATTCTCGCTAGAATAAATATGAAGTTGGAAAGTTGGAAAGAAAACTTGCTATCAAGAGCGAGTAAAGAGACACTTCTCAAATCAGTTGTGCAAGCTATACCCCAGTATGCTATGTCCATTTTTAATATCACAGTATCTATTATCAGAGCTATAGAAAAGAAGATCGCTAACTTCTGGTGGAGAAATAACAACAAAGCGAAGGGTCTTCATTGGAGAAAAACCGGTTTGGATGAGTAATAAATCAGGAAGTTTTATGGTGAATAGTGGATATTTGGTGCAAAGAAAGAACACAATGACTCCTTGAGATCAACAGCCAACAACATCCTACCAAGTTAACCCCGACTTATGGAAACAAATATGGAACATAGCTATACAACCAAAGATAAAGTTCTTCCTATGGAGTGCCTGTCAGAATGCCTTACCTACGATGGAGAACCTGTATAGAAGAAAAATAGTACCCGCACCTATATGTCCCTTATGTGGCTTGGAACCGAAGACGATAGAACATACATTCCTTCTCTGCCCATGGATAACGCAGATATGGACTAAGCCATCCTTGCAAGTTGAAGTGAATTGTGTAGGCTTAACCCACTTCGATGAATGGTTATGTAAAGTGCACATAAGCTCAAGAATCACACATAAATTTGAATTGTTTGCGAATGTATTATGGTGCATATGGAAGGATCAAAATCATCATATATTTAGAAAGAGTCCCCTCAATTTCCATCACACCCTCTTTAGAGCCATCAGCTCACAAGACGGCTTTGCCACATGGAATCCCAAATCTAAGAATCAGAAGAAAGAAGACGACTTACACAACAAATGGCAACCCTCGAAGCCCGGTGTTCTCAAGATCAACATTGATGCATCTTTCGGGCTTGCCTATACAGACATATCATAAGTAAACTTAAATTAAGAGGTCTCATTGCACAAAATTGAAGGACTTTCAGCATCACCCCTGGAGCCACAATCAACGAGCGAAGAGCTTCAACACTCGAGTACCAATTCTTATACCTCCACCTCTCCAAGAATTGATGTAACATGAAGGGTAGTTGTAGAAGACCATGAATTAAGTGTGAAGAGTAATCCCCATTTTTTGAGGAGTAGCAGCGCAATGACACCACCTGAAGCGAATGAAGGAAGTTGGGACCAGCTTCACCTGCACAAAATCAGACAATCAGCTAGTTCCACCAACAACCCAGAGGGCTCGGCCCTATCACCAACAACGACCAGCTTGAATGTTAGTAACAGGGTGATCACAGAACTGGCACACGAAGTGGCATCTGAAGTATCCCAAATATCCGCGAGCCTAGCTCTCACAAAGAAGAAGAAAGGCGAAGACAGCAACAAATCTACCTCAACTCTACTCCACAGGTTGCCCAGACGAGCCGATCATACAAGACATAGCAAACAAGACCCATACAATGTCCCCTTTGACATAGACCAAAGTCCACACAGCAGCTGCAACACAGAGCAAAAGGGGAGGCCAGATCTGCATTTTAAAGAAGGTGAAGGTGCGAGCAAACAGCAAATCAGCCCAAATCTGAATAGAGAAGAGGCGGGTGGGACCTCAGGCATCTTGCAACGACACCCCCCCTTCCAAGCGGAGCTGCGCCACGCCTCAGCAAGGATGCCAGGACAAATGCTTGCTCCAAATACAAAGGAAAAGACACATCTGCTGGATTTGTTTAGCATTCTTGAAAAATGAGTGGATGCCGTTGATTGTGAACAAACCGAAATCACCTATGAGTCTGCACGGCATCTTCATCTATCTTGCACGCCTAACGATGGTAACAAGGGGAAAATAGATCAGCTAAGAGGAAAATTTGCAGGTAGCTAGGAACAATGCTCGAGCTCAGAGCAGTCCAGAGAGGAGCACAACTACTTCACCTGATCTCAGCAACAACCCCCCCCCCTTCAAAGGAGTTGTAGCTTGCATATGCAGGGACGATCTGGGAAGAATTATTGATGGATTTACTAAATCTGTGGAGGTGAGATCGGCTGAGCAAGCGAAGGTAATGGCTTTAGTTGAAACCCTAGATTTTATATCCTCGAAGCTGGCCCCAAATAGAACTGAAAAAGAGATACTCATCCACTCTGACTGTAGTACAATGGTGAATGGGGTCCTCTCTTCAGAGACCTTTAGTTGGGAAATTCAGCCACTAGTGGACCGGGCAAAGCGTAAACTGGAACAGGTGTAGGGTATTACATTAGCCCATTGTAGTCGAACCACGAACAAGGTGGCTGACTGGTTAGCTAAAGCCCATCGAATGGGCTATCTTACTAGGAATTGGGTTAATAACCCCCCGTCGGCTCTTTTGGATCTATTGTGTGTTGATGCTAGTGCTGTATTTGCTATAAACGTTTCCTAATAATGTAATTACGTTTGTTTGTTCAAAAAATAAAAAAAGGTTGGTGGTCCAGATTTCTAATATATTAAATTCGGGAATTTTACTATATCCTATTAACTATTTGATAGTTGCAGTAATAAAGTCAAATATATTCACATCATATCATGTAAACATTTGTAATATAAATGGCCTATTAATATAAATGAACAAAAAAATTTACAAATAGAGATTGTAAGAATCTTTCGTGACGCTCTTATCTACTTTATTTTTATTTACTTTTTATTTCATTTTCCTATCTTTTTTAATTAATTTCTTTTTTATTTCTTTCTTTCCCTTCAATTATTCTCTAGTAAAATTTTATTAAATAAAAAATAGAACTAATATACCTAAAATACTAAAATATCTAAAATATGTAATAAATATAAATATAAATATAAATATATATTTAGACATTGAAATTATATTATAAAGTAGAATTAAATTCGAATATAAATAAAAATAAGATTAAAATAAAATAACTAAATTGTTCTTTTTTGTTATTTTGAATTTTTATATTAGAATTCAAATATTATTTATATTGAAATATAATTTTAATTTTGTTAATTTAAGAAGTTTGTTATTCGAGAAAAATAACTTTTCTCTTATGGATGTTAGAAATCCTATTCATCTTTATCACACATCTCTCACAAAATAATTTTATACTATCTATATCCTCTTTATATCTGACTTTATCTATTCTTGAATAGGCACTAAACATAAGATGGGATACATTTTATCATATCTTGAATTATACTCTAACTACCAAACGTAGTCTTATGCTAAAATATTAACAAATGATGATGAAAAAGTGGGATCGTGAAGGGTAATATGGTGAAGAAAGAATTACGACACTTGGAGGATTGGCGTAGCCCTAGATTTGTTAGTCGCGGCCCTAGATGTGGTGGCCATCGTGGCCGTTGCCGTTGCGGGTTTATTTATATTTTTATATAATGAAAATAGCCATATCTACTAATCTGACTTGTAATTTACCCAATCTTACGGCATAATATTTACATTTCATTAATGATGTCACATGTTTGTATTAGTTGGCAAACTAAAATAAATATTCGATGTCCATTTGCCATCTACTTATAATTATTAAATGTTTGTCTACAATGATTAGATAGTACTTTAGTTGCGTACATATTAAAATTTTGATACTATTTTCTATCATGTTTCAAAGAAAGTTTTCATTATTAGTCTATATAAAGGCTATAGAAAATTCAATTAGTCATCGAAAGGCACATCTAAGGAGACAAACTGAATAGTTTGTTGCCTTAAATTACGATCAATGGTGATCAAACTTTCTTATGTCACATTAGGCATACCCAATGTGATGAAAAATGATTTTGTCGCTTGAGGATTGACTAAAGACGACCAAGTCCTAAATTTTTTTCCATTAGGATATTCCCAAAGGCGACAAAAAAAAATATTTTTTTATTATCACTTTACGTTTATCTTAAGATGACTAATAATATTTCCATTATTATAGATATAAAATCTTCATTTCTTAAAATTTGAATTCTATTGCTTATGCCGAAATTGAAGGCAACAAAACCATAAGTTTGTCATTTTATGTCTAATCTAAGTGACAAAATTTCATGTTTGTTGTCATAAGTTCAGAATCATCCCAAATTTGATTGAATCAATAGTGATAACGTACAAATTTTGTTGCTTAATTTTACTTAAAAACAAAAAAATAATTTTGAGGATAATACCTAAAGCAACAAACTTAAAAATTTGTTGTGTTTGGTCGACTCTAAGGCAAGTATCGCCATGGGTCACTTGTCCGAGCAATGTCATTATTTTTGTAGTCTGGTAATAGAATAAATTATCCTTTCACTAATTTAAAAAAAAAAAAAAAAAAAAAAACATGGCAAGACTCATCATGTCGTGGTTTTATCAAACTTAATCAAGCAATTGAAGAAATTCATACTTTCAATTATAAATGTATTAAATCATACCAAAAGATTGATAAACGAATATTTTAAATTTATTGGTTTACCAATTATGTATGTACTCTTTCGGTATTTCGAATGAACTAAATAAATTTGGATAATCTTTATCGAGCATTTTTGTAAAACACTATATTTTTCCAAATAAACTTTATCTATCTAAAGGTAAACATCAATCCCTTCATCTATCTAAAGGTAAGCATCAATCCCCAATCAACTCGGAAAGCGGACCGTTCCAGCCTGTGTTCTAGGTGATAGATTCCCAAATTTGGGTGCTAAACCCATCCACCCAGCCTGAAACCATTATTGTTCACAACCTAACTTTTTATTATTATATAATTCTATATCATATGTAGGGTTTTATTTATATAAATCAAGAAACTAAAAAATTCTCCCACTGGTTGATGTGGGATCTAATAGTAAACAATCTTCTAGTCGATGTAGCTTCTCTCCATTTATAATAAGCCAGCAGTCTTAGATTAGAAAAAATCTTCTTTCTAGGGATCCATTATCTTATTTGACGAGTAAAAAGCTCTCTTTCTATCTCTCTAGAGACTTACATTTTTTTATATTTTTTTGGGGGTCGGTATCTAGAGACTTACATTGACAAGCAAAGAGCTTTCCAAATGAAGTGTTGCTCATTATCTTCTTTGTGTACGATTCTTACTTGCTTTCATGTCAAATGAGTCATTTTCTTCTTATATTGTGGAAGTTTTAGGGGCATTTATCGGTGAGATTGACTTGAATCGAATCGATTGGTTTGGATTTTCTTCTCACTCTCTTTTTTTTTTCTTTCTTTCTTTTTTATAGATGAATTGGATAGTAGGAAATGGCAACGTTTGGGCTGCACCAGAAGTCGACGATCGGGATGTGCCTGACGGAGACCTTGAATGAGATGTTCTCAAACAGCGTTCTTACCTTTGAGCTTGCCATTCAAGTTTTTGTCCATCTCGATAACATTTGGATCTAGATTCTATCTTCATTTTTCGTTCTGTTCTTGTAGTTGTTTGTTTATGTTGAGCTCATAACTATGCATATTAGTGCTTGACCAAGGTTTTGAAGACCCATGTCAAAAGCAAGGTCTCATTTCGATTTTCAATTTGTTATTTGATAAATACGTATTGGCTGGCTTCATACATCATGGTAAGTGATGCATTACGGGAGCAAAATAATCAGTCGATTTCCAAGTTGGAACCAGACCGATAGGATCGATTACCAATTCCAAAAATGAAGAACAAGTAGTGTGTGAGTAGGTGCCATGATCAGGGTGTTGAACCGGTCCATACTGGGACTGATCACCCTTATAATTTTTTTTTGTCATAATACGATTCATTGTATATATATGTATTTATGCATGTGTGTGTATATATATATATCGTAAAGTAGACATCGCCAATGGGGTCCAAACAAGGGTTGTCATTACACAGTAGAGCCCAAAGGGCCTGAGAGGGGAAGAGAGACAATCAGATGGAAGACATTTCTTTTTATGGGCCCGCGCGACCCAATCAGTCACAGAGTCTGCGATTCTTGGACAAAATTTCAGGCCCACGCCCTATACCCTTGAAAGCATCAAGGAGCATTCCGCGATAAGGGCGCTTACTTCCCAGCTAATCTGTTGTCCTTGCCCTAGTGGAGTTATCAATTCTATACGGTCCGACTCCACCTCAACTCCTTCAACTTTGTCCTGTTCAACGTACATGGGAGGCGGCGAGAAGAGCTAGGGTTTCGATTTGTGCAGGAGAGGACGCTCGGACGAACTGGGACAAAGTGATCGACAAGGCAGCTGGAGTAGTCCTGACAGATTAAAGCTATCGCACCGTCTGTCAATTCTTCACCTAAAGATCCATCAACTACGGTTTTCAGGATACCCTCTGCCGGAGTGTCCATGCTTGCGCGAAGGTAAGAATGGCTTAATTCCTCTGACAATCTAGTTGTTTTGAGCCTTCTACACAAGCAAAATTAACTAAATATAAATTATGTCCATTCACCAATAACCAGAGTTAAAGGAACATTAATGGAGGAAAACATGGTCCCCTTATAAACCACATTGATCAATAAACTAATAACTTTTTCACATTAGCCCCTAAGAACTTACTTCTTGATAAGAATCTAAAACAATCACAACAATTTCGGATGCACTTTAAAGATTATAAATTTGAGTAAATCTTGCCAACATGCACAAAGACAATATTTTAATATTATGCATTCGTGAAAGGATAAGTGTATTAGAAGTATTAAAACTTATCATGAAAGTACAATTAAATCATAAAACTTATCCAAATGGTATAATTAAGTCCTTCCATTAATTTTGTTCAACTTGGCTAATGAAAAATGATAATGTGGCTTTTTTATTATTTTCTCGATCTTACATGGCGCTGACGTAGCTAAACGACATTATTTTGGTCTAAATATGATTTTTTAATACAAACTTTATTAAAGTATATTAAAAAAATAAAGTAACTTTAAAAAGACATGAACCAGGCAAGGGCTGCAAGCTTTCATCTACATTTCTAGTGTATTCATCCCTTTATAAAAAGAGAGAATTGGATATTTTTTTTAACAAAATAAATTAGGGTGAATACCATTAAAAATCTCAAATTGGTACACCTGTGTTACATTTATCCTAAAACTAATTTTTATATTTCAAAAACTCTCGATCTGATATATCCGTGTCATATTTACCTAAAAATGGTACAGTTGTATTGCATTTATCTCAAACTATTATTTATATCATTAAAAAAATATGAAATTGATATACTCGTGCCCAAAAAATTCCGTGGTTTACCACAATTTAGGATAAATGTGGTAGGTAACTGTGATACGAATATATCAGTTTAAGATATTTTGTGATAGAAAAATTAAGTTGAGATAAATGTGGTATTGGTATATTAGGTTTGGAGATTTTGTCATACAAAAATTAGTTTGCGATAATTAGGACAAGTGTGCCAATTTGAAGTTTTTGGTGGTATTAACATAATAAATAAATACCGCGGCTAGCTTTATTACAACCCTAACTCTATAAAATCCTACCGACCAAAAAAAGACTATAAAATCTTAAATAGTTTTGAAATCAAACATAAATTAAATAACAAAAAAAGAAAATAAGGACGAATTATCAAAAAGGCCTAAAATAACGCTCAAGGATGCCTAAATTTAGAAAAAATTTCCAGAACACGCTTAAATGAAACGTTCCTATCTAATTATGGTATAGCATTACAATGAGCTTTTCGAATCCGCACTATAAGCCTTGTTATTCTTCTTGGACAGAATTTTTAGCTTGTTTACTGCACATTTACCACCTCTTGTTTTGGGCCTATGTATTGGACTTTTACTTATCCTAATGTTTCCAAAAGTTTTTACCATTTGCATTCACATCACGTTCCCAAAATGGATAACCTAATCAAATATTCCTCCACACTCTTCACCAATCTCTCTCTCTCTCTCTCTCTCAATTAAATGTACCAAAAAGGGTAGGTTTCAGACCAAAAGGAACCACCTGTTAGAGTTGGTTCTAATTTATGAAACCTAAAATCAGCTTGGAACCAAATCAACCAGTTCCAAGATCGACATGGTGATTGGGGCTATCTTTATTAAGGCATCGATGGATTTCCTAGGCTTCCTGATGTGAAACCCATATCCAATATATCTATTTTATTTTCAAATAAAAAAAAAGAGCTAAAAACAAGTTCAAAATTAGTTTGCGGATAGAACCTACAATTCATGGTATGAAAGCGAACACCAAATCATTCAAGGCCAATTCTCCAATTTGTTACGTGGGAACCTACTCAGCCCCTTGTGAACCGGCCTGAGCCAATCGGATAAGACTGGTTTAGTTTGGTTCCCGGTTGAACCAATCTGATTGCTCACCTCTAAATCATAAATTTTTTGTTGTTTTTTCATCTGAATTTGACGTACCTTATTTTTTATTCCTTGAAGTAGCTTAAATTTTCATATGTTATGAATAGGTGATTTGCGATGCAGCTTCTCTTTGTTCCAATGAAATTCCGACTCTTACCCAGCTTGTATGAAGTTGTGAGTTAATAAAATTAGTAAGTAATAGAAGAAGAAATCGGTTTGGTTCGATTGAAAACCTAATCGAATTTGTTTTTTTGCAATTCATTCGGCTTGATTTCAGTTTTCTTCGAATCAAGTTAGATTTCTGTCAAATAGGGAGACGGGCTCAACCCTCATAGGCTTAAACCTTGGATTGGAGCTCTGAAGCAAGAGACCTTTTGCACCAAAAAATCAACAGGATATTTACATGGGCCAGAACTCCTCGGTCCCCATCTCCAACATATTTTTCTGCCATCATCTTCGGGTATGTCCTCAAACCACACACATCAATAGTTCAATGAATCTGCGAAAAATAATAATCTTCAACTTTAGTCTTTAGGTAATTTTTCATTTTCGTGCCTATATATATACACACACCACGTAAATTGTCAAAGTGGGGTGATTGCAAATCAAGTCATAATGTTTTGGATAGAGTTAATATCACGAAAAAAAAAACCCAAACTAATATACCCGTGACAATTTTACCAAACTGTGATATTTATGATAAATTTACCATTCATTAGTTTTTGTTAAATTAAATTAATACCATGAAAGATCACAAATTAATACACGTGTGATAAACGAAAAGTAAAACCCTAAACTGATATGCCCATCAACCGCCACTTCCCATCCAATTTAGTAATTTAACGTTAAATTTCAATAAAAATTAATGGATGATAAATTTATCACGGATTTACCAGTTTATGATTTTTAGTGGTAAAAAAATTAAATTTTGATAAATTTATCATAAATGTATTAATATGGATTTATTTGTGATATTAATCATTTTAGGTAGTAACTAATTGAGTCATCAACGTATTATTCTGGTCAATTAAGTACTGATTGTTCTGAAAAAGCTTCAATCAGATCAAATTAATTATATAGGTATGATTTAGTCAAAATGATGAAAATGAGTGCGAGCCCTGTCGATTACCCGAAGCTTGAGGTTGAAACCCCATCGGAGGTATGAGTAGGCAAATAACAGCCCTATTAATTACCATGTTTTCATTAATTCCGGTGAAAATAAATGATAAGGAATTGGTATGATTCAACAAAAATGATTATTTTTGGAAAAAAAAAAGAAAAGAAAAAGAAGATGGTCCTTTTGTTAATGGATGGATATTTATGGCATGACAACAAGGCACTTGCATGATTCTGATTTTTTGTTCCCGAGAGCAGTTTGGAAACAGAATCGCATTTGGAAAAAATTTTGTTCCCGGGAACAAATTTCTATTTTTTTGTTCCCGGAAGTAGATTTGGAATAGAATCAAGAATTAAAAAAAAGTTGATTCTTGTTCTAGGAACAAATCTAAGAATCAAAACCAACTCTTTTTCTTCTTCTTCTATTTTCTTCTTCTTCATCGATCGCCATCCAGCGGTTGCCGCTCGCCGCCATCCGCCACCGTCCGCCGCCGCCCGCCGCCGCCACCGCCGTTGCCATCACCACCGTCATCCACTGCCGCCTCCAACGATCGTCGGCAAGCGGTCTAGCGAGCTCGCCGAACGCAAGCCTAGTCACCGGCGAGGCCGAGCCTTGGCGAGGCTGGGCGAGGCGAAGCTCGGCCAACGAGGGCCAGCCTCGTCGAGGGCCGACGACACTCCAGTGAAGTCGCTGGCCCTTGGACTGGCGACCGACTAGAAGAAGAAGAAGAAGAAGAAGAAGAAGAAGAAGAAGAATAGGAGAAAAAGGGGAAAAAAAGTAAAAAAAAATATTTACAAATTAAAAAAAAAATGATTTGGAACAGAATCAATGAGCACGGTACTAAACACAATTTTATTCTAGAATCAGAAATTTTGGACAATTACCAAACGGCTTAAAATGCTTAGAAATTATTCTCGGGAACAGAATAAAAAATAATCATTTCTAATCAGAATTTGTTCCCGATAATAGAATCGTTACCAAACGCACCCCCAAGCAGCTCGATTTTTTTATTTTTTATTCTTTTGGCTAGGGAACAAGTAGGTAGAGTCAATTCTCTTTCTTTTTTGTTTTCCCACTTGCTTTGGCGTTCTTTCAGTTTTTGCTGTCATGGTAAAAATCTATCACATTTCATTGCAAAAGAAAAACCTGTTTTGATTTCAATAGGTCACAATATGCAGTAATTTGTACATAATTTACCATTTCGATTATTTACAATTTGTTCCAAATCTTTTAACTTCATTTCAAAAACCCATCATTTCGATTAACTAAATAAAGCCATCTCATCCTTCATATTGACATCAGCAATCACATATCCGCATATATAGCTTTGGAGATCGATGGAAGCTAGCTTCAAAGTATCGGTAATGCTGAACACAACACGGACATGACGAGATAAAACACAAATTACAAAGAGAGAATCTGAATGCGACATGATATGATATGCTTAACTTTTTATATTGACATGAACAAAGACGAAACGACGTGTTTCCGCGTAATTAGATTATCCAGCAAATCAAGATATTTGAGACCGACACGAATAAGTACGAATCTCAAACGCGAATATCGAACAAAGAATTAGAAATCTAAAAGTCCTAAGAGAATCTTCTCCCTGTGTCCTCTCCCATGTGAACTGAAACCATTATTTACTCGTTGCATCTTGGAAAACTCGAAAGTGCCGTTCATACACTGTGGGACCATCAGAATGTTGTGCACCAAGAAATTAAATAATTTCAAGGATCTTTCGATAGGCCATGCGCCAGAAAAATAATAAAAAGAACATGTGCAAATCTAATATTTTTGGGGCAGAGAGAAGGGACATAAATTCGTGGTTGGCTTCGCTCCAAACTTGTGCGTGGGCCTTGATTCTATACTCAACTAATTAAGGAATTTAATTGGGTCCTCGTGATAAAAAGTATGTGAGCCGAACCTAATGCCTATATGCATTCTCACGTTAAAAAAATTGTAATTGAACAACCATCGAATAAGAGAGGACTTGAAGGTTCACGAGCGCCTACAAATATATTCCATAAGAACTCCACGGAAATTACGTGAAATTCCTCTTTTTTATTCTTAAGCAAGCTCCTGAGAAGGTTAAGTCAAACCACAACTTCTATTTCATTTATTATTTCTTTCTTATTTTAGAACTATTTTTCTTTTTCATGAGGATCGGGAGATTGGATCTTATCACGAGAAGAATGGTTGGTTGATGAATAACTCACTTTTTGATCATCATTTCCCTTAGTCACTATGAACACGATATTCATTAGTGGATGATTAGCATGCGAAAGAATCCAGTTGCAAAACTAGCTTTGAAAGTAGATGTCGCTAATCCAATAATGAACGTGTAGCGTGGTAATTCTTGCACAACCCAGAAATAATAAAAGGGCATCCATAAAATTACGGATCCACGCTAAGTAGGATTAAATTCATGAGTCATGAAACAATTCACAGATCTACAATAAACCTCACGTGGATTAAAATTGACTTTGGCAATAAAATTCCGAGTTTTTTCGTAGAGATTGTCAGTGAAATTCCGAATGCAGATATAAAGAAAACATGGAATACAAATTTTGTTACCTTATCCATAAATAAAACATTATCCTAAAGTTAATTGGCTCATATATCAAAATTTAAAGTTTAAGTATATTGCTTACACCATGGCATGATGGCTTGATTAAATTATTTTGTTCACAGTAAATTTCCAGAAAATCCAATCCCTGGGGCAATCCCATTAAACGGATTCTCCACTAGACAGGTGTACCTCAACAACCATTTATTAATAAACTATGGTGGGAATGGTTTATAGTCAACATCTTATAATATAGTGCATTATATTTCTAGAAAGCCACTAATCAAGCCGCACCGTCTCATCCACGAGACCATGTTATTATAGGTTTATAGCTTTTATAAATGCTATATATTGAACACTATGGTCCCCATTATTTTTTTCCAGATTTTTTTAAGGTATTTACTTACTTCCACGATGATTTTGCACGAAGCTAACGGATGCATTTAGCACAAAGTGGAAATAATTTCATCTCAAATTGATGTTGTCGGAATAGGTTTTTCATGTTTAATCATTTTCAGTGGAAAGTGTTTTCATTTTTTGGAAAACGTACATCGACTTCCATTGAACTTATATTTGGGCCTAACCCGCTAATTTATGATTGTTGCCTAAGTCTCTTCAGGTCTAGATGCATGAAGGGCTTGCCATTTATATAAGACAATGCGTACCACGGAACAATTTAACTTTCACGCATTAACTCCCGAAAATAAAAGAATAGGATTTTGATTTCTCTAATTAAATCTAGGGGTGTTAATTTGATTTACATTTTAGATATACCTTTCTTTGGTACAGGACACCATCAATAGGTTAAATCTTTAGGAGCATAGAAATTTATTTCTGGTTTTTCTCTTGCTAGTTTCGCTCGTCGTTCTCTTTTTATGATGACCCCGCCAGTTTTGCAAGTCGCGATTCTTGGCCATGAATGTCATAACTTCTATCAAATTGCTCACAAAGAGGTGGTCCCCCTCTCGTAACCCTAGCTCCATGGTGGCCTGAGCCGGCCTACCTCTATGAGAGAGATCTGGTGGGGCTGAGCAAGATAAGCGGCATGGTGGAGTGGACACCCTAGAGCAAACTTGGTCGGATGCGGCGATAGCAAGTGATAGAGAGGGCAATAGTAATTGATACCGAACAATTTGGAAGACGGACAAAGAGAGAAATTAACGATAAATTTCATATATCAATTACCCTCGTAAATTTAAAGAATCCAAATTGAGAAACAATGGGATTGATCTTCGAAGATATGTGCTTCTAGTCAAATATCACATTTCACAACCTTTCTCTTACTCCATATAATGCTGAGGTGTTGCAAACCCCATCATGCAGCTCTCATCTTGATCGGAGTAAAGTCAACACATCAATAGATGAAGTCATTGACCCACCATTCTAAAAACTTCAACCAAGTCTTCAAAAAAAAGCACTCAAAAAATGAAGCTCTAACAAGACATCACGACCCCTCTATGTCACGCGTGCCCGCAAAATCGGAATTAATAAGGGTAATTGCACCGGGATGTGTCCGAAAAATTTCATCTCGACGGTAAGACGATCAATTTGAGTGATAAGTAGAAAGGCAAAAGTCGCATCTTTACAAACCCTTGAAATTGCTTGCTGAAAGAAACGTATGGTCAGTGGCCCATGGTAACTCGACATGGACGACTATCGAGCTCGAGTTTTCTTCTTCGTCTGTACATTTGAAAGGGCCCATAGGAAAAAGACTATGGGATTGAAATATCGTACAGGAAGATGGTAAGTAACGAAGCGCAAAAACATGCGGCTGAGATCTGCACAAAGGTAACTAGATGCCCGGGGCTCAAGACAAGGCGCGACCGGCATCCCGATTGGTTTTTGGTGCCACTCAACCAAACCCAATGTTCAAATTACCCCAAAGAATCAAATTTCTTTTTCCTCACAGAATTGGACACATGGATTCAACCATCTTTCTGCGATCTTAATTCACTGAAATTTGTCAGATATTCGCCATTATGGACATTCAAAAAACCAAAAGTGATTCCGAATCCGAAGGGCTGTGAGGTGCAAGATCTTTGTCTGCACATTGTTTGGGATGAAGAAGAAGAATATGTGGTCAACCCTTAATGGCCGACTTGGTTTTGGATGTGATGCTCTCTCTCTCTCTCTGAAAACTCCCACATAACGTGCGCGATGGGTTTCTATCAATGCTTTGCCAAATTGGAATCTCTCTGTCTGCTCTCTTTCTTAGTGCGTGGTGGGGCGCGGGACTGAGCAAGTACTGGTGTGAAGTACTGTCTTTGTTTTCTTTTGCTTTGCTAGTTGCCCTCAACCGTCCACGCTATTCACCCCCCCTTCCCTCGCACTCTATCATCCTCAATCCCCCAGATTTGGTGCCCACCGCACGTCTCCCTCCAAAATCAAGATTCATACATTACGTTCACACAAAGTTTCTTTACATAATAATGATAATAAAAACTTGAATATGCTCCTTCTCAAATAATTTATCAATACACATGGAATAAAATTCTCACTTATGCCTTCAATCATGATCAATGTGACTAAGTGAAAAAGGCAAGTAAATTGCGATTGCTTGTAGAATTTGTGCACCTACATGGCTATTATTGGTCCCAAAAAAAAAAAATTGTGGGACCATCATGAAGGCTATAGATAAAGTGTATGAAAAGATTTGAGTTCCAAGACTCTTGCTTTGATATCATGTAAAATTTTACAGAGTTATTATCAATCATTCTGAAAATATAAATTCTTAGATGTGTTAGAGATATTTAGGAAAATTATGATGGTTTTCATACCTCTCAAGATTGTGTGAATATCCTATATGATTGTGCGTATCTTGATTGATATGTTATCTTATTTAGTCATTTCATAAGTCTTATAATTAAGCGGATGTAATATTCATTATGATATATTGAAATACACAATTCCTCTTTTCCGCATATCTTTTTTATTTTTAACTAGATGAATGCGGGATTCAATAATTGAATATTTCAACACTGTGACCAAGCCAAAAGACTCACTAACTCCTACGTAATTCCAAGCTTTTGCAACTCTTTGCTCTCAAGAGGTCATTTTCATCAATTTTTTTTTTATGATACGTACAAAGTTAGAACACAAATTGAAAGGAATCCAGTTTAGGAAAAGAAAGAGTGTCGTTTATTTAGGATAAGGAATTATTGGTGGGGTTGACCCACACGCAATTGCATGGAAAATGATAAGATTCGTATGCGTCATGTAGACTTTTATGAGGGTTGGCATTTTGGCTTGCTTTGGTCAAATTATTGTCCAGTTGGCTTGGCTAGCTCTATTGCTTTTTCTCGTCTTCTTTGATCTTGAACTCATGGGACTTTCCAAAAATAACATGTGGTTACAAAATATCATCATCCCTTCGTATGTCAGCTCCCTTTTATGATGCTCACTCACAACTTCATTAATCAACCCAATTGAATACGATTCGAAAAGGGCATTGCAATGCAAAAACAACTTCTATATCGAGATTAATTTGCAAATGTGATATATTGGCCCGTCTATTTCACGAAAAAGTAAACTCTAATGAAAATATTTTCAAATGAATTTAATTTTAAGGAAAATGAAATCATTTTCCTTTAGTAATTAATATGAAACAAAGATATATGAGAAGTGTTTACCCTAAAAATTGACCAACTTTTGGTTTTTATCCACCAATGATAGACTTGGTAGACTAGAGCGGAGTTTGGTCGTTTATAAACAGAATTACCAATAACTTGAAAGAAATCGACAACTTTCCATCAAAATTGTTAACAACACAATGCAAATTTATCGACAAGAGTTTTGAAGTTTCTCGACAAATTCATCGATTTCAACGGCGAGTAATCAACACCAAGATAATTATTGGTTGGTTATGTCATATCCGTTTGTAAAGTAACTTCTAGTAGCCACCAAAAGGGATTTATTTGTTTTTTCAAATTTGGTATTCACCATATGTAACCATCGTTTGTAAGGGTTATAAATACCCCAAGTGCACTCTTTATAAACTCCCTTCAATCAATCACATAACTCAATGTTCTTTATATTTATCTTTACTTTTCCATAATTGATCTTTTTCGTATCTTTCAAATTCTGTACTTTAGACGTAGTTTCAAATACTTCATCGTTGATTAAATTCTAGCATTTATCTTAATTGCAGTTTTCATATCTTCATTTATCATTGCACTTTGTCGTCGATTAAATTTCAACAAAGTTTTGTTCTTCATCACTGATCAAATTCTAAAGAAGCATTCTAGTTCCTTGTGATCCATCGAGACTCTTGTCTAAAAATCGCCACAAAACCCGTCCCTTCTTAACAAAAATGAAAGAAACAACGATCAGTGAAAGACATTTTTCCATGATACACTTTTGGCAAATCAAGCTTTTTAAGAGAGGACTATGAAGGGAAATTTATAACAAAGTCATTTTTCCAAATCTAAATGTAGGTATTATGTTAATTTTGAAAAGATGTTCCATGTACTCATTTTCTTCACCAATCCAAATGAACATGAGGAAAATGTTACTTGATAATAAAAATTTGTTATAAAACAAACTGATCATGAGTTATACGACAAGATCTTGTTACGCAAATACCATTACACTTATGTAGATATCCATTCACGATTTGTCACAGCATTTAAAATGCTAATTTATAAACTGATTATTACGCATACCTAGCATTTCTCACAATTCTTATGGTACTTGGAGTACAGATTTTGACTTCCAAATCTAAACTCTAGGATCACGGCCAAAAATAAAAACTCAAATAGGACCGGAAAGATCCAAAACATTGTAATTTTTCCTGTGATATTGGTGCTGAAATTTCAAGTGAATGAATACGTAACTGCACAGATCATGGATAGGCGAACTGAGAATTTTCTTTAACAATCGTGTAATATTAAGAATTTTCCCCGAATTTGAGCGGTACTTCCCTATGTCGGGTGGCGACACAGACACTGCCGTGAAGTAATGGAAAAGAGGAAATTCAAATTAGTCCACTATCGATTTCGATTATGTCAATGATTAAAAACCGACCTTGTTTGATGTCTCATTTTTCTTCTGTTTTTTTAAGCCAAATTCGCAAAAACCTTCCAAACACGTCAAGCGACTGATATAAGAAAATAATAAAAATGAAAACAACCTGACAAGCCTAAGGTGAAAGATTCAGCTGAGACTAGATTAATTAGTAGCTGGTTATTATAAGCAAAGTTAAAGTTTAATAAACAGCAAATGAAAAAGAGAGGAGAATAATGATGGGGCATAGGGAGACGTGAAGAGAGAAGAGAAGATCCCTTGGGGGACTACAAAATCCATTTGTTCCCTAACCATGCCTTCCTCCTTTACCTCCCTTTTTCCTTCGTATCTGAGCTGCCCAGCACATGGCTCTCTTTCCCTCTCTCTCTCTCTCTCTCTCTCTCTTCGCATGTATGTGCAATTTCATTAGGGTGCATGATACATTCGACTTTCTCTTCACATGTTTGTACAGTTTCATAAGGTACACAGTATATGTTCGATTTTCTGCATCGATAAGTGTCCATCTCAATTTTATTTTGTGTCCCACTTACTTCATGAAATGAGGAAGGGTTTTTCGTGAACTCGGCTCATTCATTATCGGGCTATCGAGATTTTATCAATCATGGAGCTATGTGGTTTTCGACTTTTTCGCTTTCGTGGATGAATTCATCTAATATTAAGCCCGGAGACCTGTTGATTATATGCAAGTTGGAAATTATATTTAAGAAACCTCTTAATATATCACAAGACATAGCAAAAGCAGTATTGCCAGGTACACTTACATCTACCCTAATTCAATGAAACTAAGAAGTTAGGAGACTGAAAGTTGGTTTGCTATGACACCTGATCCACTATATCAAAAAATTAAAGAACGAGAAACAAAAAGAAGAGGGGAAATTTCCTAGTCCCCACGTTCACAGATCTAACATGGGGTCCCTCCTTGCAAAATTGATGAATAAAGGTAAAGAACCTCCCTGGCTAGGATATAATAAGGGAAATTAGTGAGCAAGGCGTGCCCTAATATACTATATCCTATACACACACACACACACACTATATATATATATATATATATGTGAGGGTGTACAACTTCCCACATGATGCTCTCTTGTCCCTTCTCTTTGGACTCTTCTGTAAACGTACATTTAGCCATAAATAAAAACACATGACGATGACCATACAGAGACGCAGCACCACAAGCATGTTTCGCCATCAACGACTTCAAAAAGCTCTTCGACCTCCGTATGCCAAACGTCCTACTTGGTTTAGGTATTTTAGAAAGTAGTACCATTGTCCCACTAAATGCTGCCTTCTGCTTTGGCTATAGCAGAACCTTTCCTTCCCAAAAATGGAGTGAGTTTCTCATCGACTATACTTCTTCTGGTAAATACGTAGAGAAAATATCCCAGGATGCTGCTCAATTGATTTGAATGAGTAATTAGGACCAAAGATGTGGCAGGCTATCCATTAAATGATTCGGTATATACGAAGAGAAAATATCTCAAGATCTTGGTGCTTCAATTAATGTGACTTAATTCACAAGGGATAGAGATCTCTACCATACACGGTAGTACCTTTGGTATCTCTACAAATTTTCTTTCATAACCGAGGTGTTCATTGACAGTTAAGATTGATTGAGACATCCATGAAAGTACAAAATCTAAATAGAAGATTCATGTTTGTCGAGCAAGTTTCCTACTCTTCTCAGTTCATATTTGCTCATGAAGCGTTAACCACATAAATTAATATATTTATCTTCCAACGAAAATACAATTATGAGTGTCACAAACCCAACAACTAATTGGTTTATGATAATGCGCTAGTATTGGCTACACATAACATGAGATTAGTCAGTGTGCTAGTTATTGTGAGATTTTGTGAGACAATTGTCACTGTTCTAGGCATCGACTACGCATAACATGAGATCAGTCGGTGTGTTGGTTATTGCCATTGTTATAAAAACTTAAGCTATTGATGAAGACATAGTTTAATATCTAATTATTCTATCATTCTCTCTTACACTGAGTCTAGTCGTTTTGCCTAATACTAAGTGTAAATTTATTAAATTGGGAAGGCCAATAAAGCCTAGAAAGATTTGAATTCAAAACCGCCTACCTTAATACTATGTGAGATTTGTGGAATACATGCCAACTATTCTAAAAGTTTAAGTTATTACATGAAAGCGTGGTTTTGATATTTGAATATTCTATCGATTATTAAACCACAAATCCCATCCCCTAAGCAAGTTGAAACAAAGGGTTCTATGTCCCATATCACATACCACAAATGACAAGATGTATGAATACATTAAATACAATTTCAAATTATGACTAACACAGGCTGAGATCTTACGCATACGATATAAATTGAGTCATAGTTCGAGCCAATAGAATTCCTCCACGAAACTTGACCACCGGCTTCAGCCCCAGTTGATTTTGGATGACAAGAACACCACACATAACGGAATTTAAATCCTACGGCGGTTCGGACAAGTCTCTCTGTCTTTTTAGTTAATGTCTTCATCAAATAAGTAGTTTAATGAGTGTACATTAAAGTATTCGAAAGGGAGCATATGATAAAGAACTAAAAAGGAGGAGGAGGAGGAAGTGGGATTTGCTGTCTTAGCTGCATCGAGTGCTGCGCTATCTCTCTTCCCTCGCTAGCCTCCTGCTCTAGGGATTCCCTCTATTCCCCCACATCTACCTCCGGAGAATGTTACGTAGCGATCCTCCTTGTCTGGTTCTGTCAAGACTCTCTCTCTCTCTCTCTCTTGAAGTTGCCGAGATGCATCTGGAATGCTGCTCTTACCTCTCTGTCCTCTTCTTGGATTTCGAATGTCCCTCCTTATATTCCCTCCTGATTATAATAGGCCATCTGCTCTGTTTTCCATCTTCCGGATGAAGAATGTTAGGAACATATTATCTGTACTTACCGAAAAGAAATTTTCTTTTCTTTTCTTTTCTTTTCTTTTCTTTTCTTTCTTTTATAAGAAAAGGAACTTGTGGAGAAGTGCGTTAACCGAGAACATGTCGTGATTTTGACTAAGTGTCTCTAGAAGATTCTAAGTAAATTTCGCAACTTTTAATTCACTCGTGCCAGGGGACAATCAATATTTTAAAAATTAAATCGATTCGTTTTCAAGTTTACCTAATCCATGTTTTGAGAACTCTCATTGACATAGTCCTTCATGATAGATCCATCTTTTTTATGATACATGTGATTAATGTTTTCTCAAATTTTTAACTTTATTCGATAAGCTTTATGAAATTTTCGAGCACTTTAATATTCCTTTTGAAGTATGTTCAATTATAGAACGGATGAATACACCGCCTACGTAACTTTTTTCTCCCACACATCCCACGCCTCTCACCACTGATTGCTCATATCAATGGTGATAGATACGAGACGTGTAGAAAAAAGCTACAGTGTGTATTTTAATAACCCCATATTGAAAATTTCAAAAGAATTTATGCTCTGTTTATTTTACAAAAATGAATAATTCAGAATATATTTTCCTAAAAATAATCATTTGTGACGCTTGAATAATTAATTAATAAAAGATGTTTTCATCAATGATAATAATAATTGTCTAAATATTTTCGTGGACAATGAAAAAAATTTATTTATTTTTTTAAGCGATATAAGCAAACATTTGTTTAAGAAAATATTTTTTATATATATTTATTTTTTGCTAAATAAATGGAATCTTGAACGTACTAAAAGATTACCAACGTAACAAGTGGTGCAAGACATTCATTAAAAAAATACTAACAAAAATTCTGGAGCAACCCCAAAATTCTCCCCCGCCTAATAAATTCCATTTCTTGACTCGATCTATCACGTGAAATGACAAACACTAGTCCATATGTTAATTGTTAGAATAATTAATCTCTCTCTCTCTCTCTCTCTCTCTCTCTCTCTCTCATTCCTGTAGCATAATATAAATCAACCCCATCAAGAAAAGACTCACGTCGCCACCTGCTATTTGTCCACACCCTCTTTGTTTCAAACGATTCCTTCCTTTTCGAGCTTAGAGAGAGGGAAGGAGAGGGAGAGGGAGAGAAGGAGCGGGGGGAAATGCTGAGTAACTGTGAGAAGACCATGCTTGTCATCCCTTCAACCGCTAACGAATGGACACAGGTAACCCCCATTTCACTCTCAAATCTAATTTCCTTTCTTCCTATTCCTTCTTTCTTTTCTTTTCTTTTTGGGTCTTGGCCAAGACACCGCCTCGCTAAGTTCACGCTCAATTATTAGACAAAACCAAAGCATGGCCCTCCAGTTTTTTGTTCCTTAGCTCTTGTCACCGAATCTCTCTTCCTGTCTTGTTATTTTCCCACCCCCAAAACACCCTTTGCTTTGCAACTTCTTGACCTCTTTTTTTGTTTTGCGTCTCATTCCCTTCATTGGTGTGTCCATAACCAGGATCAGATGATAGATGAGAAGTGCGTGAACAACAATATGGCTTCAACAGGTAGTCCTCTCATGGACAAAAACACACCACCCCAACAGCAGCAGCAGCAACTTCAACCTCTGAAATGTCCTAGATGTGATTCCTCCAACACCAAGTTCTGCTACTACAACAACTACAGCTTGTCCCAACCCAGGCACTTCTGCAAGTCCTGCAAGCGATACTGGACCCGCGGTGGAACCCTAAGGAATGTCCCTGTCGGCGGTGGCTGCCGCAAGAACAAGCGCGTCAAGCGCCCTGCCTCGGCCTCAGCCACCGACACGGCTCCTTCTTCTTCCGCTAGTGCTACATCAGATCATCATCCCCCCACTCATAAGACCCACATGGAGAATCTCTCCACAAGTGGCTCGAACCACAACAGCAACCCCATGAATTTGGGCCCTTTGTTTTATGGTAACCCAGCTGATCAAATGAGCAATAATCTTGCATTTCCTAGGCTCACTTCTTCTTCTTCTCTGTATGATCTGCATCCTCAGTTGAGTGCTCTCGGGCTAGGGTTTTCGTCATCTGCGATCATCCCTGCAAATTCTTGTGCAGACACCAGCAGTTTGCAAGAAGGGTTTAATGCTAATAATGCCTCAGGCCTCAATGTTCAAGATTTGGCCCAAATCACGAACCCACTTCTTCTTCCAAGCTATAGTTCCATGTTTGGCACTTCTTCAACACCACCATCTTCCTCTTCTTGTTCCACCACCACCACCATCGCTTCTCTGCTTGCATCTAGCATTCACCATCAGCAGCAGAAATTCATCAATGCCTCAGGCCTGAGAGAATCTAGAGCACAATTCCATAATAATTTCAAGCCTATGTCTCCATTGGAAGAGCTTCAAGGGCTTCGTAGCAACAGTGAAGTCAGGATTGAAGGAGGCCAAAGCAGAAATATAGGGTGGAATGGGAGTATTCCGTGCCAGAACCCGGTGGATCAAATCGGGCTATCGGCCGATCCAGGATCGATTTGTTGGAGCTCATTAAATGTGGGCAATTCTTGGCACGATCCCACTAGTATTGGTCTTCATCAGTCCCTTCTTTGATCTAGCCCAGAGAAAAAAAGAAAGTAAAAAATATCCATTCTTCAGCTACACATCTCCCTCTCTCTTTCTTAGTGATCTTGGGCTTCTTTCAGCTTATGAAACTACCCTAACTAGGTGTGTGAGTTCCTTCTGGGTTTTTCTTCTTTTCTTTTCTTGGTTCGTGGTTTGGAGGGGTTTTTCTAGGAAAATGGGTAAAGGAGAAAAAAATATATATATGAAGAATGTGAAGTGATTTGTAATGAGAGAAGCTTGGATCGGAGCGATCATGTCAGCTGCAAAAGGAAAAATAAGAGGAGGAGAAATTTCAGCCTGTTTGGTTTTATCAGTCGCAGGTTGAGAGAGAAAAATCATCCTTATTGCGCTGAGAGGAACCTCGGATCCTCTTCATGTCTCATCATCGTCAACACCATCATCATCGTCACTTTGGGGCTGCTGGGAATTTCTTGAAGAAAGGACCTTTGGCTTTTGCATCTTTTTATCTAGTGCTGTAAGTTGGTCATTGGTGTTTCCTTTTTCTTTTGATGTTTCTCTACGTGTATATACATTTGCATGACTTAGTTTGCACTTTATTCCTAGCCTTTGGGAAACTTAAATTGGAGGTATACAATGTCTTCAATGGGATCATTGAACTAATCTATTTAGTTTCTTTATTTTGCTTTTGGGGAATTTTCCTTTTGGAGTGAGAAGAGTTGGGTATAGTAGCATAGAAAAGAGGGAGATTGTTTCTTATTTGCAATGTGAACCGTTTCCCTTTATGCGATGGATCATGCCGTTATATATATATTTGTTGCTGCACAATGTTCTCATTTTCTATGCTTCAGTAGGTTTCTGAGAATTTGCTATTGAAGAAATTGGGGATTTTGAGTGGTTTATTAATGACTTTTTAATGTTGAAAAAGAGTAAGGCCGACTCCAGTAGCATAATGCACCATGCAGCATGAAATGAACTCTTATTATATGGCGCATGGAGGATAGTGAGTATGTGTTTTGAATAGAAGAGGGATGATCTTGTAAGTTGTGCCATTTCAAAGTTGGGTTTCAGAGACGAAATCTGCAATGTGATTGGCCTTTCTGTCTTTCGAAATTACTGGTAACTTGGAAACTAGTGTTCTGTCATGACTTCCAGGTCCAAATATTCTCTGGCACGTCCTTACATCCCTGTCAACGTCTCTCTCTCTCTCTCTCTCTCTCTCTCTCTCTCTCTCTCTCAGTGCAGATATGATGCATCGACGATGAGTAATGGCTGGTTAGGTTAAGCTAGTACAAAAGGTTCTGATTAAACATCTAACAACAATCTATCATGTTATTTAGTATATTAATTTCGCAAATCAATTTAGAGTGTGTATAGCGTTATTCATTGAAAATTATAAGGTCCCTTTGACATTAAATTCTTGAAATATTTTAGGATGAATCAGGAGCTAATAAATTTCATATTTTGTGTATCACTTTTTTCTTTGGCTCTCAAAATATATGTTCTTGAAATATCCAGCATTTACTTGATACATAAGCACGACCACCTTAAAGAGACAGTAAGTTGCATTAGACAGAAGAATAATGTAGGATAGACTAGTTCACCATTAGAATTTAGAGAGAGAAGTGCATTTGGTATACTAGAACTAGTTTATAAAGTTCGTTCGCTGATTGATGTGCTATGTTTTTAAAGAGTATGAAACGCGATGTACTTCTTTGGATATCCATTTATAATTTAACACATCACTTAATAAATCAATGTAATATATTCGATATTACTGGGGACAGAATTGCATGAGTGGTCAAAAAGATCGGCGAAGTCAATCCGACTGTTCCACCAATCGGTCCGTGGGGAACTTTAGTCGCAATTGGGGGAAGTTTCGAGACATCAGGCAGACTGGAATTTTGAGAGTTCGATCAGCATTTTCCATGTGATGGTTATAAGTATGTTTCTACAAAGTCTTGCTGGTTTTGACTGGTTGAGACATAATAGGTCATGCATAATTTCCCCTTGCATATGTCAAAGAAGAAGGATGCAGAAGTGATAAAGTTCATGTCAACAACAATACCCCCCCCCCCCCCTTTTTCCTCAACTTCACCCACTGCCCTCGGCCTATCGCCGCCGCCAATTGAAGCCGCGACTAGCCTCTTGCCCAGGCTGGCCACCGCTGCCGCCGCACTCGTCTCTCCTCTCGTTAGTCCTCGAGCGCATGCGTGAACTCACCCCGCCCGCTCTCTCTCCTCCATCTTTCTTCTCTGCTCTCTCCATCTCTGTGCTTGGTTTAGTCCATCTTTAGAGCCCCTCGGGACCTCGGATCAGGTCGGCTCGAGGTGGTCGACTTCGACCCGAGGTTTTTGAAACCTTAAAATCAATCGAAAGGCTTCATTGACCTCGAGTCGAGGCAATCTGTAGTGGACTTTAGTGACAAGCAAAAAGAGAATAGGAAAAACCATGTTATCAACGGATTTCGTAGTGTGAATTTTAGTAATGAAATACCACTATTTTAACTTATAAAAATTCTTTCCTGCTTTGATTAGTCTCATGTACATCTCCGAGTTAATGACGTCGGACAATTTAGCCTTTTACAAGAAAATTTACATGTACGTTACGAGATATGGAGAAGTATAGATCGTCATTTCTCTTGAAAATATATGAAAGAATTTAGAAATGATGTTATTGTAAACATGCCCTAATATGAAATGAGAAAAAGGATGCCAGTTGTACAATGTGAGATATGGATAAGCATATATTGTCATTTCTCTTGAAAACACATGAAAGAATTTAGAAATGATGTCATCATAAGTATGCCCTAATATGAAATGAGAAAAGCTTACACACTAATATGAAATCGGAATCGTGTGCATAATTAGTTATAGACTTTGAGAAAATATTAGGTACCACAGTAATATCACATTAGCAAAATGCTAGTTCACTCACCGCGCGACACGTGTCTCTCACGAGCCCACCTCTCAAATCTCTCTTTCCCTTTTCTTCTCTCCTCTCTTCACGGTCTCTCTCCACTCACCATGCAACACGTGTCTCTTGCGAGCCCACCTGTCAAATCTCTCTCTCCCCCTTTGTCTCTCTCCTCTCTTCACGATGCCCCCACCTCCCACCTAGATCTGCTAGCTCTCGTCCGTCGCCTCATTTGTCAATCCCCCTCTAGTGACAACTCCACCATTGAGGTCGTCCGCTACCCCCGGGTCCAAGAACAAGTCGAAGTCCCCCATTGTCATGACCTACGACCCTAAGCCCTCCCTCTGTCCTTGCATCCTCGAGGTCTTTTGTGGCTTCGATGCCATCGCCTCCCTCCATAAGTCATTCGCCGCCCCTGGCTACCCCCGATCCAAGAACAAGCCCAAACCCCCTATCGTCTGCAACCCTGAGCCCTCCCTTAGCCCCTCCATCCTCACACCCTTTGCATTTACACCCACGTTGGCTAGGAGGTCGAGGCCCTTTGTCACATCAATAGACCATCCTGCCACCTCCGTCTTGTCCGTTGCCTACCCTGATCAACCTTGAATCAACCCAGATTCAAGGTCAAGCTAAGCTCTATATCACAAACCTAGGGCTCGCTCAAGGTTAGATCCAAAATTTGAGACT
Source organism: Eucalyptus pauciflora (assembly GCA_007663325.1). Classification (NCBI taxonomy): domain Eukaryota; kingdom Viridiplantae; phylum Streptophyta; class Magnoliopsida; order Myrtales; family Myrtaceae; genus Eucalyptus; species Eucalyptus pauciflora. The sequence continues at coordinate 1,138,993 of VMYD01000063.1, forward strand.
CAAGTTCACCAATGAAGCTCGTGCTTGACGACGGAGGACTGAGACGACGTTGAGGTGGTGGTGGAGAGGACGTATGTCTCTTGTCGTTCTCAGCGGAGTGAAAGGAAGGAGAATAAAACAAAAGGAAAAAAAGAAGAAAATAAATAAAAACATATAATTGGAGGGAAAGAGGATGCAGGATTCTAATCTATAAGTGACACGTGTCTCCTATTGAATGGACTTGTGTAGAATTGAGGCGGCATTATTTGGGTACCTAAATATTTTCTCCTGGACTTCAGAAATTTCAAGTTACCTTTTCTTGGGCTTTGTTGTTTTCCTTGGATTCTAAGGAGGAGGAGGCCATGACACGGGTCGTATTATCACTACATGTTGACCTGCGGCGCGTCCTCCGCCAATCCACACCGCGTCATTGTCCGGTCGCCGTCGTGGTTGGCCCGCCTCAAAGACCCAGGCGCCGCTCCCGAGCCACCATACACCACGTCATCCTCAAACGATGTGCAAGGATTTGATTGACAAGTAAATCGAAAACAGCCTGCATTTCCTATTATAACATGAAGTCCCAATAATTCAATCCATGTCAATCGGTCAACGTTCTTAATCGAATCAACGTGTTTATTTCAATCCGCATGCTAATTCTTATTAACAGTGGCCATAGTTGCTAAATCTCGAGTCACGGAGCCATGGACGCCCGATCCCGAGTTTCACAATCGCCATGGCCATGACTCGAGCTCGAGTTCACGGGAGCCATGGCCTGTCATATTTGAGCTTCCGGCTAGGGCTGCTAGATCTGTAACGTCGTGGTCATGGACACTCGGTCGGCGGTCTCACGATTGCCATAGCACAGAGCTCACGGCAAGCTCCGCGGCCATATCTCGAGCTTCAAGCTTGCTTCCTAATCTCATTTTTTTTCCGCATGTCAATATTAAAAAACAAAAGAAGAGGACAAGAGATGAAATCTTCCGACTGAGCGGTCATGGAAATGCCGGAAAATGGGCAAAAACAATCTGAGAAAGGGTTTTAAAATGGGCCGGGTTGGCCCAATTCCGGTGAAAACCGGGCTGGCCTGGCCCAGGCGATGATCAAATTAGGTCAACTAGATCTCGAAATTTTTGGTTTCGCTTGAGAAAATGCATGCACGTTGTGCTACGCGAGATGATGGAATCAGCATGTTGATTTGATTTCTTTTGTCAAAGGGCCTTGAAATGGGCTTGTGAGCGAGGAGGCCCGGCCCATTAATTTATGCAATTCAGGCTTGGGTTTGCTTCTATAATGGGCTTTTTATCTCTCTCTTTGGTGCACATCAGATGACCTTTAAAGTCAGAGGATCAGACATGCAAAAGAGAATTTTAGAGCGGAGCAGAGATACAATGGAGTTCATAATAACGTTTTAGGATAAATGCTTTAGAAGTTCTAAAATTTGTCATGAAAGTGTAGCCCGAGTCTTAAATTTTTCAAAAAGTGCAATCAAAGAAAGGATTTGATTGAATCAATTTGACAAGTTTTAGGATTTGATTGCACTTTTTGAAAGCTTTTTGGATTTAATTGTATTTTCAGGACAAGTTTTAGTATTTAATTTTACTTTTAAAATTTTTTAGAACCCAATTGTATTTTTGCAATAAGTTTTAGAATTTTCAATATACTTATCCATAAGATTTTTCTTTAAATGCGCGACACTAATCACACAAATATGAAATTTGAAAAATAAAACAGACCAATCGAAAGCTCGAGCACATCGATAAGTTTCCTCCGATGAGACATGGAGAAAAAACAAGGCCGGGAAAATTGGAGGGATAGAAACCCTACACGACTCTCGATCTTGACTCATCGGTTTAAGCGACGAATTCTCGATCGATCCACCTTTCGAATTTCATGTATGAAAATGGTGCCAACCCTTCTAAATTCACCATGAAGTTGACGTTGATGGTGAAAGTTAGGTCTAGGCATGGGCCTACTCATCACTATCAAAGCCACTCTCGACTCAATGGACCAATCGCGAACCGACCCGTCTCTTTTTAACTCTACACCCTGCCGCACTCGATAACCCCAACCCCTAATCCACTAAACCTTCTCGTTTTCTCCTTTGTCGTTCTCCCCACCCCCCCACACATGCTCAAGGCGGCGCCATTACCACTTTATTAACTAAACGGGATTATGTAATTAATTTTTAATTTAGCAAATACTTTATAACTTTCACATTAAACGAAAAACCAGAAGTCACGTCATTGGCACTCCTCTTGACATTGTTGACAACTTACTATTCGAACTTATTTTAAATCCCTTATATAAAATCACCCTAAATATCCGAGCCCTCGAGCTAAAAATTCATTACTTAAACCGATTGAACCTCGCTATATCCATCATCATATATAAAAAAAAATAGCGAAATTGACGCATCAAATGACATCATCATTGCCATAATTAAACCTGCCAAACGGATAAGTCAAATCAGACTATGATCCAATCCAAATACATATATTTAATATGTTTTAACACATTTCCATGCAATGCAATTCATATATGATCCGACTTATATCCAACCTAACTCATGTCGTAAAAACATTTCCATATTTAACTCAATCTATAAAAACTCATAAGTGAGAGTGCAAAGTGAATGGGCGAGCGCAAGATCAAATAAAGAGAAAAGAGATTGACACAAAAGTAATAGAAATTAGGGTGGGTGGGATCTCATATAATACTTGTATTGTGTTTAAACGCATTTATAACTTTTTTACTCAAAATAACTAACTTAATTATAAAGCATTTAACACATTTATGACCCATTTTAACAGATCTACCCATAATTTTTTATTTTCTTTTGCGGCGCTCACTTTGATGTCATAATTTTTTGATCGGTCACTTGAATGTCGCGACTTTCAAAGAGCATTCCAGACATAGGCCAATAGATTTTAGTGCCATGTGGGATTCTCCGATGCTAGGTCAGTGATTGAAATGTCTCAAGGGAACATTTTTTTTATGAAACTGCGACATTTAGGTGATTAGCTAAAGAATTATGACTTTAAAATGAGAGTCATACAGAATATACGACACTTTCGGTGTCATATTTCCCCAACAGATTCTCACGAATTCCAGTCGGTCGCATTATAATATCAGCCATGTCTATATATATATATATATATATATTATATTTTTCCTCCATAGTCAAGTAGGGCGACAAAGTTTAGCCACTCGCCCGATGAAACGAGGCCAAATTATCGTTACTTTTTTTCCGTGGTGGGATGTCCGATCTGGATCCGTAAATATAATTTCTTTTTGGGTTCCCAAGGCAGGGGGCGTCGAGCCCGACATTGTTCCACCTCGATATCGCGAGACGTTTTGGCTGGAACCTGTTAATAGATATTGTTGTTTTATCACAGCGTTGCGCCATGTGCTGTTCTATTCCTCGTCTTAATTTGGAAGTAGGCACATTTCGCCAGGTGATATGTACGTATTCTTTATTGTGCAAATGCGTGTAGATCTTGGAATTTTATTGATCCTACGAAAGGGAATGAGTTCCCAATGCCATTCTACGTATTCAGTTTCCAATGTCATTCTACGTACGTCCAAATAATTCTGATTTACAGGGTTAAGAATAGGATACGTTATATCACAATGCATCTTATTTTGAGAATTGTTTTCCTGGTATTCGATGCGCAAAGAGAAAATTGGGTTTTAAGGGAAAGGCGAATTGCAAAAAGGAGAGGGTACCACTCATGACAAATCAAGGGACGTGCTTGCAAGTGACTGTTCGTGATCAATCAAACCAATTAGTTTTCAGAACTTTCACATGCGTTCCTATGGCTTGGTGTATCGAGACAAAAAGTTAAGTAGGATGGGAAAAGTCCTCTATTCTCTTCGTATCCTGGTAAATTTCAACCTTTACTAAAGCTTCATTTTCACAAATTAACGATTGAAATTCACTGGGACACCAAAGAGAGAGGATCCATGCCAACCTAAGCCTAGGTATTTTTAGAGACTTCATCCAATCTCTCTCCTCTTCCTGTATAGTGTGCATGCCTCTACCCCTGACGTCTCATTCACTGCCTCCGCCCAGCACATCCACTGATGGCCACCACCCAACAGCAGCCACTACAACGAACGGCCACCAACACCCAATTGCTCCACAACAAACCATCCAACATGACGACAATTTTCGATGTTGCTTATGTTGTTATAGAAGAGACCCCCCCCTGGGCTATCGCTTTCGTGTCTCTTCTAAATTGCAGTCATGTTAAAATCTTGCCCTCTGCTGGTTAGCATTGATCTTGCCCTGACCCCAATTTTAACTTCTCTCATCGTGACTCGTGGAATCGGCCCCACTATTTTGAGAGAGAGAGAGACAGAGAGAGAGAGAAAGAGACAGAGAGAGTAGTTGCGTCGGGCTGTGGTGGTGGGGCAGCCATTAGCGGCAATGATGGATGTGGAGACATTGGCGATGGACGACACTTGAGTCTCTATCGATAGTTGTAGCTGCAATGGCTCCAGCAAGCAAGATGGTCAGGGAGAGAGGAAGATGAGCTAGGGTTTTCTTTTTCTTTCTTTTTGGGGGGGTGGGGGACGTGTACGATTTGTCTCAAATTAAGACAATTGTCGATTGGATCAGATGGAGGGCCAATACACATACCTTGACATATCCAACTTTTTGCCTCACCAGACAATAAAAGAAAAAAAAACAAAAGGACACGAAAAGAGATTACATTGATTTAGTTGATATAGTAAGTCCATCGAAAACATGCAACAGCATTTCAAGAAATAGTAAAAATGCAGGGCTTTTCTCACAATTCATAACCTTATCAACTTAAAAACCAATGGTTAATTTCCTTTGTCTTTGAATATTGTCAAGGTTATTGGTTGGCCTAAGTCGCCAAAAATTTCTAAGAACCGCTGCAATATATAGTTTGAAACGTTGAATCAAAGTGAGAGATGATGCCACACTGATTCTATTTTAGGTAGGTGATGCTGAACTAAAATTACTTAATTGGGGGCACCAATGTGTAGATCTAGATACCGCATGATTATCATCTATATTGGGATAAAGACATTACAAGTGTCATAACTTTTGTACAACGCTCATTTGAGTGCTTTAATTTCTAAAGAACATTTATTTAAATGACATAACTTTCAACTAATCACTTGAGTGCCAAAACTTTTTTATAGCATTCACCCGAATGATAGTAATATGACATGGCATAATACTTACAACGAAAGTTTTTAAAAATTTATAGCACTTGAATGATTAATTAGAAAATTATATAACACTCAAGTGAATGTAGTATGATAATCTTGATACCCACAGTTTTCTTTTTAGGATATATATTATTTTGTGTAAGTGGACTTAGTATGGGCAATTAATATTTCTTCATTCATCTGTCCTTGTCTGCAAGCATTTTTGTGAACTGGACCAATCAGTGAAGCTTTTGTGCTTACATAGAGGTTCGTGCAGTTCATGTCCTAGGTGAAAACAACTTCATGTAACCCAACTGTGGAAGGACAACATAGATGATCATATAATGAATTGTAGCTGGGGTCTACCTATAGAAAGCCTACTTCATAAGTCATATAAGAAAATTAGAAAATATATGCAATTTAGTAGACTAGACCATAGTAGCTATCATGAGCTCATTATAATTCGTCCATTTATTCCTTTTTTATTCCTTGCTCTATTAACTTATCTTCTCCACATGATTCAACTTGGATTTTTTACATAAGTTATGGTATTTCATTCAGTTATTAATTGTTAGTTTTATCTTGGTGAATGGTCATGTCTCTTCAAAGACATGCTTCTTGACCGCTTATTAATGTTTTGCATTTCAAGAAATTAATGTTGTTATTCTTCTTCTTCTTTCACTTCCTACATTGTCCAATTTATTGGCTATCAACAAAAAAGTTCTAATCGGGTTCATCATCTCTTAGTACGCAGATTAAGGCTACATTTGTTTCATGAAAAAAAAAATTCCTTATCTTTCGACTTTTGAATTGCTTAGAAAAATGTGACAATGAAAAAGTTTTCCTAAGTAACGGAAAATCAATTCTTAAATTTAGAAAAATGATTTCCTTTTTATAAAATAGAAAATCATTTTCAAAATATAATTATATATCGACACTTTGACCAAAAACTTTATGCTTCCATACAAAAATCCTAACACTCGTTCCCGAGCCCTTGGCAGAGGGGCCGAGACTAGAGGTCAGGGTCGGGTCTATCGGGATCCACAAAGGGCAAGCCTAGGTCCATTGAGATAAGGCCCAAGACCCCATTGCCAGTGCTCGGGACTCTAGCACTCATGCCTAGAACCTTACGCCCGAGCCTTGGTCCATCGAATCTGGCCCCAACCCTTTGGCCCAGGTCCATCTAGACCATGCCTGAGTCCATTGAGGCCAAGGCACTAGGGAGCCAAGCACAAGTACTGAGTTCTCAAGCTCGACTTCAGTGGACCCCCTACTCAGTACCCCCTACTCTTTGAGACCCCGATGCCCATATCGGATTCCCTAGCTACTCATACGGAAGTCACTAGCATCTAAATTTAAAAGAATCCAATGAGATTTTGCTTATCAAAAAATAAAAAGTACTTTCCAATTCATTTTTAAGCTTCAGTCGAATACTAAAAAATGTTATCATTTTTGTAGAAAATGATTTCTTGAAAAAAAAAATCAAAAATGCCACATTTTTCACAAAATAAACGTAGTCTTAAAAAAGAAGCTTGGAGTCTGAGCATTCAAACATAGGGACAAGATTCCATTGTAGCCAATTGCGTTGCACCACGTATCCATTCAAAGAAATCACTATTTTAATTAAGGCCTTGCTCTGTTTTTCTTTTCTTTTTTCCCACTCTATATTTTACCACCTATTTTCAAATTCCCCAGTAATACTCATAAGTTAAGAGCATATAACATGAAAATTGATTAGCTCCAGACAGGTTCATCAGTGTCAGTCGGCATTCCCCACCCTTTTTTCATCACTAAGAAAAGTTACTCCATTTTCACTCTCCTAATTGACCATATTCAAAATCACCCATGTACAACTTCCCAAACTATAAATGCCTCAGGGTCCTACTCAAACATTATTGGACCATCCTCATCACTTTGGATGCCAAAGAGAAATTATTATTTTTTTCTCAACTGAAATATAAACATGTGTCCTGCAGAAGAACACAATGAGTTCCCTCGTACCACGGGGACCAACCTAAAACGATAATGTTGAGTCAATGTGGTCCAATTCATGGGTTGATGGGTGTACTAGTGAAACACTCCCAAGGAATAGCTGGCCAGGCACTTTGCTGCATTTTAGTTGGCTCGTCAAATTTTTTAATTTTTATTTTGGATAAAATAAAAAAGGGAATGTGAGATAAATTGTTGGGGCAGCGACATAAAATATAGTTTGTGTTAGTACATTGGCGTGTCAATTTATTATTGGTCAAGTTTTCTACATCATTGGACCCGCCAAAGAATACTGAGTTGTCACCTCACTTTCTCAATAATACACTTTTATGCAAAAATATGAAAACAAAAAAAGTCTCCTCGGTTAAAAATGTCATAATATATTTATGGATATTAATCAATAGTTAATAGATTGTTTTTTTTGCCCTTAATAGTTTATAGGTAGTTATAAAAAGAGATTAGGGTTTTGTTGGTATCTATTTTAATCTATAAATAAAGTCATCAATGTACTCTTTTATAAAATTATTGAGTAAAGATATAGTTCTTGAGTATTTTCTCTCTTCCTCTTTCAAGAAAATCATAAAATATTTACATGGTGTCAGTGCCACTAAAAGAAAGATATCCAAATAAAAACCCTAACTTGATATTTTTTGCTGTTAATATTAAAAAAACAAAATGAACCATCGTCTTATCCGTTATCATTTCTAGCCTGACAGTAAAATCACTACCGTTCATAGTTCCAATTCAATTTTTTTTTAATTCATCCACCGATCTTCATCATCCAGAGTAGTCACAACTCACAACCAATCATCTTTAAGAGTAGCACTATCATCCTCTGTTTGTGACGGTCTCAGATCTACTCCAGTGATTTGTGCAAGCATTATCTATCTCGTGAGTTGCTCTTCTCTCCATAATTGTCTGGGAGATTTGTCATTTCTTACGGCCTCATTAGTCTCGTTACTAGCATCTTGTTTTGGTGGAGTCTCGCAAGTCAAGCTTCTCTGTTCTCTAACCTTATTCCCCTTCCCATCCTTCTCGATGATAATCATTGGTTTTGATTCTCCATCAAAATCAAGTTATTTTCCTCTTTAGATTGCTGATTTTAGTCTTAGTTCTCTCTCTCTCTCTCTCTTCTATTCAATTCCAGAGAAGGAAAAAAAAAAAAGCTTTCTAGGGTGTTATTGGTTTTCCAATCTTTAGCACCTTGTCTTTAGAAACTTTCCCATTTTGGCAAACATTTTTTTTTTATCAGTCATATTCTACTCCTACTCTAACTCTCATTGTCGGACATTTTGACCAACATTTAACAATGCCTATCATGGACATTATTTGTTACGAGACTCTTTCAATTTCAAGGGCCATTAATGAGCGAAGTCACCGACAAGTGTCTAAAGCAGCCATGAGTACCAGTGACCACAACTTCATCGGGCATCCAAAGTTAAGCATGGTTGGGTGATGCGTTTTTGTCTGTTGCAATTTAAATTGGTCTCCACACTACTTTTATTGAGATTATGTGAGAAAAATGTTTCAACTTTCTGATCACTTGTGTTCTTCATAATTTGTCTTAAATCAACCTTCGATATCAACGTCCCTTATTTAGTGTAATGAGGTTTACACAACGCTTTGGTCGCAGTCTATGAAAGAAAGTTACACTTGTGATATGCAAGATGAATGGTCTAGCTTGAGGAGGAATGTTCAAGTATATTTATAGATATTAGTCAGTAGTTAGTGAGTAATTATAAATAAGGAAATTAGGGTTTAGTGAGCATCTCTCATACTCTATAAATAGAGCCATTAATGTACTTTTTATCAAGTTATTAAGTACAGATATAGTCGTTGACTGTTCTCTTTTCTTCTCTCTTCAAGATCATGAGATACTAACAAAATGGCCTGTTAGGAAATATTTGACCATAACAAAATGCTTCAAGCACCAAATATTTGTTTAAAGGTAGTATATTAGATGACATTATACTATATATAGAATTTGTCCAAATAACTAGTTATAATTAAAAAATGTACTGTATACGAGAGAGAGAGAGAGAGAGAGAGAGAGAGAGAGAGAGAGAGAGAGATCTTTTAAAATAGTTTGAAGTGAATTCTGTTGCAAGAAAAGTCTTTAGTCAAAAATTGACCCTCTCAAATAGACTCGACATAGATTGACACAACAAAACTCTGGTCGTCAGTCGTCACCATTACATAGCAATAAAGAAGGGGCCCCGCCGCTGTATAATCCGTAGCTACAAATTTACTGAGCACTGCCCCGGACTTAGGGTTTAAGACATATGTATACAGAAATTCAGTGTTACTGAGGATGAATCCTACTAAAACATTAACTTTACAATTGTAAAAACACTGCAAAAATGTGATAATTTATTCGTTAATTTGTTTATGTACATAACTAAACATGATAAACAATGTTGGATATATTTCTCTAAAGATTGTAAGTCATGTACAACAAAAACCATTGGGTGGCTGGAAAACAATAAGATCATGATATTCCCAGTGGATTAAAGTTTATGTTCTTTAACGGGGTAAATTGACATTTATGTCATGATAGGTAACATATTCATGCCCATGCTACTTATAGAGACTACGAACTTCACAGTCAAAAGGACCAACTTTCCCTTTCCATAATAAGTTCTGAAAAACCTATTTCCCTCACCCACACCACATATCCTATTGCCTGTAAACATAAATCCTGATCTCTATTCACTCATCTTCCGCCGCTTTGACCAGACCGACCTCCATCCATGTAGCTGCCGGTCAGGTTTGATATCAATTACAATTTGTGTGTGTGTGTGTGTGTGTGTGTGTGTGTGTGTGTGTGTGTGTGTGTGTGTGTGTGTGATTACGCCATGGCCATGGTAACAGACGGTGGGGGGAGCACCGGAGGTTGGGTATGGAGCTTAGAACTAGAGAAGTTAGAATTTTGAATGAAGGATTTTTGGTGGGTGGATGAACGGGTACTTTCGAATGAAAAATGGTAACTTTCTATATAAAGTGACAACATTAACTAATGACGAGTCTAACTTGTCATAAAACTAAACTCCTGATGCAAAGTGATGGTTTTAGAATTGAGATGTAGAGTGATACTGGGGTAAAAGTTGGGTAGTATGTCTTGAATACACCCTAATGAATATATATGCTTGATATAGATACTGAACCCCCTTCTAGGTAGTTAAAGTTCTTTTCGAGGAAGATCGTTCATTCAACAAAGTACTAGAGCTGAGGTCAAAGGTTCGAGTAACAATCGTTCTTGTAATTTTGTTAGTTTTCTAGACGTTTTCTACTATTGTTTGTTTAATATAGTTTCATTTACATCATATTCTTCCTGTGTGGGGTCATGTTTACACATGAGGAGTTTTAAATAAACATGTCACATAAATAAATTCAACTATTTGATAGGTTAAACTTCTGAAAACAGAAAGTTTCGCAGGACCATCACTACAATTACATGCTCCTCCAGCCCCACTTCCTAAAAATTAAAGTAGGATAAGAAACTTTCTAAAATCCTACCCCATCAGTCACGAAAAGAGTCTGAAAAAAGTGAGCCTCCATGGTTCACTCGGTGGTTAGGTACATCTGCTAGCTAACTTCGGTGTTTTTTCCCTGGAAGACTGAGTCAAACTTCATGTGGAAAAACTTTCACCCTCATAAGCAGCCTCAAAAACATTAAAAAATAGAGAGAGAGAGACAGAGAGAGACAGAGAGAGTTTTCCCAGTCGCTGTACATATCAAACCTCTCCTCACGTCGTATGTACAGTGTACCAGTAGCTGTATATATCAACCCTCTCCTCATTTATATAAGTGAGCTTCATGCGAGACCTCTCTCTCTCTCTCTCTCTCTCTCTTAGAGTATATGACTGAGCCATAGCTCTCCTGAGGAAAAGCCCAAATGGCTTTTGTGGTCCTCACACTCACTAACCGTCCTTTTCATCACCTCTATATCTGAATCTTGCTCTTCTCTGGTTTTTCTTGCCACACCAATCTTTCCCTTTTTCTCCAAGAGAATGGAATCCCCCAAATTTGGCGAAGACAGGAGGAGCTTGAAGGACAACAAGATGGAGGACGAAGATTTGGAAGAGGAGGAGGAAGACGAAGACGAGAGCAGTGAAGCTGATAGGAAGAGATCGAGGGCCGCCACTAGGTCCACCAGGAAAGGCGGATCATGCAGCGGATGGGCGCCACCGCCGTTGTGCCAGGCGGAGAATTGCTCCATCGACATGACCGATGCCAAGCGGTATCACCGCCGGCACAAAGTGTGCGAGTTCCACGCCAAGGCCCCAGTCGCCATGGTCGCGGGTCTCCAGCAGCGGTTTTGCCAACAATGTAGCAGGTTAGAAACCCTAAAAATTCATGTTTGCATCAAGATCCTCCAACTCATTTCATTGATGAAATTATTGGTTTAGAACCAAAGTTTATAATTAAATTGGGTAGATCTCCCTCGATTGGAAATTTATAAGTAAATAAATGGTTAGATATTTTCAACCGTCGCGCAATTTCTTGCGCGTGAAATCTTACTAATTTATGAAATGGAATGAAGCGTTGTTGCTTTACATCTTTGAGTACTTATCAAGTCTCTGATTATTTCCACATCTATGATCTTGTGTCTTATTATACTGAATATTACACAGTTGACACCGTAAATAGTAAACTTGAAAAGGCAAGAGATCTACAATTTTTGAGCCATTAGATTAGCCGAAAACCATTCGTTTTTTAACAATTATTTGAACCGTAAAAGACTCATGTTTTTTCAAATGGGTCAAAGAGTGCAAGAAAGTCCTAAAAGCCGAAAATACAACAACTGCTGCTGCTGCTGCGAGAGAGAGAGAGAGAGAGAGAGAAAGAGAATTGCTCGGATCGAAACCTTAAATTCCTGCTTCACCAATACTAAGCAAAGGCAGTTTTTTCTCCAAGAAAACCTATCCTAACATCGTGCTAAGACTCAAAGCTTAGTGGCTCTTCACATGAGTGAACAGGAAAGCTAAGAGATAGGGTACGTTCATCAGTGTCACGCCTAGTCGAGGTTTGTATCCTAGGAAAAAGGGAAACACTCACAAAGGTCGCTCTTTTGTCATGCATTTTGCGTCTTTTTTGACACTTTTTCTCTCTAAAGCAGAAGGGCTTTTCTTGATGTTGGTTTTGGTTGGGCTTTTTAAGTAGTTTTCACAAAGATCGTGTTGGAGGCCAGAAAATTTTCGAGAGAAGTTAATCAAAGAGCAAAGTAAATAAGGGGGTTTAGTTGAATCATGTAAAATTTAAGAACGTGTACGTGTGAGATTAGACGAAATTCCATGACCATAACTTATGCCTCCGACACAAGGACTAGGGTTGTCCTTTTGAGAGGTACATATCTCATTGGCAACGGAGTGTGACAACCCAGAAGCTCTTGAAAGTTCACATGAAAGCGAATAGCCAAAAGGACGAAACACTGAGATGTAGTAATTCCATTAGTTTATGACTGAGAGGAAAATTAAAGATGGAGACATGATTCTCTGTGAGAAACCGAAAATGCTGATTTCCTGACATAAAATTATTTCAATATTCGAATAAGCAGCTCTTATTTCAAAAATTTAAAGTGTCAGAGAACTTATCGATATATTAAAATAGAATTTATTTGAACACTCCTAAATTTTGAAATAGTACACGTTACATCCGAAACGTCAAAAGGTGATATTTTTCTCCCTCTTAACTATATAGGAACATGTCATTTTCATTCTAAACTTTGAAAAGGAACACTTTACTATCCTCGACTTTCATTTTTACACCGGCAACACATCCTTGTGGTATATTAAAGTTCTAAGGAAAAATGGAAATTAACTTGAGGGCGTATAGCCGTTTCCCGAAAGTGAAACTTGAGGGAAGTAAAAGTGCTACTTTTCGAAATGGGTCTGAAAGTGCAATATAATTAGCATTTGAGAGTAAATGTTGAACCTTTTGAAGTTTAAGGTGTCAAGTATAACCCCTCCAAGATTCGGGAGACTGCACATTGAACTTCCCCATATTCCTGCAATTCCTTTTCGTATCTCATTTGGTTATTATGTCTGTGATCCTTCGAATACATTCATATAAGATGAAGCTAAATTCGTTCTAGTGTTTTCATCTACAACATGTTCTTCTTGTCTGAGTTCACCACCCAAAAAAGGTAATGCCATGGTGGAATACTGTGAATAAGTTCAACCTATACAAAAGTAACCTCCACACGGCCATTTTGGCAATGACTAACAGAGATGGAGGGCAAATAAGAAGTCCTGAGTTTGGCACCATGGATAATTGTCTTATGGAAAACTTCAAAGCCCTCAATGTGTTTATTAATACAAGATTACTCCATGCTTGTCCCTTTAGCACCTAATGGATAGGTCGTGGCTAAAGTACTGTCTATTGAAACAAAGTCAAGAGAAAACTTCAGAACTCAATTCCATGGTGGACCTCAGATGTATACAATTGTTCCGAGTCTAATGTCTTTAGAAAGATCTTTTTATCTCATGATATTCTGCTCCTATCCTGTGCGAAACTTTCATTCATAGGTTAGCCTAAACAGATAAAGGTGAAAGAAAGAACCGCGCAACTCTTCGAAGGAGAAGCCACATCAGACTATTTTCTGTACCGTCTGTTTTGAGGAAATGGAGTGAGTTTGTTTGGGATTGCATTGATCTTTATAAGTTATTAGCTCTCAAGTGAGTTAAAGCTCCGGCCAAAAAATATGTCCATTTCCTTGGCCTAATGTATTCCTCTTGCTAGTTGTCAACATTTGTATAGGTATTCCTTTTGACAAAGGCTTCTGCTGCATGTCCTAGGTTCCACGAGCTATCAGAGTTCGATGAAGCTAAAAGGAGTTGCCGGAGGAGGCTGGCCGGGCACAACGAGCGGCGGCGCAAAAGCTCTTATGATTATCAAGGAGAAGGCTCGAACTGAAAAATAAGAAACAAGACTTTTATGAAGCATCAGATGCTTCCTTTTATAACCGAGTTTAGGATCGAATTAAGATCCAAATTTCAGTTATGTGGTTTCTAAGCATGCTCTCTCTCTTCTGTCAATCCTTGACTCCCCGAATGCTACGATGTTTAAGCAATATTCTTAAACTGGATTTTGCAAAAGAGTATGCTTCAAGTATCATTTTGGCTGTCTCTTTCCGCATTCTTTTCGCATACGGTTTAAGATGAATATTTGATGTCTCACGACCCCGAAGTAATAACTTCTTTTTGTAGGGTTTCATCTTATTCATGAACTCATTATGGTTAGCTCCACTTATGGTGCCATTTTAAAATTTTAATAGGCATCGTAATTGGCAGATAAGAAAATAATTAGCCTGGACAATCCCTTTGTCTCTGAATACATGTACGTCACACCGATTTAATGGTGGTCGGAGATATATCTATTAATCAAACTAATAAGAAAGCTCAATTATTTGCTATGAAACTAGGGTTCGAAGACACAATAAATGGTTTTTATTCAAATCAACATCAATTGTAACTCCAATCTAACAACGTAGATCCGCTTCCCGCTAGAGTTTTTCTAAAAATTTCATGTTTGCGTGCATGCGAATATTCGGTATCTCTCTCAATGTTTTCCTAGAGGTTAACATTTTTTGGGTAAATTTATTGGAAAAGTTGCAGTATCGTGGATTGGTTTGATTGATGTGATTCCACCCCCTTCATCTTCACGGTCTTTTATTTTCCCGCCCCTAGTTTCGCACTTGAATGACAAGAAAGCTACAGAATCGTACGGATGAAGCACTCGACATGATAAGTTGAGAATGAGAGAGAATTGAAGGATGTGCACGAAAAACGACTGTCTCCTGTTACTTATTATTTCAGCTGTAACAGCAAGGTAGACAGCTTAAGGAACTCCGTCGGTCCTCCGGTACATTATGTGATAATGCATAATTAGCATTTCTTAGTCTTTTGATTAATAAAACATAGATCTTTATAATATAGGTGATTTTTCCGGAAGCCCTAGAGCATGTATCTGTATGATTTATCCCGCACAAAACATACAATAATCTAGCCATGGATCTTGGATTTTGATCGGTCTTGTTTGTTTCCTTGTAACACCGTGTTGTCAATTTAGTGGTCAAGGAATCAATATGGATGTGGGATTTAAGCATATGAAACAGGCTCGAATTTGCGCATCACCGAGTGGAAACAATTTCATATCGAGGCTGCGGCCTTTAGTTGAGAAAGTTACCTACATTTTCACGGTTACAACAGTTATATTAAAATATTGCTACAATTATTTGATTGATTCACGAACATCACATTTGATTAAGCTATTACTTATGTTTATTTGAGTGACTCACCAACATCACATATGATTGAGTTTTCCATCCCTGTGAAGTTAGCAACTCTTATTTGAATATCATGCCAACTTTTGTTTGATTTCTTTGACAATTATGCACCTTCTTATAATAGCCTTTCATCTTTATATTGTGTATCTTATGAATCTTTATTCGCAAAACTTATCTACATTTTGAAAAACTAATGTAAAAGTTGATAACCTAAAACTAAATGATAGCGTAATTAGGAAAAAGAAGTTAGTCACTCGAGCTAAAGTTGATAATTTGATAGCAGAGTTAGAAAAATTTAAAATGTTGGAAATTTATGCAAACAAAAATTAGTAGAGTATTTGAAACGTAAGTAATTTACAAACAATCAAATAAGCAACGGTGTTCCCTCTTCCCTTGGTTTAGCTTTATAACCTATTGCATTAGTGAATATCTATGTTAGACATTTTAATCCTGGTTAGGTTATTTGGTAAAGAAAGCAAACATTTGTAATGACTCATATAAAGGTTGGGATAGTAACTTAATAAAATAAAATAAAAAACTCACGAGTCACTTAAATTAAGTTTGGTAATTCCCTATAGGAGTTGGTAAATTTAAATTGTTGGTAAGTTATACAAATAAAACTTAGTAAATTATTATAAAAGTAGGTAATTAAACAACCTAATGAATGTTTTAAAGTAACTCAAACAAGAGTGAGTAACATAAAATCCACTGCTAAAGTAACAAGACTTGGTAAATCTACGAAGTTTGTAAGTTATGCAAATAAAAGTTAGTAAGTTATTTTAAAAGCTGGTAATTTGCAAACAACCATATAGATATTGGTACATTACTCAAGCCAAATTAGTTGGTAATGTAATAGTTAGCAATTTAATTTGAGAGAAATTGGTAAGTTACTTAAATTAAGGCAATGATGTCATATAAGAGTTAATATAATGTTTGTAAGGTACACCATTAGAAGTTACTATGTCGTTTCAAAAGTTGGTAATATACAAACAAAGATAAGTAACTTGAATAACAGTTGGTAATCATAAAATTAATGTGGGTAATTTAATATAAGGCTAGTAAATTTTATAACATTGGTAAGTAATGCGCAATTGGTGACTTATTATGAGCTTTTTTGTCAGGATAAAGTAAAAGTAAAGAGTAGTATTTTGTCCCCCCCCCCCCAAACTTAAGATATTATAATTAAATTTCAAAAACATTTAGGAAAACATTCTGTGTGAATCAACGACTACATGTAAAAAATTATATGTTTTACATGTTTTGAGTGTTTTTGGTTAAAAAAGTTCAAAGTGCATCTTTCACAAAATTTCGATCAAGAAAAAAGCAAACAAAAGTCTATTTAGGTATGCTTTACAAAGAAGGTAATTTATACACGCACAGAAAACAAATAAATGCTACTGGTTGGTAACTTTATCGGAGAAGAGTTTGTAAGTCACTTAATTAAAGGTTGTGAATTTGATATAAGAGCTTATAAATTTAACATGTTTGTCCGTTACATGAATAAAACTTAGTAAATTATAGAAAATGCGGTGGTAAGTCACAAACAATTAAAGAAAAGTTATTAGTAAGTAACTCAAATAAAAATTGCTAACTTAATCAAAGAAAAGTTGGTAATTCACATTAATTAAAATTGGTAATTGACATAAAAGAATTAGTTAATTTCAAACATTGATATGTGATGCAGATAAAAATAAGAAGTTATTTGAAAAGATGGAATTTATAAATAGCAAGCAAATATACGCTAGTGAGCACTATGATAAGAGTAGGTAATGTAATGTTTTTTTTCTTTGGTGAAAGGTAATTAATTATATTGAGGACAGGCCAACTGTACAGAAGATCCCGGCACCAAAACTTACACTCAAGATGAGAGATTCAAAATGAGTGGCAGGGTGCCGGGATGTAAAAACAACCAAACGCGGCAAGGAAATACAAAGCCGCACAAACAACAAAAGAAAAGCACGGCACAACAGCCGACAACCAGAAAACAAAAACCACCGTGAAGGAGGAGAAATCCACGGCTACCGTATCAAGCAGCAGCACCCCCCCAACACGGCAGGAAGGGAAGAGGGAAACGTCTCCCTCCCGAGACAAAGGCAACCAACATATAACAACAACCCGGCACTCATACAACCAGATGGAGGTCTCCAGAAGAGAAGATAATGGAGTCAAGATCCCAAGAGCGTTGCAGCCTTCTATTTCTAATGGAGTCCTCCACATTCCTGAAGGAGACAGCCTTGTCTTTGACGACTCTAAGAAGATGCTTCTTCATGGCCAGAGCAGAAACCGATTCCCCTCTGAAGAGAATGTTGTTCATATTTTTCCAAATGATATGGCAAAGCGCACCAAAGGAAAAACGAGCAACACACTTATAAAACCCCTTGCCTGAAAGAAGAGAGATGGCCCAACAAAGGTTGTCCTCCCAAGACCCGTTACGCCAAGGAAGATTACATCTAGTCGCCCAAAAGAAAGCAATACTAGAGGTAATACAACATCCAAAAAATAGATGATCTATAGAGTCAGGTATATCATTGCAAAAGGGGCAAGAAGCAGCACCAATTCTACCATAAGATAAAAGGAGAGATTGGGTAGGAAGCCTACGCTTGGTAATAAGCCAAAGGTTAAGTTGGTACCAAGGCAGGATGGCATTGTTCCAGATGAAAGGATACCAATTGACTCGGGTCTTCTTCCGCCTTATGGCTTCCCAAGCTGAAGCGACCGAGAACAGGCCCGACGAATCCCCTCTCCAACAAAAACGGTCTTGGCTCTGAGACAGGGAGGGAAGAGGTGACCCCCAAGTCTCAATCACCGACCTGATAGCCTAGCCATCATCAGAAAAAAGGTCAGCCACCAAAGCCTGTCTAGAGAGCCCGGAGCTATAGATGAGCGCATCTGAGAAATATAAATTCAAAGGCCCCCTAGGATGCCAATTATCAAACCAGAGTGACATTGATAAGCCATCCCCTATCTTCCAAAAGTAGCTCAACCGAACTTCTGTCCTGAGTTGTAGTATCTTCTTCCAAGCCCAAGAGCAATAAGTCGGCTGCTTTACAATCCAGAAGTTGCTTCTCTTTAAGAAGGTCGAGTGTATCAACTTGCACCACAACGACTCATTGTCTGAGAACAAGTTCCAGATGTGTTCGAGCATAGTCGTCTTATTGCACTCACGGAGTCTCCGGATACCAAGTCCTCCCTTGGCTTTAGGTAATGTAATGTTCGTTGCTAATTTAACTGGAAAAAAAAAAAAAAACATGATAAGTCAATGAAATTAAGGTTGGCAACTCCGAAAATAACAATTAGTTAATTACCATAAAGGTTTGCAATCTACTATTTTTAACCAAAATAAACATGGATAACTAACTCAAATATAAGTACCTAAGATTTATACTTGATATTCAAAAAGTCAATAATTCACTCAAATTAGTGTTGGTAATTTCACTTAATATCTGGTACATTTAAAATGTTGATAAAAATTCGAATACTCTGCACACCATGACTAAATTCGAATTCCGCTGCCAGCAATTCCCTTCGTTAGGAGATCTGTAAATCCAACTTCTAGGCCTATGGGATGCCCTAGCCTTGACTTGAGGTAACCTCCCCACTTCCTAAACTTTCCTTGATCAAAAAAGAAATTGGTAAGTTATTTAGGAAGTTGGAATTTATGAATGGCAAACAAATATATGCTAGTAATCACTATGATAAGAGTTGGTAACCTAATGTTCACTGCCAATTTAAGTAGAAAACAAATCGATATTTCATTGATACTAAGGTTGGTAATTTGATATATAAGAGTTGTAAATTCAAAAAGTAGGTAAGTCCGAAAATAACAATTAGTTGATTACTAGAAAGCGTTGCAATTTACATATAACCAAATAAACGTCGATAACTACTCAAATAAAAGTAAGTAACATAAAATTTATACTTAATAATCAAAATGTCAATAAATCACTCAAATTAATGTTCGTAATTTCAATTAACAGTTGGTAAATTTAAAATGTCGATAAATTACACAAACAAAAGTTAACAAGCTACTAAAAAAAGTTGGTAATAGACAAACAATCTAAATATACTTGGGTTCATATACGAATTGATAGACTAAGTTAGCATGTGGCCCCCAACAAAAAAAAACAACTAGATGCAGGAGAGATAATTGGCCAGTCACATTGTTTTACCGACTATATTCAATGCATCAATGTATGTAGAAATTTATCGACCATGAAAAACCTTTCTTCCTCGTTTTTTATAGCACGGGATGATAGAAATTCGCTCGTCATTAACGTAATTATGAGGAATTTTTACGAAAAGCCAACTGTTGTCGGACTGACGGACGACAATTTTTGGTCGTGTGAAGAGACATTTTGTCATGATCGATCTTTTTGGACGGGATAAGGTGATGTTCCTGCCGGCTGTTGAGTGCCCTACGCTAGGTGAGAGGGCTAGGAACGTGACCAGCTCACACGGGAGGAAAGAAACAAAAGAACACCTCAAATCAAACGTTTGAGATGAGGGATCTTCCGTAATTGTCGAAGCTTTTTGATGAAATATTCCAACATGCTTCGCGTATTTTGGCTGCTCTTCCTTCCTGGGTTCATTGCCCATCTAGAGCTTCTCCTCTTTTTAAATTTGGTGTCGCCGAATTTTTTGAAACGATCTTTGTTATAGGGGTCCGATGATTGGTAGCGTAGGTTCATTAAGTGCTTTGTAATATAACTGTTGTCGTTGAATCCTGAATCTTGCCAGGATTACTTTTGCTTGGATAATGCTTTCGTCCTGGAAACTATCGCAGCTTTTATCCAATGAGTAATGATTTTCGCGGCAAAGAAATCTCCACGTCTCCAAGTCGAGGGTTGTGGCTGCAATGCATCACCGCCGACGGAGGCTCGTCCAAGAGCAATCTTGCCCATCTATGCCCTCCACCGGCGATGTCGCGATGCTCCTCTACCAAGTGCCGAAGTTTCCTTAACTTCATGGCCTCCATCTACAGAATCCTCATAGGAAACAACAAAAAATCATTTTGAGCAAACTTAGCCGGCGAATTCCTGGTGCTGAACCCTACAGGCAACTCACAATCAGGTCGTAAAGCCATTCCATCAGTAAATGAAAATGAAGGGAGCCTTATATCACTTTTCCTGATCAATTCTGATCTTGTGAAGTAATATACAGATTGACTCGACTTACACCCTACAATCTCTTAATCAAGATACCGGCATAACACACAGCCGCTGTAACTAAATAGTTAGTTTGAAAAGGTTGGAAACCAAAGTCATCGGCCATAGAATCGAATGAAAAAGGAAAGGCCACTCTCCAAATAATGCATTATTGTCCAAGAACCTCCCATGCTTTTGCAATCAGTAGCAGTAACATAAGCATTTGAAAATTTCCAGCCAATGAATGGATGCCCTCAGTCACGCCGAATACCTAATACTTTCATGGCCAGTTCCCAGGTGACAATAGCAGCTGCATTAGCAGGAAATGCCCGAACTATAGTCGGACCAAATCCTGCATAACACCCTCCGAGTCCTGCTCTCTTATAAATCTACAGCCAGAAAAAAAACAATACAAGTGTAACTTAAATGAAGAAATTCCAGATAACATAGTGACATGATATTGACAAGCAGCTAACTGAATACGATTATGACAACTTACTGAGCTTAAGACTCTGAAAGGATTTCTTGGAGGATCTCTATCAGGGGCAGTCTGAATTATCGTTTTTGCCACATCCAAGGGCAAAACAGCAGACCAAAACTATCGAAGGTACAGAGAAAGTGAGTACTGGCACCACTAATAAATGCCAATATATATATGCCAATAAAAGAATGCTCAAGAAAAATCCTTAATTTTTCCAAAAGGTGACTTACAGCTACGCCACCAAGACCACCAGTCACGATCCCAATGCCAATATCAACGAGATGTCTGTGCTGAGATGAATCAGAGTTCTGATGCAATTTCAAGTGCATGTAATGACGAACATACTCATAAGTGCTAAAGAAGACGGCATTTCCTATGGATTCCCTCAACAATGTGGTAAAGCCTCCACGAAAAATTCCTGTAACCTGAAAACTTTCCCATTACTCGATGAATACAATTCTGATTGATATATCAATTAAACAACACATGCTCTCACCCCTTCAGCTTTTACAGTTTTGATGGCACAATCTAGAGGACCACTGTATCTACTGGATTTTGGAACAGCAGAATCAGTGCCTTGAACTTGCATCCTACACTGAAGATGCAATGTCAAAGTAGGGAAAAGTATCACAGAGACAACTGAAATAACAGGGCAGAATTTGTGTCCTGCCTAAATAATCCAAGTCAAGTTACCTTCACTAGCTCAGAAGGACACAATACAAAACTGATGATTGCTCCAGCATACGCCGCGGCAGGAATGATAACTTTGGGTTGAGGCAAATCAGTTTGCAAGCCCCTCTTTATCAAAAAAAAGATGAAAAGTAATTACAAGCTATAAACACATCCAAAAGGCATTCAATGTGAACAATTTCCCAGCAAATGAATGGCTATGCCATAGAAGCTGCTCACTTATTTTCTCACATGCCTGCAAAGACTGTTTTGTTTGTGAATAAATTCCAAAAAGAAGTGAACTCTCAAAGGCCATTCCAACAAAGGATGAAGTAGCTCCTCTATACAAACCTCTAACCTGCAAAAGATTTTTCCAAAATTCTCTTAGAAAAACACCTTATTTCACAGGAATCTTAGAAAAAAGACAGATTTGAAGTACAGATAGAAGTACTGCAGTCATCATCAGTCTAAATTAGTATATAACAGAGATGACCCAAACTTCGGGTGCCTTATCTTTATTTTAATGCATTACACATTGCACAAAACATTTTCATTTAGTTTTGCCCTCTAGCAACTATAAGTATATTCCTTGGAGATTGCAGACAACCAAAAGAGCAGGAGCAGCTTTCACCATTATGTGTCATCAACTCAGGGGGCACAATGGAATTCAAAAAAGAAAAGCTGAGTGATATTGTCCTCTTTCTTAATTTTGTGCTATGCCTAAGGTAAGCCAAATCCATATAGCCTTCTGTATCTAGAACCACAACACAATGGTGAGCATATACCATGATAAATTAACCCATGACAATTTAACAGCCACAATTTACGATATAGAGCATTTAAATGGATCTAAGGCCAAGTTTAAGATACATACTCCTTCAGTTTGTAGGACTCGTGTAGCACAGTGTAAACCATTTCTATACTTGATTCCACCAACTTCAGTGTTGTGTTTTTGAAGCTTCACCTGAAATTAGAGATGAAGAAGAAGCTTGCATGTAAGCAAGAGACTAATAGAACAAATTATCCAAACTATTTTTATTGGCATTGCATCTAAGCCATTAATTTGATCCAGCTTAGTGTTCACAAACTGTTAGATAACAGTTGTGTTTTTGAATATACACCCTTTGACTTATAGTGAAGCATAATATTAGCTGCGTTACAACTTGCCCACATTATGTGGCTGGAAATGACTTTATGATAAATCTTCCAAGACATATACAGTAAAAGATAAATGAGAAATGTAATAGAATATGATTGATAACACAGTGAAGATGTCTGGCTAATTCTTTCTTGTGCCAAAAAGCAGATGGATTGACAAGCTATACTGAAAAGATTGTGTATTCATGAGAACTACTACTCCTATGTCCTGCAGTCATTGATGGTAAGCATTGAGCAGACATCAACATTATTCTTCCTTGAGCCAGTAAGGCAGATTGATAACTAGAACACTGTACCAATGAAAAAGGAGATAATGACAAAGCAATGAACGCTATGTCCTTAACTCAAGCTTCAAAATGCTGCACATCACTAGACAAGAAACATAATGGCATCGGCAGAAATGCACTTGAATAAATTTTCTATTTTTAGAACAGAAAACAGGGTCTAAACCTGCAGGCAAACTGATTAATGATTTTGATAACTTTCACTTTGAAATAAGAGTTCCTGTAGTTGTAAAAAAGAAAAGCTAACAATTCTCAGTTGCTTTTGTTTTTTCGTTTCTCCAACAATTTAAAATAATCAAATGCAATTAGACAATTACCCCGATTCCTAATATAAAAAATTAGATAAGGACAATTTCTATTAGAAGTCCAACCCAAAAACTTAAGTTGATAAGTGGAGGGAAACCATATGTGGAATTTCAACTTCACACATTCATGTGGAATTTTGATCAAGCACATTTGCGAAAGAGATAGAACTAGCTCTTGTACCATATTAGAAAGTCCAACCCAAAAGCTTAAGCCAATAGATAGTGGGAGACCACATAAAAATAAAGAGGAGGACCCATTGTTGAGCAATGTAGGACAATACTTCAACAGTTTCCATTGTGTTTTCTTTTATTTATGAAAACTATCATAGCGTTAAAATCTCCCAAACACACTTTGGTGCTTAAACAGCCAGACTTGCTCTTCGGCGCTCCCCCCCAACCCCAAACAAACACCCAAATACTTGAAAAGGCCTCTCTTCTAAACAAATCACTTAAACATTCTGGAACAAGCTCTACTAGGACCCTACCAAAGCCATAAACCAAGGGAGCAGGGAGCACAAAGCAATTTTTCATATAAGGGAATGAAGCTATGCATTTGAGCACAATGTCATCATTTAAAAATATTTTCAATTAATCAATTTGAGAAGCTTCAATCCATCCGTCCCTAAAACAAAATACAAAGACACACAGACTAACCAAAAATATGGAATTGCACGAAACTAAGACTCACTAAAATTTCATTCTGACAACCCTTAGCCACCAACTAATCCAAGCAATCAAGGAATGCCCTACTCGCGCACTAAAAAATGCAGACATAATGCACTTCCACAGCTTTTTCTTTCCGCTGGTCTCGCCAACTTGCAATGCCAACTCCGCCATCAAAATTGATCAAAACTCCAAAAAATTTCCTCTACTGGAACTATAAGTGACTCCAACGAGTGACCTTTCAACTCTCAAGCAAGCTCAGATCAAGCTACTAAGTTCCAAGACCATTTCTGCAGCATTTTAATTAGCCATCATCACGACAAGACGCCTTAAATCGTAAGCTTTCCAATCAAGAAAGCTTGAAACTTCGACAACAGAAGGGCCAATTGGCTTCACTTTCCCTCCAATCCGAGCGAATTCAGCCAGCAATGAGATTGACAACATCTAATTCCTCGGATTTCGATTCATGGGTACCACCCACATGGAAGCAAAAGTGCAGCAGAGTGTAAGTGGGGAGGCGGAATTTACCTTGACGGTGTCGAAGGGGTGGCCAGTGATCACGGTGGCGACTCCGGCGACTAAGCCGGCGACATACTCCTTGTAGCCTGAGCTCGCCGCCATATCCCTACCTCCCTCCCTCCCTCTCTCCCTCCCTCCTTCTTGCACAAGATTACAGCTTTCGAACTACCCTCATCTCCATCTCCATCTCTCTCTCTCTCTCTCTCTCTCTCTCCTCTCTCTCTCTGCCTTTGGTGGGATAGTGCAGTGCGGGAAGAGAGAGAGAGAGTGGAGTAGGACGAAAGTTGCAGCGCAGGAGAGAGAATCTTGTTCTTGCACAGGCGGCGTTATTATTTTCACTTTAATCTTTGGTCCGTTAACTTACTAACTTTTTCAATTGAGTCCTCAAACTTTCGGTTTTGTTCGTTCATGGTAATCTTTGATAGGATTATGCATTGACCCCGGTCCAATCTAGAAACCAAATCGAACTTGCCAGTTTTGAGTGGTTCTCCGGGAGGGGGGAGGATTCAGTCCAATTCCAAATTCCAAATTTTCGGAATCAGAATAATCGAACAACTCAAGATTTTTTATTTTTTTTTAACTTTGAAGCAAATCCTAATTAGTAAATCATATTTTTAATGTTAACCCACTTGTAAGGAATAAAAGGAACCAAAAAAAATAAAAATAAATCATTGATTCCATAACCAAACTTGAAATCAAACTGGACCAATCGATTCGGTTCGTACGTTGGAACATCACGCTATGTCAATCAATGGCTATGTCAATCAATTCAAGTTTTGTATGTCGATTATGCAAGAAAGTTGTTAAGGACAAGTTGTCGATTTCATGGTTGTCGATATCAATTTACGAGATCGTTATTAATTCCAAGACTACTAATTGCCTACCTAGCAACCAAAGGCTATTGTGGACTATTTCCTTTATTGTTTGGTGATCTTTGAAAATGTCTATCACGGTCTTAAGGAGACGGGCCAATTTAGAGTCTAGTTTAATTGCTTGCATTTAATCAAGTGTCATTAGTCCTAATTTTAAGAGTCTTAATTAAGAGTCAAAGTTCAAGTCCCTGGATGTTTTAATGCATTTTTAGTTCCTAGGTTTTTATTGTGTTTTTCTAGTTTCTATCACTTTAATTAATTAGCTTCTTCTCTTCAATGTTTAATCAATTTCCTATGAAATAATCCCTCTATATAATGAGGCAAATTCTCAACGGTAAGATGGTGAATTCTGAGTATACGAATACTTGAGATTTTCCTCTATATAAATGAATATCTTTAGAGAGTGGATTACTCATGGTTTCCGTATCCTTGGAAGATGGATTACTCTTCGACACAGAGCCAAAGAAACACTATATCATTGGCTAGAAGTTTTCCTGTAGGCCTTGGTAGCGAGTTTCTTTAATCCTGAAATCCTATATCCTTGGTTGGTAATTTCTATAAGCCTTAGCGGTGAACTTCGTCAATCCCAAGCTTAATCATTGGCAAGTAGGGTACACCTTGGTTATGATTGTATTCCATCCCTCCTTTTGCATTAATCCATCAAGATCCATCCCCCCTAACCTTATCCATCATTGACAATCACTCAAAATAACTCCCGTCCATCTCATAATCACATCAGAAAAAAGAAAATTACAGTTAAGGACTCAACTGGCCGTTAAAAAAGTTCAGGCGTGGTTTGAACATTGCCGCGAAAATTCAAAGAATAATGGTTATGTGGTCCCTTCCATATGTACACTATGAATCGATATATCCTTGATTGAAAATTTAGTCGATAGACCCAGAAAAGTGATGTGATTGTAACTTTGGTACTTCAATTTCTTTTGTTTCGTTACGCAAATTTAATCGCGTCATTAGAATCGCAGGTCATGGATACTTGCATGGTTGATGCAAGACAGTTTTAAGTACACATTTGATCGGTAGTGTCCATGTAATTCCTCAGACAAAAGTTACGGACATCAACATAGTTGGATTGGTTGGTCAAGAACGATTTTGTGCTTGTTCTTGAAAGCTACTCGAGCAGGTGATCTACAGAGTATATGTGTACCTTCGATCAGCAGTGCCGACTTCAATTTTTCACCATGAAACAAAAGTTCGAACGGCGAAACGAAGAGCATATCAGTCCACAGCTTCTGAAATGAGCAGAGAGCATGCCCCAACTGCAAGACCAAACGATGTAAACTAAAGGAACGGGGCGAAGACTCCATGAACCATTCGGATGAAGATGGTCATACACCACGCCACCAAAAAGAATTCGACGATATCTGATTTTTGCACTCTGGAAAATGCAGGAACGAAACTCAGAGTATATACTACAAAACTCAGCTGACACTGATAATGCCTGTGATTACGGTAGTTTTCGTAATGCTGCAAGGAATAGTCACTGAGGAAAACATTTTCTGAGTACACTGGAACATCCACAATACCGAGATCGAGATCGAAAGCCAAGATATTCCAGCTCTCAATGAGAGGACCGTCATCCTCGGACCCTTGAATCTCTTCCTAGAACTTAGCCCCGAAAGTTCTTGGTAACGTCACGTACATGGTGATTGGTGACCTCGAGATGTTGCTGGACGTCACAACTTACTCTGTATATTCTGAAGAGGAAGTTTTCCTGGTTTGCTATCTCCAGTCGAGCTTTTGAAAATGTCGGTGTCGGATATAAATTTGGCAAACCGAGAGCCCTTCCCTTCCTTTGTGTTAATTTGCGGTATTGAATGAGGCAAAGTAGGGTGCGGTTTGGGAGCTAGTGACGGCATCAAAGCCCAGATAGAAGAAATCTCTGCATTTGGCCGATCAAGATCTTGCAAAACCGTGGCATCCCGCATGTCTGTTAGGTTGAGAAAGTCACATTATGACAAGCATTTTCCTTCTGTCAGATATGCATCGAATTCTTTGGAAAATATAAAAACTCGACTTTCACCAAAAAGAGGAGCTTTAGCACAGGTCCAAATAACAAATTTTTATGCAAGCCTACTTATTATACCAGCTTGAGCCTTTTCCTTGACAAATTATCATAATAAAGTGAATTATACTTCAAGAATTCTCCCTCCTGCTACTGTATTAAAGCTATACTGCAATGAGTGTCAGCAAGAGGCATGTTATAGCAACAATATCAAGCAAAGTTACCTTCTGAAAACTTGAAAATTGAAGCCAAAGCCACACAAGGAATGCTGAAGTTCAAGTGTGGTATGACTGTGCCTCCACCGTGCCTCGCGTTGCTACAACAACATTTGTCTCGTTAAGTATTACCACTCAGCATTCAAAGGTCCAATAGCATAACTAACAGACCTAGCAAACCTCACATCGGAAAATGACGTAAAAACACAAGCATGCACACACGCATACCCTGCGCACGCGAGGCACGCATGCCCGCGCGCCCGCACATGAAAAGAAAGAGGAATTGACCACACACAAGTTCAATAATGATTTGCATCTTGAATTTTAAAATCCCTTTCTCTGCTGGGGTAACATCACAACTTTACATAAGTCTTGTTAGGTCATGCAATATCATCAAACTAACGTTCCAAATCAAGTCTAGAGTCTTCAGAATGGCAATTTCTTTTAGGAGTAGCAACCCTAATGCGCACATGCTCTAAGATATTGCCAGACCCAAACTTCTATGAAGGATTTGAAGGGGATATATTATTGAACTACATTGTTAACAACGTAGAGCAGCAGGATGTACAACTATTGTCCCAAAGTTCAAAGTAATCTATCAAATGATCATTATTTCTTTGTTGCCATACCTTGTAATGAGTCCGATCATACAACCATCGAAATTGACAACTAAACCACCACTAGCACCTGGATGAACAGCAGCAGTTGTTTCAAGCATTGCTGGGATGTCTCCTGCATCTTGCTTAATCACTGAGAGAGAGGAGGACGACCGCTTTGCTTTGACTACTTTTGCCACCACACCAACAGATACAGATGGGAACAAGCCTGATAAAGACATTCGAAGCAAGCACAACAATCAAGCGTTAAAAGGAAAAGGTAGAAAACTATATATTTCAAAAAGAGACAAAGCCATGATAAACAATCAGATTTAAGGCAATCTGATTCTGCATTTCTTTATCTACTGCTTTTGAAGACAGGCTACCTGGAACAGCATGATTCAAATGAATAAATGTGCATGATGTAACAATTATTTAATCAAAGCACACTACATCTGGAACTCCAGACTGTGACTTGATCAAGAAAACTTTGCAGGATGAGGGACTTCTACAAAGAAAGAAAATTAATATCTATTAGGTACATTTTGATTAGTATACAGCCGAAAGGAATCCGAGTTGCTAATAATTAGAAGTCGACAATGGCAATTATCACCACTTTTCAGGAGGGCGGGTAGTGAAGCCAACTTTAGTTGTAAAGCCATAGCAAAGATTTCATTCACAGATTGATATAATACTAATGACAGGCCTATCAGAGGGGTCATTTAATGAGAGCATGGACAACAAGAAGAGATACCATACACAAGATGCCTTCCAAGTTCCAACATCCCCAAAAAACCAAGTCAGTTACTAATGAACTTTTAAAACACAGGACCAGAAGAGATAACTGAGAAAATGTACGTACCACATCTTGGTCCGAATAAACCATGTCCAATAACATATGCCTTTGATCCTAAAGGCGGGGATGCAAAGTCCATAGTAACAGGGGAGAGCTGATCTGGAGCATGGACAAGCTGTAATAGGGCAACATCTAGAGGCCCTTTACTAATATACACTACTTTAGCATCACACCAAATCCAAGGTCTAGTATGATTCAGGCGGACGCGTATATTCTTATGACCACTGTAAAGTGAACTTGAGCTGTACTTTACAAATTTATCACACTCTCCGAATCCTGAAATACTAGGCCCCATATCTTCGCTCTCCTGCTTTTTATTACCACCACTTGGCCTAGGATAACCTGATTTTATTCCATTCTCTATACTACTAACAGAGGCCTTCCCAAACCTCCACGGTTCCAACAAGTGAGCATTCGTCATTATGAGACCTTCACTATTCAGCAAAACGCCAGAAGCCCACGCAGCATCATTAACCGTCACAAGACAAACAGAAGCCATTGCTTTCTCTAGCGTGACTGAGGAAGGACAAGAAGGATTCTCAACAATGGAATTAACAGGCCCATTCAGGTCGCGGTTATTGATGAAGGCCTTCCCCTGATTGTTTGGATTTCCCAGGTTATGACCGTTCCCCAATCCAGCCTTCTTAGGCTCCTCTGGAAGCACATCGGCGCAAGCAGTTGCAATAGCTTCCCATGGAACCAAAAGCTGTTAACAAGGCTAGTATTTTGCATGATGCATCAACTGCGAGACTGTTCAGGAATTGAAAAAGAGGAATGAACATATATTTTATCAATTTACCTGAACTTCCGCACCACTAGCTTTTTGCCTTAATGGTCTTATGAGAATACCAATTAGATCCGCGTTCTTGTCAAGAACAGGACCACCTTCCATGCCTGACAAAAATGTAACATAGTGATGTCTGAGTCTGACGAGAATGAATAATAATGTTTAATCGAACTAGAGAAATGCTCGCACCAGGAAGACACCGTATGTCAGCCATCAGCAATGATCTGTTGGGTGAGCCAGGTGGATAGATGTTGGCAATGGTTCCCACTGAGATACTGCACAAAAAACTAAAGATAAGATCTACAAATAACGCAACTACAAAGAATTATAGGAGTCAAATTAAGCAGTAGAGATTTCGAAAGTTCAGATTACCACTTCCGATATGCAGATATCAATGCAGTCTGGACTGCCATACATAGAATAGACTAAACGAAGGAAAGAATTCCAACATCTGTATTATTAAGCCTATACAAATCTTAAAGATACGATAAGCTCTCCTTGCCAAGGTAGAAGGATTAAACTATCGATTATATGTATAGCTGAATTGTCACAATATCATGCTGTATTACCTTTGATCTATCAATCATATGTATCGCTGAATTAACACAACATCATGCTCAATTACCTAATTTGATACAAGAATGGATACATTAAGCATGTACTTGTACAAATTACATGTCAACGTCTCATAAGCTCCACATGCACCAAATAAAGGCCACGTAACTTTATAAGGTAGATAACGAAGATCAAAGTTGAAGAGTATGTGATGTTAGAAGAGAAACTGCCTTCTCAGAGATTTCAAGGCCTTGATTTACTACAAATAAAACAATGACAGTGAATTGATACAGTATTCATGTGACAACTAGCATCATCACAAGTTGTGGTAAAGACCCCAACAAACATTCTCCAGGTGGATAAACAAACATCATGTGAGATAAGGGAATCATTCTAGAAATATCACCTGTTAATGAAGTGAACAGGTGAAAGGATACCAAACGGAGAACCTGCTGCTAAAAGAAAATCCCCTCTCTTAATTGAAGGCGATACAGCTATGTTTGGCAAGTTCTAGTAACATGAAAACATACATTATTGTCACTTTTATAGTGCTGTCAATAGGAAGGTCAGAAGTACAATAGGTTGAGCTCATACCATTCCATGAAAGATCTGAGAGCAGCATGCTAATAAAAACTCACCTCAGAGAATAGGGGAACTCCAAGTACAGCAA
The DNA here is from genome assembly GCA_007663325.1 of Eucalyptus pauciflora. Classification (NCBI taxonomy): domain Eukaryota; kingdom Viridiplantae; phylum Streptophyta; class Magnoliopsida; order Myrtales; family Myrtaceae; genus Eucalyptus; species Eucalyptus pauciflora. The sequence goes on from VMYD01000063.1 coordinate 1,170,229, forward strand.
ATTTAGTGAGTGACTTGCCCATAAGACTTGGATTGGCTGATTCCTCAAGTGCCATAGGCCTTTGGCTCTGTATTAAAGGTGTTTTTCAATCTCAAATCAGATAGGTATAGCTAAATGTCAAATTTGTAGAATTCATATAACTTTCACATGAAAATTAGGTCATACTCTGGATATGAAAATGATGGTCTATGATACATGATCTCACTTAATTTCTCTCTAATGCCCATGATACAACTATCACAAACCATGGTTTGTGATACATGATCTCATTTAATTTCTCTCTAATGCCCATGAAACAACTATCACAAACCACATGTCTTGCTCTCCTTCTCTTTTTGCCTAAGGAACAGGAAAAGGCAAAGTAACTGACTTTCGAATTGTTTCCATAGTTTTTAAGCATCCAATTATGCTGATTTTACAATGACTTGATTTTAGAAATCAGCACAAGTACTATCACAGCCTGAGAACTCTTAGAGAATGCAACAATTTAGCATAGGTTCCAAAAGAAGACCTCACAAAAATCTCTTGAAAGTAACAGTTAGCCATAGTCACATCTCTTAGAGAAGAAGTTCACGTATGTTCACATTTCATAGTTTCCAAATGTCGAAGACTTCATCAAAGCACATCTTAGACAACGCCAAACAAGTTCAAAATCAATTGACACATTGCCAAAGAAAAATGTCATCTTTAAGTGTACATTGATGGCATCAAGGGGAGTATCCTGCCTTGTGGCACACGTCAGATGAAATTAAGTCGGAGATGAGGCATCTGATACATAAGCTTGTGGTGCATGCCATATAGACACCTCATGTGCTCAACAAGGTGAAAACGCTGAGTGCTGTGGCTATGGATGTCCTAATATGCAAGAAATAAAATTGTGCCTCCACAAGCAGTCATCAGCTCAAGCTTTTTTATAATGGTAAGTACTTAATCCTAGCATACACTGTTTTCAATATAATAAACATCTAATCTGTAATTCCAACTAGCAAGAAATGGAAAACAAGATTCTTCAGGAAGAAAGTACCTGAATCCCAGTAAAGTTTTGTGCACTGCTGTCATTAGATGCTAGAGACCAACCAATCTCCCAACCATGACCCAGCAAGCCAGAGGAAGCTTCAACTAGAGACTGCAATGCAAGGGAGGAACCAGGTACATCAACCTGCACATTAGCAGATTATGCCTCTATCATGCTTGTCGATACGTGATAACAAATAGTAAACCAATCAAGGCAGGCTATGATGGAAATGATAGAGATCACCCATTGAAAGTGACTGAACACATCAACATGACCAAAAGAGTAACCTTGATGAAGTGAAAGGCAAAATTCTCTAGTTGTCTACAATTTTCTTCATAATCAAAATTCGTTTCCCCAACAGTCCATATAAATTCAAAGCAAGGAACTTTCGATTCAGTACGAGTAGCATAAATTGTTATATAAAAGGTCAGAGCTCTCATTTCAAGCTTTCATTAGATTCTTGACAACACAGAAAATTACTACCCAGCAAGTTTCTTCAGTTTCCAATTAAGAACATTAGTAGATTAGGTGCCTACCAATGTTAAAAGCCGGGCGCTTAGCCAACAAGGGTCTTCTCTATCCAGTCCTTCCATGTCCTCTGCCCTCGTGGTTTTCTACAATTAGTTAGACATCAACAATTTCAGGACTAAGCATCAATTTCAGGGAAACATAATGAAATCTACAGAAGAAAATGAAAAATTTTCTAGCACGACCTCCACCAAAATGTCAATTTGAGCACCAGAAATCAACTCAGGCTGGCCCTGCAGTAGAGAAAAAAGGTTTAGGTTTGAGAAGTCATCCAAAGTGAAACTACACAACTATTAGGACAGAAATGGGTGTGCTTGGTTGCAGAGAATGTTTCTGTTTTCAGAAAACTGCTCAGAAAACATGTTCTGCTACCACTTTGCTTGATCAAATTCTCTCAAGGCTCAAAATAGAATTATCATGAAACTGGAAACCAAAAAAGCAATATTCTAAATGTTTCAATTGAAATGGGAAAACAGGATAATCCCTGCGGATTCTCATGTTAAATACAAATGCAATAACAACAAAAGCGACTTTTTATGACAAATACACAGTCCATTGAATGCAAAACAAGTGAAACAGAAAATGGAGAACTTAACACAGTTAAGTCAATAACTAAAACTTCTTTCCAGAACCAAACGCACCCTACATGATATTCTCAACCTTCGAATTGTTCTCCCTGTGCCGCGGTGATAGGAAAGGCTCGACCACCGACGCGACCGTGACTACCACTGCTCCACTCCAATTATCATTGCCCCGAACTCGACTCGCCAATCCAACGTCGTAAAGACCATCCGGCACCAACATACCCGAAGCTGACAGGGAAGTTATCCCAGACCTATGCACATATAGACTCATATCAAACTCTCATGCCATGACTACACGAACCGAACTACAAATCGAGAGACCCAAGAACAGAGAAACCCACAAAAAGCTCAAAAATTCACTCACTGGTATTGATGGAAAGCATGGTTCCGCATCTTCAGGCCCTTCGGGTCCTAGAAACCGAACGAGCAGATTGCACCACGTAAGAAGCAGCTCCCAACTCACATCAAATCAATCACGGGTACCCAAAAACCGAAACGAAACAGGCACTGGCAGAGAGAATTGCAGGGCAAGAACAGAGCAAAGGGAGAGAAACTCACGGGGCCTTGGACTCGGACCATGACGGAGATTTTCCGGCCGACCTCGACGATTTCCGGCAAACCCATTTCAAGAAACCGGGATCCGACGCTGTCTGCGAAAGAATTCGAGTCCGAGGTTCCTTGTTTCGCCGCCGTCAACTTCTTCTTGCTCGGCTCATGGCTTCGACAGCGAGTTGCTTGGGTCGAGCTTGGATTGGTTGATCCTGCCGGCGGTGCAGCACTCTTCTCGGGAAGGCTGATGATAAACGATTTCGATGGATAATTTTATTTTATTTTCCGGCAAACGGGATATATAAAAGGTATAAATTGAGTGCGTATTCATTCTTCTAATATTTCGTATGGTTTAAATTATTTTCAAGTGTTCTAATTTAGATTAATTTCTAGTTGCGTGACTAGTAAGATTTGACATAAGAAACTCTATTGATCAAAATATCTTCCCGATAAGTAACGCCGGTACAACAAAGCGATTAGAGATAATTGTATTGAAAATCTTAAAAGGTATTATAAAAGTACAATTAAATTCTAACCTTATAAAAAGTACAATGAAGTTTTTAAATTTGTCCAAATTGATTCAATTAGCTTTATCCTTCATGTCTTCCTCACGTCGATGCCATGCAAAAGAGAGAAAATAAAAAAATAAAAAGTCACATTAGCATTTTCCATCAGTTAAATTTGACAAAATTAATGAAGGGATTTAATTTCATTTTTTATAAATTTTACGACACAATTATACCTTCTTAACAAATTTTTAAGACTTCCGGTACATTTATCCTTTTTTTCTGAAATGAATTAAGGCCGTCATGTTGTCCGTAAAAAAGTGAACTTAAGCATGTCTTACTTGTGTTGTTTGTATAATCAAATAGGAATTTGTCATTACTTCTGATATATATCATAAATATTAGCTAAATTTATTTAATGTCGTTAATGGAGGAATAAGATGAGAACCGTAGATGGAGAAGAAATGAAGAATAAAAAGGAAAGGGAAAATTGTCAAGTTTTAGACCTATTGCATTTTTATCAATTTAGTTTTACATTTTGCTAATTAAGTCTATCTGATCAATTTTAATTAAAAATCCCTAACATGGGTGTCAACCATCCTATGTGACATGAACTGCCCTTATATGAATAAATTTTAATAACATTTTAATATTTTTTAACTTATTTTGATTTTTTTATAATTTCATTTTCTTTTTTCTTTTTATTTTCTTTCTTTACGTTTTTTCCTTCCATACTTTTTTATTGTTAAGAGCCTCCAAGGGTTGCCAAGCCTCAATCGTAAGTTCGACCATCCCCATCAACCACTAGGTGAGGGCTCACTAGCTACATGTGAGGGCGATGAGCCCTTGCCAACCATTGGGTGAGGGTTGCGACCCCGACCCAGCTTTGAGAGAGGGCCACGAACCCTTGCCACTAGCTAAGGGAGGGAATGTGGCCCTCACCTAGCCATGAGGAAGAGCTGCAACTCTCACCCAATAGCCGACGACCCTATCAGCACTTAACAATAAAATGAAATAAAATAAAAATTCTAAAATATTAAAATATTATTAAGAATTGTCCACGTATATATTGGCTACGTTATGTAGAAAGAGTAACATCTATATTAGCGATTTGCATTTAAAATTAGCCAAATGGATTTAATTGGTAAAACGTAAAAAAGTTTATGACTCGATTGACACATTAACATCATATATGTGTGTGCGTATGTGCACGTATGCCTTCTTCTGATTTTATCCTTTTGCCTTCATATGATACAGATATTTTTTTCTAGCTAATGTCCAGGACAATCAATGGAAAAAAAGAAGAAGAATCATATTCTAATATTCAAAATTCTCTCAAGTAACCTTTTTTTCCGTAGAAAAAAGAAAATATGATATAAGATGATGTGTTTTTATAAAAATGAATTATTTAGAAAATATTTTTCTAAGAATGATCCCTTATATAATTTATAAAAATGAATGAATGAAAAAAAATTTCATTGTTCACGAAAAAATTTTAACCATAAATTATTGTTGTAACTATTATTTTTTACTAATTAATCATATCAAGTTATACAAATAATTATTTTTAGAAAAATATTTTTTCAAATTATTCATTTTTTACAAAACAAACGGGATTTAAGTTACTTACCTTTTCACCAAAAAAAAAAGGGGGGATTTAAGTCTTTACCTTTTTAACTTAATTTTTGCACTTCTTTTTCTCGTTACTCTGTTCTTGCGAATGATGTCAACTTAATGACATTATCTATATCCCGCGATGTTAATTTTGTTTAATTGCCAATTATTTTCTGACGTGGCACCACATGAATAGAAAAGGTAAGAGGAAAAAAATTTGTCACGTAGACGTTTTTGTCTATGGAAAACTAACGCGGTGGTTCGAAAATCCACGTATACTATCTAGACGGATTCCAGAATTCTTGGTGTAATAACACCATCTTTTCGACACGTGTCATGCCGAAATATTTTGTGTCCTCTCTTTCGCGTTATTCTTGTTTTGTGCAGGCATTAAAACGGTTGAAAATTTCAGATTAGTACCATGTGGATGCAACATATATTCTCAAAATTAATTTTTCATCCCGCAAAAAAAAAAAAATTCAAATCGGCACCATGGTACTAAATTTTGTCCCATTAGAAAAGTGCAAATTGGTACCCTTAATCTAAATATACCTTTTCATAAACATTGCTTTAAATATTCCATTAAAATCTATACTTGTCCTCAACACATATATAACAAAACCTATACTTGGCCGTCATGTGGTGACAAGTATAGGAAGGGCAAATTTGAAACAAAGGTCCTTTTGCTACAATAGTCATTCAGTTTTCCCCCCTTATTCTATCAACTATATAAAGTTCGGGATTATGTTTACATGCTTTGAATGTGTCTGGAAAATATTTTTCCATGCTCCCACCAAACCTTCCAAAAGAAAGAAATAATTAAAAGATAGTTTTTACCAGAGGTTTATCGCATTACAAGCACCGCTTTATATAGACAAACATCTTACACTTAATTATTAGTGAAGGAGGGACAATAACACAAACAATTCTTAAATGTGGTTTATGAAATTTTAATTTGTTCGATATGATTTCTGAATTTTAGCCAAATATATGATGCGATTCCTAAAACATTTTTATATACTTCAGAGATTATATTAAACACATGTCAAAAGTTCAGAGACCATATTAAAGATCGAGTTATAATTTATAAGTTATATTAAATAAATTAAAAATTTAAGAATCACTGGTCAAAGAATTTCGAATGAATATGTTCATTGTTCAGGCATCGGTTTGGGATTTATTACGCTGTTTGCCCTTCGTGGAGTCACCAACGAGAGAATCGCGGCGATGGTACGGGCGGTGCTTGGTCTTCCGTGAGCTCCTCGGCTCTGAACTTCGGGGGGGTGCGCAGAGAGAGAGAGAGAGAGCGCCTCTCGTTGTCCGTCCACCTCCTCCGGCTACGGAACAATGCGAGCTCGAAAACACCTCCGCAAAGCTTCGGACGACGACGTCACGCGCCGCAACGGCACGAACAACCGCGGCGAGCCGCCTCAAGACGATCACGGTAAAAAAGGCGCCATTTTTCTCACGATAATGTAGTTGCTTCATTTTCATGTTAATGGGGTCCGATGAATGTTTACCCACCTCTGCTTTTCTTCTTGGTATGTAGAATTTCAGCGCAGCTCTTCATCCAGGGACTTGGGCAAGGACGGGTATGAGTATAGCCTCTCTTTGTCTCTCTTCTTGGGCCTTCCCTGTTTCATCTAAATGGCGCCGTACGTGTTGGTGAGCTTCGTGGGTTAACTTTGTTTCGTGTTGGGTTTTGTCATGTGTAAATATTTCAGGCAAAACTCTTGATTCTGGGTTGAGTTGTTTCAGAATACGTTCATGGAGCTAGCAAATAGCAACTCTGCATAGTAATGTTGGGTTTCTCAAATTTTTGTGCCTGCGTGTGCTTGGGGGGTTTAGTTAGAACTGGATCACCGCGCGGTTCCTGTTAACTCCACGGAAGGGACAGGATCCTGTTGGAACTTCTGTCCGGTTGACGGGCTGGGTCATGCACGATAAATTCTGGAATGGTTGCTCAGCAATGAGCAGAGTTAATTTTAGTGAGTTGGATTTTCCATGACCCAGACTTCATGAATTGAGACAGCAACCCATGATAGAGTAAAATTTTTTGCCTTCAAATATTTCCTGTTACATCAGTTTGGAGGACAGGGATCTAATTGGAGTTGAGCTGGTGGTTAACAATATGCTTGAACATCTGTTTGGATTATAAATAGAGTGATTGAAACCATAAGCTTGGTGGAGTTGAGCCACATAAGTTTTCATCTACATTCCTTGCAAACATTTTGTATCCCTAGTGTTACACAGTTTATTGTAACTGTAGTGCAAGTGCTATTCAAAGCCAACGCTAGGGGCTTAGTTTATATGTGACTTTTAATGCATACTTTCCAATCGAATGCCTGTGTGGTACAGCTTCCTACAGCATCCTACAGCAATTACAACTGGGAAAAGTGGTTTTGTAGTTTTTGTTCGCTGCTTGATAAACTCCCCACGAGGGAAGCACCCTCAAACTGCAACAACTTGTTGCAGTTTTTAGGAAATTGCCTCACCTTGTTTTGAAGTGCTGCAACCAGATATTGCCAAGCACACAAGTTACACTACTTCATATCAGAACCATAACATTGCTACGACTATAACAAACAGATGGCATGGTGTTGTTCTGTGCAGATAATCCTAGGGGGGGATCTTCCCCTCGACTAAGTATGTAATAGGATCTGCAGCTGCAGCAATCATGACATCCACTGAGCCTTTTTCCTTATGTTGTGTTGGCCGTTAGTTTGATTCTGGAAACAGAATTATGCAATAGCATCTTGAAATATGGAAAAAAAAATTGTTGCATTTGAAGATATTTCTTAGAATATAAAAACAGTCATTTTTTTACAACATCCTTTACTGGATCCATTCAGCAAGAATATTATTCTCTATAAGCATCTTGTGTAGGGAAATCTGTTTGTTGATGAATTTATTGGTATAATAGCCATGTTATATGATAGCACTGGGGAATATGGGTTTCAGATACTCTTAACTTTCGACTGAATTATTGATGGCAAACTGTGATTTCTAATTTCTGCTTGTCTGATAATATGTGATGCTGATTGATTGAGTTCTCTTCAGTTATGTTCAGGTGAAATTGGCTGAAATAAGGGAAAAAGTGCAATGCCCGATATGTCTAGGTGAGAATGTGGGGCCTAAACACATTAGATACTTTAAAATCCATTTTTTAAAGCTAAATTAGCAATTCCATTTCAAAATTTATCAATCTATTGAGTAACAGTTGCAATTAGCCGTCACAAACTGCCTGTCTACATGAATTTTTTTCAAGTCCCAAAATCTCTTCAAAGGTTCTATTGTCAAGCAGTTGGATCTGACTCTGACAAAGAACTACCATAGCTGGCATGAATTATGTAAGGACTTGCTTTGTTCTCAAGGATACTCTGGTACTAGAAATACTAAGGGCAAAAGTTAGAAACGAGAGAACTTTGATTAGATTACAAGGTCCTATTTAAATAAGCAGTAGGTTTAAATATAGTTCTTTGCTTCCTGTGCAACCCCTGTGTTATAAGGACAAGTGCTTGGACATTTAGCTAGATACTGCAGCGGCAGTCTCTTGTCTTCATTAGTTAAACTGTGAATGAAGGATAAAAACTTATGGACCATTTTTAAGCAACTTTTTTCGCTCATTAAGTTTATGCATGAGCCTCAAATTATAGGAGAATCTCATCATTTCTTTATCTGCTCTAGGAATCATACGGAAGACAAGTGCAGTGATGGAATGCCTGCACCGTTTCTGCCAAGAATGCATTGCCAAACATATGCTGCTCAGGTGCGCCATACACTATCTGCTTTCTTTCGACTCCTTATAAACATCATAATGTTCTCTTCAGTTGGGGATCATCGTAAACTCCTCCTTTGAACAATCTTTTAATTTATTCAAATTAATTAGTGACATGCCTCATCTAGGAGTAATGAATGCCCTGCTTGCCATGCGCTTTGTGGCCGTAATTCTCTCCGTGCTGATCCAAGATATGATGCTCTGATAGAAGCATTTTATCCTGATGTTGGCAAGTCTAAGGTATATTTTGCTTAACACGTTGTGTCAGAGTGCCCTGTTATATACAGCAACTCCTACTTCTGGCGTTGACTGTTGAAGCTAATCATGAAACATCTTATTCAGGAAGAAAATTACTCGAAAAAACCAGGTGAGATTTTTTCATTTATGCGCATGGTGAGGGTTAAAGTTGAGGGGAAGCTTGTGAATGACATAGATGTTGATGCTACTGAAATCAATCCTCAGCCAAACAAGACATCTGATCAGATCAATCCCATTATTCTGCAAACTCTGCTGGAAATTAAGGAGAAACAGACTATTCTGAAGGAAAGCATCAAAGATATGAAGACATTGGTTAGCATTCAGATGGAGCAGTTACAGGGGAGATGAAGAAAGTAGAACATGCAGTGGCCAACCTGAACTACTATCACCTTATTCTTGTTCCTGCTGATGAACCCACTTCACCAATCTCTCTGGTCACAAACCCAAATCAACCATCCTTGAAATAAACTATTCAAATGTTTTTGCAGTTAATGTCGTTTGAGCGTGGATTGACTTTTGTGTTTTTCTCATCGACTCCTGGTTTGGTTTGGTCGACAAAGATGCTGACTGCACTGCTCAAGAAAGGGATCTAGAGAAGCAACTTGCCAAAATTAGATGTCGGAAGAAGCTCATAAGGATCACAGCTCTACTTTACGAGGCTCTGGAGAGAAATCTTGATGATGGTGAAGCATAGTTATAAGAACGGGATCAGTCTAACAAAAAGGCAGCTAGGCAAAGACATACCAAAGGCCAAATGGTGCTCCAAAATGGCTATCTGGAGCGTGATATGTCTATACCTCTAAGAGGGACATGAAATGTTTTTTGAACTGTCTGCAACACACAGCAGCACTTCTTGCTAATGAATCTCTATCCCACCTTTTCTAGAAACTTTTGAATTTTGATGAAATCATCCATCGGCAACGTTATCCTAGTGTCGACTATAACTCTGCTCCTCAACTAAGAGGTTTAATAAGCTTCATCCTGCCTATTTATACTCGGTTTCCTTCTATCCATATTAATATCTAATGGGTTGTGCTATTAATAAATTTCGAAAGAAACGATATACTTCCAAATCTCTCAAATGTCCATCGACCATCCTAATTTTCAAGGGCGGAAAATCTGACAGAGGTTTCTAAACAAGTTTCCAATATGAAATATCAAGTTGGTTTTTCGAAGCAATCTCTATTTAAACCACTCTTTTTTGGGAAACACTTTCGCTTTCCCATCTTCTTGCCTCCTGATTATTTCTTTAACCAGCTTATTGTTCAATCTCCTTTGCTTTCAGCCCTTTCGTCTTCAGATTCTACATATGGTGGGAAGAACTCGATCTTCCATGAACTCCTACGCTCGTCCAAGCGAGTATATGGGGCGCCTTAGCAGTCTTCAAAATTATGAAACGTAATGGCAGCGTACCGTTGACATTCATGGATGATGTTGAAGAAGGTCCGTTGATTCTCGGTCCAAATTTCAAGTCAATTCCTTCTCTGTCCGCGTTTGTCGAATGTTTTCCTCAACACTCTGCCGAAGTTCTTCCCATTAACTGCAGCTTTGCGTGCACGTTTTGTCTTATGAAAAATTCCAAATTGGTACTCCCAACTCAAATCTATCATCCGTCAAACTGCATAGGGGTCTAGTAAATATATATTTTTCATGTCAAATTTGTCATTTTCCATGTCAGATTCGTCTTGTAGTCGGCGGTCACATGCACTAACACATGTATATTTTAACGGGATATTGAACGGAATGAGAATGGAATGCTAATAGAAGATATATATGCGTCATGAGTTACCAATTTGAGACTTTTTACGAAACAAAATTAATTTGAGATAAATATATCATAAGGTACCTATTTAGGATATTTAATAGAATTCATCCAAAACCAATTTTTTTTTAATTTTTAGGATGCTGCTACAGAAGTTTTATGTCCTTTTCTTTCTCCAACCAGTTTGTCGTCGGAGTAAGGTGAGGTGCTGCCGAAAGTTGTTGGCGAGGAATGCATTCCACGGAAGGTCAATTCTTGATTTGGGAGTTTCTTCTTCTTTAGCAAGAATCTCTCCATTGGGAGCTGAGCAGGGCCAGAATTCGAGTCTACTCGAGTCAGACACATCTTCCCACTCAAGCTGAGCTAAACGATATGGTTACATCTTTTTTTTCTTCTTTTATTTTTCGCCAACATTGGTGCAAAATTAAAATTACACTAGGGCGAACTAACTCTCAAAGATTGGGAGAACAAATATGAAATCCACCTAAGAGAGAGATAATATTAAAAATCCGATTTAGATCAAAACAATGTCGTTTAGTCTTACATGATTTAATAACATCATCGTCACGAGAGAGATACTATTAAAAAATGCCACATTACAATTTTCCGTTAATCAAATTAGACAAAATTATTTGATTGCATATTAGACTTATAGTGAATATATCATTTTTTAAAATCCTTGACTGACCTAGGGAATCTAGCAATCATGGCGCTTGATATACACATGACCAGCAACTCAAGATCCCCAATGCAATAAGGAAGTTCAGCTCACTTCTGAAAAGTTTTGAGAAGCTGGCTCCGAAATTTCATTAAGGAATCAATGGAATTTGGGAGAGATTTCAAGTGACCAATACAGCTGATATATGAATCACACGAATGGAAGTTTCATTATCAGAAGTTCTGCTTTTCATATAACAGTCCTTCCGAAAGGTCCTTTAGATTTAAGGAGACTAAGTTCTTTAGATTTACCTAATAATCGACCAATTTGTGATGGTAAGGTACATCGTTCCAAGCCTAATCTCTCTATGTCCGGAGATGCATGCAGATAACAACAATTGCTGAGAGATCAAAAGTTTCAATTCCTCGGCCTTCTCAAGCACAGAAAAGGCTCGGTTGGTGTCATTATTCTGATAATCTCAAGACATAAAAGCGACAGTGGCCAAACTGCAATATAGATCAAGAATGACCATGTTCTCCAATGGCAAAATAAGTAGTTCAGAGAATTAGCTGCCTCCTTGCCAATCAAGCCATCTTAACTTGAAAGAACATTCTGAGAATTCCCTCCAAGAGTAGCCTCGTGCAATTTCAAGAACCTCAACCTCCGTATGGCCAAATCCTTCACATCTAGTACATTTTACTTTGCCCCTTATCAATCGTGAGACGAGAGCTTCCACATTTATAGCACTCTGCAAATCAAGGGAACTGAATAAATATAAAGGGAAACATAATGTGGCCTATCACACTTATTTTCGGAAAAAAAAAATAAGGAAAGGAAGCATCTTCAAGATTGTTGATTTTGTTTACACTAACAGGTTTTGTGCTTGAAAAAGTATACCTCCTCTTTCGAGTCTTTTTGAGATCTTCCATCCTCACAATTTCCCGGCAAAACTCTCTTAATTGATTATGCATCCATAATTCCTTATTTTCTCCTGTTTTGCCCAAACACTTGTCACAGGGAAACTAGATCCTTCCTAAATGATATTGACCACAAGCACTCCATATGTGCGAGGGAATTCATTTATCCATCCAATGAAAAACATGCTAGATCAAGAAGTATTTGTGCCGTCTCCTCATCTAAGGAACCATATCTTACCTTGAACGTTTTTTCGACGTCATTTTCTAGCTTCCTTCCTGATCTATCCAATGCCTCTCGCCATATTTGTATTTGAACCTTATTCTCATATAGGTACGAAGCTATTACCTCAATAGCTAAAAGAAGCCCTCCAATAATATCAACAATGCCTTTAGGACACAGAATCATACTCTCCTCTTCTAGAAAAACCCACAAAAAGCATGCTTGCAAAGGAGTTGAAAACCTTGATAAGGCCTTCATTGGTTCAACCTCATACTTATCAACCACACCATCTCCATAATTAATGAGAACATCTTTACTTCCAACTGTCATGTGAATGCTACTTCCCAGGCCAAGCCAATTGAGATTCCCAACTCTGAAGGCTTGATTTGCTCAAAACATGCACATCATCAAGAATGAAAACTTCTAGATTTACTCAATGAATTTGCTATGACATTAGTATCTAGCTCAGAGTCCTTAGACTTCTACATTCTTGTTCTTGCTTTTGGAGGTTTGAGATTAATTGTTCTTGTAGGCCCATGAGTATTCATTTTAACAACTTCTCAAACATCTGAATGCACGACCTTTGCAATGGTAATCTTGCCAATCCCTAGCATTCCGCATATTCCAAATACATGTGCATCTTTGTCACATACTTGGGTTGATTGCTCATGAACATCGAAGACACCAACCTTTTTCATAACCTCTCGGGTTCAACGTCCAGCTAGTTACAACTAAATCATTCTTCTTCAATAACTGTACTATATCCATAACAACTCTCTTTATTAGTTCACCTTGATGCCTGCCAAATGTGAACAATGAAAATGAGTAATTGTGATGAGATTACAAAACAATTTACATCAGCCTAAGAAAATTATGAAGGAAATAATCCAGTTAAACCGCACTAAATTGACCAACAAGGACAATGCGTTGGGCAATAACAAGGGTACGTGAAGTACATTTACCTCATAATCAACTCTAGTCCCAACCAATAAATGAATTCAAAAGCATTGTGCTTGGCGAAGTTCTCATGAAGTTAAAGCTAATAACATTAAATGGACAGCAAAAACTTGATTACCCTGGTTTGTATTCGGCAAATCATAGCCTTCATCCCAGCAATCTCTTGGAGAGCCTGCTTCCATTTAGCAAATGTACTTGCAGTCAATTCCACGGTTCTTGTGCTCACGGAAAGACTCCCAATGCATCCAAGTTGGTATATTATACCAATGGGGTTAACATCACAGAAAATGGGCAAGATGCTTTTGAAATCATTTTTTGAATGGGTTTCCTCCCGAAGAGGAGTACGAGTATGATTCTCTATCCACAGACATTGTTGACATTATTGGAGGGCTTCCTTTGGCTATTGAGGTAACAGCTTCATACTTATATGAGAATAAGGGGAAAATACAAATATGGAGAGAGACATTGGATAGAATAAAAAGGAAGCTAGAAAATGGCTTCAAAGATACGTTCAAGGTAAGCTATGGCTCTCTAGATGAAGAGACGAGACAGATATTTCTCGATATAGCATGTTTTTCATTGGATTGGATAAGAAATTCTCTCATTCATGCAGAGTGCCTGTTGTTATTATCCTTCAAGAGGAATCTATTTTCTCGGTGACAGGTTTTTGGTCAAAATAGGAGAAAACAAAGAATTATGGATGCATAATCAACTAAAAGAATATGGCAGGGAAATTGTTAGGATGGATGATCCCAAAGCAATTAGTTCTGAAATCACACCGATGCACTTTCCATCCCAAAGCAATTAGTTCTGAAATCACACCGATGCACTTTCCATGCTTAATGAAGAGGCAGCTTACTTTTCGAGCACAAATATCTTTTAGGTGAACACAATCAACAATCTTTGAAGATACTTCCTTTCCTTAATGTTTCTTTCCCAAAATGAGATCTGAATGATCATATTTGATCTGATTGTGATGATATAATCCCAAGACCCAGCTACGTGAGTTAAGCGAGTAATCTCTTCCCTAGCATCTACAATGAGCAAAAGAGGAAATTTCATATCAGTGATGCAACAATTTTCATAATAAGATGAAGAGCAATTATGTGGTGCGAATTATTTTATGGGCAAAATGAGAGGAGAATGAACTTACAAAAGTTTAAGGAATTCTCACGGCAAAGAGACAAGTATCTCATCATCAATTTCAAGAGTCGCAAGTATCTCATCATCAATTTCAAGAGTCGCGTTTTCCACCATGTTCATTAGCTGCGCCAGGTGTGCCTCATAAAAGACAGCTTCTTCATATCTACTTCATATCTACCATGTTCCATATCAAGGACAGAGAGTTAAAATACAGGAACATCGTTCGAACAGTTTGTATGTATTCAAAGCTAGAAAAACCCACATAGAAAGGGGTAAAAAAGAGGTTTACTTGCTAGATAGAACAAGGAAAGGCAGATCGAAACCAAGAAATATGGAAGACAACCGAGATAGGAGAGCATTTCTAATAAAGCGAAGAATCATAGAACATACAAAGAAAGAATACCCCCTGATTAGAGATGAATAGAGTTAAAAATGCATTAAATAATAGAACTAGGGTACAGGTTGGTTCGCACAAATAATAGAAAAGAATCATGTATTCAAGTCTAGGCAAGTGAAACATAAAAAATTTGAGTTCCGTTAATAAGTCATGAGCATGTGGCAAATCAGTCAAGTTGCAGTCAAGTGGCATACACCAGTGGATTATCATCAGGAATTTCAGCTAGCATCAGTGCGAATCCAGACAGGAACCAACAGGCCAAGCAAACAGAACCCGGTACTCGACATCTCCATGGATCCATAAAGTAGAACAGATAAGAAAAAAGCAGTAACTCCACAAAAGGGAAACACCAACTATAGAGCTTCCCGAGAGAAAGATGCAAACTTGATGTCGAACTTCCAACAAGCAAAACACCGAACGGGTGGCGGGCGCGACACCGGATCCGCGCTGGAGAGAACGGGGATCTCGAAGTAGATATGCTCACCATGTACACGGCGTGAGAACCACTAGCGACGGATCCCATCCACGACACCCACTTTTTTCTTCTTCCTCCTCTTCTCGGGTGCTCAGCCACTAGTTCCCGCGGCTCCAGATCCGCCGCCGCAGCTCGCGCCGGCGGCTCAGTTAGGAGCAGATCTCAAAAGGGTAGGTCGAGGGGGAAGATTTTGGCCGGTCAAGATGAAGAAAGTCGGGAACTTGGAAAAAGATACCTTTCGCTGAGCTGTTGAGGAAAAACCAGTATTCGCATCTGAGCATGTCGGGACGTTACATTCAAGATCGATCCGAGCCCTAGATCGAGCGGCGGGAGGGAGCCCCAGATCCGGCGCCTCCCGAAGACCGGCGGGGCTTCCCGTCGCCAGAAGCTCCGGCGACGGGAAGCCGCCGCGGGGGGGCGGAGCTCGCGAGCTCGCTGGTGGGGAGGATGGTGGTGGTGGAGGCGTCGAAGATGGGGGTAGATATATAGGAAGATGCCGAAATAAAGAAAGAAAAAAGAAAGAGAAGAAAACAAAGGGTTACGTGCAAGTTGGGGAGCTCCAGTAATTCGTAGCGGAAATTTCGAGGTAGAAAAGACAGCTCTTTTGACGACGAGAACGTTAGCTGGCATCAGGGTAGATCTGAATGTATGGTGAAGTCCTCCAGAACTGGCCCCATTTTGAGAGGTTTTTTCGGGTGAAAAACTTATAAATTTAATTACCGGCCGTGATGACTCCGCTGGATAAGAACTCCGTTAATCTTTTTCTAAATGTGAGAGATTTGAAACCCAGTAAAGACATTTGGTGTCTTAAGTGTGGCGCCGGAGTGGTGGGTCATCCGCTAGCGTCACTCTAAAATTTACTCGCCGGCTACAAGTTCTTTGGATATTAAAAAAAAAATTATAAATTTAATATGTTCAATATAATTCTCAAGACAATTGTGTTGGTATAATGTTACCATAAATTTTTAATTTATTTAATATATTTCCTTATTTTTTATATATATTTAATTTAATCCCCAAATTATATATATATAAAAAGTCTCATGATGTCATTTCGCTGAATTAAATATACGGAAAATATATAAAGTTGAGGGTCCAATTTCTCTTTTGAGATGAGAACCTTAGTTGGCATAGGAGCCGGTTTTGATAGACCCACATCGCTGGGGAAAAGCTAAGCTCCTCTATTTAAAAGCCTTTGGGTTGCCCTCTTTTTGGGGATGAAAACCTTTTGAATTTATTTTGTTCAATATAATCCTTGAACATTATGCAAATGTATCTATGTAATATTTCCCTTAAATTTTGAATTTGTTTATTGTATTCCTTTACTTTTAGTACATGTTCTATATATAAAAAAGTCCCATGTTGTCCTTCCATTAAATCAAGTTTAGGGAAAATATTGATATGATATGCATTCCCTTACTTTTGGTACATGTTCAATTTAGTTTCTAAACTATAGAAAAAAGAATGTCTCATGTTGTCCCTTCACTAAATCAAGTTTAGGGAAAATATTGATATAATTTAAGAACTAAATTGAACATATACTAAAAGTTCATGGACCACAATTTTTCAAATAACTGTGAATGTACTATTATTAGTCATGTGAATGCACTGTTATTAGTCATCGGAACAACGCTTCTTCCTGATTTTGTCAGTTCTTTGTAGAGTTCAAAACAAATGCGAATGTACATTCACATCAAATGTTCCAATGACTAGTAACAGTATATTCACGTTCGATGTGAACTTTGAACTCTTTTTCAAGAAAAACTTCATTCGAGGTCTTTATTTGAAATTTTCCTTATTTTTAACAATCAATAAGATGCAAAAATTTAACAAAACATATGACCACACGCTAGCAACAACTTATTTTTAAAACAAAACCAGAAAGAGTATAAAAACATATCCTTGAAAAAAATTAAGCAAACAAATAAGACAATTATAATTTTCAATGCAGTGATCACGACCATTGCTAGAGAAATTGAATCTTCGGTTGCATTTATAGATGCCACATGGGTATTTCTAGAGCTTTGTACAAGTTTCACCCAAGGTTAAATGCTACGTTTGACCAAAAACCAGAAAAGAACAAAATCCAACCTGGCATTTCAAGTACTTCTCACAGCGTAACATCTCTGATCGAGTTAATTTTTAGGTGGAGATCTCTGATGTGTTGAGAGTGCTTTCGGGGCAAGAACTTTCATTCGAGGTCCTGGAAGACATGGGATTCTAGCAAGTACTTGAGAGAAGCTATGAGATCAAATTTATATATTCGGCGATAGATATGCTAAGGAAGTTCCTTTATAGAGATCAAAACAAACGTGAATGTTCTTCCTGTTTTTGTCTGTGCTTCTTGCTGAGAAATGCTTAGTTTGCTGCTCGAATGGCGGAAAGAGCATGGCTTTTACTTGAACTTCGTATGTTGCTGTATCTTTGATACTTGCTGCATCGACTAACATCATCTACTCCCCTCTCTCCAGTTGGTCTGATGCTCTCTGGATTTGCTTTTTCTGGTTCACTGGCGTTTCCAACTTTAGTTTAAGCAGAAGATTGGAGTCACAGCTGTAAAGCGGATTCATGTTTAGTGGCGACACGCTTTTTGGATCCAGTATAAATTGTCGTAGCTTGCTTCACAAAGTGCTTTGCGATTTGCGGTGCGCTCCATCATTGCCGTTGAGGGAGAAGTCATTTATCTGGTGGGCTTCACAGATCTGACGACCCTGGTATGGTATTTAAATGGCCATTATGGGGAGGAAGCAGCGCACGAGAAGACCGGATTCTTTCACAGGTTTTATAGTTGGAAACCCAACTTGCAAGCCATACTTATTCTTCTGTTCATTAGGGTGAACAACACGACCGACTGAATAGAGAATTACCCTGACCGGACTAGACTAATTGATTCTAGACAATTCACGAGACATTAGTCTACTTTTTGATTCCATAAATTTAGAATCGATGATTTCCAATTCAGTCCCAAATTCTAGAGGGACCTGACTACCAAAGTCGATGATTTTTTTAATTTATTTAAATATTTTTATTTATTTCTTATCTCCAGCTTCTATGATTAAAGCTCAATAGCCTCGATCTTGTTCACTGCTTCCCTACCTCCCCTCGAAAGAAAGCTCAAACTTTACTTCACAGCCCCTCTAATTCAGAGGCTTCCTCTTGCTTTTTTCCTTCCCCAAATTGTCCAAAAGCGTACATAGCTATCGAATTGAGACTGGTAGTTCAATCTCAAAGGAAAAAAAAAAAAAAAAAATTCCTTCACAGCCCCTCTAATTCATAGCCTTTCCTCTAGCTTTTTCTCTTCCCCAAAATGTCCAAAGGTGTTCGTAGCGATCGAATTGAGACTGGTAGTTTAATCTCAAAGATAAAAAATAAATTTCCTTCACAGTCCCTCTAATTCATAGGCTCTCCTCATGCTTTTTTCCTTCCCCAAATTGTCCAAAATTGTTCATAGCGATCGAATTGAGACTGGTAGTTTAATCTCAAAGATAATTAAAAAAAAAAAAAAATTCCTTCACAGCCCCTCTCATTTATAGGCTTTCCCCTAGCCTTTTTCCTTCCCCAAATTGTCCAAAAGTGTTCATAGCGATCGAATCGAGACCGGTAGTTTAGTCTCAAAGATTAAAAAAAAAATTATTTGTCATCCAAAGCGAAGCTTAGTCAGTCATGATAATGTCTCAGACATGGCCAAGTGTTTCACTAGACGGGCCTCCTTATATTCTTATGCTTGGGAATCACTTGCAAATCAACCGGTTCCATTAGATTCAAGCTGAGTTTTCTAGTTCACAGAGTTCTCTAAAACATCAAAGCGTGCTTTTGTTTTGGGATAACTCGAATGTAATTTCATTATTCGAACTCGGATTCACCGTTAGATCAACAGCTGGAGTTGCTGCGGAGCATGGAAATCACAGCGACTCCCGGAATATTTCATTCGAAATGAGCTTTAAACAAAGGAAGCCTCTCGCGCAGGAGCAGCGATAGATAGAACCATACAAAAGCATCGAAACGACGAGAAAGGAAGAAGCGAAACGACGATATTTACAAGATCCCACGAGAGAGAGACAGGGTCGGTCGCCACGAGCGTCCTCAGCGGTGCTTGCTCCTGGTGTCGTCGCTGTAGAGCCTGCGATAAGGACGGGAGGAGGAGGAGGAGGTCAGCCTTAACGTAATCAGAAACCAACCAATGAACCGATCGAGACGTCGAAGAAAAAGATAAGCTCGCGGTCACCCTCGAGCTCGAAACGTCAGCAGAGATCGACATCGTCTCGAAATTATTCAGTGGCGGATCCCACACGGCCGAGGATATCGAGACGAGCGCGCGATCCCGCGGCGGCCGGCAGATCGACGTGCGCGCGCCGCCATGCACAGTGCATGGAGGGAAGGTGTACGTACCAGTCGTAGACGGTGGGGGAGTTGGGCATGGGCTTGTCGAAGAGCTGGCCCCCCATGGACTTGGTCGCCAGGTTGCTCCCCGGGTGGAACACGCTCCTCCACACGTTCTCCTTCTTCACCGCGGGCGTCGTCGGGGTCGTCGGGGTCGCCGGCGTCCCGGGGCTCGCCGGCATCGACATCGACCGCTGGCACTTGCTGCTCTCCCCTTCCCCTTCTGCACATAACCACATGGAAAAAAACCAGGAACGTCAGTTTCACTGCGTTTCATGGTGCAATATCAACGTAGAAACTGACTCCAAACGAGACCGCTACACAACGCAACACGCAGAGGTTCACTCCACTTCATCGAGAACGTGCTTCCGCCATTTTTACACAGCGGAGATCTCGTTTCAAGAAGATGACGGGTGACGAGTCGAACGACCTTTGACGATGACGACGGGCTTGGTGGCGAGCTTCCGGAGCTTCCCGAGGCCGCGTTCCGGCTGAGGCCCGGCCACCACGTCGTCCCACAGCTTCTCCAGCAGCACCATCTCTCTCTCTCTCTCTCTCTCTGTGCTTCCTCTTTCTCTCTCTAGGAACTGGAAGTAGGACCAGAGCTCAGTGCAAATATCTGAGTTGATATCTTGACTATAAATAATGGAAAACGCCCACAGATCAGGACGATGACGAGATCAGTTGGCTTCTCCTTTCTGCTATTTCCACGCCGGGTTTGTTACTTCCGGACGCGAGAGTTACGGGATGTGATGCGAGAGTGTGGATAGCAACAAATCATGGGAGTGGAAGTGTCAGAAGGAGAAGGAAAATATCTTTGGGGGGGGGGGAGATATTGGATAAGGATGGAGGATGAGGAGTCAGAAGAAGCGTGGGGCCCGCACGGTGGAATTGTCTTCTGGCAATTAATTTAGATTGGATGAGAGATTGGGTTAGGTCGATGGTCGCTTCTCCAAATGGGGCCTCTCTATTCATTGCACCAAAAAAAAATATTCTTTAATGATTTTTTTTGGTTCATAAATAATTCGATTTCTGTCGGTTATAGAAATTTATTAAGTGTTTATATTATGGCATCTATATAGAGGTTCATGAAAGAAGACGTTTTGGAAATGATGCATCGCGATAAGATTGAGCTGCTTTCGGGAGGCCAATCGGAGCAATGTCTCCTTTTTCCATGGAAATATGGGTCACGGAGTGTGACGGCTCGAGAACAAGTTAAAAAGGGTAGGGTCACATAGGAATAACCTTGAAAAAATGGCCTGGATTACTATAGAATAAGAAATGATATAGGTGCATATCGAAATCGCGATGGCTGAACTAAGGATGGTGGCCACAATTTGGAATGGAAGTCTATTAAATAAGGGATAATAACACAATAATATCTCAACTTTTATTTACTATGTAATGTCATTCATGAACTTTAAATTTATGCAGTGTAGCTCTCGAACTTTGATTTAATGTACAATTTCACCATACACTTTCAATTTGTTTAAAATGTTCAATGTAACCCCTAGACTATTTCAAAATGTGATGAATCACATTGAACAAATTAAACAAATTAAAAGTGCAGGAACCACATTATATATTATACCAAAGTTCGAGGACTATTTGTGCTAGAAAAGTTAAGAGCAAACCAAGATAATTTCAAACTAGACCAAACAGGTTGGTTTAGTTTGACTTACTTTTTTTTTTTTAACAAAAACAAAACTTTGATTCAATATGTGAATGGTGTTCAAACACTGATTAATTAAACATAATCATCTAATTAGTCGTTGCTCAATTCAAAAGACCAAGGCAGAAGAGAAATCGAAAAACAATATTGGTTTTTTATCACTTCGGTTCGCCCAAATTAGCCTATACCACACCAACCAAACCAGATTAGGGTCATCAGGGTTGGCTCTGGTTCAGACTAACAAGCCTCGAATCAAGCATAAGAACAAGCCCCACCTTCCATCTGGTTCAACTTCAATGCCCCTAGAAGGCTGGAATCGGGAGGTGAAGAACAAAATACAAGAGAATGACCAGGCCAATCTCGCTACGGGCCAGCCCCACTCAACTTTTTGGGCAGCCCATTCGCTCGAACCCTTTATCGGCCCGACACCAAATGAAAACATAAGGACTTGATTAGATTCTCTCATAGGAGATACGAACGAGATAAAAATATTTAATATACAATGCATTAAAAAAGAAAATATGCTAAGTGCCCACTATGCTCACATTACTTTATCAAGTAGTTGGCATGGACTCAAACCATTCCGGAATCAACCGCCTGTCGAGCACCTGGCATTAGATTAGGAACATTAGTATTAAAATCAGCTTACAGACAATATCATATGACCTTCATGATTATAGAAGCCGGACATCTCATATAATGTATTGCAGAGAGGCCTAGCTGAGAACACGCTAAAGAAAAGGCTTGGCTTGCTTCATCCATGATTATGGAGAGTATATGCACGGACGGCAGTTCTAGCATAAGTTCCAAGACATCAGCAAATAGCAGCCAAAGTAGCTCAACAACTTAAGCCTCATTAATAGATGCCCTAAGGTAATGGACACAAAAATTTGCAGAAGAGACGATTTTATCTCGCCTGCTTCAACAAATGACAATGCAGACCAGGACCGACGGTATCTTCAGGATGGGGGAACAGTTATAGCAGTCCCCTGAAAATGATTGACAAAACACGACACAGTATAAAACGGTATTGACCTTTGTAATATCCACCCCTGCATCTCAGCAAATGTCATTTTGCACGGAGATTGCTATTAAATGAGAAACAAGCCGACTCGTTTCACCACGACGGCCAGCAATCCTTGTACATATCAGACACTGTAAAAACATCCAAAACAAGGAAAGGCGATGGTTGGAATTCTACAAGCTCCATGACAAGAATATGACAAATATCAACGCCTGCTTGGACATGAAGGCAATAAGTGGATGTCTCGGTATTTTATATTTGCAGAACAACTCTTTGAAATGTCCACCGTGCGAACAGACAATTCTCTGCCACTTGCATATGATGAAAAGGACTTCGATCAAAAGATATAGGTACCATCCTACCTGGACCACAAGAAGATTTCTCCTAGCTCGGACTTCCAATCAGCCACTTCAGCTCGCTCTTGCCAATCTTAAAGCACAAACAGTGTGTTAGAGTATTTTCACGAATGTCTCACTCATTCATATATTTTCTAAAACCTAACATTTTTCATGACTAAATCAACCGCACCCTGCAGTTCACCAAAAGCAACTCCAAGAAATCTCTCTTCTTGTAGTACCATGCATTACAATGCATCATGGAGTTCATTAGACTTACTTTGGACACGCAGAGAAAATTAACCTTTTTTTCTACAATCACACATGTTCCATCAAAGCGTATCAGAAGAAGGCAGTAAAAATTTATGTTTTTCATAATAGATAATCGTTCAGGGCAAAAGGCCAAGAAGAAACAAACAGTACAAACAAGCATGTGCATCCAAATACTGTTCTATTTCTCCATATATAAAGAGCAAACTTCAAACCCGACTTATCCCAAGGAACAATGGGCACTCGCCTGCAAAACAAGATTTCTGTGGATGTTGCAGCTGACAACAGTTCACTCGATTCACTCTCCTTTGCAGGCCTTGTGTGCATTCAAGATCAGCAGATAAAGCTTTCCCCCAACAATGCCACACACGATTGAGAATTTAAATTCAATCCCCCTACACCAGACAAAACTGCTCCTGATCAATTAAGTCAGTCCCCAGCAGACATCTTGATCTCCAATGGCCAGCTTCTTCCACACACACTTCTCTTTCAGGCACAGCAATCTCAGATAGCCAGTCGCACCTACTCCAGAGAGTCACCACAAGAGACTCAGAAGAACGACAAGGACTTTGATAAGAAGAATAAGGGCTACACGGAGGATATACGTAAAGCAGATCTAGGAATTAAAGACCAAGCAACCAAGGAGTACAACTCTTCAAGCTCGAGGATTGGCCGCAAAATGCGTCGTGTCATATGCCCCTGCAGAGAATGTCATGCCACCAACCCAATCGCTAAGGTTACATCCAAGCAAGGAGAGAGAAAGTAGATGGTGTGGAGTTTTTTCAGGTTCATATTGTTGTGTTTATCAACTATTCATTTCTGCAAAATCGAGATTGAGATTTAGTTACCAATGGTCATAAGGTACAATTAGTTGTAGTTATGGTCAACACAATGACTTCAATAAGATATCAAAGAAACCTTCATCAGAAGTACCAGTGAGGGAAAAAAATGGTTCAAACAAGTTTAGTTTGATTCAAGAGGACATTTTTTCAGAAATGTTTCACAAGCCAACCAAACGATTTCACTGTGGGTTTTAGACTCGACAATTTGAAACTAGACCGATCCACTAAATTAAACAATGTTGTGTGTTTTTCTAAATTTTTTATTATCTTTGTCATTCAGATTCCAGATAGTTGATTTTTGTATTTGAAGTAGCTCATTTTGTATAAATGAGTGATCTATCCGGACTTTGTTTGATTTAATTTCTCTGTGAAAACACTAGTCTCTCTAAGTTATTCCAATTTAGTGCTGATTTACGAGTTCATAAAATTAGCAAGAGCAAACAGTGGGGACCAAAACTCAAAAAACTGGTTGGTCCAGTCAGTTTGGTCCCAAACCTTCTCTTTTCTTCAAACAGTATTAATGCGGATTAGTTTAATTAATCAAAGCAAGCACCCCATGTAATTTATACCAATGTGACTTCCACCAGGCCACTGTAGAATGAAATTTTGAAGAAGGAAGTTTTGGCTCCTCAAGTTAAAGAGTAGGATTGATAGAATATGAACAAGCAGACTCATTATAACAAAGAGGTCATGTATCTTGATAAGATGGAGTGGGAAGGGGAACTGCATACTGTCTTGATTGGTCAAAACATTGTTTGAGAAGCTGACAAATATATGAATATATACAGTTCTACAGTCTAGTGAAAGATACACAAATCTTACTCTCACAGAGAAAAAACTCTGGCACATCTCCAATCATCTTTCATATGTATGAGAGCTTACTATATTATATATCAGATGTCTGTGACTACTTCTCGCAGAACCTTTCCTGCACTTTCTTCTAAGACTGAATACAAACAAGACATGCAAAGGAGACTCCTTTGGGCAGACTTAGTTCATAAATATTTTTTTGTATCCACCACGCCTTTAATTTAGAATGATACTGCCTATTAGGAGGATGGATACCACCCAAGCCTCTCTTGAGAAATGTCTATTTCTAAGATATGAAAAAAGTTATTGGGCATCGTAGGGAGGAGGAGGAGGAGGAATAGAAGATTCCTCATGGGGAGAAAAACACAAACCGAAATATGCAGGTTTTAGGTACATGTGAAGACTCCTGCAGTGTGATCTCACGAATAGATTGACAGGGTTATTACGTTATTACATGGGGAGAGCAAAAGACACCATTTGTGCCATTTTTTTGCACAGCAAAGTGGCTAGAAACTTTGCTCACAAAGAAAAGAAAAAAAAAAAAAAAAAACCTAAGTCCTCGGAAATCCAGTTTCTGAGAGTTAAGGATAAATTCCGTGAGTCTACATCTTCTAAAGCATATTGCAGTTTCCTTTCATGCGGGATGGTATTTGTAACCAGAGACTTTCTCAAAATGCATTTGACCTCCCTAGGAATGCTACAGCATTCAGGACAAAATTCTGCTGATAGCTGGATTTAATACTAGATAGGAAATTCTTTCTGCCGCCACCATACAGCCTGTTGAGGTTAAAAGCAGAAAATACCCTGTGTTAGGTATTCCTAGGCATAATTCATCCTCTTTCAACAAGGCAAGAGTCCTGTGTGTTCATGGTTTCCCTTATAATAAGCACAGCCGACCATGTTTCTAACATGCTTCACCCAAGTGCATGACAAATTTTATTCATCACTTAAATTCACTTTTCCATAGCACGTTTAAAGTCGTTCCAACTAGGTCAGTCAAATTCACATTCACATTTCATTCATGTTGACTGTCCAATATGGTGGCAAACAACAAATTAAGGCAATCAGATATTAGTTCGAGAGAACAACTGCCATCATCTTCTGGCAATCAATGAAGGGAAACACCTAATTGAAGCAAAACTTGAAATTGACGGCAAAATCAGAATGGATTAATATACTGAAACCAGAGTGAAATAAGGTCGATGGATGAATAACCAAAAGTCTGTTTTACCAGTTTTTCATTAGAAGGAACCACGGAGCTCGCATTCATTATGAATACTAACCATACAAGACAAGGCTTGACATGACCATTTAAGCATCATCTGAGAGATTAGAGATGGTTTTTTGCATTTATTATCCACATCACTATCCTTCCAGTATAAGCACATTAATCGCAGTTGTCAGCATGAAAATATGAATCTAATTATCTTGCAACTTTATGATCTAACATTTGAGAAGTGATTCGGTCTAAAAAATAGATCTTTTTTACGAGGATTTTTTCAGTGTATGCATCGTAACTGATGAAATCATAGGATCAATACGATCCCGCCAAATTGATTATTCAATTTCCAAATGAATCTAATATAATTAGACTTAAAATGTCTATATTCAGAGATTTACACTTAAGTTTCTATATATATATATAGATTTTAGGTAAAAGAGAAAGAGGCATCAGTTCCGATATCGGAGATGATATAAGATTTTACAGTGATACTGGCTTAATACTTCTTCGATGTTTCGGTCTTACCAAAACCATGTTTTCTATTGAGTATTAGTATGTTATATATTTCTTTGTGGAAAGTCAAGGATTTCACAATCCTATCATTTAGATGCCATCATCAATCCAAATTAGGATCTCAATCTTAACAGCATTTGATATCTAATGAAATAATTAAATACAATTTTCTCCTGTCCCATACTATAAATATCCAGCTCAAGGAAAACACTAACATCTAAACTACCCCAAAATGTGCATACTGTCACAGGAACAATTCAGCCCAGAGAAAATCTCACTTTACTCACACTAGAAGAATGTACAACCGTCTACTATGGCTTCCAGCAGGTAAAACACAGCAAAACGAGAGTAAGATGCTTTGGACTGGGCCTTTCAATCTTTCCCATGCTTGGTAACATATGCCTGCAAGTAACAGAAGTAAATGTTTGACTTCAGCATGAAGCATGTCTGCCCTTTCATTCCTTTTTGCAGTAAATACATCTCCAAAATCAAGTTATTTACCTCAACCAGCCTTGTGAGTTTAAGCTGTGAAAACGAAAGAAAATGCTTTATTGACTCCGGGTTAGGCGGAATTTGCTGTGGCTGTAAGGTGGTAAGAACCTTGTCGACTGCTTTTTTAACAATCAAATTATGTGCGTCCTTGCTGAGACGACCCCCTTGCCAAGCTGGTTTCAATAGTTCCTTTACATAATCTATAAGAGCAACTCGAAAATGTCTCAATGCCTTCGACTCCTGGTTCACATCTGCAGCCTTCTTCTGCATGACATCCATCTCAATATCTTGTCTAACTTTGTCTTTGTGGCCCGCTACATCACTTCCAAGCGCAGAACCAAGATCCATACTACTCCCACTAATGTGGGAACTATCCTTGGCATGATCCGACAGCTGGTCATTCTCTTTGGACATCTCATTTTCAGTTTGGCTGTCAACAACTGAATTCTCTGCCGTCTCAGCTGCAGATCCATTTACATCTTTTCCATGCAAGTAGCTGCCCTTGCCTAACCCATGCTCATTGAATCTATGATCTGAAGATACTGAATAACTGTTGTTTCCATGTTCTTCAACTAGGATGCTTTTTGAATCGATATGGACCTGCTGCTCTGCTGTATTAAGAACGGATGCTCCCTGACTAGGAAACAACAATCTGAAAGACTCATCTCTTGTTTTATGTTGCTCGATGCTATCATGGAAAGGATCACATTTACTCCCTGGAGATGATATACTCGTCGGAGTAATGAAGAAAGACGGTCGAAAAGGTTCAGATGGCTCCCAATCATAGGAAGAAAATATCCTCCTATTTCCAAACCGTGGCCGTGAATCTGCAGATATGTTTGCTCCAGATAAATTTCCTGAATAAGAACCAGCTAGATCGGATGAACTTCCCAAGAGAGAAGAAGATCGAAGGCCAGCATAGTCAACATCAAGAATACTCTGAGCAGGGAGAGGATTTGAGAATTCAGAGAAAGAACCAAAGATCCTTGAAGAACCTGACAGCCTTGAGGAGTGTTGAGAAGGCAATATTGCAGTAGTCGAAGGATATTTGACACTTGAATTAAGAGCAGGGTTTGTGATAGGTGAAGAATTGCCAATAAATTTGCCCTGGTTAGTAACTTGGTCTTCTGTTATGGAAGCATGAGAAGAGGGTTGCTTATCTTGGCCTAGGTTAAAAGATCGTATTGAACCGCTTGAGGGAGGTAGCCAATAACCCCTCATTGAACCAGAACCACCACTACTAAGCTTTGAAGCATGCATTCTGTAATCATCAGCACTCCAACTCCTTTCCTGGAAATCTCTACCTTTGTCCACATCTGCAGACATATGTCCATCATGATGCTTGCATGGAGGCAATTGATGGGAATCAGTTGGAGTACTAAACAATAAATCTTCAACACCGAGGGGTCTGGAAATAGCTATTGGATTGATTTGGTGCATGCTTTCATTTTCTCTAGCCACCTGCGACTGAATCTGTTCCAAAGAAGAACCATAACATAATGCAGAATTATTGGCAACTGAAGAAGCAAGCTGCTTTGGCAAGCCAGGTGATTTCGATTTCTCAAAATCATCTTTTCGTCCTGACACAAGATATGAAGCTCGTAAAGAACATGAGGTGCAGGGTATAATATTTACATCTACAAACTAGAAACATCATACCTTCATCATGCACAGCTTCCTCTATGCAGCTTGAGGCAGTACCATGTCTGCGCACCAGCTCAGGAGTACTATTGACATTATCTTTGATGTGCAGAAACCTACATGAACTCCCTTTGATGCACCATCCCTTTGCAAAAAAGGCACAGATGATTGCCGCTCGTTTATTTCGTTCCGGCAACTCCAGTCCTGGAGACAAACTTCTCAGCCTTGCACCGGAAGCAGTCAACCTAGGACACCCACAATCAACAGAGATTCATTCAAAATATAACATGAGAAGGTAATGGAGTTTAGTGGAAAAAAAGACAATTAGCTCCAACTCCAAGAGTTTCTTTTTCCTCTATCTGCTAAATTTCAAGGTACTAATGGCCAACACTGCCATACCTCGATGACAATGGCATGCCATCCCCGGGCTGCAAGTCCACTTGCTTATCCTTCTCTGAACAAGGAGTAGCATAAATATCAGGAACAGTTAGGCGTTTATTTGGAAGTGAGTCCCGACATAGTTGGTTCAAAATGAGTGGTAGATAGCTCAACACTTCCAGCAAATCATTCATTGAAACACACAACTATGACAATATTTCAGAAGAAAACATGTTGGCAGCTAAACTGAAGCTTCTAGGTATTATGTTTCTTTAGAGAGACAGCATACGGTTTGACTAGCAAATCAAAGCCATAAGTTGGTTCAAAATCACGGAGAATGGAGAGGATCCAAATGTACGTAATTGGCTAAAGCCTCAGTGTCCTCCATGAAGAATCATGTTGCGCCCATGTTAAAAACAGTAAGTATTAACGGAGAAGAACCAAATAATCCATAAAACCATAAAATTTTTACTTCTACCATACTTCAGGAGGAAACATAAAACGTCAGAAAGAGTAGTTTTTGTTTTATTACAGTGAGAACTATTTAGGAAGGATGATATTGATGGCATCAAAGACATATTGGTTATGCTATGTGGGAAACTAACAATGCATAAACTTGTTTCATACGACTAATTTACTTTGCCAGATAGAATTAGTCAAGTGATCGTTTTGCTTTAATTATGATGTAGTCATTCATGTCCAGCCGCTTTCCATTATAAAACACCTCAAAATCGTTTGTAGATTTACACATGCTTAAAATGCTAAGAACATGATTTTGTCGTTTCTCTTCCATAATCGGGAATTTTTCATCCACTGTGGCTGACCAAGGTGGATTTCCCCGCGGTAAAGCACTGAATTTTCATTAAGACATACTTAAAACTGAAAAAAAAAAGGGTCTATAGGTCGATCAACCGCAAATCAAGAGAGCATTACCCCGAATCAGATCATCTCATTTCAAGACAACATTGCGCTCAAAATGCTATTCTATACGTGGACAACACATCGAACGAAGACCTAATTCACAAAGGGCGCCACAAGAATCCAGACAAATTCACTACTCCGAATCGACCTGAGGCGAACAAAATTCAAGTCGAAATGCCGTTCGATCGCTCACGACGCCGTCAATTTTCCACCATCACCGAACAGGACATGGTAAAGCTACCCTGGAGCTAGAATTCCCACACACGACTCAAAGTCTCGAACTTTCACAAGCACGCGCCTTCGCAGGGAGGAAAAAAGAACAGCACAGTCGTTCAGATACTTGCGGCCGAAGCAAAGCACGCAGAGCAGCGTACGACCGAACAATCTCAGCACCAAAACAACAGAAGCGATAATGCAGAGACAATCCCCCCGCGACGATCGTACAGCGGGGCCGGCAATCGAGTTCGAGCACTCACCACTTCGCCCCGCGCGAGCTCCCTCCCCTCCTCCTCCGCCTCCCGCTCCCTCCGCTCCTCCTCCTCCTCCGCCCTCCTCCTCCTCGTCTTCCTCCTCCTCCTCCTCGATCATCTCCGCCTCCTCGTCCGCGATCATCTCCCGATCGCGGCCGGCGTCCCCGCCCTCGTCCTCCTCCTCCTCCTCCTCCGAGACGTCCTCCCACTCGTCGTCGTCGCTGTCGTCGGCGGCGGGAGGATACGGCGGCGGCGGCGACGGCGGTGGCGGTGGCATTGTCGTTGTCGCGGCGAGCACGGGAAGGAATTTTCCGAGCTGCTGCTGGTGTGCAGTTTTTCCGCTTCTGCAGAGAAGAAGACTTGGAGCGATTTTTGGTCGAGTTGACGCGACGGGTCTTGGTCGTCGCCGCGTGTGTTTTTCTCTCTCTCCTCGGTATTCTCCATCCGAGGTGAAAAAAAGGTCGTTTTATTTTTAGGTTTTCCACCCCTAGATTTCGAGCAAATTAGGGAAAAGGGACAAATGGGGAAAAATCACAACGTGTTAGTTGTGTGACATTGTCATTAAATCCCTAACCCTAGGTTTTGAAAATTGGGGGAAGTGTAATCCGGACCGCCCATTTTAACCAGTTACGTCATCGATCGGTCTATTGAGATTCGCAATAGATCGATATGGTGGCGAAAGCTGATAACGGTTTCCTATTGCGAAGTGGGTAGATTTGACGGCGTACCTGGTGGCCCTTCTTTGTTGTGAAATTTACATGGCGGCGAATCAGCGATATGACTTTTTATGATATGGAAAGTTGTCTTATTTTGAGTTAGATAAAGATAAATACCGTGATGTGTATTGAGATTAGTTGATTAAAGTATGGCCAAATTTCGATAAAGAAAGAGAAGTGGGCATGGCAGATAAGGATCACTACCATTGCCAACAAGAAAGGGTATTAAAGACCCCGGCTATCGACTAAATCTGGAGAAAATTATTGAGAAAATTCATAAATTTATTATATGAATATCAATTCAATTTTAAATTTTTTTATTTGGCTAATTTAATCGTAAATTTTTTGATAAATTGCCAATGTAATCCTTCTAGCCAATTTCGACAACCAATTGGTGACATCAACATCGTCTGTTGCTGAGGCTAGTGATCAGTGGAGAAAAAAGAAAAAAAAAAGAGAAAAAGGAAAATTAGAAAAGATTAAACATAAGAATAAAAAATTATAAATATCATCCACAACAGCATTGATTATGCCATGTAAAATGATCGTAAAGCGCCCCCCTCCTCCTCCGACTTCCTCCGCCCCTCCTCCTCCGCCTTTCTCCTCGATCATCTCCGCCTCCTCATCCACGATCATCTCCTGATCGTGGCCCGTGTCGCCGCCCTCCTCCTCCGAGACATCCTCCCACTCCTCCTTGTTGCTGTCAGCGGCGGCGACGTCGATGGCAACAACGGCGGCAGTGGCGGCATTGTCGTGGCGAGCACGAGAAGGAATTTCCGAGAGAAGGAGACTTGGGGCGGGGGGCGAGCGATTTTTGGTCGCGTTGACGCGACGGGTCTTGGTCGTCGCCCCGTGTTTTTCACTTCGCACTCGCGCCCCTTTCCTCGGGGTGAAAACCGAAAAGGTCGTTTTATTTTGTACTCTTCAGGTTTTCCACCCCAAGATTTCGAGCAAATTGGGGAAAAGGGACGAATGGGGAAAAATCACAACGTCTTGGTTCTATGGCAATGTCATTGAATCTTGAAAATTGGGGGAGTGTAATCTCGACCGTCCATTTTAACCCGTTACGTCGTTGATCGGCCTGTGTTAGATTCGTGATGGATCGATAATGGTGGCAAAAGCCGCTCAACGGTGATAACGGTTTTCTATTGTGAAGTGGGTAGATTTAAAGGCGCACTGGGTGGCGCTTCTTTACTGTGGAATTTACGTGACGGCGATATGACTTTTTATAGTATGGAAAGTGGTCCTATTTTGAGTTAGATAGACACCGTGATGTGTATTGAGATTAATCGATTAAAGTGCAGCGAATTTTTGATAAAGAAGAGGAGCGATATTTTGGCAGATGAGGATCACTACCATCACCAACGATGAAGGAGTATCAAAGACCTTGGCTATCTATTAGATCCAGAGAAAATTATCGAGAAAATTCATAAATTTATTATATAGATATTAATCATATTTTATTTTATTTTTCAATTTAATCCTAAAACTTTTGACAAATTGCCAATGTAATCCTTCCAGTTAATTTCGACAAGCAATCGATGACATCAACATTAGCTGTTGCTAATGCCGGTTCAATGGAGGAAAACGGAAAAAAAAAAAAAGGAGAAAAGAAAAAGGAAAAAAGATTAAAAATAAGAATAAAAAATTGTAAATATTATTTACGATAGCATCGATCATGCCACATAAGACGACCGATGTCCATGTCAGCAATTGCCAGCCAACATTGATATTGCCAGAAGGGGAGGTGAGGGGTTCAAATCCCCACCTTCTCAGGGGGGTGGGGTGGGGACGCGTAAGTTTCAAGAGTGGGTTTCGACTCCCACGCCCTGCAAGAGGCGGGGCAAAAGTCTGAAAGTGAGTGTAAAATAGGAATAGAGTAAGACTGACAAAAAAAAAAAGCTTAGTATTGAATTGTCATTCGTGCATTTATGACTTTTTTTTTTAATAATTATCTTGTAGTACACCATGGCAAGACAGGTGGATGTCCCGGTTTGTCCTAACTACCCAGAAAGGCAAAATGGATGAATTTGGCATGACATTCCTTTCTCGTGCTCGCTCTGACCTACCTACATTCGATTAATTTATTAGTAGTGGATACTATGAGTTCTTTTTTTGCCTCAGTACTAGGATAAACCCGTCCGTGTCTTAACCATTTTAATAAAGTCTCCAATTCTCAGACAAAGTCATGCCATCCTCCCCTGTGGGGCTTTCTCTTGTTTTCTTTCTATCCCTTACTAATATAATAGGAACCTACTCTTGATAATTAGAATATTTAAAAAGTTTAAATAATTAGATCAGGGAGCGATTTAGTACTTAAAATATTTTAATGCTAATTAGGGCGTATTTGGTAACGATTCTGTTCTCAAGAATAGATTCTGATCAGAAATGATTTTTTTTTTTTATTCTGCTCTCGGGAACAATTTCTAAGCATTTTAAGCCATTTTGTAACTGTTCAAAATTTCTGATTCTGGAATAGAATTTCGTTTGGTACCCCGCTCATTGATTATGTTCCAAATCAATTTCTTTTAATTTTTAAATAATTTTTTTTTACTTTTTTACTTTTACTTTTCTTTTCTTTTTCTTCCTTTTTCTCATATTCTTCTTCTTCTTCAAGTGACCGACCAGATGAGGGCCAGCGACCTCACCGGAGCGTCACCGGTGGCCAGGCTGGCCTCGCTGGGGCTGGGCAAGGCCTGCCTAGCCACTGATAAGGCTAAGTGAGGCCCGCCTGGCCACCGGTAAGGCTCGCCCAGCCTTGCCAAGGCTCAGCCTCGCCGATGGCTGGGCTTGACTCTAGCAA
Organism: Eucalyptus pauciflora; assembly: GCA_007663325.1. Taxonomy (NCBI): domain Eukaryota; kingdom Viridiplantae; phylum Streptophyta; class Magnoliopsida; order Myrtales; family Myrtaceae; genus Eucalyptus; species Eucalyptus pauciflora. Next base: position 1,204,079 of record VMYD01000063.1, read on the forward strand.
GTTCGCCGAATCTCACCCTAGCCTAGCGAGCTCGCCAGACCGGTTGCCGGTGACTGGCGGCGGCGGACAGCAACCATGGGATGGCGGTAGATGAAAAATAAAAAAAGAGAAGAAGAAGAAAAATATGATTTGATTATTGGATTTGTTCCCATAACAATAATCAACTTTTTTTTTATTCTTGATTTTGTTCCAAATCTACTTCCGAGAATAAAAAAATAGAAATTTGTTTCCGGGAACAAAAAATCAAAATTTGACACTGTTTGGATGGTTACCAAACAGGCCATTGATGTAGTTTGTCAAAAATGCATTGTCATTCTAGTAACTCATAATTTAATACGTACAACTTTCTGAACTTGAGAGACCAAGAGCATGCAATTGTTGACCGTCAATATCTATAGTCAACCCTACTTCGCGTTTGTTCGGGGGGAAAAAAATTTGATGATCAAGTTGAGCACTTCCCTCTCGATGAACGATGGCTGGAGTTCAGGTTAATACAAGCCTGCCTTATTTGAATTTATGTAATAGGGGTGTCGAAAATTGAACCAAAATAAAATTTTGTGCATTTTCGGGTTGGATAATGAAAGGTTCGAATAGTTTCGGTTCAGATTGTTGAACCAAACCAAATTGAAAATATCCCTTAAAAAAAAAATAGTTATGCAACTTTTCGTGGCGTTAATTTAGTTTCGTAATCTCTTACAAGAGTTAGTAAATGTAGAGAGATACTAAGGCAAGTATCAATTAATAACACAATAGAAAAGTTAATAAACTATATAAAAAAAAATCAATTTAACATTGCTAAGCAAATCAAAGGAGAATTGGTGATCCAAAAATAATTGATAAGTTAATGTAGAAAAAATTGATAAATCACTCTAATTTATGTTGGTAATCTCGTATAAGAATGATAAAATCCAAATGTACGCAAGTCATATAAATAAGGCATGGTAAGTTAGCACAAAAATTGCTAATTCGCAAATTATACAGGGAAATTCATAGTTTCATAGAAGTGTTGGTGAGCCACCAACAATTTACATGAGAAAAAGTCAGAGGTCGTTTTTTTATCGAAAGTTTTTTGACATTTACTAATACTTATCAAAATTTACTTGCACTGAAAAGGAAATTATAGTTTGGGGCACAGAATAATAGAATTCAACTAAAGGTTTCCGTCCCTCGGGACCAACAAAGGGTAGTACGGGAATATTCACCTATTGTCCATCAACTACGCCTTTCGGCTTGATCTTAGGCCCCGACTCACCCTCCATGGACGAACCTTGCGGAGGAACTCTTAGGTTTTCAGGGTATTGGATTCTCACCAATGTTTGCGTTACTCGAGCCGCCATTCTCGCTTCCGCTTCATCCACCCCTGCTCTCGCGGGTGCTTCCCTCTGAGGCGGAACGCTCCCCTCCTAGTAAAATTAACACGACCCTTCCATGAAAATCAAATGTTGGTGAATTGAGGGAAATAATTTGTAAATCGAGGATTTTCATGTTTTTGGTCATACGCATGATCGATTCTTGAAACCTAGGAAGCAACTTTTAGAACCGCTCGATCATGATTATGTTTATCAACCACAAGATTCTCACGTCCATTCTCGATGTAGGCTTTCAAATGATTTTGATTGTGACACTTTGTATTTTAATTTTTATAGAATCTTAAAAAAAAAAAAACCCGAGTTTTGCTCAGTGATTTCAAATTTGCGCCTAAGGGTCCGTTCGCTTCGCAGAAAATGAGCTATTTTCGGAAAATATTTTCTTGGAAGTCATTTTCCAGGAAAATGACAATATTTTCTAGTGTTCGGCTAAAACCTGAAAATGTTTCGGAAAATATTTTCCGGTATTCGGTAAGGAAAATATTTTCCGCTCACCAGACTAGAGAACGTAAACATCAAGCTCAAGGCTCGCTAGATCGACAAGCGCGAGTTTGAGATCAACGAGCTTAAGGTTCACTTGGTTTGCGACTAGCTAAGAAAGAAGAAGATGGGAAACAAAAAAAAAAGAAAAGAAAAAAGAAAAGAAAAAGAAAGTAAAAGAAAAAAAGAAAAGAAAAAAGATATTAAAAATAATTCGAATTAAAAAAAGAAAAGAAGAGAAAGAAAGGGGAGGAGGAAGTCAAGATTTGTAAATATGTGAGATAAGAGAGATCAAGTGAAAAGTGGAAAACATTTTCCCCTACTTTAGAAGACTTTTTTTCCTTTGATAGAAAATTTTCCTCAAATAATTCATTTTCCGTGAAACGAACGCTGGAAAATCCAGAAAACATTTTTCCGGAAATTATTTTTCGTGAAACGAACGGACCCTAAATTATTTATTTCCCATTATGGTCTTTTGCTAAAAAAAAATGATTGCATGCCTTTAAGACCCGCACGCTGCCGCTCCAACCTTAGCGCCACCGTGCTCGCTAAACTACATCACGACCCACGCCGCGAGACTCCACGACAAGGGCGATGGAAAAGGGATATAGAAATTAGAAAACAAAAATAATAGGAAGTTTGTCATTTATTTAAAATTGAGATGACGCTAATAATTGAGCAAATAGAATTCGAATAATTAATTGAATATCGAGCAAAAATTCGTATAAATCGCGATGCTATTAGCTCATTTAGATATCACAGATGGAATTGCTGGTTCTCTTGAATTTAAGGGTTTCATGGGTCATTCGTCTAATCAAGTTACATTGATATAATTATGAATGATCGTAAAAAATTGTCAAGAATTTTAACGAACTTTTTTAAAATAAAATAAAAAAGTTTGAGGCTAGTTGAAGTAACAAATGAGTTCATAATAAGTGACTAGTCAGCTCATTTTATGTTTATCGAGAAAGTATTCTTTATATATTGATATGATTTGGGGGAAAATAGTAAATGGGAGATGTGGACACTTTGAAGATTTTTATCAGCGATCTTTTTTTTTCGTTTTGGAATTTTGGAGCTGGTAATTTAGTGGGAACCATGACCACATGGGTGCTAATGTCTTAATAAATATATTATATAAATTTGGAAAATGTCAGATGAACTATGAAATGTAACTAAAACTTATATTTTGAATCGGATATTGAAATAAGGAGGACGCATGAATTGAATGAATAACTTTTTTGGACGGTCCATAGGAAATTGCCGCATGATTTAGTAAATAACATAGGGAGATTTCTTTGTAGATGTAGCACTACTCGAAAGAAATCGCTAACTCGTTACTAGCAATGCCAAACCAATAACTTAGTAGATGACTTTATCAAGCTAGAGTTGTCACTAACCTATTTTAGGCTAGTTAAGACCTTGGTAAGATGCGAGCGGTTGTCTTATTTCTGCCAACAAAAGAATTTAATTAACGACAAAGCCTGAAAACATAACCACTTCAAACGAAACTGAACATATACAAAGTATGTCGTTAATGACGCGAATCTAAAAACTACAACTAAAAAACACACCTGAAATGTAATCGACGACGCGAGTCTGGAAACTATAACTACTCTTTAGGAATTGAAAGATAACATATTTGTGTTTGTATGTGTGAGGGTTTTCAGTAGATGCGAATCGGCATTTTCTGTCAAAAAAATTGATGGTGTTAACTTTAGAACTCGATTGAAATAATTTGACAAGTTTTAGGACTTAATTGCACTTTTTGGAGATTTCAGGACTCGATTGCATTTTTGTTACAAGTTTTAGGACTTCTATCGCACTTATCCCAACTATTTATGTTAAATTAATGTCACGTTGGATTTTTTGATAAAGAGAAATCTCCAGCTTCGATGAAGTGAATATTTATTAAATAAGCATTATATGAAAACGATCACACCTGTGGTCTATCTATAAATATAATATCCAAATGAAAGGATAAGAGAGAAAGAAAGGCCCGCAAATTTCTTGAAGTGGCCGAAACAATCTTGAAATTGAAGATGACAAAACAGAAAACGCCCACCAAAACACGACGGTTCTAATTAATGCTATTAACTGCGACATGCATGAAAGCAATGTGCAATAAAAAAATATTTTCTGGAGTGTCAACAAATATTATATGATTTTCCCATATGGCGATTTTGAAAAATCTCCTGGTTTTCGGATTATACATTTTGTTATTCTAAGTTCTTTCTGTTTTTCTTTTGGTGAATAAGGAAAAATACCTTTGGTATGAATTCAGTCAATTCGATCGAACAAAAAAAGTACTTTTTTTTAAATATATTATATTGATACTAATTCAAGTATAAATATTTCAATCGAATTAAATTAGTCCTAAACCTTTTCATATTGATATGAATTCAGTCAATTTGATCAATTTAGATAGGAAAAATTGTTGATGTGGATGTCAAGCATCTTACATGACATTGTTGGCATAGATGTTGATATTTTAAAATTACATTTTGATTTTTTTGTTTTTACTTTTCTTTTTTCTTCCTTTTGTCCGACTCTTGCTGACCTCGGGTGAGGCAGCTCTCACCTAGATCTAGCAAGGGCCTTCGCGGCCCAACCGGCCAAAATGAAGGGAAAAAATTAAAGAAAATAAAAATATATAATCAAAATATTATTAGAACTGTCTTGGTTAATATCAGCCATAGCACGTAGGATGATTAATTTCCACGTTAGCAATTTTTAGTCTAAATTGACTAAAGTGACATGGGGCTTTTGTGTCACTTCGGGTCGGACTTTTCATTTTTGTTTTCACGGAAGGATCAATTCAAAGAGAAAAAAAAAACATGTACTTTAAAGGCCCAAAATGCCTAACAAAATATTTCAACGACCTCATTAAAACAATTTGGGAAACTGGAGAGATTGTTTGTCCTTTTCCTCCTTTTATATATATATATATATATTTATGCTTAGAAAAGTTTATTACTGATTTTTCATCACGAGAATCTAGATGAAGATATTGACACACGGATTCTTTTAGGGTACAAATCACACTTATTCGTCCTTCTTTATATGGCCCATCCTTTCCCTACCAAAAATTATTGTGTGCTAAGTTGCCATTAAATTTATGGCATACCAGATACTCCGAAATTCATTTTCTTCTCTACTTTTACAACAAATTCTAAGCATCAACGCGAGTTTGATTCTAGCATATTTTTCAACATCTTTCCCAAAAAGAAAAATCCCATTATTTTTATCACGAGCCTAGCTCAAGTTGTCCTCCATCATTCTCATGATTAGTTTTTCTTTTCATTCGGTTTGTCATGATGTAGCCACACTCTATGTACTAAACCAGTGACCAACAAGTTGACCACTCACTGACCTTAGTGAGCTGGTTAACTGTAAACTATAAACTACTCTTGTAAGGAAACTGACCGGTTACGGTTCACGGGCAACCCAAGTCCAAAGCATAAAGGACATTCTCTCTCTCTATCAGTCTCTCTCTCTCTCTCTCTCTCTCTCTCAAAGATCGAGATGGAATGTGCGTGACATTGTCGTGAGCATCGATCAGTACCACTTCCGGGCGAGGCAGGCGCGGCACGGGGGGCGGGCCGCGATGTCGTCAAGGCACCAAATTCACCTCCTCCTTCTCCTCACTCTCCTGCCGTCACTCTCCACTTCGTCCGCTCGGCGCGGTGAGCTCTCTCGCTTTTGCGAATTCTTTCTAGGGTCTCTCCAGCTCGAGGGTGATTGAGGAGGTTTCGAGAGCGAGGGTGAGGAGTGGAATGGGAGCTCAATTCTAGTGGGAGCCTATGCTTAGCTTGAGTGCTGCCTTGGGTTTGGTTCTTTTTTTTTTTGTGGGTTATTTGTGATGTTTAGGAGCTTCACCCGGGATGATTTGTTCGGTTTTGAATTCCGGGTAGTTGTCGGTTTCGCTCGAGGGTTCGCATCGGTTTAGTTTGAATGGTCAGGGGCAGTTCGGTTGCGATGATTTGGCTGCCTAGGCTGAGCTGAAGAATGAGAGGAGTTGCGGTTGGATCTGCGAGGTTGCTGAGAGTGGAAAACGTGCACGGGAACTCCGGAAACTCGATTGTCTGTTTTGTATTTTGACAGTGACATGCCTGCTTTCCCTATTTTAACTATTAGTGAGCAGCTGCAAGACACTGAGATTCCTAAAGCTGAGATTAAGAGCTCCGGTGAAGCATTGGCTTTGCTGCAAAAGAAGATCCTATGTGTGGATAACTAAAAGATAAAGGAGCAGTGGATATATCCAATTGGCTCATAACTTAACGCCTCAATATTTTTTAGTGAATTGGATCTAACCATGTATTATAGGGATAAATAATAAGTGATTTTATGAGTAGATAAATCCAAAAAATATTAGTAAAATAAAAACAAGACGAAAGTAAAATGTCACAAGACTAGATGGTATCAGAGCAAGACAATGAAGACCAACTGTGGATGATGATGGGCTTGGACAGACATTCGCTCTTGTGTCCTTTCAACACTAGATATTTTATTTTCTCCTTTGTTCCCAAATTATCTTGATCTTGATTTCAAAGCAGACATCATGTTTGCCTTAGTTCACTCAAGGCAGTGAGAAACTTAATGGCATCCTGATAAACTATGTAGCAACACCAAAAACAGTCAAGGATACATGCTGGTATTTAGATATTGGTTAGAAAAAGATGTTAACAACGATACACAGTCACTGGAATGATAGAGCAGAGACATGAGATGTTCACTTATTCCTTTTTATAATTAAGCATTTGCGCTCTGTAAGGGAAAACCATTTCTCTTACCGGTTTTCTCTGCCTCTTTCCCATCCAATTGTTTGAATCAACATCTTAGCTGTATTCTTTTGCCGCAGCACCTTTTGCTATGCGCATAAGCTGTGGAGCTCGTCAAAATGTCCATACTCTACCAACCAATACACTTTGGTTCAAAGATTTTGCTTATACTGGAGGAATACCATTTAATGCAACGCGTACAAGTATTATCAGCCCTCCGCTTGAGACAATTCGTTATTTTCCTCTCTCTGAAGGTCCTGAAAACTGCTACATCTTTAATAGAGTGCCGAAGGGACGCTACTCTGTGAGGATTTTCTTTGGATTGGTTGCACATCCCAACTTCGATGAAGAACCCCTATTTGACATTTCAATTGAAGGAACTTTGATTTCTTCTCTGAAACCTGGTTGGATCAGCCATGATGAGCAAGCATTTGCTGAAGGCATTGTGTTTCTTACAGATGGTTCTGCCTCTTTATGCTTCCATAGCACTGGTCATGGAGATCCTGCTATTCTCGCCATTGAAATTCTTCAAGTAGATGAGAACGCGTATAAGTATGGATCTGACCAGGGCCACGGAATAATCCTTAAAACATCCGCACGACTAACCTGCGGTACTGGGAAACCAAAATTTGATGAGGATTACAGTGGTGATCATTGGGGTGGGGACAGATTTTGGAAGCCAATTTCAACTTATAGCGTAGGCTCTGACAAAGAGATATCTACTGAAAGCAGCATCAAACAGGCCTCCATTGCGCCAAACTTTTATCCGGGAGCACTTTATCAGTCAGCGCTTGTTGGAACTGAAAATCAACCAGAGTTGGAGTACATTATGGATGTGGATCCTAACAGGAACTATTCAGTCTGGTTACATTTTGCAGAGATTGATTCTACCATTACAGGCGTAGGGCAGCGAGTGTTTGATATCCTGATAAATGGCGGCTCTGTATTTGAAGATGTGGACATCATTAAAATGAGTGGGGATCGATATGTTGCTCTGGTACTAAACACAACTGTGGCTGTGAATGGTAGGACCTTAACAGTAACCGTGCAACCTAAAAAGGGAAAAGCTATCATCAATGCTGTGGAGATCTTTGAAATTATCACAGCTGAGTCTAAAACTTTAGCAGATGAAGGTGCGGAAAGACTTTGCCAATGTAGATTACAGGCTTATAGATATTGCAACGTAGATATGTAGGTACATGTATTTCTGGCCAATTTCATTTATGCAGGTTAATTGTTATGTTTCCCTGTGAGCCATGCAGTTAGTCATATCTTAAAGTATCATATTTCAATATGATTCTAGCAATATTAGTCTCTGAAGATAAAATGCATAGCGATTTGGTGCTTGTTTGGCAATCTGGTGCATTAGGCATGGAAGCCATCTGCACAAAAGTCTGTCTCTACTTGTTTTATTTTGTTGGCTATACATATTATCAGAAAAGGAGATGATGGAGGAAAGAACGTAAGTCTTTTCATGTTGATTTGTGGCTTATGTGCAGGATTGATAGCAGAAATTTATTATGAAGCAAGGAGTTACAAGAACCACCTCTCAAACATGAATTTCTAATTATGGCCATCTCTCATTGTTTTATCTTGTTATCACCGAGAGAAACCTAGCGCTTGATTGAATTATCCATTAATAAGGTCCAGTCAGTGCTATGCCTTATGTCCCTTAGCTCCTCTTCAATCTGTACTTGTGACCCTAAGGGGACTTTTTTCTTAAATTCCTGCTATGTCTCTGCTTTGAAAATCTGTACTGGGTGTCTGGCTACTATTTAAAGCAGTTGTGCTTGTCCGAAGAAAAAACTGAAGAGTTCTTCTGGCTCTTAGATACAATTTGAATGAAATATCAGATGGGGGGGGGGGAGCTAAATGGGATGACTTGGGAAGGATGGGACAATTTAAAGAGGCCAACTTGAACAGGAAAAAAAAGTACTTTCAAATGGAATAGGCCATTAATATAACATTGTTATATATACTGCTGATAATGTTTCATATTCTTTTTACTAAGATAAAGAAAGCTTGAGGTAGTCAGTGGAATTTTTCTGTGGAAGTGCAACACTGTGAGCCCCAATCTTTTGAGAGACAGACTTACCTTTTATTCTGAATGAGCTCTTCCCTGCCTGCACTTCCTTTTGACAGGGTCAAAGAAATATAACTCGAGCCTCGTTGTAATCTAAAATATGCATTTTCATAGTAGTTGTTTGAACCACAATTTAGTATTTGTAGTGAATACTTTAGAAGAAAACAAGAACTATTGTCTATGTATAGTCAAGTTAGATAAATCCATATATCTTGACTTTGACTTATTTAACATTGTAAGCTATGTTACTCTAATAAATAGAGATGAAATTTGGCAAGAAGAGCTTTAGATGATTTTCTTGGGAGGCTGGGATGAAATAATTTCAGAATAGTTTTTCCATGGGCCAGGAAGTTATTGCATCCACAACCTGTCTCTAGTAATGGAATAGAAAATCAGAATGTGCCCTTTGTTAAATTGTTTTTTCAGCTTAAAGGTTTTTCTTTTTAGTTTGTTTAGCAATTTTTACGGCTTTAAAGTGCCAGTTAAAGAAAGCCACACATATGAAGAAATTCAAGCACGGTCGAATCAGGGGAAACATCAGATACTCGTATTGTGCTTTGTTTGAGCTGTTTTATTGTGTCACTCAAAAGTTTGAGCTAGCTTGTGGATGAATTCCAGTACAGAAACTTTAGAACTGGTTTCTTGATGAATTCTGAAGGAATCTCAATTTCATAGTTTTCAAAGTTTTAAACTCTAGTTTTTGTCGATTATATATTACTTTCAACTCGGAATATATTTTAGCTGATGCTAACTTAATCATCCTTCTGCATACTAGTTAGGGCTTTACGGACACTAAAGACTTCACTAGCACTCCCCCGTCGATTTGGGTGGAATGGTGACCCATGTATCCCTCAACAACATCCATGGAGTGGAGCTGATTGCCAATTTAATCAGACAACAGGCAAATGGGTCATTGATGGACTGTAATGCTCTAATCATTTTTTCCCCTTTGCATGCAAAAATTACTCCTGCTGCAGCTGTACTTTAGTTTTTGCACAATAATAATTGCATTTGATATTCGAACAGTCTGGCTTAGTTTCATAAAATGTCAATTAAAAAGCTTAGTGAGTCCTGAATTTATCCAAATCTGTAAGTTGGAGAGGCTTTCGGTTAATACTCATAGTCCCTATGAATGGTGACAATGACATCATGTTCACAGCTAATTCCCTTTGAACAGTAATGCTATATTTCAATTTATCTGAATCCCGTTAATGGATGCGCACAAAGAATCAATGTGGAATTCCAAACATTTTTAACTGATCAGCACTCAGATAGTGGCCTTGTTTTCTTTTAAATGTGATGATGTGGCCATTGTCAAGCCGGAGCTAGAAGAGCTTCAACCTTCAAATTTTATAACTTCTTGCTGACTGTTCAGCGAAGTCCACAAGTTTACTACAGTTTTCTTCACTGCTGCCTGTGGATTTGTTGCCTTCTTGTATCTTCCCTTTATCTTGGGATGAATCATGTCCCCATCCTGGCTATAAATGTTCTCCTCAATTCATACCTTCCCTTGCCAACCCCTTTGATCTTCTCCAGGCCCCTCATTGTCCTCAGTCACCATTACTGTAGCAAGAATTTTATGTCACTTTGGAAGAAATGAACAGCTTCACTGTCTTGCCATTTCTTATTCTGGCTGTTGACTATAGTAACTCAAAAAATGTGTTAGTGTAATCATATTCTCTTTATGTTTCGTCTATGATATAGTGGGGTACTTTATCCCCTTCCATCTAATTGTTTGCAAAATCAGTCATTTCCTTCTCCTTCAAAAACTGTCTTTGTAAATACTGGACTAGGCTTTGCAGACAATTAAGTCATAAGCTTGACTTTAAGAAGGTTAATGGGACTCTCATGGGAGCTAGCTCTCTGAAAATCGTCAGATACTTTATAAGGCAAAGTGCACAGCATTTAGGTTTTCTATAGGCAATGGAAAATGTTGGATTGGCATTTTCCTTGTTAAGGTGAAAAGTGAGTATAAACTTCAACCTTTGAAAATGCTCATACATGCAATCCATCTGTTTTGAGGAAAAAAGGGACCACAAGTCAGTCTCCCTTCAGTTTACTATTTGATGGGCAGTGACACTCTGTGGGATACTAACCAAAAAGATAAGTGAATGAGGGAGGATTTGGAGTATGATGAAGGATAATTTTAAGAGAATTGAGCCTTGTCCAACACATTATGCAAAATTGCTTATGGGATAAGTTCATCTACGCCAGAAGCATTTTAATTGTTTTTTCAGATATTTCAGAGGGCTTTCATGCTTCAATATGGTAAACTAATTTAAGGTTGGAAAACCCTATGTCTAGTTTCGTATGAATCAAATTTCAAGCAAATTGGAGTCTTCTAGAGGAAGTTATGCCCCAATACCAACAGCTGGTCAGGAAATCCGAGAATGAGTCTTTTAGGATTTCTGTGTTTATTCAGTATTATGCATTGCATTCGTTTCTGGAGTCATTTGAGTCGGGTCATTAATCTTATTTGTATATTGTCTAGGGATTAGTGGTCTTTATCTTGGTAAAATAAGGCTAGTGTCTTGGGATTTGCCTATACTTGGAAGGTTGTTCCAAGCCGTGTCTATATAAACCCCTCTAAGGTCTTGATGAATTGTCGGAATCGAACTCTTGGATTAGAGTTTAAACTCAACTCTGCATCTCTTTGGTGAGCATCTAGTTTAGCTTATGGCCTGCCCCATGTGGATTCCTTCAGTGCTGAGCATTTTCTCGTTGCACTAATGTTACATTCTAAATCTCTGACCCTTCCAGTATCAGAGTCACTTGGAAAGTTAGTGATTGTGGATATAAGCTCTAATTGTGTAATTATACACTTTCATGTAGTTAGAAGATTTTTCTTCTACTGTACAGCAATGACCATGAGATTAGTATAACCGTGATGCAATTGTTGATTCACCTCCTGCATTTTCAGTGGTCTTGACAACCAGGGTCTTAGGGGATTCTTGCCAAAAGAGATATCTAAACTGACTCATCTGCAAAGCATGTAAGTTTTGACAAACTATCTTTAAGAGTTCCTTTTCAGCATATTCAGCAGCTAGATTGTGTTGTATATAACTTATTCTTTTCTTTTTGCGGTCATTTCTTTTTCTTTTCTTTCAATCAGAAACTTGAGCGGAAACAGCATTCGGGGGCATATACCATCCTCTCTAGGGACCATATCTGGCTTGCAAAGTCTGTAAGTAATAAGTGCTATCACGTTTGCCTTGTCTATACTTCTGAATGTTCTTCTGAAGGACACAGACAATTCCAGAGTCCTTGTGTCCATTTCTTGTGCAACTAATTCTTCCCAAGCCATAGGCGCTTATCCTTATATTTGCTTTGCACCATTTTATTTATCCAAAATGAGAAAAAATGATACCTCTCGACCATTCAGTTGCTGTGCAACTTACAGATGTTAATTTTCAGGTTTACTACAATATCTGTGTCTCCTTAGATCTTTATGTATGCTCTTCTTTGAAGCTGCGACAAGTTTGCTTTGGTCCAAATTGGTCATTTTGCTTTTTAACCATGTGGGAAGATATAACACTTATTTCTGCTAGTGAAGCTCATTACCCGCGATGCCAACCTTGTCCAGATAAGTTTTAAGAGACTGCAGATACAATTTTGAGTCTTTGAAAACGTTGAGAGCCCTAATTTCCTTCTTCTCTTTTATTTTATCTTTTCCTTGGGTATGTGTAGGGGTATTGGGGGCTTATCACATTGTAATACAACTTATATGTTGAGTCAAATATTTTTCAGACAAGGAAATTTGTTCTCCTTATATTGAGCTCATTTGGTCCTTCACCACTTGATCGACGTCAAGAGTGTGATCAAGTGCGTCTTAAGTGTTGTCAACCAAAGGAGCCACTGATATAATGTTTAGGACACCGCAATACATAGATTAAGAAGGTGACGCTGCCTCGTCATGCTTCTTTATCCTTGATGTTCTTGGGCCTCATGTAGCACTAATATTTTGAATTTCTTATAGATTAATTGTGGATTTGGTGAATCCGTTAATTAATCGATTTGATAGAAAAAGAAATTCATGATCTGTCATCTTTTGATTGAAACTCCTCATAGTCGATGCTGAAATCACCTGTAGTGAGTTTATTTCTTTAACTCTTGATGGAGAAACAGCATCTTTGCTCCCGATCTATTGATTTGTAATCCATCCATGGTAGTATATTATCCTAGTATGCTATAGTGTTTTATTGCAGTGATTCATATGCAAAACAGTAGTAATCACAGTTTGAAGACTCTTAGGAAGCCAAAGTTCCTGGAAAACTCTCGATATTTTATACTCAACAATAATAGCAAGCCAAGCGCAGTGTACAAACAAATTTAACTAAGAATAGTTCAAAGTAATTCTTAAAAATACATTGTCATAGATATTATCTATTTGTGCAGAATTGAACACTCTGTATGTGTGATTGCAAAGTCTCAAATAAAATGTCATTAGCTTTCTGAGGTTGAACAAATAGCGAAAATGCAGGTCCACTCGATTGATGTCACTTCAATAGCCCGAGATTATTTAAATGGCAATTTTGTGAAATACATCAATGGACATCCAACTGGCATTTCTTGATAGTGAAGTATATTGAGATTTAGTATGTATGTTAAGGCCCAAAAAGAGGAAAGTCTAAATGATTGCCATGGGAGGACTGCTCTTCCAAAACAATACATTAGATTGACCACTTTTTGCTAAACTCCCCGCTATTGAGTTTTCCGATATGACTATATTATTCAGAGGATATTGTCCACATTGTTAAAGACCCTGCCAGGATAGTTGTGAAATCAACATCCAACATCGTACTAAAATTTGAAAGAAAATTTTTACAGGTCTTAGTTTGTTTATGCCCGTAGGTTTCTTTCCTTTCCTTTACATTTTTCAGTTGTGCGAGTAAAATACGAAAGAAGAAAATACATTTATATGTTGTATAATCATGAGAGTGGCAAACATTGAGATTAATGTTTTTGTATATTCATGCTCCCAACAAATGGAGACTATGATTTTCTGAAGTATGAAAGTATGTACTTGTGTTCTACTCTTTTGCCACATCCTCCACATGATTTGTGTTTCCATCTGGTTGCAGCTCGTCTTCCATGAAAGTCTTGACCTCTATTTTCTTTCCACCTCTCCTCTTATGAGGTTTTGACTTCAGGAGTATTATCTTGTTTCTATGTTAATGGTGGTACCCCTCCAAAGTGTTCTGCCTATAATCTTCTCATCCTCTCTATCCAAGAAAATAGTTAAAATATTCAAACTGTTGCATCTGTTGCCATGTCTAACTACTGGGTTTGTTAGTATGGCCTCTTCAGTATATCCATTTGAAAGTTGATAATTTAAGCAGTAGAATGATTTATATTAGTTATTGAATGGTTTGGAAAAGCACGACAAACTCATTTAGGCACACATGGTGTAACCAAGGAAGCTGAAATATGTGTTGGCGCCATCAAATTTACAATGAGATAATCAATTGCTAAGTTATGCACTGGAGTTTGTCTTATGTAGTGGGCTGTGCGACATCCATGCGATTCTTGTCTAGAAAGTTTACTGAGAAAGGGATGTAAAGAACAAAGGATCCTGTGACCTGATTAGTCTTTACAAATGATGACTTTGATGATGAGACACTTTAAAGTTCACAAATTGTAAAAGACATGCCTATGGAATTTTGTGCTATCTGGTAAAATGAAGGAACTAGTCAACAAAACACTCAAACTGGTCCTAATGGTAAAGATCTGTGGTCTTGGACTATGAAGGCAGTAACACGATATGCAAAAAAATGGATAACCGTTTTTTCACACCAAAATTGCTGGTGATATATTTAAATTATTTCTCCTTGTTCTACAAGGTGTGGCTGTTTTGTATGAGTGATTTTCTCTGACAAATCACTTCAAAATTTGCAAGTTTGACTTTTGGACTGTATTTCTAGTCTATGGGCATATAGTCTCAAAGGTTCTTACTTCCCATATCTTTTATGATGGGTGGTCTTTAGCCTTTTGTTTTAGGATCATAGTTATGTTTTGGGTGTAATGCTAAGAGATCCTGCTTCATTGCAGGGACCTCTCTTACAATTTTCTCAATGGATCAATTCCTGAGAGCCTGGGGCAGCTGACATCGTTAAGAAGACTGTAAGATCATATAACATTTGAACACTATGCATTCGAGTATACAACAAGACAAGGGTTTTAATTGACATCTGCATCTCACAGGAATCTCAATGGAAACAAATTATCTGGAGGAGTCCCAGCAGCTTTAGGGGGGAGGCTTCTGCATAGAGCCAGTTTCAAGTATGTAATGAATGGCATTGCTCAGAGTTTGCAGGAGGTTTCAAATATCTCTTGCTTTTGTTAATCACAATGTTATAACCTGTTTCGTGATGGATGCATGCAGCTTTACAGATAATGCTGGCCTTTGTGGTATACCTGGACTTCCTGCATGCGGGCCTCATCTTTCGGCTGGTGGCAAGGTTGGAATTGCCGTGGGCGCCCTGCTGGCATTGTTTCTTCTTGTCATGCTGTCCATAATCTGTTGGAAAAGGCGGCAAAATATTATTCGTGCACAGCAGATTGCAGGTAACACCATTGCCAAGCCATATTAATCTAACAACTGAACCCATTTCTATTCTTACTCAGCATGTCATATGGCATAGTCTTTTCACATGGAAAAGAAATTTTGGGATGAAGAAGAAACTTATTTAGTAGCTCCTCTTCATGATAGTGAGTTGAGTGGAAAACAGCAAAACATCACATTGACCTACCAATTTAGAGAGTTATCGACTCATAATCGCTAAATTTCTGTAATTTGCACAGCAAGAGAAGCTCCGTACGCGAAAGCAAGAACCCAGTTTACTCGCGACATCCAATTGTCCAGGCACAATAGCCTAGGCCAAGCCCGGCTTGCTGCTGAGAACGGGCCTAGCTTGCTCTCATGACACGACCGACATCTCTCATCAGGTTTTCCCCTTTTCCCCTTTCCGGCTTCTTTCGAAATGCCTTACAAATGCCATAGAAAGATCGAAATGTCTTCGTCGTCGCTGTTGATATCGTGTTGTAACGAACCGACTGTACATTATTACCGCTGTCTCTGTAGCTTAACATACTTTCGAAAGCAGGGTTCCAAAGGTGTTCAGTAATTCAAGGGTTGAGTCATAAGGATTTGGCACAGTTCATTTAGGATTTCCTTTTGAGTTATTGCGTGTGACATGTATGCATGTAATACTAGAAACGAGATATGATTGAACTGCTTGCCAGGCCTTGAAATCTAGCAGTACTTGCTGAAGGATTCTAGACCTGCATACTCATGCTACTTTTAGTTATATTTCTTGATTAGGATACCGACCCGACGCCTCGATACAATCGAAAAAAAAAAAATTATTGCATCCAACATTTATGTCGCGATCCTCCAACCAGAATATACCCGGATTAGTCCGGATTAGATTACTCCACGAGATCGTCCTTGTCCAAAGGAGTGGAGAAGTCAAGGGAAGAGAGCGGTGTCGATGGCGACCATTGCACGATGGTCGGTAGCCAGATTCAAGGACCATCGGCATGGCGGCGGTCTAGATGGTCGCCACTCGGGTCAAAGGGTAGCAATCGCCATGTCGTGGTCGCCGTCTTGATCTCGCGGTCGCGCTCCTCACGATCCTAGACATCTTTTTAAGGGTTCTTCTGAGAAAGAGCTATCGAATGTTGCTTTCGAACCTTTTTCAATCAAGATACACTAAACACTCGATAGGATATGGTTACATGGTTACGTACTATTTTCCAAGAAAAAGACGACATTACAATAAATTTCGAGAATATTTCCTATCCTATCCTCTCCTATATATGCTCTACAAACACTGAGTATATATGCTCTACAAACACTGACAGGAATTTAAGAAGGATTGCTGAGACTCTGACAATCTCAACAGCAATACATCCACCAAAGATTGGTATTAATGACGTCATAAACTTTCCTTTTACGTCGCGCTTTCAGCACGCGTGAGCAATTCTTGGGGGAAAGGCTACTACCGTGATTTTGGGATTCGAATCTGTCTTTTTTTTTTTTTTTTTTGGAATTTTATGGTGTTTTTTTTTTTTTCCCTGCCATGACTGTAGCTTTTATTTCATTGCTTTCCGTGCTTTTGCCCATTTCTCGGTATTTACTATGCGTGATGGCAACTGCACGAAATAATGGGATGGCCAGGCATTATTTGATGGCCCCCTGCCCATTTATGTCATTTCTAATTGTAAATATAGTAATTTAATTTGATTAAAGACGTCACTCCCAGTAATTTATCATTCCTTAGACAAGCGATGTAAGATATTTTAACACCGCCTCTTATATGTAAAGACGAAAACATGTATACCGAAGAAAAGTCGAGAATGACGCCTCGGGGGTTTGTTTAATTGACGAGTCTTTGACCTATTGCATCGATTGGTGTAAAATCGAATCGTCCGAGGTTAAGATGCGGTCGAATCGGTCGGATCGGATCAGGAAATTCCGCGCATCAGACCCGAGACTTAATAATCGAGCTACCGGCGTTCCGAGCCGCCGGATCCGAGATCTGCTCTGTGGGGGCGACACGACACGCCCGTCCATTCGACATTTCCGAAACGCGGACATGGAAATCGCTCTTAAAAAATTGCAAAAGGGGGGGCACCAATCATGCTCACGAATCAGACATTGCCCTAAGAAAAGGGAGGGGGGCTCCTCTATTTTCCCCCAATTTGAGTCTCCAAGAAAGTCAAAAGAAGGAAAATGAGAAGAACCGAATAAAAAAAATATTATTCCTTCACGTGAACCATCAAACATTGAAGGGAAAAGCGGGGGGGTCTGCCTGCCGTCCTTCCACCGTCTCGCTTTCTCCTTTACGCCCGCTCAGCTCATCCACCACCACACTCCACCAGAAGAAAGAAGTCAGAACCATTCTGTACCATCTCTTCCCCCCTCCTCCTTTATGGAAAATGCCACAAAATGCCCCAAACTTTATCAATCATGACCCATCTACCCTAAACTTTTTTTTTTTTTTTTATGACCCGGGAATCCCTGTACAGCCGGTAGCTGGCGAGGTAAACCCGGGGTGATGCTAGCGGAGAACCCACCAACCCGACGTCATACTTAAGACACCAAGCGTCTCCACTGGGTTTCGAACCCCTCACCTTTAGGGAATGATCAACGGAGCTCTTATCCAGCGGAGCCATCACAGCCGATGGTTACCCTAAATTTCTTTTTGTAATACCAAGAATTCTAAATTTATACCCGCATGACACATTTGCCCTGAACCCTTTTTTGTGACACCAAAAATTCTAAATTTATAAGTTTGGATTTTTTTTTTATTTGATGTCATTGAGATTTTTATTTTATTTTTATCTTTTATCCTTTATATCCTTTTTGCCTTTCTTTCTTTCTTTCCTCCACTCGTGGACCACTTCTCTCTCTCTCTATCTCTGTGTTGCCTTTTTTCTGGTTCTGATCAAACTCAGTCAAACACGCCAGCCTTTTAATTTTCCCTTCGTCTCTGCAATGCGGCCAAGGGAGTATAAATCAATGCCTGTCTTTGCCTTTGTTTGCACACCTCAGTTCAGTTCCGGTCTGCAGATTGTTCTTTAATGTGCGCGTGAATGCAAGCATGCCAAGAATCTAAAATAAAATTGTGTTCTTTTTCTTTCCTTTTCTCTCTCTCTCTCTTGAGAAAATGATGGCTTATTTTTTTTTTGTCAGTCCTACTCTAATCTTATTCTAACACTCACTCTCAGACTTTTGTCATGCCTCCTTGCAGGGCGTGGGAGTCGAAACCCACTCCTGAAATGAAATCTTCCCCACCCCCAATTCCCCTGAAAATGTGAGGATTTGAACCCCCAACCTCCCCCTTCCAAGATAGAAGGATGGCCACTGGGGCGAACCCCAATGGTTAAGACGGCTTATTTAGAAAGATGGATTCGAGTGAATATGTATTCAATTGAACCCGTCTTCGTTTTTAGAGTTTAATCCATCGAGACATGAGTCAATTAGGATACAAAGCACTCCGTGTCACACTACACGTCTCTGATGCGGGACTTATTTTAGCATGTACCCTCACGCGTGCACTTCAACGGATCTCTTCCTTGCGTGTTAATTGCTCATGTACTCCCTCGAATCCTAATGTCCTTTTGTACTGATATTATCTCAACTCGAGAATCTTCACCTTGGCCCTGGCCACCGACATCTAGTCTTTGGACTTTATCCGATCGTCTTGCCCGAGGCATGTTTGGTGGAAATTCGAGCCACACCATCCGTCATCTCAATCAAGGAGTTAGGTACAAGATTTTTCTTTCTTTGAGATATTTGCCAAAGTCCCGGCTCTGATATTACGCATTGCGTCAATATAGCATAAGCTCGGTACCTTCAACAGACATGTCACCAAAAATGAGCTCAAATTCAAGCTTATCACACATCAAATTAGACCCGCATTCATTAAAAAATTTGAACTGATGAACTATGGGTTAATTCGGATATATTGAATAGTCTACATTTTATCATATTCCTAACATGGCGCCTCATCCAATATCAATCTCTTGTACACCTTTATAAAATCGAATTTATATGTCTAAGATTATCCTGCCTAAATAAAATAATTATCCTTAACCTACTTCAATGCGTGATTAATAATTTAATATCGAATCGACCACACAGCTCCCGGGAGCGTTTTGCATCCGTGACTTCGTTTTCGAAACCCGGGCCGGACATCGAACCGTTTTGACTAGTCGGTTCTCAAGGCAGCAAATTGAGTCAGGATTGATTGATGTGGTCGTATAATTCATTTAAGAAATCGTGGAAAATCGAGGGGAAAAAAAGTTCAACGCAAATCCCAAAATTTTAGAAAACCTGGCATTCAAAGCTGCTCTCATTTCCCGATAAAATAATATTATTATTGGTACAAGTCAAGGGTGGAAGGTTGTCTAGATGTCATCATAGGTTTAGTATCTGTTAAATCGAATGTAACGTTGTACGGACAAGTCATATTGAAAAAATCTCGAACGCGGCCATAATTTTGGGGTTAATCCAACGGAAAAATCTAAATTAATGCAACTCTTAATTGACGTACTTGTGATAAATTTATCCTCTATTAATTTTTATTAAATTTTCTCATCAAATTATTAAGTTGAAAAATACGTGGTAGTTAAAATTTGGGGTTTTACTTTCATTTGTCGTATCGATTTAAAATTTTTCATGATATTAATCTAATTAATGAAAACTGACAAATTATCAATTTATCATAAATATATTAACATGACGTTTTTTTGTGGTCAAAATTTTAATTTTGGGTAAAGTTATCACGAATGTATTAATTTGGGATTTTTTGTGATAAAAAACTAGTTTTAAATAAATATGTTACATATGTACCAGTTTGGAGTTTTTATAATCTTATACATAAGAAAAAAAAATACATAACAAAGAATAAATTTAGGTTTTAAGGTTTGGGTTCTGGATGAATCGAGTTCCATCCTCTCTCTTCAATTTGCTTTACTTGCATGTAAAGGATGCTACTCCATGATTTGGAGTGTATTATCATACAATCATTATAGTGAAGTGGACATTGGCCAGAATAATAATTACTTGGATCGTAAATTCTTCAATTTGGATCTTACTCTTTAGGTGAATAATCTAAAGGGTTAACAACATAACAACCAACCTTCAAAAGGTTGCTTGAGCAATAAGCATTTTCATCCACCTCACCCGAGGTCTAGATTCAAATAATCATACTCCCACATCCTTTAAAGGTCATCTCAAGAGCACTAACCCATATATTTCTAATAATTACTAGATGTGTGCAAGACGGAGAGATCGTCATACTCAATGAAAATTAATCAAGTGTCATATCTCGCCGACGGAGAGAAACTATCTGAACAAACCGAATTTTAATAGGATCTACTGGGTTTGATTAGATTTTTACCCAAATAAGTTTTGTGTTCGGATTAAAGCTAATAAATGTCATGTTATCGATCCAACCAGTTAGTTTGATAGTAACTTGAAAATATTTGTAAATTTTCATAAGGATCGAAAGAGATGCTCGCCATTGAACCGAACCAAACCGCCGACACTTTTATTAAGCTGTGTTGAAATAAATAAATAAATAAATAAAAGGGTTAAAAAAAGAAAAGAAGAAGAAAGCCAGTAATGAGTGATTATAGGGAAGAGAGAGAAAAAAAAATGAAAGAAAAATGCAAAAACCAAAATAATAAGTGGGGGAAAAAGGAGAGAGAAAATAAAATAAAATAAGAAAGGGAGGCAGGAGTCGAAGCTGTCTCCTGCGGCTGAGACACCCGGCGTGGGGCCCGCTCCACCTGGGGGGAGGTAAACCTCTGCAGTCAATATCTCCCCATTTTCCCACGAAACTTTTTTATTTTTCCATTAAAATAAATCACGAAAAAGGCAAAAAGCAATTTCCAGCCAATCACAACTCGACACACCCTCTGTCCCACCACCTGCAATTTCAGTCCCTTCTTCCAGTCAGCAATCACCCCCCGCCCACTCTCAGATTCCCCCCTCCCCTTTTATTTTACTGATTTACTTTATTATTATTAAATTAGAAACATTTTGATTTTTTTTGGTCGGTAAAATAAAATTTGATTGAAAATATTAAAATTTGTGCTCTCTTATTGCCCCGTGGGGATTTTAAAAAACTCACCACATATCTTATTTCCTTTAGAGTTAATATCATAAAAATTTTAACTTTATCCCAACCTGATACGTTCATGACAAATCTATCCTACATTAATTTCTATTAATTGAACTAGTATCGTAAAAAACACAAACTTATGCAATTATGATAAGTAAAAAGTAAAATTCCAAATCGATACATCTAATCTAATTTAACAACTTAACTATAAAATTTAACATAAATTAATAATAATAATTTATTATCGGTGTATCAATCTGAGGTTTATCAGTTTAAGGTTTTCGCTTTACTTTATTAAAATAAGTTAGCATTTTTGCCAAAAGAAAAATATAATTCCAAAATTACCCTCCCTGCATTCTTAAATAACCAAAAAAAGACAATTGCCCAATATTGATGATAATGATGTAGATATTCTAATATAAGAGCGAGTTACAGTGTTCGATTCTGTACATATCTGAGCTAACAACCGATGCAGTGAACACGAATCAATTCTGTACAGATCTGAGCTGACAACCGATGCAGTGAACACGAATCAATTAGAGTGTACGGAGATTGTATGATCAAATCGACGCATGACGAACGGATTTTTAATCGCGGGTAATTTGATATTAGTAAATATATCTATACAATAGCCAAAAAAGAAAAATTATACTCAGCTCCGGATATTAATTATTGCGACGTCACCCTTCACAACATTGTTATTTATGTATTATTTTTATTAATATTATTAATTATGATTATTTTTTGGGGGGGTTTTTTATGGAGAAAATATAAAGTAAAAAAAAAAAGGAGGGTCTGGGAAAAGAGCTGGGCGCCGCTCACCAGCGCCGTACAAACGCTGAAAGCGGGAGGAGGGAGGAGGAGTGGGGGGAATAGGGCTGACGTCATCCCTCCGCTGCGCGGGCGTGGAGCAGTCACATGACCTCCTCCTCCTCCCCCTCCTCCTCCGCCCTCACGTCTAATCAGGCGGCGGCTTCCACGTGCGCTGCTCTGTCCGCATCGCGGCCGTTCGTTTCCCGCGCCGAGCTGCTGCTGCTGCTGCTGCGTGAATCGGACGGCGGATCGGCGCGTTCGTGGCTTCGAAAATTGCAGTCCGACAGCAAAACGAGAAAAATAAAAAAAAGGGGTGGGTGGGTGGGGGGCAAAAGAGAATTCACCTCTGGTTACTCTGGTTTTTGGTACTACCGTTTTGAAACGTTCCACCAATAATAAATAATAATAATAAATTATTATTATTATTATCTTATCTTTGGCTAATTTTCATTTTGATTTCTCGATTTTTTCTTAAGAGCGAATTTATGTTTTGTAAAGAACATCCCGCGTCACGGTTACGACATGATGTAATCGACCAATCATCCTTGTCGCTAAAGGTAAGCATGGCCCTAAAATCGAGAATCGCCAACTAAAAACTAATTCTAAAAAATTAGAATCAGAAACCTTTTATTGATTTCATGGATTCATCTGAAAATTAGAATGTCGACCCGGTCCAATTCCCAAGTGGGTCCATTGAACTAGTCTCACTAAACTTCACTCGTTGGCAACAAAAAATTATACGACGGAATTACCTCATCAAATATACTCCCAATTAGAGCTAATAAACCAACAATGTTAATACGTGGGGAAGTATGTAAGCAATAGAGCACACTCACAAAAACTTGTTATGAATGGACAAAAATAAAAACTAGTTAAAAGCCTAGAGACATACGATTTTTTTATTTTTTTAAGTTAAGCACAGTTGGGTGATTCCATACTTGAAACCGAGAACGGAATCAACGCCCGCCTGTTCCAATAAATTGGAACTAGGGTCTAAGAACCAACGATTCTCGGGCGATCTAATCAAATTCCAGGTGGTTCCTTTGCATACCTTTATTTGTCGCATACGATGAGTCTTGTTGTACTTAACATGATGCGTATACGACTCTAGCTTTTGATTGGTTAGTTATATCGTATGTCATTGTCATATAATATACTCATTGAGGTGGGGTAGGGTGGCGCCAGCTTAGCTATAAGTAAGGGTAAGCAAAATGAATCAACCGAACTAGAAACAACCTAGACCAGACGGACCGAATTGGCCAGTTGGGTCCAGTTCTCAAGAGTGCCAGTTTGATCCTCGATTCCTAATAATAGAATTGGTCTCTTCGCTATTCAATTCTTGATTTTGCCGGATGGCTCGAGATCTGAATCGAGCCGATCGCCAATCTCGATTTTGGGATAAAGTTGGACCGAATCGGGAATCGATCGCCGGGGGCTAATTACAAGTTGCCGGAGCAGTTTAGCAAAACGGAGCGCGGTGGAAATGGGGGAGCGGAACGGGATTCCGGGGTGGCATGCTTTTTGAGGATGTTTCGTGCGATGAAACGAGGCTGATTTGCCGTCCCCAGCCGACGATTACGGGTGTGCGGAACTGCACGTGGGCCCCACCCTTCCCCTCCCCTTTTATACGCCCCCACGCTCTCCCTTTCCTTCTCTCCCCACTATTTTCTCTCTCTTTCTCTCTCTCTCTCTCTCTCTACCCATCGATAGTTGCTGTAGTTCTACCTTCGCCGCTCTCTCTCTCTCTCTCTCTCTCTCTCTCTCTCTCTACCCATCGATCGTTGCTGTAGTTCAACCTTCGCCGCCATGTCGCCGACGTCGCCGTCGTCGGCGCCCCGGGAGGGCCACTACAGGGGCGTCCGGAAGAGGCCGTGGGGGCGCTACGCGGCGGAGATACGGGACCCCTGGAAGAAGACCCGGGTGTGGCTCGGCACCTTCGACACCCCGGAGGAGGCCGCCCTCGCCTACGACGGCGCCGCCCGCAGCCTCCGCGGCTCCAAGGCCAAGACCAACTTCCCAGCTCCTCCCGCCCCGCCTCCCCCTCCGGCTTCCTCCGCCGCCGCCTCCGCCGTCCTCTCCCTCGACCTCAACCTCCCCTCCGACCACTTCCCCCACCACCACCCCCGGTGGCCGCCCCCCGCCTCGCCCCACCGCCACCACCACCACCACCAGCACCAGCACCAGCACCACCAGCACCCCCACCACCGGCGGTTCGTCTTCAACGATCTCCTCCCCGCCGCGGTCCTGAGCTGCGGCGACGGCGTCAAGCGCGAGGTCACGGTGGTCGGCGGCGGCGGCGGAGCTGGAGGCGTAGGAGTCCCGGTGATCGCGGCCGAAGGCCCCGTCGGAGCGTCGTTCCTGGGGATGCCCACGCGCGGACTGCCCATCGACCTCAACGAGCCGCCTCCCCTATGGCTGTGACGTCACTATCATGTCCCCCCCTTCCCCCTCCATTTTTCCTTACTCTCATCCCTCTGTAGAGAGCGAAAGAGACAGAGAGAGAGAGAGAGATAGAGAGAGGATGGGCCAAAAAAGAAAATTCGGATGAAATGAAGCCCTTTTCTGTAAATACAATGTTCTCCCTTTTTTTGGAGGTCTCTCTCTTCCACGTGGAAAAACAATCGGCGATTCGGTTTTTTCTTCCTTACTCGTTCCGCTACGCTACGCTTCGCTTCGCTAACTCAGCCGGAAATCATCTCGCCCCCCCCGTCCGGGCGGCGGCCGGCGGCCGGGCGATCGGCGACGCCGGCCGCCGCTCCCAGCAAGCGTGTGCGCTCTTTTTTATAAAATAATATTTTAATATTTAGGAAAAGAAAGATTTTCGGCGATTGGATAGATAGACAGATCTATGGATCCAGCTTCCATGTTTTCTATTTTTTATTTTTCATTTTTTTATTATATATTCCGGCAGTTCGTGTGGATGGACGTGGGGAGCGCGTGGGGGCCACGCTCGGGCAGCGCGTCGTCGCACGTTCCGCGTGATTTGATAATTCCTCCTCGCGACGTCACCGGGCGGGGGCCGGGGGGTGCGCGTGACGCGATGGGAGATAAAAGCGGCTTTAATCAATTAAAATTCAATTTGTTAATCTAATTAATTAATTGATTAAAAAAAATAAAAAATAAAATGGGAAAGATGGGGGGGAGGGGCGCGTTTTGTCAAGGAAATGGGGCGCCGCTGCTCGTGCTGCCGGCTCCGGGTCGCTGTCTCGCGCTCTGCTTTTTTCCGCTTTGGAATCCCGGGGCACCGGTTTTCACGTTCGCCCCCCCTCGAATTTATTGCCCCCCACCAAATTCTTTTAT
Organism: Eucalyptus pauciflora; assembly: GCA_007663325.1. NCBI lineage: Eukaryota > Viridiplantae > Streptophyta > Magnoliopsida > Myrtales > Myrtaceae > Eucalyptus > Eucalyptus pauciflora. Next base: position 1,229,538 of record VMYD01000063.1, read on the forward strand.
ATATAAAAAAATTAAAAATTTATGAATTTGTGAAAAATCCTTTTCCGGGCGATCTAAATTCGAAATTAGTATTTTTAATTCGATGGCTCTAATCGTACGCCGTCGCCAAATTAAGGGTGGACAGGACTAATTGCGAGCGGCTTCTAATTTTGTCTTCTTTCGGACTTTTTGCCGAATGTTCAATTGGATCCATGAGCTTCTTTCTTTGGTTGACTCGATCGTCGCGCCATCAGCCTCCTCTTCTTGTCCTATATTAACTTTCGAGCCTAAAAGCAGGTAGAAAATGGTTGATGTGGCAATCCATGTCGTCACGGACACAACACCACTTATGGAAAATAAAATAAAAAAATGGCAGAAGAGACCGTCCTTCGATTGAATACTCGACATAGGTTAATGGATTGCCGACGCCTCTATCCCAAAGTGGTTTTGATGAGTTCGGTCGCTTCTCAGCCGTGTTGGCCGGAATCAAAAGATCGGGACAAGGACGACCTCTATGCTTTTAAGGGAAACCCATGAGAAATCGAGCCGAACCGAACCGAGTCGGTCCACCCCAATTCGACCCGGCAAGTTTTGACAAGATGGGGCCTTGGAAATCCCTAAATTAAGGGAGATATCTATCCTTTGGTCAATCTTTCTTCACTTTCTATGATCCTCTCTTTCCTCCAACAACCTTTCCAAACTCTAATCCCTAATTAATTAACAATAATAATTGCCTCCTCTTACTCACTTGAGACGTGTTCAAACTACTCGCCACAAGCAACAAAGGAGGATCTTGTCCTTTCACATGACCCAATCCCAGTCCAGTCTAGGCCATCACCCAATCGGAAAATAAATAAATAAATAAATAAAATAATCTCGGAATATCCTCGCTAATTATTGATAAACGCCAGACGGTCACCGTATGTTGGACGGCAGTGGGGCTAGAGAAAGGCGGGTCATTTTTTATTCCGCCAATTCCTTTTTTAATCTCTCGGAATATATTTATTAAAAAAATTATGAGGGAAAACGCCCCTTCTTCTTCTTCTTCTTTTTTTTTTTTTTTATAACTTTTGGCAAGCGAGCAATTTAGTTAAAGAAAGGGACATTGATGGAGATTGTTAGCGCAAACCCTATCAAGGCGTGGACGAGTTGTCACCTTTTGGGTCAACAAGCCTCCCTTTTGGGCCTTCAATAATGTGGGGGTGGCCCCCTCTCTTTTTTCCGTGGACGGCTCGCTTTTTCCACATTTTTTTATATGTCGCCCAAAAGAATTATCAAATCTAGTGCCTTAATTTTTATTGAATTCGATGTTCGTCCCCCAAAATATTCGATCCTCCCCGGGCATAGAAATTCTCTTAACGAGTAAGGGCAAGAGTAAAATCACATCCGTCAATTGTCACGTATTATCTAACTCAACAATTTAACGAAAACTAACAGAAAGTCAATTCGAGATTTTAGTGATAAAAAATTTAATTTTGAATAAATTTATCACAAATATATCAATTTGGAGTTTTTTGAGATTTTAACTCTATAAAACAAAGAGTCATCTTATTATCCCATTTCTTTACCCGTCAATTGTCACGTATCATCCAACTCAACAATTTAATGAAAATTAAGAGAATGTCAATTCAAGGTTTTAGTGATAAGAAAATTAATTTTGGATAAATTCATCACAAATATATCAGTTTGGCGTTTTTTAAGGTTTTAACTCTATAAAACAAAGAGTCATCTTACCATCCTATTTCTTTCTCTTCACCAAATTGATAATTTCATCTTATCTCTCACTAAATGTTTTTTTTTTTGGGTCGAAATCTCTCGCTAAATATATGATTTAAAAATTTTGAATCTATTCTATCTTAGGGACGAAGTTACCGAAAAAATAAAAAATTTGACTAACGCAAAATCAGCTATCGCTTTATGGAGAGGGGGGGAAATTCTAGAACAGAATGGATGAACGCCGGATGAGCGGGGGGTGGGGCCCACGGGATTATAATGCCGTGGTCCCATTTATCATTATTTAAATCGAATATCTCGTTTTTATTTAATTATTTATTGAACTAATTTATTTAATGCCCTTGAAATATGTCGGAGCATTGTACCGAGCGATGATAATAATAATAAAAAAAATGGAAATATGAGAAAAAGACGCTGCATACGCCGAATAATAAAATGAAAGAAAGAAAATAAATTAATAAATAAATAGAAGAGAAAGACAGAGAAGTGCACACGTAGCCCGTCCACTTTCCTGCGATCGCGTACCAGATTCTCCGCCCGCGTCAGCGGGAAGACCGAGAGACGATCAGGGTCGTCCATCAGAAGACGCGGCAGCGGCTGAAATCAGACGGTCGTCGGTTCCCGCGGGGTCACCGCCCACCGTTGATTTTGACCCCGTCGCTCGCTTTCCCTTGGGGGCCCCACCGCCCGCCCGCCCGCTCCCTCTCCCTTTGACTCGTCCACCATGCTCTGCTTTCCACATCTAAAATGGATTTGGAAAGAGATATTTTCCTTTAAAAAATAAAATATTAATATCACCAAAAACTCTTTTAATAAAAAAAATCACAAAACGTTAAATTAGTATACTCGGAATAAATTACCTCAAAATTAAATTTTTAACCGTTAAAAACTTTAAATTGATATACAAATGATAAATTTACCTCAAACTAATTTATGTGAAAACTTTTTCCTTTGCTCGTTCCTTCTGTAATCTTTCTATTTCTCAAACGCGGTTTTGCAGTGATAAATTTAGTGATCACCAAAAACCCAAAATCAATACACTCATAAATTAATTTATTGATTGTCAAAAATTCTAAACCGGTCTACTCGTGACAAATTGCTAAATTGCAATTGGATGACACGTTGGAGGGTGTATCGGCTTAGGATTTTATTCTTCAAATTTAACTGAAACCAACAAAAGATGAATTTGTGATCGATGTATTGATTTTGGGTTTTGTGTATTTTAAATGTCTAATTGACGTGATGATTTTTTTATTTTAGTGGTTTTTTATGACGTGACAACGGCGTCCATGAGTGAGAGAGAGAGAGAGAGAGAGAGAGGGAGTGGGGGAGAAGCAAGGTGCGGCCAAAGCATCGTCGTCCTCTCCTTCTCTTGGTCCTGAAAAAAAACATCCGAATCCCGCCGCGAAAAGTCGCGAAGGGCGCCGCGACACGGCCCGCCCAGGCCCCCGCTGTCCACGTGGCGGGAGCAGAGCGGCGCACGGCGGGCCCCACCCACCCGCACGACCGAATCTGTCGGCAGCAGAGGCGTCACGGCGGTCTAACGCCCCACGAAACACGGACACGTAATTCCCCCCCGCCCCACTCCCCGCCAAAAAAAACAAAAAAAGTGGGGCCCACCTCCTCCCTTTGTCTGCTCCTCTTGTCGTTTTCGGAAGAAGGTAAGGGGGTGGGCCCCCCCACCCCCCGGGGGGGGGCACGCAGGGCTCCGTCCTACCGGCGGTGACGCGGCGGTCTCCTCCTCCCCCCGACTCCTCGTCCTCACGCGCCCGCGCGCGCGCGTGGAGCCGCGCGGGCGCCCTCGCGGCCGTCGCTGTCGTCCCGTGTCGACATCATGACCCATCATCATCATCATTCGCGCGCGCGGGAGTTGGATCATGGAACTGAGCTCATGCCGCCATGTGCATGGGGGCATGACATGGAATATGGCCGCATGGGGGATGCGGCCGGTCGTCATCAATCGCCATCGTCCCCCGCGCGGCCGATCGCAACGCATCGCGGCCGTCCGTTTCTCGGGCGCCGCTGCCGGGTCTTCGACGGCGACGGCTCGATGACGGATGCCGTTCGGGGCCCCTGGAAGTTTGACCCGCTCTTGACCCTTCCCAAAGTGCGCTCCATTCGTCGTTATTATTATTATTATTATTATTAAAAAAATTATTGTTATTATTGTATATAATTTAGGAGAGGGACCCTAAAATTAAATATTTCACATAAAAATTTCGAGTAAATATCGGGGTTAATATATAAATCGAAAATTTCTCCACGCCTCGCCGATCTTCTGCACTTATCAAAAGGCGCGGGTTGTTGTGAGAATTATAAGTGAATTATCTATGTTTTTGGTTTGCTCAAAAATCGTCAACAATGACGATCGACCGAAGAGTGTTCAATTAAAAATACTGGACCGATATGATTGTTGAAGTCACGCTGCAGTCCTTGTGCTTGATTCACGGACAATTGAAATCGAGAAAGGGACAAGAGCTCGGCTTATTGGTCTACCTTTCGAGTCCTATGGCGATTACTCGGGGGAGTTCGATTATATCTGCAATCCATATAATGTCAAACGGCGAACAGCTATTGAAAAGATATTAATATCTCAAAGTCTCGCTCTGATCTTCTGTACCTGTCAAGAGGGATCATCGTTCCGAGAATTATGAGTAAATTATTCGTGTTTTAGTTCGCTCAAAGATCATCAATAGCGACCGTCGATCAAATGGTATTGATCAGAAATAGTAGACCCGACGATAGTCGAAGTCACGCTGCAGTCCTTGTACTTGATTCACGGACAAGAACTCAGCTTATGTGACGTGTGAATTACATTGGGAGAGTTCAATTATGAATGCAAACCATATAATATCAAACGACGGATAGCGATTGAAGAGATATTATCGGCGTCGTCACGATATACTTGAAATACATAATAAAATAAAGAAGCTAATTGGGAAGATCACACGCCAATAGCGACTTGTACAAAATAAAGGCAGCATCTATAATCGAATCCCAAGTACCATACAAATTGTATTATTAATGACCGTTTTAGGGACACTCGATAAACATACTTTATAAGAAAATTTTCAATATTCAAAACATCAATTGCACGTATAATAAGAAAATCACCGTATTTGGAAAATTATAAAAACACTGTTTATTATTATTTTTTAAACTCTATTTTTTTTTAAGCTGCTTGAAAAGTGCTCTCGAGGCTCTTATTATCACCAAATTCTTCGTATAGAATATATGAGTTTTTAACCCAATAATCGATAATACCTTAATAATTTGCGTGTGCATATATTTACATTGACTAAAGAAAATTCCTTGCGTGCACCTTCGATTCCGAGAAGAATAACATATTCGGAAATTCGTACGAATTTGAATTATAAAAATTCGCCTGGACACGGTGTCCTGTCGTGGGTGTTCGGCACCCATTATTATAAGAAAATCATTAATTGATGATTTTTATATCACGTCTGCAAAAAAAAAAAAAAATTATTTTAATACAACAAATTGATATCGACTGTTCTGTCCAGCCGCTCGCATTTAATTTAATTATAAAAAATTGGAGGGCGCTAAATTAAAAAAATAAAATAGTTGGTCGGATCTTATCGATTATACGCGCGGAGAGACTGCCTCTAGAAGAGCGGCCGCGTTGCTTCTGACGTTTCCCAACTTTATTATTATTATTATTTTAATTTGTACGCCAAAAAAAGGAGAATTTATTTATTTATTATCGAATTAACGACAAATTAAATTAATAAAAAAATAGGGAAATTGCGGCTTCTCAATGATTAAGGGGGCGTTCACATTCCCGTCGGCTCCCATGGTCACGTCCTCCCATCTAGAAAAAGGCAAACGTACTCGATTCATAGTCAATCAATAGGGCCAAAAAAGAAGAAGGGGAACATGGGTAATTCGAAAGGTTATGTCTAGAAGATTTTGGCATGGGACCGAATATTTTTGATTAGGACCAGGCCGTCGTACTCTAGTGAAAACGGAGCTTTAACTGATTGATTGCCGTCTAAATAAATTGTTTGGGGAGCATATATTAATCGGAATGAGGATTTTCACCGATTGGATTCGGGAACCGAACAGAAACTTGATCAATTTCAGATTGGTTCGTACTTTGACTGCTTTGGTTCTACGATAAAAAGGGTTCAAGAATCGACTTTGTTCAGTTCGATTCCCATTTGGGTCGAATCTACTTGAGCTGAACTAATTTTGAATTAGTTTACGACCGACCTGGATATCTTATATTTAAAACACTCTTCACCCTTTTTGGTCTCATATTTGTTTTTATGATGGAAAATTCTTACATGATGAATACAAATAAATATGCTTAATTCACAAGAATTTTTTTTATTTTTTTTAAAAGGGTTGGCCGATTCTTGGGTCAACCCAAGAGTTGGCCAGTTCGGCTTCGGGCAGTTCTCAATACAAAAAAGTAAGGAACCGACTCTAATATGATAGGTTTTAGATCTCCAGTTTGGAATTGATCACCCTTATAAAAATTATGTGCAATCTCAAAGACCATCACTTGAGACAATTTTTTTTTTTCACTTTTTGGGTCTTATATTTTATTTTTTATGGAATATTCTTGCATCATATGTACAAATAAATATGCTCAATTCACAGGAAAAAGAAAAAAAAGAAAAAAAGGTAATCAATTCGTGAGTCTATCCTTTTCAGGTCGATTGATTCGGTTCTCGATTTCAAAAATAGGGAATATGGTGAGTTTTATATCCTTGGTCTAGAATCGGTTGCTTTTTTAAATTACTTGTGATCTCGAACGTCACTTTACTTGAAAGAAGCTTTGAAATCAATGTAGCATGAATGAGAAATTGTGGTTAGAAATATGAGAAGAATTTGATGATTAGTGGAAAAAAAGGAGAGTTTTCCTTAATGCCCTTTTTAATTTTTTAATTTTAATTTTTAATCTTGAAAGAGTATTAGAAAGACTTGGAGTAAAAGGGTGGTGTGCAAACAGCGGGCGCAACCAAGTCCACCAAACCACCTAAAAGACAAGTTTCTCCAAAGTCTACGCACCAATTAAATGCCGCGTACCTAACTCCCAAAAAAAAAAAATAATAATAATTAACAAATTCAACATGCAGATGGGAAAAAGAGAATTTTCCATTTCCAATTATATTAATAATAATAATTATTAATATTAAAATAAGAAAGCGAAATCTGCTCCACGGGTTCGCCGACCTAGGACCGCGGGCCCCACCAAAAGCGGCCGCCGCGCTTCCCCACTTCCACTTCCTCCGCCGTGGGCCCCACTCTTGTCTCTCCCTTTGCGCCCCCCGCCCCCACACGCCTTGGAAAAAAAATTAATAAATTAAAAAAAGCCGTTATTACTCCCCCCCCCCCACTTTTTTTGGTAGAAAAATGTTTTTTTTTTTCCTTGAAGGCTAAGTCTTAGCAATTGCAAATGGCAAAATAGCCCCTTCATTTCGCATATAAGAAATTAGGTTTAATAAGACCAAAATTTTGAAATTGGTACCTGCTCCTTAGGCGTCCATTATTTCGCGAAAAAAACGAATGATTTAGAAAATATTTTGTGAGTATATCAATTTCTTATTTGTCGTAATATTTACCCAATAAATTTCCAAATCACTACGTGTCATCCAGGTAAGCAAATTAAACTATAAAATTTAACAAAACCTGATTAAGGGTAAATTTGCCACTTATGTATCAGCTTGAAATTTTATGTTGTAAAAAGAGTTATTTTGAGGTAAATTTATCATAAGTGTACCGATTTAAAGTTTTTGGTAATTAAAAGATTAGTCTCGGATAAATTTTTTCTAACATGTACAAATTTAGGATTCTTAGTGGTGAGAAAATTAATTTTAATAAATTTATTACGGATCTTTCAGTTAGAAGCTACAAGTCAACTATATAACTTCATAACGTGAATTTTACCGTAAAAAGTGCAAGTCTTACGCAACCGAATGAAGTAAAAAAACAAAAAAAGTAGAAGAAGAAAACGCCGCACTCCTCCATTACGTTCACATTTCCAAGTATCCAATTCGTACATGAAACGTGGAGTTCTACCATGCATACAAATATAGTTTAGGTCCATATCTGAGCCTTTTTAGAAAAGATATTTTTTAATACAAATTGAACATAAAAAAAAATAATTGCGCGTGCATACAAGCTGAGTCATCTATTAACCCAAAACCAATAATTTTTCATCTACATTTTCATGAAATCACTCGTTTTCGTTTTCTTCTCATACATATCCAAAACCTCTCGACTTCACGCATGTCAGGGGTGATCGGCTCTCGGATTGGTCTAGTTCCCGGATTGAACGAGTCGGGTGTAGAGCATTGACAATTTCCTTTCCTTTAATCTTTTTTAAAAGGAAAAGAAAAAATAAACTATATCGATATAATCAGTCTAGGCAATTTGGTTATGTCGAAAGAGGGAATTCGATCTCCAGCCAATTCTGTTCCCATGTACACTCCTAAGCGTGCGCTCTAACAATAGTTTAACTTATTAAAAATTTGGAGGTTTGATCCGATTTAGTTCCCGTGTAAATCTTCTCTCATTGAAGTACCATATTAACCACTAGGGGTTCGCTCCAGTGGCCACCCTTCCATCTTGGAAAGAGGAGGTTGGGGGTTCAAATCCCCACATTCTCAGGGGGGATTGGGGTGGGGACGATTTCATTTCAGGAGTGGGTTTCGATTCCCAAGAATTGCAAGGAGGCAGAGCAAAAGTCTAAGAGTGAGCGTTAGAATAGGATTAGCGTATGACCGACCAAAAAAAACAAAGTACCATATTGGTAGTTTCATAAAAAGAAAAAAAAAAAACCCTAAAGCCCGCATCTCCTGATTTGTGCTATTTAAGACTCAATTTTCGAATCTCATGGTGCCTGTACGTTAAGTGCATTTATGTTGATGAGATAATATGAGAATCTATGATAAACGAAATGATTAATACCATGAAAAACTTCAAATTGGTACATTTTTAACAAATTCATCTCAAATTAATATATTTATGACAAATTTACCTTTTGTTAGTATCCATTAAATTTTACTGTTAAATTATTGAGTTGAATGACATATAACGGTTGACTGGTATATCAGTTTGGGATTTTACTCTTAATTTGTCATAGTTGTACCAATTTTGTAATTTTTTGTGATATTAATTCAATTTAACAGAGGGTATATTTGTCACAAGTTTGAGATAAATTTGTCATAAATGTACTAGTTTGGAATTTTTTATAGTCATTTGGGATAAATTTATTTCAGGTGTATCGGTTTAAGTTTTTGGTGATAAATTTTTTTTTTGGGTAAATTTATCACAAATATACTGATTTAAATTTTTTCGTGGTGATAACCCCAAACAAAATCAATGATAATTTTCTTTTACTTATGGATGATTGGATATGTCCTGTCCTTAATTCAAGATTAGAAATAGATAGATACCATGGAATATAAAACCTACATAAAAGAATCAAGATAAAAGGGCAAAATAGCACCTTAATTTTGCATATAAGAAACTAAATCTAATAAAATCAAATTTCGAAATAAGTATCTACACCTTAGGCTTCAATTATTCCATGGAAAACGAATGATTTAGAAAACATTTTTGTCAGTGTACCATTTTGTAGTTTTTCGTGATATTTATCTTATGAATTTCCACGTGAATTTGCCACACCATACCACATCACTACGTGTCATCCAGGTTAGCAAATTAAATGGAAAAAAAATTGATGGAAGCTAATGGAGGGAAGGTAAAGTTATTACAGGTGAATCGGTTTGAGATTTTTTATGGTAAAAAATCTAGTTAAGGGCAAATATATCATATACGTATCGGTTTGGGGTTTTTGGTGAAAAAATATCAGTTTTGGGTAAATTTGTCTCAAACGTGTATTAGTTTAGGGATTTTCACGGTTAAAATATTAATTTTGATAAATTTATCGTAGATGTTTCAATCGGAAATTTTTCCTAGGATTAACAATTCAATAAGTCCACTGTCTAACGTGGTAGTGTGAATTTTATCCTACAAAGTACAAGTCGTACGCAACCCAATGAAGAAAACCCCGCCCTCCTCCATTACGTTCACATTCCCAAGTATACAATTCGTTCATGAAAGGTGGAGTTCTCCCATGCACACAAATTAAGTTTAGGTCTACATCTGAGCCTTCTAAGGAAATAATTTCTTTGTTCACAAATTGCACATAAAAAAATAGTTGCGCGTGCATGGAAGCTGAGTCAATATGATCACCCAAGACCAATCGGTTTCCATCCATCGTTTTCATTGAAACCACTCGTTTTCGTTTTCTTCTCCTAGATAACCTCTCGGCTCCACGCATGTTAGGGGTTATCGACTTCCGGATCGGTCCAATTCCCACATTGAACGAGTCGGGTTTAGGGTTTTGACCATTTCCTTTCCCTTTAAATTTGTCGATCCGGTTCTCTGTGTACGCCCCTGACGTGTGTGCTCCGGCGCTAGCTTTAACATATTGCAAATTATGAGGTTTGGTCGCTGATCAATTGGGAAATCTTATTCGAGGTCCCCTCGTCATGTCTCACGTTGCCTGTACATTGAGTGCGCATGTTTTGATGAGATGAAACGAAATCAATGACGATTTTCATTTGGGACGACCGGAATTTGTCCTTTCCTCAATTCGAGATTGGACAGAGATAGATACCGCCGAATATAAAACCTACAGGAAAGAATCAAGATCCGAAAAAGCACCTCCTGACCCCGACCTTGTAACAATTTATGTCTAAATATTTTCGTGAAAGATGGAAATGTTTTTGGTTGATTCGTTTTAGTATGTGATGAGAGATTGTTTCTAAAATCAATCAAACAATCTGTGGGAAACAAATACACCCTAAGAGGTCCTTTGGTTTCGGTAATAATAAACATGTCGAGGTCAGTGAATGCACAAAGATTTTGGATTTGATCTAATGCTCGAAGATTATCTCGAGTAGGGGATCGAATCTGGTAACTCACGCTAATCTAGACTTAATTGTCAATAATACACCTTCTTCGATACAAATTAAAAAAAGAAAAAGTAAAAGCAGGGTACTCAACACTTTATGTTCGCACTATCTGACTATATTTTTGGCTCCGTTTATTTTGTAGAAAAATGAATGATTTATAAAATATTTTTCCAAAAAATGATCGTTTATATCACTTGAAATAATTAGTCAATACGACAATAATTTAGATCTAAACATTTTTGGGGACGATAACTATTTTTTTTTGGTTCAGTCATATTCATAAGCGATATAAAGTTATAAACGGTTCTTTTTAGGAAGATGGTTTGTCAAACTATTCATTTTTTACGATATAAATGAAGCCTTTACCAATAGTGAATGGTAGCAGGACTTATAACTTGGAAAAAGAAAATCGGCAATGAATTTGTGTGGAGGTTCGTCGGCTGAGTACCATTTTATGTGAATCCAAATCCATCTAGCGATGCACCAAAAATCAAATGAAGGGAGAGAGCTATGAATCCAACGCAAAAAAAAACATGAAAATCTTTACAAAGTAAAAGAGGAAATTCGCGAAGTAGGTATCGAAGAACCCTAATAATACAAGGCCACACGACAGCCACCTTAATCTTCTCGCGGGAAGCCCCTGGGGCCGGCATCGGACGGCACACTACTGGCGGAGGAAAAACCGGGCAGGCGACAAAACCGGCAGAGGACAATGGCCATGTTCGTGTCCACGGCAAGATGGTGAAGGACGATGGCTATGTTCATGTCCCTTGCCGTATCCAAATGCCCTTGACTTACACGGCGGAGGACGATGGTCGTGTCTGCGCCCGTGACAGCCGTTACGGCAACTCCCTGTCGCACTAACATCTGCAGAATAAGGCTCAGAGGGAAGAAGCATCGAAGATAAGCCCCACAGAAAGTCTCAAGCAGTGAGTCTAGATCTATCGAAATGGGCTGTGAACCAATTTGTTTAACTCATCTTTGACGGACTGAGTTATTACATGAGTTGGTATTGCTCGGTAATTGATTTAGTTTATAACTTATTTAGATTCATCCTACTTTTATAACTCTCTTTTCACTGTCTCTTGTCCTCACTAATTTTATCGCTCGCTCACTCCACGCCCACACTTCGGTTTGAGTATAAGTTTTTTGGATTAAATATAAAAGTGTTTTAACAATATGGGTTATGTCATTTTGTCATTTTTGATATAACCCACTCGTTTGATTTGATGGGTTTATCAATAAGAAAAGGCACCGCTGCCTTTGTCCTTTTATGAAAAGGAAGCGAGTGGTCCATGAGAAAGTCCACATTGGTGTGCAACTCTTGTCGATACTCAAATGGAGTTGGCAAGAGATCTAAGTTGGTTCATGTACCGATAAATAGACTGTAGTTGTTATCGTCTCGTGCGCCTAGGAGAGCCAATAGGGGGGAAAGCCAGAAAGAAAAGCAACAGAGGGCTTGGAAAGAGAGTGGTTAGTGCGTGAGGTGTGAGAGTATTGTAATTGCGAAAAGTGAGCTTCGTGTTATATTCGTACCACGGTTCTGCAAACTCAACGATTGGTATCGAAGTAGGTGGAGATTGAATGATTTCAAAGATATTTTCCTATAAACGATCGCTTACTAAAATGAATGAACAAAAAATATCTTTATCGTCCTAGGAAATATGCAGGAGTAAATCCAGAAGCTTTGCAAGCAAGAGAAGTGCGAGCTCGAGGCCAAATCTCATCACCAATCCTCCTCCTCCTTCATGTGATGTTGTAGAGCTCAGAGTAGAAATGGAGGAAGGACGTAGCGATGCAGAGAGAGAGAGAGAGAGAGAGAGAGAGAGAGGAATGATGTAATTCAACACAAAATTTTGCCTCATTTTTCTTGCGAATGGCATTATTTTGGGTTGTACAGTTAGATGAAACTAGTTAAATGATGTCGTTTTGTACTTTTTATGCTAATTTAGACCTCTGACAAGTCACGTCAGCTAAATATATTAATGAAAAAGGCCGCGTAAGATTTTTAGCCAAATCGATCGGAGCTGGCACTGAAAAGATTGTTTTTCAAAAAATTTAATACTTAAGTGATTCAACGAAAACTCTTAACACTAAAGTAAGCACTTAGTATTCTTCTCCCCTCTCTATTCACTTTCTCTCACCCTCTCTAAATTTGGCACTCGCTCACTCCGCGCCCTCATTTTGGTTTGGATATGAATTTTCTTAAATTGGATTAAATACAGAAGTATTGACAACGTGGGTTGGGTAAGAATCGCTAGATTTGTATCACACGGACATTTTTTAGAATAGGTTAAAATTATCAACTTGGATCGGATCATTTTTTATCCAATCCACTCGTTTGATGGATCTATTATTAAGAAAAGGAACTACCACCTTCGTCCTTCTATAAAAAGGGAGCGAGTGCTCCATGAGAAATGTCGACATTGTCGTGCAACCCTTGTCGATATTCAAATGAAGTCAGCAAATTATCTTAGTAGGTTCACGCATCCATCTGTAGCTTGTTGTTGTTGTTGTTGTTATCTTGTGCGCCTTGGAGAGCCAATAGAGGGAAAGCCAAAAGAAAAGCAATAGAGGGCTTCATAAAGGGAGTGGTTAGTCCGTGAGGTGTGAGAGAATATTGTAATTGCCAAAGTTGGTTTTGTGTTATGTTTGCACCACGCTTCTCTGCAAACTCAACAATTGGCATTAGAGCAAGTGGAGATTGAGCGATTTGAATGACATTTTCTAAAAATGATCTCTCGCATCATTTACTAAAATGAATGAACAAAAAATATATTTATCTCCTACAAAAGTATTTAGGCAGAAATTGTTGTCGATAATGAAAATATTTTTTCATCGACTAATTATTTCAAGTAATACAAACAATCACTTTTAGGTAAATATTCTTCAAATAGATCATTTCCTGCTAAACAAATGAAGCTTAAGAAGTTTGAACCACCCCTCAAAATGACAAGAAGATGGAGCCTTAGAAGTAGTAATTTTGAATAAAAGAAACTGAATTCACCCCTTAAATAACTGTAATAACCTTTCGATAAATTAACAAGATGATGAGAGGAAGCTTTCACAAAATTCGAACTTTTGTGGAGTAGACATTATCGTCGTGAGAATTCTTAATTCATGAGTTGTCACTAGGGGTGCGGTGCGGGGGGGGGGTGGAGGGCTTACGTCATTGTATATGGAGACTAAAGCAAGTGCTATATTCAAAGCCAATGTTGAAGATTATAAACCGATATATTATACTCCCAGATTATGAAACCAAAGATTCCAATATCTTGTCAGCCCTCCCAACGAAGCAAGGGCTGCAGTATTATAAAATGGAAAAACCCAAATTGACAAGGAGGGACTTACATCACCCATACGGAGACTAAAGCAAGTGTTAAGTTCAAAGCCAATGTCAAAGGTTATAAACCAATTTATTATACTCCTAAAGCAAGTGTTATATTCAAAGCCAATGTTAAAGATTGTAAATCGATTTATCATTTCCCAAATTGTGAAACCAATGATTCCAATATCTTGGCAACTCTCCCCACGAAGCAAGGGCTACGACATTATAAAACGAAAAATCCTAAATTGATAAGGGGGGACTTACATCACTGCATACGGAGACTAAAGCAAGTGTTATATTCAAAGCCAATGTTGAAGATTATAAACCGATTTTTTATACTCCTAAATTATGAAACCAAAGATTCTAGTATCTTGGCAGCCCTCCCAACGAAGCAAGGTCTACGGTATTATAAAACGAAAAACCCTAAATTGATAAGGGGGGACTTACATCACCGCATACGGAGACTAAATCAAGTGTTATATTCAAAGCCAATGTTGAAGATTATAAACTGATTTATTATACTCCCAAATCATGAAACCAAAGATTCCAGTATCTTGGCACCCTCCCAACAAAGCAAGGGTTGTGGTATTATAAAACGAAAAACCCCAAAGTGGTAAGGGGGACTTACATCACTGCATACGGAGACTAAAGCAAATGTTTGATTCAAAGCCAATGTTAAAGATTATAAACCGATTTATTATACTCCCAAAGCAAGTGTTATATTCAAAGCCAATATTAAAGATTGTAAACTGATTTATTATACTCCCAAATCGTGAAACCAACAATTCCAATATCTTGGAAGCCGTCCCAACGATGCAAGGGCTGCGGTATTGTAAAACGGAAAAACCCAAACCAACAAGGAGGGACTTACATCACCCATATGGAGATTAAAGCAAGTGTTAAGTTCAAAGCCAATGTTAAAGATTATAAAGCGATTTATTATACTCCCAAAGCTAGTGTTATATTCAAAGCCGATGTTAAATATTGTAAATCGATTTATTATACTCCCAAATTGTGAAACCAACGATTCCAATATCTTGGTAGCCCTCCCAACGAAGCAAGGGCTCCGGTATTATAAAACGAAAAACCCTAAACTGATAAGGGGGGACTTACATCATTGCATACGGAGACTAAAGCAAGTATTTGATTCAAAACCAATGTTGAAGATTATAAACCGATTTATTATACTCTCAAATTGCGAAACCAACGATTCCAATATCTTGGCAACCCTCCCAACGAGGCAGGGGTTGCGGTATTTAAAAACAAAAAACCCCATACTGAGATATTTGTAACAAATTTATTTTATGCTAATTTTTGTTAAATTAAATTAACACTATGAAAAACCATAAATTGATATATCCGGGACTTACATCACCCATACGGAGACTAAAGCAAGTGTTAAGTTCAAAGCCAATGTTAAAGATTATAAACCGATTTATTATACTCCCAAAGCTAGTGGTATATTCAAAGCCAATGTTGAAGATTGTAAATCAATTTATTATACTCCCAAATATTGAAACCAACGATTCCAATATCTTGGTAGCCCTCCCAACGAAGCAAGGGCTACGGTATCATAAAACGAAAAACCCTAAATTGATAAGGGGGAACTTACATCATTGCATACGGAAACTAAAGCAAGTATTGGATTCAAAACATGAAGATTATAAATCGATTTATTATACTCTCAAATTGTGAAACCAACGATTCCAATATCTTGGCAACCCTCCCAATGAGGCAGGGGTTGCGGTATTTAAAAACAAAAAACCCCCACACTGAGATATTTGTAACAAATTTACTTTCCGCTAATTTCTGTTAAATTAAATTAACACTATAAAAAAAAACCATAAACTGATATATATGACAAACGGAGAGTAAAACCTTAAATTGATATACCCATTAATTTCCATGTATCATCCAACTAAGCAATTCAATAGTAAAATTTGTCGAAAACTTAAAATGATAGGTAAATCTATCACAGGCGTACTGGTTCAGTAAATTAGTTTGGAGTAAATTCGTCATAAGCATATACTAATTTGATATTATTCGTGATATTAACCTTTAAAAATACATATCGTAGGTGATCGGATTCCTTCACAAATCAAGTGTGCTTATGTAGATGAGGTAACAAGAGAATTTACCATGAACATAATAATTTTGTTCCGGTCCTGAAATTCCAGATTAGATAGAGATACCGCCGAATATAAAACCCACGTAAAGGATCGCGGCCCCCACCACCACCACCACCCAAAAAAAAAAACAAAAAAAATCTGGACGGCGGAGCGACACGTGCCGCCCTTCTAGGACGTCGCGCGACTTTTCGCGGTCAACGCGGGGAATTGTCCGGTCCCCCCGTCCCACCCCACCCCCACCTTGTCCCTTGAAATCCGAAAAGGCCGCTCGCCGTCGATGTCGTGCCCCGCACCCCACCACGCGCACGCGCTTTCGAGGGGCGCCCACGCGCGCGTCCTTTCCTTTTTCCCCCACGTGGTGGATTGACGCCCAAGGTTCAATGATTATTGTTATTTTTAGCGGACGATGTTAGTGGAGAGGATTAGCAATGATTTTATGTTAAGAGTTGTGGTGAGATTTAGAAAATTGCAATCGAGCTTCAAGGCGAGAGTTATATGGAATTTGAAAGATCAGGGAAGTTTTTTCCCGATTTGGACAGGAAATTTCGCACGACGAGATGCCCCGACGTGTGTAGGGACAAGATAAACGAGTTAATAGGATACCCATATAAGACGAAAGTAGATTTGTTTGAGGTTTGCTACCTAATCCTTCTCGATAGACTTGGTGTCGTTTCATGTTCTTCCGACACGTGGCGATCAATCGTTGGCTGCACTCTTATGGCTCGAGGGGAAGGGGACTATTTGCCGTCCTTGTTGACTCCCTGCATTAAGATTGGCACGCGGCATGATTTGGTCTACTAAACGTCCCAGTCTCTCTCGCTATGATAACCCTTCATTTTACTCGTTCTGTGTGGACTTTTGGACTTTGATAACATCTAGACTTTAGTACCTCAGTACCTCAGTGACAGAACGAAAAAAGACATAATCTGGACTTTAGTGGATCTATTGATTTTGGCCGACTTTTCCAAGACAAGCTCCCGTGATCGAACCTCCTTAACACTCATTCGACATTAGTCACGAGATATTGCTCCGAGACATGGCTAGTCCAAGTAAAGATGCTTACTGGGTAGTTGAGATGTCCGAACCCAACAAAGGATAATTTTGATCGCCCGCCACGCGTCTCATGCTACCTCGCTTAAATCGAAAGATCCGCTCGCCCGCCCGCCCGCCTAGCCAACCAAATGGCACGACTTGGTCACAAGATGGATGAGCATCAAGACTGCAAGCACGTTCACGTGAGGAATTCTCATCTCGAGAGTTCAAATTGACTTTGCCACATTCGAAGCATCCGATTCCAGCACGACTCGTCAAGTGTACCATCGAACGTCCCGGGCAATTGCTCAAGATCCCTCCACGATTATTACGTCACCCGCCCGTGCTTTTATGACGTCACGAATCACGTGTGATCCACGATCGAATGTCCCCCCCACCCTTCCGCAATCACTACTCGCCAGCAGGCTGCGGGAATAATAGCCCCAGGCTAGCCAATTTGGACCACTGCCGTATTTACATTCAATTTTTTACTTTTTTTTTTTTTTTTTTTTTGGCGCTGCAACGAGCATTGACGTTGGGTAGGTAAAATAATGGCAGGCATTCATAGAAACTAGGTGAAAGTTGCTAATTACTCTCTAGTCAAAGAACCCACATGAAAAATTAAATTCACAATTCCCAATTTCCAAATTTAATAATAGTGGGGAAAAGGGTACATGTGGAGGACGGTTTTTTTAATTTTTCCCGAAAATTGATTGGTTGAGGAAATGAGATCCGGCCTTTGAAAGTACCGCCCGATCAATTCACTGAAATGACTTGAAACAATATTCTTTTTTTCCCTTGATATAGACTAGACAATCTAGAGTTTGAAAAACCGAAGTTGCAAGAACATTAATGCGATAGCAGCTTGCCCTTCTCAAATAGGAGATTGTGCGATTACGGAAAGCCGGTAACAATCCAATAACAATCCGATTAAATTGCATTTAATTAGGAAAGTTACGTGACCAATCTTATCCCATCCTCCCTTGAATTAATCCCTTTTCATAGTGGTACCCTTTTTCGAATTAGCACAAATTTGTGGAGACAGACTTTAGATTAATCTAAAGATCAGTAGCTTGAGATCTTGAATTCTAGATTCGACCCACGAAGTTCCACAAAGTATAAAGAGGCTCATCCCTAATAGGGGAAGGGCATTGTCGTCAATTCATATTTTCCATGTTTGGAAATGGATTAGGATTGTTGACATCCCCTTTGACGAAGAGAAACAAGGCATGGGGTTGCGTAGATCTTGTCCTTAGACTTGGCCGGCGTTGGCCGGTGATGGCTCTCTAGCGAGATGTGGACCCATCGAACGTTCAAAACTCATGATCGACAAGGTGAAATCGAATTGAGCCATGAGATCAAACAACAAGAGATAAAGTTGCAATGAAAATTGTTATTGCAATTAGAGTTACAGAACGACGGCGAGATGATCCGCCGTCGCAAAAAAAAGCAGATGTTGATATGATCTTCCTCTATTCACATGGAGATCGATCCGAGATCAACGACGCCCAACAACAGATCAATCGAACATTTTTCCGATCTATTTTTTCGCCTAATTTCCTTCTCTCTCCATTTTTTTTTTTTTTTGCCTTCTTGTCTAATTTCTTCTAAAATTAAAATCGACAAAAAGCGAAACGATCGAGGCCTAGATTCTATCCCTCGAGGACCCGCCGCCCCCCGCCGCCGCCGCCGCCCATCGTCATCATCATCATCAGGCGGACTCCGGCGGCGGCGGCTCGTTGAGGTCGAGATCCAGCACCCTGGCGGCGGGCTTCCGGCCGCGGTCGCTCGCGTCCACGACGACGGAGCACGAGTCGGAGTCGCTCCGGGATCCGTCCGCCGCGCGCCGGTCGAAGATGATCCGCTGGTAGAGCTGGTTGTTCATCGCCCCCGCCCGCGCCGCCATCGCCTCGATGTAGAAGAGCCCGAACGGCGCGGCCGCCGCGGCCTGGTTCGGGAACTGGGGCCCGACAGCGCCGCCCGCGCCCGCGCCGCCGTGGTGGTGGTAGGCGAGGTTGAGATCCAGCTGCCCGGAGAAGTCCACCATCGGTGCCGCCGCCGCCGCCGGGTCGTGGCCGGAGGACTCGACCGTGCTGCTCTGGCTGGGGCTGCGGCTGGTGCGGGCCTTGCCGCCGCCGGCTCCTGCGCCTCCGGCGGCTCCGGCGGCGTGGGCGAGGAGGAGGACGGGGCGCTCCGAGGGGAGGGGGAAGTTGGTCTTGGCCTTGGAGCCGCGGAACTCCCGGGCGGCGGTGTCGTAGGCGCGGGCGGCCTCCTCGGCGGTGTCGAAGGTGCCGAGCCAGACCCGGCTCTTCTTCCCCGGGTCCCTGATCTCCGCCGCGTACCGCCCCCACGGCCTCTTCCTCACCCCCCTGTAGTGCGCCTCCCTCACCGCCAGCCTGTTGCCGCCCCCGGCACTCGCCTTCTCCTTCATCGCCATGGATTCTATAGAGAGAGA
Source organism: Eucalyptus pauciflora (assembly GCA_007663325.1). NCBI lineage: Eukaryota > Viridiplantae > Streptophyta > Magnoliopsida > Myrtales > Myrtaceae > Eucalyptus > Eucalyptus pauciflora. The sequence continues at coordinate 1,249,149 of VMYD01000063.1, forward strand.
GAGAGAGAGAGAGAGAGAGAGAGAGTTTTGGTGGTGGTGGTGGTGGAGAGTTCTGACAGGGAGGGGAAGGAAGGAAGGAAGGCGGCGTTTTATAGCGGAGGGAGGAGGGGGGGATCGGCGAGGAATTGAGAAGGGGAAGGGGGGGTGAGGTCAACGAGGAATTTGACCGGGGGCGGCTGCTTGCTGGGAGGTTACGTGGCACGACGACCGTGTGTCACCGATCGTGAGTGTATCGTTATCGCCATCCGACGGCTCCTCCTGCTCCCCTCTCTCTCTCTCTCTCTCTCTCTCCTCCCGCCGCTAGTGGAACCTGACGATCCCTTTCCATTTTATTTATCTTTTTATTTTATTATTATTTTTTTCCTGTTACGTTTGTTTGGTTTCTAGAGAGGGGCAGCCGCGATAGGATTGCGTGCGCGGGGGCGTGGATGCCCGACCCTCCTCTCCCTCCACGCGCACTCCCTCCTCGGTCGGCGCGCGTGTCCCGCACCGCCTCCAGATTTTCCTCGATCGCGGCTCGTTGTGGTCCTTGATTCTCGTGTTCGTTTTTTTTTTTTTTGTCGGATCCGACCGTCCGGAATTATCCAGGAAAATGCCCCCACGCCCTCTTTCAAATTGAGGAGAAAATCTTCCGATTTTTTTTTATTTTTTTATACTTTTTCTTTCAACGAGCAAATACAACCGAAAAATATAATCTATATTATCACTCCGACACAAATATACTCAAATTTATACATGTGTGTCAAGGTTATATTTGTTAATTTAGCACGAGTTTATACTTTTCATGGTATGACATTTTTTTGAGGTATTTGTGTCATAATAGGTAAGTTTAAGATGATTTATAACAAAAGAAAAAAGCTCTCCGTACATTCAGATTTTTTTACCATTTTAAAAATTTTTTATTACTGAATTTGAAACCTCAATACTCCATTTCCTCTTTAGTTCGAGCTTATTCCGATTTTATCTTATCCATTTAACACGTTATTAACACATCAAATGAATTACTTCCTGTTCTAAACCTATCGTACGAAGCTTATGGAGTAGAGCATGTAAGTCTAATGTCCATATTTGGTGTTCCACGCCTGGTGAGTTGAATATAACCGATTTATTAGGTCGGAGTTTATGTTTCTGTCCAGATTCGTTTAATCAAATCCCTTTTACAGAAATAAATTCTTTGATAGATATGAAACGGCATCATGAGGGGAAAGCAACTCGCAATGGACACGACAATGACCCCGATATCCACACTGCTCTTGTGACATGCATCTCGATCAATTTTTTTTTTTACCTCGAATTTTCCAAGACCCCCTTTTGTTTTGCCGTCAATATTGCGGGGTCGAGTAGAGCATGTCAGTCCAATGTTCATATTTGGCGTCCACGCCTGGTGAGTTGAATATAACCGAACTATCAGGTCGGAGTCTCTGTTTCTGTCCAGATTCATTTAATCAATTCCCTTTTACAGGAATAGATTCTTTGATAGATATGAAACGGCATCATGAGGGGAAAGCAACTTGCAATGGACGCGACAGTGACCTCGATATCTGCACCGCTCTTGTGGCATGCATCTCGATCGATTTTTTTTTGACCTCGAATTTTCCAAGACCCCCTTTTTGTTTTGTCGTCAATATTGCTGGGTCGAGTAGAGCATGTAAGTCCAATGTTCATATTCAGTGTCCAGGCCTGGCGAGTTAAATATAATCGATCCATCACATCGGAGTCTCTGTTTCTGACAATCTGTCCAAATACGTTTAACCAATCATTTTTTACAGAAATAGATTATTTAATAGATATGAAACGACATCACGAGAGGGAAGAAACTCGCAATCGACACGACAATGACCCCCGATGTCCGCACTGCTCTTTGTGACATGCATCTCGATCAATTTTTTTGGACCTCCAATTTCCCGAGACCTCCTTTTTCTTTTGTCGTCAATATTGGGGGGTGGTCGATATTCTGCACGTGTAACACGTTGCGTGATCTCCGCACGGGAACGCAATCCCCTCCCAAAACCCGCCTTTTCAATCAATTGCTCGGGTGGGCCCCGGCGCGTGGGGGAGGGGAGCGCGTGGTTGAGTATTTGGCGGGCGAGGTGGTGGGGAGGACCGGCAACAGGATATTGCCGGTGGAATCGCGCGTGGCGTGCGGCGTACACGTAACCGAGCGCATCGCCGGGAGCCGGCTCTGCTTTTCGGCTCTTCCTTTTTCTCCGGGCCTATTTATTTATTTATTTGTTTTTGCGGATTAATTAATTAAAATTTTTAATTCGATGCGCCGAGCTCTCATTTTCACGCGCTTTGTGAGCGGATGCCGTGGGGACACGAGCCTGCCTGTCCCTCACCGCGTGCGATTACGGCACGTGCTTCACGGGGGTTTCCGGCATATGACCGTATTACCCTTCCTAGCTCCGGCGGGACGGGGACCGCTCCGTCCCTGTCCCCGTCCCCGCCGCGGTCGGAGCGGCCCCTCCCCCCTCGGAGGAGACGGAGAACGGGTCTGACATTAAGCTTGGGATGTGATGGGATGGGGTGTGCCCACATAGGCTCGAAGGCAAGTCTCGACGGGACCGGACGAGGGCATACAATTTATGAGAGCCAATCGAGTCGTTGTTCGATTGGACTCGAGTGGGGGCTTGCGGAGTTCGTGTTGACATAATTGTTGATGGGCGGTGCTAGGGAGTGTAGGCTCATTCATTGATCACCTCTATTTGTGATCCTGCCCATACGTAGTTTCTATAGTTATTATTATTTTTCTTTGTATAGGCATATTTTCAAAGTTTTGTGATGTAGTGTTTGTGTATTATATATATATATATATATATATATATATATCAAATATTTGAATTCATTGGGAGTACGAAATTTTATGAGACTATAGTCAACTGTTCCAAAAATTTAAACTATCGGATAAATGTGTAATTTATTATTTAAATATTTCTAGCACTCCTTCTAACGCTTAGTTTGGTCTTTTTTTGCTTAGTTATAAGCGTGAAAATTTTATTAGGGAGGCAAATGAAGTCTGGAAAGATTCAAACTCAAGACCTCCATCTTTGTTATGGTGTGAGATTTTGTGAGATCACTATCAACTGTTGATAAATACGTAATTTATTATTTAAATATTTTACAGGGAGATTACCTGGAATCAATTTTTTTTTTCATTTAAGTATATTCTCGCGGCGGAATGAGGCAGAAGTTTGAGGAACAAAGTGAGGCCAGTAGGGACTTAGCTACAAGTCTCGCCTCCTCGCTATCCCTTATTTTGAGTATAGGCCTGCCTGCCATCCACGACCTCGATAACTCGTTATGTGCATGCATACATTTATTGTATCGAGTATATACTCCATAACTTTATTGAGAATTATATTTTTTTCCGGCATGTGTGAATACATTGTTTTGGCCCTTTTTCACATCAATTATGTTAGTAGTCTATGTGCAATGGATCCCCATGTATATTCCCAGTCTCTTATAAAATGGTGCGCATTTTATTGTGTTTACCATAAAAAAAAAAAAGTAATCTACCCGATAATTTTAATCCTTAGGATGACGTGGTACTCCAAAAGTATCTCAAGAAAAATGTATAAAGGAATGAAAAAGCGACATAGATTTGTGACTGATGTAGAAAAAATTGCAGTATTTTTATATAAAATATACGTAATAATATATGCACATGATTTTCAATGAAACTTCCATCTCTTGGATATTTTTGATGAACTTACGCAGTAAATAAATAAAAGACGTAAAAAACACGCGGTACTGTACTTTGGTGAAACATTTTCGCATAGTTTTTTTTTTTTTTTTGTCGATCCTACTCTACTCCTATGCTAACACTCACTCTCAGACTTTTGCCATACCTCATTTGCAGAGCGTGGGAGTCGAAAACCCACTCCTGAAACTAATGCGTCCCCAAACCAGACATTTTCGTATAGTTGAATATGTATCAAAATCAAAAAAATCACATTGCACATTTAGTCAAAATTTAGGACTATTTGTATCATTTTATCCTTTTCTTTTACGTACTTTTTAAAGAAAATGGCCGTCCATTTCCTAAGACGTTTGACCCCGTCCCAAATTCATCCTGAAAACTCTCGATTGTTCCCAAACTCACGAAAGCAATCGAGCATCGATCGAGTGCCCCACATCCCACCATAGATGTTTAATAAGCAAATTAAAGAGTAGACTTCTGACCAAAAAAATAAAAATAAATAAATGAAGGAATCGACAACTTTAAATTTCCGACCATAACCATATTTTCAAAGCCATTGTATATCTTCAAGAAGAAAATCTGCACCGTTGAAAAGCACATGAGATCAATTTGAAGTCAAACGATCATTAAAATTTAAGACCTAGGGATCCTAAACTTAGAAGCTTCGATTGAAGGGGTAGTTGTTTGCAGAAAAAAAAGTGCTAGAAACAACTGATCTTTGCTTTTAGGCTTACAAAATTACATGAGTAAATCTTAAGTTTTCGGGAAAATAATGAAGGGGTGGTTTTGTATAGCGTATCGAGCTTAGGTTCCGACCATCTAACAAGTACACCAAACCCGTTGCAAATAAATTGGTTTTTTAAATGGAATTCAGGACCTGTCAGCTGTCACGTAACCTATTATCTTGTTGGAGCACTTGGCATTTTGGGGGATCGATTCAATGTCTCCGAAAATTGAGAATTTGCTTGCAAGTTCATTCATAAGCAAGCACAATCCCATGTTGTTCTGTCCAAAATCTCTTCCTATCTATAAGTGTCAAGGGCGACTCGCACCTTTGACATCACAATCGAACTTCTGCGATACTCATACGGCGAACATTCTCAGTCACTCGGGATCGAGCTCAACCATCCGGAAACAGGGAAGCTTTTGGATCTCTGGAAGGGCTCGATTCAAACCCTAGTTTACCTGTAGTCCCCACGATCTTGATCGCTCCGTCCATCGCACTCCTCCTCTGATCCGGCGTGTCGCAGGTGCGAACGGTGATGCCACTAACGGCTGCTCTGCTACGCGGCCTGATGAAGTCAAAGAACGCGAAACAGCACGAGAGTCACGAACTCTCTAGCTACTTTCTCTCTCTCTCTCTGCGTGTGTTGACCTTGACCTTCAACGTCGCCACGTTCAACTTTTCCCAACCTCTCTTTCTTCTTTTTCCCCTTTTCCCTTTTGGTTGGACTCGGTTTGGATCGTCGGACTGACGAAACTTCAGACCGGGACGCGGGCTTCGAGAGGATGGTACCAGTAGAGCCGCCTTTCGTGGAAACCCTAGCATGAATTCTTGCGTATGCTTTGACCGGTGGGAAGATCTTGCGGCAAAACGGGCTTTGTCTGTACCGTCTTAGCTTTTGTCTTGTTTGATCTTTTAGGGACATGGTGCTAAGCCCAAATTAGAAGGGGGTCTCGAGTTGGTTTTCTTGGTCATGAAGCATAGCAAGAAGAGCAGCTTTCTTTTCGGGCAAAAAAGAAAGTATGTGCATACATACATACGCATAGTACGAGTTTGTAATAATTCCATATATATTCCTCTCTCCTCTATTTATAAGATTAGGTAAAGATGTCCAGGGAAGTACCCTGTGAGATAGAGAATCTATATATCTCCACTCAATGTGTGTAGAGATGCTCTTATATAAATCCTCGTGATATCTTGACATGGGTGAAATAACATAATTATGACGTCCCGAATTTTAACATGTGTCAGGAGATTAGAAAGAAAAGCATAGCCCGATAGAACCATAGAGGCAACATGCATCTTTGAGTAATACATAAAGTTGACTGATAAGATATTGACACTGTTAGTTCCCTTGAGAAAATCTAAATTTACTCAAGAAAGTAAACGATTGTTAGGTATTTGCTCGAACACAAAGTCTTATTGATACAAATTGGTCATCAAATGTCAAGTATGACGAAGTTTCTTGTTTTCTTTAAAATGATAGTACCGTGTGTAATTAAATTGATTTAGGTGTGTGAGAAGGTCTCGTTCTTATCAAAACTTTAAAAATCTCTCTAAGAGGGCAATCTTAAAAATCACCGTTAGATTTGGATAGGTTCCAAACGAAACATATGCTGAATTTTGAACCATCTCTTACCTTCTGAAAGGACTAAGTAGATATATTTACATATTCTTTTGCGGGCCGGGCTTCAGAGGTCGAGCCACCTGAAAGCCATAAAATACCTTACAAGTTCTTATAAATTGGTTAAACTGAGTCTTTTGGTCCGTGCAAGTGGCATAGACACAGATCATTTTACACAATTTTTGGAATCTTACGGGATGACCTCCATTATCTCAGCTGACTACATCGACCACAAGGATGTGGATAATATATCTCAAACTTTCAACTTGCTTCTTCTGTTTATCCGTAAAATACCATCACCTCATAATTCCGATATATAAAATCTGTGAAGAAAGTGTTAAGATTCAGACTCTATTTGTCTCACTAGAACTTGTTAACATTTCAGGAAATTAATTTTTAGCAAGTAATTTTTTTAGGAAAATGTCAATATTTTCTGGTGTTTAGCAGAAATATGAAAAAGAACTAGAAAAGTTTTTCCGTTGTTTGGAAATGAAAATTTGATGTGATTTTCCTAAATAGACATACACCACTCGCGCACTAGTAACTTGTGCACTAACAATCGGGGTAGTGCTCGGCATTGGGTACCGAGGTTTAGGTTTGGCCTTGATCGATCTTGACTCGGGTGTTGGGGACCTAGGATTGGGTATTTGCGTCTTGAACATGAGCAAGGGTATCGTCTCAAGTCAATAGAAGTCGGGCCCGAGAACACGATGTTTGTGCTTGGCTTCCTAGTGCCTCAGCCTGAGGCCTCAATACTCGTTGTCCTAGTTACTCATGCCCCGAGTCCATTGAGATCGAGCTTGGATCTAGGCTCAAGCATGGGCATTGGGGTCTTGAGCCTAAGCATAGGGGACTTGGCCACGAGGCATTGGGGAGCCTAGTTGCCAGGGATTTTGGGCATAGGCTTTGGGGTCCTTAGCCGAGCCTTTGTGGACCCAAGTTGGCCTCCATGGACTAAGGCCAACGCGTCGAGGACTTGGAGCATGAGCACTAGGGCCTTGAGCCCGGACTTTGTTGACTAGGGCTCAACCTATAATGACATGAATTTTCACAAAATTTGAATCTCGAATGAGTATATAAATTGACTTCACTTCAATTCTCTGATAAAGAACTAACTTATCCTCAAATGTACAATTCTTAAATAAACTTAGCTGATATACATTGAAAACTTATGTACAAAAACCCATCTACATTTTCACTACGCATTCTGATCAAATCCTTACTAGTGCTCTTCAGAAGCTTATCTTAATGCCCTTGAACTCCTAACCTGACAAATTTGTAAAATATATTGGAGTGAGCTGAAACTCAGTAAATGAATTCTCTAGGTTTAAGGTAGAAGTTCATCCTACCACTCAATCCGGGACCACCACAACATATTAACAACCAATTATTCATCACGAAACACTTATATGAATCATCATATATCAAGAAATACCTTTCACTAAATATCAAGAAATGCCTTTCGTTGTTCATAAAAATATATGATTCAAGCACTTGTCGTCCAACCCAATATGACATGTCAAAAATTTCATCTTCTATGAGCATACATCATGGCATACATCAAAATCTATATCTTGAACTACATATTCCAATTGCTTGTCACTTTCCCACTTTAGTAGCAAGGATATCAATAGAACAACATGAGTTCAAGACAACTACAAGATAATCATATTCAACAAGTTAGGGAGCAAATGCACTACTTTTTCTATCTGGATTTGGCGATGAAAATCATTAATAACATCACATAAGATATTCATTCAACTGCAAGCATATGACATATTGTTTCACGATGCATAGATACCACAAAATAGCTCATCAATATACACATGTGAGTGCATGTTCGTCATTAGTTAGGACCATCTTGATTCATGAAACATTTCGACTAATGAGGTATCGTCACCATCAACTCATGGGAGATGGAATCATATATGCCCTTTACCATGTCTCAACCTATTCATCATGGGTGTTCTCTACATTAACGATGATAAAGACATCTTTGTACATCCGCATGATGATGATAATTCCTTAACGTCATACTATGACTACAAGAGCCATGTCATATCATGTGTCATGTCATAATAGGATTTCATATATTCTAAACCTTGCAGAGAATCGTCTTATATAGTAGATTATATGGCAAACTTTAGAGTCTCATCCACATGCTCATATAAGGGAACTCACTTTGTGGCAAATATCCCGTGGCAAAGGTCTTAATTATGTCGCATCATTCACATACATTTAATAACAACATAACAATTGCCATGTACATCTCAATAATTTGCCATTTCTCATGCAATTAACGATAGACAATTAATTACATGCGTTTCAACACATATATCCTCATTCTTTATACCAAGCCATCATCATTTAATTGGAAGCCATAGATAGGTAATCAGTAACTTAGGAATGGACGCTTAAAATCGACCACATGAACATCAACAATCACGTGGTTAATTGGCAACATCTAGCCAATACTTTGGTAACTTAGTCGAATTACAAGAACATTATTATCGAATCTAATTTCAACACTTTCACATTTTTACTTAATCAAGCAATATTAATTAAATTAAACATATAGAAGAAAAAAAATGAAATAATAAAAATAAAAAAATACTATATAAATTGTCCACATCATTGCCGGTTGTGCTAAGTAAAACAGTCAATATTTATATTAGTCATTCAAAAGTGGTCGGATTGACTCAATTGATAAAACGTGAAAAGATGAAGGATTTGATTCAATTGACATAATTAAAATATTTATGATTAAATTGATAATAATGTAATAAGTTTAGGAATTTTTTGACAATATTCCATGTTTCCTAGTTTAATACTTTCTACTTTATTATTTTCTAGTCTTTGTCGCTTTATGAATAGGAGGTGAGGATGGCCATTTCCAAGGGAACTATTTTGGAGTGGGTAAGTTTATCTGAAACTTGGAATCTACCCAACCAAGGTCGACTCTCGGTTTGTAGAACTGGAAACAATTAAGAACGGATCCTGTAGACCCTAGAACTTCTCAAATGTTTTTTCTATCTCCTCTCTCTCACTCACACTCAACAATGCATTTTCTTTATCTTCATATTCATCTTAGCTCATCGCAAAGCTCTAGCTTCTGCTTCTACGGTCGCTGGAAGCTCAAAACATGCCACTAGGACAGATTCAACCGGACATCGCTCGTGAGATCGTACCCGAACCCGATCACCGACACTGCCTTCTCGTTGGCCGATTGTGGGTCCATGCCCCAAACCATCAAAACCCAAAAAGGAAAGAAAGCTCTTCTTCCCTTCAATGAAGGGTCTCTAACGTCAGCTCAAGAAAGTATTCCTCTTCAATTCATCTTCCCAAGTTTCCCGGAAGAACCCTTCAAAAAATAATTAAAGAAGAAGAAGAAGAAGATCCTCATTTTATAATTCCAACGACAGCGACTCCTTTGGAATCTCAGACCATTTCCACTGATCATTTGACAGAGACGGGAAGTTCTAACGTTTTACTGTTTCCCTTCGGGTGATTTACACGACCGAAATGAAAATGACCGCAGGAGCAGGGCGGCGGCTCACGGTGAGAAGTTTGCCTTCTTGGTTCCCTGGCATGTTCGGTCAGCGGCAAGCGTCCCGCAATCCGGTTCATGCGATGCGAAAGTTCATTAAGAAGGGGCAAGAGCATAAAATAGAGAACGGTTGCCAAGTAGTTTTGGCTTATCAAGTATCGACATTCTTCAAGAGCTTTCGTGTCATATCAGACACTTCAACACGTGTCCAACGCTCTTCGACTGTTAGAATATTTAAATAATAAATCACGTCTTCATCTAACAGTTTAAGCTTTTAGAACAGTTGGAAATCTGACATGATATCAGAGCTAAGAGGTCCTGAGTTCGAATATTCCAGGCCTCTATTTGCCTCTCCAATTAAATTTTTACGCTTAGTACTAGGCAAAAGACCAGACTAAGCGTGAGGGAGAGTGTTATAATATTTAAATAATAAATCATGCATTCATCTAACATCTTAAGCTTTTAGAACAGTTGGCAGTAGTTTTACAAAATCTCACATCGACACTCTCGGATACTCTCCGACACTCGGTCAATACGTGTCGGAAAATTCGACACCTGGTCAACTTTTCCGACACTCTCCTACACTCGGGTCGGAATTCTAACATACGAGTTTTCGACATGTGATTCCGATATCGATGTCAATTTTAAAAATTCAATAAATGAGATGTCAATATATATATATATGAAAAAATAAAACACAATAATAATAATAATAATAAATGGAGAAAGAAGAAAAACTTAGTCTTCTCTTCTCTTTCGACTCTCACTTCCCGTGATACACAATTCACCCATTGTGCATGCTCCTAACCTAATTTGATAAATGTCGAAAGATTTAAGGGCTTGTCCAATAGAATTGAATAATAAGTGTTGAAAACTTAGGTACCGAACATTACATGCTGAAGGTCTAAGTAGTAATGAAAATGGATGAAAATTGAGTAATAAAAAGTTTCTGATAATGGATGAAAATTGAATAATAACTTTTCACTGGTTAAACCAAACATAAATGGTGACATTATCGGAAGTTTCAACCATATGATTAGCAAGATTTTAATTTCGATTGAATATTTTATTGCTTAACCAAGTAAGCACTTGTTTAGTGATTTTCGCCTTAAAACAATGAATTAACTAGATGTAGTTAGATGCTATCACATACGCTTAATAACGTTAAGTGTTGAAAAGTTTAATTCTTGATTAGTTACCTACCACACCCTAATTTTAATTGATTATTAGCTTTAAGAGTTATTAAAGGAAACTAATTCTGAAATTCTAAACTCAAACTAGCGAGTAACATCAAACCACATACAAAAAATGGGTCTAGAAATACCTTGTATCACTAATCAGAAGTACATCACGCAACGGAACATACCTTATTTTTCACGGATTAAATGCACCTATTGCAGCGTTGTGAGAGAGATTGAGTGGAAACTATTTTCTTCATGAGAAAAGGGTCTTCTCTTTTAAAGAAGTAACCCTCAAAATAATTGCATTGGCAGTTATTTTCTTTGAACTGTGGGCTATGGGCCCTTTCAAATTATGGGTCAGGTTGGCCCGACATGGGAGGCTCAATAACAATAAAACCCATTAGTTATTAAGACAAAGTTTGATCGGATGGAGAAGATAATACAGAGGAAAAGAGATGGGAAATTCTTTATGGTAGTTCTGTAGACAAAATTGTTTTGATTCTTTTTTTCTAGAGAATTCTAAGTTCCGTTTGTTCCGTGGAAAACATTTTTTGGGAAAGTAAGTTTCTTGTTCTTTGGCATTTAAATCGCTTGGGAAAATGAGTCAATGAAAAATGTTTTTCTAATCAACGGAAGATCTAAGCTTAAATTTAAGAAAATGATTTCCTTTTAAAAAATCGAAAATCATTTTCCAAAATATGATTAGATGTCTAAATTGCGCTTGCACACAGGAGTCCTAATTGTATTTTCGAGCCCTTGGCAACAGAGCTAGATCTAGAGGCCAAGGCCAAGTCCGCCGGAATCCATACCAGGAGGAGGTCAAGTCTAAAAAGGCCAAGCCTTGAACCCCGGTGCTCGAGCCCAACCTTTATGGACCTAGGCTCGAGCACTGGCACCCATGCCTATGTCCATAAAGGCCAAGTCTAGGACATAATACTTTTATCCGACTCCACATCGCCCCAACCCAAGTCCATGGAGGCTAGGCCCAAAACCCTGTTACCCATGCCTAAATCCCTATAACCGGCACCCAAGTCCATTAAGGCTATGTGACATCCAAAATTTTCACACTTCTCCACACAGACATTGATAATTATCACATGATTCTCTTTGTCTTTGATAATCATAATTTATTAGCCACTTTTCAATAATTTAATTGCCACATTTCTTAGTTTATCACCTAGTTTCTTATCTACAAATGACATCATTCCTTACATCACTTCTTTTAAATCTATCCCATTAATGCTCTATAAGCTTGCAAGCCAAGAGTCCTTATTCATTTTCCACATCTCTCTCATTTTCAACCATAAGTTTAACCTATAGATTTACATCATGCATGACCTCACCCTTTTACTTAAATAATTATAGATAATGTATTATTTTTATATCATGAGATACATGAGTCAAGGTCTTCTCCATCCCTCATTAATGCTTGAAATGATTACAACACAAATAATGTTTCCTCATTCATGCACTTTACTTGACAAATTCTCAAAATATCTACTTTAAAATCATAGAGTTAAGCCATTTGTGACCTTCTGATTTGACCACTCTCATTCAATCTCAACCTAGTGTTTGTAACCCAATGTTATCATTACCTTTAACCTTGGTTAAAAGATCTTATTGTTTCATAACTAATGAAGATCTTCTAGATACGTTCTCCTTGGTCTGTGCTTTCATTCCTAAGTACTTCAAGTCACCACTAGTTTATTTAACCTTGGTTAACGAATCTTTTTATCCTTTTTTATATCTTGTAAAGTTCTCTAGTACATCTCCCTTCTTTGGTGGTAAGAGCTACTTCAATGATTCAAGATAACTTCAACTTATTCTTAGAAGGGGAAAAAAAAGGAGCTCCATGTCTCTTTCCTTTCCCTTCATCTCACCCTCATTTAAAAAAAAATAAATGACTCACTTTAATATTTCTAAAGTTTCTAATTTCACCGTTTCAAGTGTGTACAAGGTGGTTAAAGCTTTGAGTTGTCCAAGTTTTATTCAAGGCAAGTGAAAACTATGAGGACTAAGTTAGATTGATCTACTTAGTACTTTTGATTTGGTTTGATGATGTTTGTTAGCTTAGTTTAAATTTGATCTTAAGTGCAAATAGGTTCCAAGACTGACATATAGAGTTATGGTGAATCCTTGCCTAAATTGAAATCTTTAATACAGTCTAGAAGGTGTTTGAAAGAAAACCCAAATGGTTTTGTTGCACCTTAGATGGGAAAGAATGGGAAAATGGTAAGACTAGGCATAAAAATGTGTATCTTAGTAAATTTTTACATGGTTGGGGACAATTTTGAAATTTACAAAAGTGAAAGCGTGCTGTTAATAGGGTTATTTTGTGGGGTTAAACATTAATTAATGAGTTATTAAGTAATATTAATTAAGTGAGTTATTAGTGAGGGACAAATATGCAAAAACTGAAAGTTCTGAGGGGTTGTTTACAGCATGAGGAAGCTTATTTTTATACGTGGTTAAGTTCTTTCGAGAGATGATATCTTAATCTAGACAATATGTCGAACTATGCAAACTTAACCTAACCGTGTAATTAATTTGGAAGTAGGCTATTTGGGTAATTTTATAAAATATATGGCATGTCCATAGTGTAAACAAAATATCGTATATTTTGGATGACAAATAAGTGGCCGTCCTCCCCTTTGTTTTTTTTTTTTATTATTAAAACTAGCTGGTAAGGGCTAGCGACCTCACCTACCCACCCTAGGAGACATTAACTTAGAAAATATTAAATTAGAAAACCACTCAAATGAAGAAACCAATTTGAATGATGAAACCTACTCAATTTAGGAAACAATCCTCCGGCCATTGACTTAGCTGCTGAATGAGCCTTGGTTTTTTAACTATTAGAATCTTCATCTTGGACGACTTCTCCTCGTTAGACCCATTGGATCATATTGTGGCCGGAATTTCCCTTTACTTGCATAAATATCAAATGGGCTTAGTTGATAAATGAAGCTTGAGTTGGACTTGGGAGTTGTTTGTCTTTAAAGTAAGTTCCAAGCTCTGGTGAATTTCCGAGCTCACATGCTCTCGCATCATACTCCCCAAGTCGATGGAGACATGACCTCAAATTTGATTGAGCTTGGCACCCGAAACGCCATAAGCACCTCCAACATTGTCATTATGTTATTGTTCTCATACAAACTTAGAATGCTAATATTTATATAATATTAAATAGAAAATTGTCCAAAAGCCTATTGCATAGCTAATTCAGTTTTAAATTTTTAATTTTTGTCAATTAAGTCTTAAATAGCATTTTAATTGAGTCAATCCAATTAATTTTGGTTGGAAATTACTTACGTAAATGCCGGCTATCCTATATGGCCATGTGGCATGACCAACATTAATATGGATAAATTTTAATAATATTTAATTCTTTCCATTTTTATTTTTAATTAATTAATTTATCTACTTTTAACCTTAGGTTGACAAAGTCATCGACTGGCCATTGCCCTTTGGCTAGCGAGGGTTGCTGCCCTCGCTTGTGGTTAGTAAGGGTTGGTCAGCAACCTCCCTAGCCTAGGGTTAGGAAAAAAAGGAGAGGAAATAAAAAAGTTCAAAAAAATATTGAAATATTCTTAAAAAATGTCTATATTGGTGTTAGCCGTGCCACGTAGGACGCCTGGTGTTCACATTAGTGATTTTTGGCCAAAATTGGTTGGATGAACTTAATTGGCAAAATTAAAAGGTTTGGAACTGAATTGGCAAAAGTGCAATACGTTTAAAACTTTATGAACAATTTTTCATATGTAATTCAAGGGTTCTAATTCTAACAGCCCAAAAACATATTCTGCGGCATCTATAAACAAAAATATGTTCCCCGCCGGTGACAAGGGTGATTTAATTCTTCTAAAATCCTTTTAAAATTCCCTAAGACATAATTCTGAGTTTGTTTTTTTTGTCTTTTTATTTTAAAGAAGCTCAACCTCTTTGGCCAAAAAAAAGGGGGACTCCCAACCTTCGAGGACTGAAATACTTTGAAGTTTAGCTGAAAATGATCGTACACGTTTGCGGCTGAAACTGAGTCAAGTACGCCTGAAATTGAGTCAAGCTACTTGCGTGAAACTTTCTCTCGGATCAGCGATTCCTCATGGTCCAACTTAACCGAGCTTCTATAACACTCATACGGTCAATAAGCTCGATCAATCGAGATCGAGCTTGATTGGCTCTTCGCGCCCAAGACCATTTCAAAAGGAGGGAGCTTTGGATATTTGGAAGGACCAAAATTCAATCTGCCAAACGACAATCCATATTCAAACCTCAGCTTGGCGAATCCACACGCTCTATTACACTGCTATTGAAATTACAGATGGGCCTCGAGCCTGTTCGATTCGATCTTGGCGTGTGGCGGGTGTGAACGGAACGCCGTGAATGGCTGCGCCGCTACGCGGCCTGATATGGAGTCAAGGGACGCGAAACGGCACGAGAGCCACGGACTCTCTCCTTCTCTCTCTGCGTGTGTTGACCAAGTACCTTCGAGATCATCGTATTCAACGATTCCTTCTCTCTCTGCGTGTTTTGACCCTTTGCTTGGACTCGGTTTGGAACGTCAGACGAACGAAATTTCAGAAGGGGACGAGGGTTTCAAGAGCATGGTATGGTTAGAGCCTTCCTTCGTGGAAACCCTAGAATGATTCTTGCGTATTCTTTGACTGGCGGTAGATCTTGTGGCTAAATGGGCTTTGTCTGTACAATCTTTGCTTGTCTTTTTTGATCTTTAGGGACCTCAGGTTGGTTTTGTATCAGTCTGGTTGGTCTTGAAGCATAGCAAGAGCAGCTTTCTTTTCATGTTTTCGATAATTACGACATGTGTGAGACGTTAAAATTGCCACATATAATAGCGATTAGCGGTATGCTAAAAAATTATGAACGCTTTTATTGTGAACCAAAAAAGAAAAAGGATAAAATAAAATGGTAAATATATATGTATATACATCGAGGTCCATTTGGTTCTCTAAAAACTTCTTGTCGCTGGAAAATATTTTCATAAGATTCAATTTTAGAGAAACAAAACTTTTTTGTTTTTGTGTGTTTGTTGGTGCCGAAAACAAATTGGAAAAATTGGTTTTATGGTGTTTGATGATACGTGCATTCACTAAAGGTATCTTGGATCGTTAAAAATGCAATGCGATAACTGACAAAGCAGAATCAACATCTTCTTTCTTTATTCTGGAATTCATTAAAATAACAAAAATTACAGATACATTGGGAAAGAATTAGGAAATTGTATTTTTTTTTTGTCGGTCCTACTCTATTCTTATCCTAACGCTCACTCTCTGACTTTTGTCCCGCCTCCTTGCGTGGCGTGGGAGTCGAAACTCACTTCTGAAACTAAAACGTCCCCACTCCAACCCCCTAAGAAGGTAGGAATTTGAACCCCCCATCTCCCCGTTTCGAAGTTGGAAATCGTATTTGTAAATAGTAAATATGATGTTTTTTTTTTTTTGAAATGGAGAAGGACATGAGCATTAATGACGTATATTGAGGAGATGGTAGACAAGATTTATATAAAAAAAAATCGAAAAAAGGGTAACAAATTGATAAGAGATAGAACATAGTCATAAATAGACTCATCATTCTTGTTGAATTAATGTCTCGAGTTTGAATTCGATTATTAAATCGAATTTTGTTAAGGAAGATTTTTTCAAGTGGATTACAAATCGGATGAAGAAGTCTTTCTTCTTATTCGATTTTCTTTCGGACGTGCAAAATAAGCAAGGAAACAAAAAAGAAGAAGTTAACCTATCACTACAAGACGAAATAGGAAATAAAATAAAAGATAAAGTAAGGATTTCTTTCTTATGCAAAAGCCTTGTTCACGCCGAAGGCTAAAGTTGGTGGGCTCAGGTCAAATTGTTGACCTTGGCCACACACACATATAAAAAGCGGAAAAGAAGAGGAGCCGCATAAACCCCACGAGAGAAAAACCATAAAAAGGAGCCACGCGTCCACACGTCCACACGTCCAGATGCCGCACAATCTAAGATAGAGAACGCGAAGCTATACCTACGTGGAGAAGAGACAGATACTCAGTTCTTGTTTTGGCGTACATAGAGCATTTTATTTTGAGTATGAATGCATGGTAATTTTATGCCGTGAGTTTATGCCCAAGTGAGTTATTTATTTATAAATACTTTGGGTTTGAGATTAAATCTAGATGTAGGAAACACTCAAGCGTGTGAGCGATTGTAAACTCTAATTCTCTGATTATAGTGGATTATTTATTGATGTCTTTCTCCGTGGACATAAGTACCGATACTCGGACCGAACCACATAAAATTTTGATGTCCTTATTATTTCTCGTTTATTTCTCCGGTGATTTTGCGTTGACGTAAATTGTAAGATCTTATTGTTTTCGCATATTATATTCCGACACTTCTCACTTAGATGCACAATAAAAATATGGGGAAAATAATTTTCTTTTTGTTAGAAGGAGAATTCGTTTTTCCCAATCTAAACTTGGTGCTTTAAGTCTATATAAAACGCTTTCCATTTTCATTGATTGACTTATTTTCCATGAACCATGAACCAAACTGTGGAAAGCCCAAAAATAATTTTCGAAAAATGGTCTTCCATACGGTCCTCTCTCCTCTACATGGTTAAGATAAATCATTAATTGAGTCAATCTGGCCAATTTTGGCCAGATATTGCTGACGTGAACGTCGGCCATCTTATGTGACATGATCAACTTTGACATGGATATGTAAAAAAAAATTAAAAATTTTATGATTTTTATATATTTTTTTTTCATTTTCTTTAGTTTTTGGAGTGAGGATTGGTGAGCCTTGCCAGTATTGGGCGAGGGCACCATCACCCTTACCAGCTCTGTGCTTGGGCTTGGCCCTTGCCAACCAAAGTGAGGGCATCACAGCTCTCGTTGGCCATAGTGAGGGCATGGCAAGGGCCGCGATGCCCTCGCCCAGAGTTGTCGGGGGTTGTTGGCTCTTACTTCAAAAAATAATAAAAATTTATGAAAAGGAGAGAAAGGAAAAAGAAAATCAATAAAAAACAAGTCTCATCCATCATTAACTGTCCAGCATTACAAAAGTTTTTAGTTTATTTTAAAATGTTAATACCATGTGCAACGTAATTGATTGGGGTGTATGTCAACTTCCAAGATAACTTTAGAAATCTCTTTAAAAAGGCTGCAGCTGGTGGGATTGTGAGGTGTATATTTTAGCTGAAAATATATACCTCAACAGCTGAAAATCCTCCGACACTCTAGAAGCTACATCAACCATGACGGTGTTGACCGTATACGCTCCAAGACATATATATTTTACCAAGTCATTTATCTGTTCTAATCGTTTATCTCTTTTATATGCGAGTTAATACCATGAAAATTCCAAATGAGTATACTTATGATAAGTTTACCTCAAATTAACTTTTTGACCACAAAAATCCACAAATTGGTATACATATGACAAATTTACCATTTGTTAGTTTTTGTAATATTTCACTGTCAAATCGTTGAGGTGAATGACACGTGGAATTTGACAAAAAAAACTGATTTAGGGTTTTATCTTCCATTTATTATAGTTGCACTAGTTTATGTTTATTTGTGGTATCTATTCAATTGATGGTAAATTTATTATAAACGTATCAATTTGGGATTTTTGGTGGTCAAAAAATCAGTTTAGGGTAAATTTGTCACAAATGTATTAGTTTGAGTTTTTTTTTTGGCATTAACCCTTTATATCTTCAACATCTTTTGTGTTATACTTTAGACATATTAAATCCGCAAAGAAAGTTGTAAAATTAAATATATTCAAGAAAAAAATCAAAACCTTTTTGTCTACATAACTTTAACAAAGAAATTCTCTTCCATTTCTTAAAATATTTGGTTCTCTAAATAATCAAATTTTATATTTCTTTAACCACTCTTAAAGCTAAAAATCAAGTAAAAATTAGGATGTGCTTGATAACCATGCTAAAAATTAAACTTTTGCGTGGGTTTATTAATTAATTTTCATCTATTATCACAAACATTTTATTTTCCTGTTCACTCCTTAAGGCCTTCAGCAAGTAATGCTCAGTACTTATATTTACCACACTTATTTTTCAGCTCGACCAAACGAGCCCTTAGTATGTTAACATTAATAAACTGAGTTATGAGTATGCTCAATTTTGCGTTTCCATGATTTACGATGATATATTGCGCAAGTAGCGGGCCAAGTTCGAGCTTAAGCCTAAGTTAACCGGATTTAATAATTACCAAATAGCGATCTACGTCCATTTTTGACCGTGAAGAGCTAGGATTAGCGATCGTGTTTGGATTGCTCAAACTCGAAACCTTTTCCAAGTTGCATAAACTGAAGAAAGAAAAGTCTTGAACAGTACAGAATCTAGAAGCTCATCTTCCTTATCCATTAGGATGAACTTGAAGACTAGCTCTTGTCTTGGCGGCAAACCAATCTCTTAATTTTTTTCCTTTTTGACAAGCGACAAGTTAGGCGCAAAAAAACACCCGGAGTCATCGACGAGGCGGAACTTACAGGCTTGAAGGACAGAGGCGACGTGCATATCATTCCCGTTCCACGAACGAGTTGAGTTTCGTCTCCCCTATAAATTTGTCCTCGTGCCTAATTTTTCTCTAGTCAAAAAAGAGGAAAATAGAGAGAGAGAGAGAGGGAAAAGGTATGTGTGGACAAAGACAGAAAACATGGAGAGAGAGATGAAAGGTATATACGGACAAGGTAAGAAACCATTGATAGAGATGGAGATAGAAAAAGGTAGAGAGGTCTTGGAAGAAAAAGAATATTTTCCTATCCGAATTTTTCTGATTAGAAAACGCGTGAGTAACCGAAAAGCACGAGGAAAAAGTGACCAAAAGTGATTAACGGGGGAGAATTAGTAAGATGACAAGGTTACGACGACGATCAGGCTAATAAACGATCGCCACATGTCGAGTCAGCAGCCAATCGGGTGTTTGCTCGAATAGCAAGCAAACTCTATCATACCCTCTTAGCCTAAGATCACTTTAATTAAAGCAAACTTGATCCTCATAGACCAAAAAAAAAAAAATCATGAGAAAATGACACTCATAATCACAAGTTATGCTTAATGCATACGTTCATTCTAAATTTTTAATCCCAAATTTTTATATGTGTAAACATTTTTCTTTCATTAAGGTTCCCTCAATAAATACCATTATAAATCTATCTGCATAGACATCGAACACTCACGTGACTTAAGTGAAGTTTAAATGGCGTTATTTTGACTGAAAATTCATTTGATGAAACTTTGATAGATGGTAAATATATTACATAAATGTAAATTTGAGATTGTTTATGTTACACAAAAAAAATTAAGGTAAGTGAGTCGTAATACGGATTTTTGGTCATTTTTATCAAAAAAAAATAAAATTGCAAATAGTCTCTCTAGCGGGCAAGCTGTTCTTGTCATTGGCCTTTAACGAACTCTTGCTGACCAAACGTGCCACGGAAACAAAAGAAGAAAACTTTTCACCGCGGCCCGCCACGTGGCGGCGGAAAGACGACAGCCGCCAGCCGCCTACGTGGTCTTGTCCGAACTTTATATCATTATTTTGATTATTTTATTATTGATTATCCTCGTTTTTCGTCGTTAAAAAATCACCCGAAGGCAAAAGAACACGTTAAAGCCTTCGCCGTGGTTGAACAGCAGCGGCGATTGGAACATGTCAAACCGATTTGGAAATTAACGGATCTTGGAGTACGAACTACTCCAAATCTCTCCCCTGCTTCGTGAGGACCTCTGAGCTAGGAAAATTCGAGGAACTTGGGCGTTTCTTGGGTGTCGGGTCCTTCTGGGAAAGTCTTGAAAAAGCTGTGGATTGAATCTTCCCTCACGGGCGTGGCATAGATCACACGCTACGGAAGACTCGTGCACAGATTCTCTGTCTGACTGTCTGTCCCAATCTCTGTCTGGATTCTTGAGTCAAAACCCAGGAACACTTCATTGGGAAGCCGTTCAAAAAGGCAAGCTCGGGATGACACTGGACTGAAGAGAAGGGGAGAGGGAGAGGGAGAGGGAAAGGGAAAGGGAAAGGGAAAGGGAGAGGCTTTGTTCTTTTCTCTTTTTCTTTTTTGCTTTTTTCTTTGGTGGGTTTTCGATGGCTCCGATGCTGGACCCGCAATCGGCCGCCGAGAAGGCGGTGTCGGTGATCGGGTTCGGGTGCGACCTCGCGGTCGACGCCCGGCTGAATTCCTGCAAGCCGGGCAGTGCGGGGTCGAGGCTGATCGAGCTCGAGGCGAGGGAGGCGAGGGACCTCGTGGTCCCTGGTGGGGCGGTCGTCAGGGACGTGCCCGGCTGCATCAAGTGCGATAAGGGCGAGCGCACCAGGTTTCGCTCCGACGTTCTCTCGTTCAATCAGGTGAGGGAAAATGGAGTCTTTGCTTTTTCTTATTCTTCAAGACTTTGTTGTTGAAGTGATGAATTTTGAGTTCCAGTGAAGATTTAAGCTTGTTGGGTTCTTGATTTTTCGAGAGAAGTGTATACACAGTTCCATCTGCTTGAATTTTGTCATGTCGAGGAATCAAGATTGGGGTGGCCGGCCTTTGACCGGAGCGCAAACTTGATTCACGAACGTTGACCGGGGTCAGCGCATGTTGAAATGAGGATTGATATTTAGGGTGCGTATGAATCGATTATCGTTTGTTCGAAACAAGTAGAATTAGGTTCTTTCAGTTGGGGCAGGTCATCCTGTTGATCATCTGACCATTTCCGATACTTCTAGCTTTCTAAATTAACGATAATGCAAGAGCATTCTCTTGAAAGAAATGGGATTAAGCAGTCTGGTCCTGCCATGGAGTTTCAATTGGTCTGGAAAGGAGGAGGATTTTGCCAGCCTTCATGTCATTTCCAGGACTGTGACTACCATTAAATCTGGTTTTCACAAGAGGGTGCCTATTGATCTTGAGGGTTTGCAATTGATTGTGAATAAAGTATGCTTGGAGAACTAGAAATAACCAAGAAATGAATTTCTGGGATAAATGTTGACAACTGTCATAGGCCACCTGATTAACTCACTCTGCAGATCACTAAATTTATGTCCTGCCTGAGGTCATTGCTTAACGTTCCGATGGTGCAATTCTCTTTATGTTACTTATACTGTGAAGCTTGCTGTCCGGAATCTCCTAGTGAGCACCATTAAGAATGATGACCTTTTTATTGACTTATCGTTTTGCATTTTGGTTACTCTAGTGGTCCAAAAATATAGCAAGGGTAATGCAGTCGTGGAGGAAACCGATTTTAGCATCACTACAATTGAAGCATGAGCAGTATTTCACTTTCATGTTGATTTCTGACCTCGCTATGCTGTTGCATCAAGGTAGTGCCCCTAGGTTGGCTGTTGCATTCTGTTTCCTAAGCAGTTCACCTTCTCTATAATTGCAGATGTCAGAGCATTTCAATCAGGAACTTTCTTTATCTGGTAAAATACCATCAGGCATATTCAATACCATGTTCGACTTTAAGGGCTGCTGGCAGAAGGATGCATCTGCTGTAAAAAGCCTCGCTTTTGATGGTTGGTTCATGACTCTCTACAGCATCGAGTTGGATAGATCTCAGTTAATGCTTTCTGAGCAAGTCAAACAAGAAGTGCCCAATTCGTGGGACCCCTTCGCCCTCGCCGAGTAAGTTCTAAACAGCATGAGATTGCTTTGTCGCCCTTAGTCAAAAGTATCAAAAGATGTGATGATACTTTTCATCTCATGGATATTGCTGGTGTTTGACGACACTATTTCCAGGTTTATTGATAAATACGGTACTCATATCGTGGTCGGGGTAAAGATGGGAGGTAAAGATGTAGTTCATGTGAAGCAGTTCCAGAACTCAAATCTTCAGCCCACTGACGTTCAGAACCATCTGAAACAATTAGCTGATGAGAGATTTTCTGAAGATACTAATAAAAATTCGTCACCAGATCCTTCTCAATTCTCAGCCAAATTGAAGGTACACAGAAGCTTTGAATCAACATGTCTGTCTTTAAGTATTTCCATTATGAAGTGATGTTAAATGCATCTCCTGGAAAGCACCGGAAGGATGCAACTGCTTTCATATGAATGTTGGCCCTCTGTGGGAAATCGACCAATATTGTATCATTGAATGTCTTCGTTTTGGGACTATAATGTTGTTTTTCATTTGTTGAAGTGTACGCATGTGAAGGACATTTGCGAGCAAGTTGTTGCTTAGACATTGAGTTGTTTTGATATCAGGCTTACTTGTTTTCTTTAATTTCCTCTGAATTTGATTGCGTTGAGGCAGTGCAGTACAAGACATAATCACCGCCTAACTTTTCTGGACCTATAGTGCTCTCTTAAATCATATTGATTGATCTGGCAAGTTGTGGTTACTTATATGTGATATGCGTCATTGACCTCATTTTGTTGCTAAAAGGTTCATTGGAATGCTTTGTGCCATATCATGGTTCGCTATTTTGATTTCTTGACATATCTCTTCACGAAGAGGGCCAGTCAGAGAGAAATTCTAGGTGGTAATCCAACTGTAAAATAGTTTAATGTTCATGTATGTTTTTGCAGGGCGAAACCCTCATGACTGGGAATTTCCATCGAGTAAATTTTAGGCCGCCTACTCCCTCAAAAAACAAGGTAAGCATTTCTGTACTTCTGTTGAAGATCGTGTCTTGAGCTGCACTCACTCAACACTTTTCCTTATAACGAATAAGGTTCTGCTGTTCTCCTGTTCTTAACATCTCTAATTCTCATGTAGGATCTTGAGAGTATAATTGTCAGGAAGGGCGGAATTGATTTTGAACAAAGTCATAACCAGTGGCTCTCAACAATATCTCAGTCTCCCAATGTTATATCAATGTCCTTCGTGCCCATAACTTCTCTGCTGAGTGGTGTACGAGGAAATGGATTTCTAGGCCATGCAGTCAATCTGTACCTGCGATGTGTGTATACTTCTCCTTATGCTTACCCTATCACTATATCTTTTAAAGAGTAATGGACCCATGTTTGGTCATGTCCTTGACCTGGTGGCAGTTAGCTGCTGAACTTTTCAAATGATTTTGAGCTGAATTACAGTATTGCTCATCTGCTGCCATTCATTGTGTTTGTTTCATCCTATTCACTTCTATTGTGGCTTCATCAATCTTATTATGGTCTTTCAGAAGGTCGTATTTGCTTGAAATTTTTAATTGTATGCCTGAGAAAGTCTTTCGCATGCTACATCATCTACCACCAATGTTGCTTGGCAGTGCTTCTGGTCAGTTTCAACTGAATCCTTGTTTTACTTTTGCTAAACTGTTCAGACAATCCGCCTATAGAGGAGCTCCATCAATTTCTAGAGTTCCAGTTGCCTCGGCAATGGGCCCCTGTATATGCTGATCTTCCCCTTGGACCAAGAAGGAGAAAACACCCATCTCCAACACTTCAGTTCACTTTTATGGGTCCTAAGCTCTATGTTAATACCTTTCAGGTAATTCATTCTGCAAAAAGTATACAAATGTGGCGCTTGCCTAGATTCCAAGAATTGGAGTTTCATTCATGCAGGATGCCTCTACGTAGTAGAAGCATACATTGTGAGAGGCTGAGGGTAGAGACTAGTTAAGTCTGTATGATGACATAGCATCGTGAGATATCATGTGTTGCTTTGTGCCTCCTTTTATGGATATTTAATTAGTTTCCTTAAATTTTTTTATTTTGGTTTATTGCATGTAAGTCTTGATGAGAAGCCTGACGAAGATGTCGCTTTTTATTCCTTCTCCAACTCGAGCTTCTTGAAACAATGAATCACTTTACAGTGTCCTGATGTTCGTCCGCTGACCTTGCTTTCAGTTTATGTTGAGGCGAGTTCTTGTTTTTTTTTTTTTGGTCAGATAGGCGAGTTCTTTAGTTAGTGCTTTTGATTATGTTTATACTCATGAAGGTTGTAAAGCTGAGTCGATTTGGATTTCACATACTTGAATCATCATTGGCATCACTTTACACCTTTGCAAAAGGAGGATCCTAGTATAGCAGTACCAGTTCAGCATCTTGATTTTGAATCTGCTTACTTTGAGACTGCAAATTTTAACAATCCCATCTATATTATTAACTTTTACGATTGAACGATATGGCCACTGATCCAGTGGTGTGGACATATTGTCTATTATGGACAATAACTTGGATTAGTCCTGCTATTAATTTAGGTGATTACACGTAGTGAATATTGTATTTGTAATTTCAAATAAATACAAGCAACAGTAAACTACTACGTTTGCTCAATGGTGTCTGTAACTTGCAACTTGCAGGTGGACACTGGAAACCGACCAGTGACAGGTATTCGCCTGTACCTGGAAGGGAAGAAAAGTGACCATCTAGCCATCCATCTCCAACACCTGACGCATCTCCCCAACACCCTCGAGATCTCGGAAGACCACACTTATGAGCCTAGCCACGCTCCAGACGAACGAGCCTACTTTGAACCTGTCAAGTGGAGCATCTTCTCGCATGTGTGCACAGCTGCTGTGCAATACGATGGCTCACGGATCGATGATTCAGCCTCCATTGTGACGAAGGCCTGGTTCGAAGTTAAGGTCTTAGGCATGAAGAAGGTTCTGTTCCTAAGGTTAGGATTCTCTATGGTAGCATCTGCAAAGATCCGGAGATCTGAATGGGATGGACCATCGAATATATCTCGTAAATCGGGGGTTTTTTCATCGTTCATCAGCACGAGGTTTAGCGGGGGGCTGCATCCGATCCCACCAGAGAGGCCAGCGAAGGTGGATTTGAACTCGGCGGTTTATCCTGGGGGCCCGCCATTGCCGCAGAAGATGCCAAGAATGACGAATTTTGTCGACACGAAAGAAATGGTCAGGGGCCCGGAGGACCCTCCGGGATATTGGGTGGTGACCGGAGCCAAGCTGTGTACAGAAGGTGGAAGGATTTCGGTTAAGGCCAAGTTTTCTTTGTTGACGATAATGTCAGAAGAGGCGATGATGCTAATGTGATTAAAACAGAGGGAAAAAAATACCATTCTTTTCATACCCATTGTAAATCTGTTGAATGTACATCATACATAAGATGTGCTGCAAGAGAAGCGGTCTGGCATGAAGTCGACCTTTAGCACAATCAGAATTTTGTTGTTTCAAGAAGATTTGTTGTTCCGATTTTGATGATTCACGCAATCTCATGATTAGCAGCAATTACTTTGCTTTAAAATCTTACAGACAAAGCAAGCAGAGACCAGAGAAATTTCAACAGTCACTTAGCTTTTAGCCATAGAAGCAGCAGAGACAAACCTAAAAAGAATCTGCCATTAGCTTTCGGCTTCAGCTTATGATTCAATGGGAACATAAGAATACAATAACGATGCCTGTCCGGAACAACATGGAGAAGCATGTCTCGAGATTTTAGTTTCACCAATAATCTCCACATGAACAAGAACCGTTCTTGAAATGGTGGAATCGATTGGTGTCCCTTATGATGATCTCCCTCGAGACTATTTTACATATGAACTTAAAAGCGTTATGGCAGTCGATGCAGATGCGGAGGTTTTTCTTCACCCTGATAGGAGATCCAGGAGGAGAAGCAATCAAAGCAAAAGCCACGGCTAGTTTCTCGCTATGGTGGTTAAGAAGCTTCTCCTTCTCGCCTCTTTCTACATCATGGAGATCTATCTCCACCATAGGCACGTACCCGGCTCTGCTCATAAGCTCACTCAGTTCATCAAGCTTTGCATATATCTCCCCCGTCCTAGGATGGCTTGTATCTCCTACTATAAAGGTGTAGACCTTGTCCTTCAACTCGACCCAGCTCGTTCCTGGTTCCTTCTTCACCTTACTGTGTTTCATGAGTCGCCTCACTTCGGCAACTTTTCCCCACATGCCAGCGGATGCATATATATTTGAGAGAAGAACATGGGTCCCTGAGTTCTCTGGCTCAAGAAAAAATAACATCTCTGCTGCCCGTTTGCCAAGCTCGACATTCTTATGGATTCTCGCAGCACCAAGAATTGCCCCCCAAACATGGCCATTAGCTTGAAATGGCATTGTTTCAATGAGATCCACCGCTTCCTCTAATTTACCTGCTCGGCCCAGGATATCAATCATGCAAGCATAATGTTCTTGTGTAGGTCTGATAGCGAACAACTCTTCCATGGATTTGAAATAGCGTTCTGCTTTATCTACCAGGCCTGCGTGATTGCATGCACAGAGGATGCTAAGCAAAGTAATATGATTGGGTGCGATGCCATCTTCCAGCATTTGATCAAAGAATCGCAAGGCCTCTTTTCCATGTCCATGCTGGGCGAATCCTCCAATCATAGCCGACCAAGAAACTATTCCTCTGTCGGGTATCTCATCAAAAGCACAAATGGCATCATCTATGCTGCCACATTTTGCATACATGTTAACCAGAGAGTTCCCTGCAAAAACGTCTGACATGAACCCGAACTTCAGGACATGAACATGTGCCTGCTTCCCCTGCTCATATGCTGATAAATTTGCGCATGCATTTAAAAGAGAGCTGCAAACAAACGGATCTGGCTTGAGGCCTCTGCGTTGAACTTCTAGGTATAGCTTTACAGCTTCTTCGCCTTGTCCACATTGTGCATAAGCAGCAATCATAGACGTGAGAGCCACTAAATCTCCAGCTGCACAAATCTCAAAAGCTCTTGCTGCTTCTCCTATGTTCCCACACTTACTGTATGCATCGATGAGGCTTGTTGCCACCTGACTGTCATTATCAAAACCCAATTTTAAAGAAACACCATGAACCTGCATAGAAACATCAATAGCCTGCATGCTGGCAGCTGACTTAAGAATGACCGATAGAGTCGTTTGGTTAAAACCTATCTCACTTTTGTATGTCTCAGCAAAGAGGGACACAGCTTGCACATCCTCTCCGTTTTGTGAATATCCAGAAATTAGAGCATTCAATGCAATTAGGTCCTTCTGCGTCATCAAATTGAAGGCCATTCTTGCTTCTTCCATTAAACTACATTTAGAATACATATCGACAAGTCCAGCCCTGACAAAACTATCTGCCTTTGTGTCGTGCTTTATCACAATGGAGTGCAACTGTCTGGCCAAATAATTTATCTCCATACTGGCACAAGCTTTAAGAGCACTTGACAAGGTGAACAAGTTTGGAAATATTCCTGATCTATTCATCTGCGTATATAATTTCAAAGCCTGATGGTTTTGTTCATGGAGGACGCATCCAGCAATTATTGCATTCCAAGAGACAATATCAGGCTGTAATATCTCCTTGAAGGCAGTTATTGCATCTTCAAGATCCCCTGCTTTTGCGTACATATCAACAAGAGCATTTTCCGAGAACTGGTCTGATTCATATCCGAGCTTTATCAAATATCCATGCGCTTTCCTTCCTTGAATACAATCCCCCAAACCTGCACACGCATTTAATATGGTAGACAGACTAAACTCGCTTGGTCTTATTCCACTTAGTATCATCTCGTCAAACATCTCCTTTGCCTCCCGGAAAAAGTCACTCTTCACGTAAGAGGAGATCAAGCCATTCCACGAAACAACATTCTTCACGTGGATCGAGCAGAAAACCCTTCTTGAATCCCCAAACTCTCCACATTTCGCATACATGACAATTAAGCCATTTGCAACAAACTCATCCGAGTCATAACCAGTCACCACCACAACCCCATGTACCTGCTTCCCCATCACCAAATCCCCTCTGATGGAGCACGATTTCAGAACAGTAGGGAAAGTGAACTCATTACCCTTAACACCCATCTCATACATTTCGCGATAGGCCGAGATGGCCTCTAGTCCACGCTCATTTTGAGCGTACCCAGATATCAGAGCAGACCAAGAAACCAAATCTGGTTCCGGACTTTCGTCGACCAGCTTCCGGGCATACCCGAAATCCCGGCATTTCGAGTACAAGGTGATCAGATGGATACGGAGCTTCGGGTCCTCGGACAGACCGAGTTTGGTCAACTGGGTATGAGCCAACTTGCCCTGAACTAGAGATTTGGACGCGCAGCATTGTGACAGCAGCTTGGAGTAGTACGAGGAGGCGGGAAGGACACTGCCCTCGTTTTGCGTAGTCTGGATGAATCCGGCGTATGCAGAAAGGGGTTTGGAGAAGTTCAGGAAACGGTTTGACAGAGCAGTGGATTCAAACGGCAGGTAAAGTCGTTGAGAGAGAATCCATCCGGTCATTCGTCCGGGCAAGCGCACGGGTTTGAAGTGGACGGTTTGACGTGATGTCCGTCCGGACGGTCATTCAAGAAAGCTTTTTTGAATGAGCTCCGAAGGGTTGAAGCCCAGAAGCGGCCGCCTAGAAGACGGCCTTGGGATCAGGTTTCGAACTCGAAAGGCCCCGCGGTGATCTCTCTGAGGACGAGCGCTTCCATGCGCCGTAATTCAAGCTAATTTTCCTGGCAATTTTTCATAGAATTAATGTTACTAGTGATCCTAAACTGATAAAAATTTATCTAAAATTAATTTTTTGACCATAAAAAAATTTACCTATCATATGAATCAGGGAAAACGAAAACATAATTTACATGACCCTTTCTTGGCCTCAACATGGAGACTACATGTTAGCCATTAAATTTCTTTTTGTTTTTTGAGATGTCATAGAAAATTTTAGGCAAGTGCAGAGCATACCACTGAGATATATCGGAATATTTATAATTTTCAAGAATCATACCTGACAAAAAGGAAGAGAAAAGAGGGGTTTTTAAGGATTCATAACAAATCACATAATATTATTTCTAGAGAGGGTGCATTCTACCCTTTAACATTTAGAAGCACTGCCTTATATACAATTGTAATAAATTTTCCCTCTATTAGTTATTGTAAATTTGATTAATTTTATGAAAAGTCACAAATTGGTATTCCTATGACATATATAGGGTACAACCCCAAATTAGTATATTTGTCAATTGTCACATATTCTTTAACTCAACAATTTGATGGTAAAATTTAACGGAAATTAATAGAGGATAAATTTATTACAGGTATACAAGTTTGTGGTTTTTATGATAAAAAAATTAGTTTGGGATAAATTTGAAAATTTTTTGTAGTATTAATCATATTCCATATAAAACATGTGTTATGATAGATTTTTAGGCCCTCCTTAAATCAATCATCGGTTTTGGAGATTAAGGTTAACTGTCGAAATGTAGTAGAAGAAACTCTGTGAACAAAGATTGTATGTATGGAGCCATCACATCACAAGATGCAAATTTATAAATGAAAAATGAAATGAACGACCTCCAAACTTTAGCTTAACATGCAATATTATCTACAGATTTTTAATGCCCCATGCTATTTTCACCCCTTGATAATCCCTTATCACAATGGATTGACTATATCATCCCTTATGGGTTCTACTCTTGATTTAATGTAATTTTTTTTTTTAACTTTTCTCTTCTTATTTTTTCTAATTTCGCTAAAAGAAAAACTTACCAAGGTTGCTTCCGAATAATTTTATTTCATCCTAGCTGCTTCTTCCACACATTATATTTAATGTACCCTACATGTTTGTTTTGAACTTATTCTCCATTATTATAATTTAAGCAAGCACTAATCATATATCAAAGTAAAGAAATATACAATTCATTAAAAGAATAATTAGTTTATTGTTTGTTGGAAACACATTAATTAGAGGGAAAAAATTGAATAGAGATCTAAAATGCTCTCATTTTCTTAAAGAGGACATGAAGTGGAATTTATCTTAAATAAGGACCCAAAGTAGTCATTTGGTTTCAAATAAGGACCTGTCTTGCCGGCCGATGAATAGATGTATCTCTGGTGCATATTCCAGTGGCCTAGTTAGGGATATTTTCATGTGATAACTATTCTTTTTTTGTTTCTCTTTTCCCTTGTTCATCTTCTTCTTGAACCCACCCATGATTGTCCCTGTTCATCATCTTCTTCGTCATTGTTGAAGATAGGCATTGCCTAGATCAAGAACACCGGGATTGGGTGCACAATTTTTTGTGTTCTCTCGGGTAGACAAATAGAGAGAGACATCTACGTCTACCCATGACTGTGATGTAAGTATGAGCAGCAAATGAGAGAGCACTTCTGTAATGTCTTTCATCTCATGGATGGTACTTGAATAGAAGTATCGTCATGCAAAAAGTTCCATGTTCTAGTGTTGGAAGTTTCATCTTTTCTCTCTTACGAAATGGGAATATGTGGATGCCAATTAGGAACTATCATGTCCATCTACCCAAATTCATTGGTTAATCACGGTTTATATCATTGTCTTTTGTCCATCTACCCATGTTTCTGAACAATATTTTGGGAAAAGTACCAAAAAAGTCATAAACTTATTGCATTGGTACCAATTTAGTCCTAAACTTTTCAATTGGACTAATTTAGTCCTAAAATTTTTAATATTGGTACCAATTTAGTCTATCCAGCTAATTTTGGCTGGTTGGCGCTGATGTGGACGTCAGTCAGTGGCCAGATGCTGACGTGGCAATTTTTATGATTTTTTCGAATTTTTTATTATTTTTTTTTCGTTTTTCCTTTTCTTTTCCAGTGATGGCCGACGAGCCTCTAGTGAGGCTTGCTGGCCACTGGGTGAGGGCCGTGAAGCCCTCGCCTGCCGCCGGTGAGGGTCGGGTGAGGGTCGCGGCCCTTGCCCGGCCTCTCCCAAGGCCACTGGCGAGGCGGCTTCGCCCGGATCTGGGCGAGGCCAGCCTTGCCCGTGGCTAGCGAGGCCATGGCAGCCATCGCTAGGGCGGAGGCGAGGGTCGTGAAGCCCTTGCTAGCCATCGGCGAGGGTCGCAGCCCTCACTTGGCCTCGCCCAAGGCCGCGGGCAAGGCGGCTTAGCCCAGATCTGGGCGAGGCCAGCCTCGCCCTGGCTTTGTCGCGGGCGAAGGCGGCAGGCGATGTGATCCGAACGGAGGTCGGCCGAAGAGGGTCGGATTCGGAGAAGGAGAGGAGGTCTCGAAGGTTAGATTTGGGTGTTGGAGGGTTGAATCTGTAAAAGGAGGGCGAGATTTGGGCAAATCGCAGAAAAATCCGCACCTTTACCGGACCTCCGCCGTGTCGCTACCACTTGACACCATTCTCGAGCTGAACCACTGCCACTTGTTGCTGCTGCAACACCATTGATCATAGCCTCATTGACCGGCTGCAACTCCTGCTGGGCAGAGCTCGCCGCCCCGATGACCAGCTGTGGTGCCACCTGTCACTTGCCGCCTCATCGACCAACCACAAGCTCGGCCGCCCTGAAGTCCCCTGGCCCGATGCCGGTCGCTACCGCCGTTTCATCCCGCGTTGCCGTTGTCGCCATTGCCGAGCCTCGCGCCGTCGAACGCCTTCTTCCTCCGTTGCTCATCTCTAGCACTGCCACGCACCTCCGGTCGCTACCCTCGTCGACGACAGACGAGGGCTTCGCGGCCCTCACCTAGTGGCCGGAAAAGAAAAGGAAAAAGAAAAAGAAAAAAATTAATAAAAAATTCGAAAAAATCATAAAAAAATAATAAAAATTGCCATGTCAGCGTCTGGCCACAGGCCGACGTCCATGTCAGTGCTGGCAGGCCAAAATTGGCAGGATGGACTGAATTGATACCAATATTAAAAGGTTTAGGATTGAAAAGTTTAGGACTGAATTGTTACCTATGCAATAAGTTTATGACTTTTTTGGTACTTTTCCTTAATATTTCACCGGTTAAAATTGGGGTTGACCATTTTTTGGATAAGGATTGCTGGGATTGTTTCAAATTGGCACATGAGAAATACAAAATATGACATCTCCCTTTTTCAGAGTGCTTTACATATCCATCAACATTCATCCTTAATGCCAAAGATTTTGAATTGAGAGAAGGTTTCAACACGAGTGCGAATGTAAGAGACGACCATGGTGTTTGTGAAGGGGTTGAATTTGAGGCCACACAGGACAGGAGAGAATGCCCCCGACTGTACCACGGTGAAGCAAAATTGGGGAGGAAGAAGATCCATGGCTTGGAACCAAAAGAAGAAGAAGAAGATGAGTAAAGAGGAAAAAGAGAAAAAGAAAAAAGAAAGAAAGAAAGAAAAGTATGAGAAGGACACAGCTAAGCTACAGCCACCAAGTTCACTCTACCAATCTCTTCTCTTGCAAGCACGTGCTCTCCCAAATCTGGGAAGCTCCACCAACAACCTTGTCTTTTGCCAGGACTACAACTAGGACGCCGACACCGCCTTTTTCGTCCCTTCCTTTGACCATCGCTCCCGTATTAATGGCTTCTCCAACTGCCCCTTCACCCTCGAGCACCGCCTTGTAGGGCCTCGATTTGGACAACTTTACTCTAATGCCTAATGAAAAAGAAGTTTTTTTTTTGTTTAAACAAAGAAGATGAAGTGAAAAAAAAAAAAAAAAATCTTTTGGACAAATATACCCCTAACTAGGCCACTAGAATACGCACTAGATATGCATATGTTCATTGCCCGACGAGTCAGGCCCTTATTTGAGACTAAATGACAATTTTTGGTTCTTATTTGAAGCAGACTTCAATTCATATCATTTTTTTAAGAAAATGAGGGCATTTTGGATCCCTATTTGAAAATTTTCCATAATTAGATAATGATCTAATAAACTAACCTCCAATTTTGTTCCAAATGGAGAAAAAAGAAAGAAGAAGGCAAACATTAGTCTTAAATCAAGATTGGCCCCACATTTAACCTTAATAAATGTTGTTTGAGAGGAGTATGAGTGGTTTCATCTCTAATGAAATTAAAACAAAAGAGAAAGAAGAAAAAAAAGATAAAAGATAATCTTAAATTAAGGGTGAGATTCGTAAGAGATAATATAATTAATTCAATATAAAAGAAGGTGCTTGAACCAATAATAGGGTGGAAATAGCGCGAGCTCTTATTTATTGCCAGAATATGTGCAATTCTCAGTTTTGTTTCCAGAATATGTATAAGAATTAGAGAAGATTAGAGATTTGCTAAAGTACCCGTAAAAAAAAGTAAAAATTATTGGGTACAACTCGCACGTTAGCATATAACGTGGCTCGATGAAGAACACTAGCCCCATACGATGTCACCACACAACTGGCTTGAAAGAAGCATAAGAAAGAACACTAGCCCCCATGAATCAAGGTGGTTGCTTCATCTTGAGTAAACCCCAGATCTTCAAAACATCTATATGAATGAATTAACCCCTTAACATTGAGTGCCCTCTATTGTTCAAATCAAGCAAAGGAAAATCTTCAAATCAGGACAAGATCATCTCACTTAATATCCTTGGATATATAACACTCCAGCATAATCACCATAGGGTATAATTGCTAAGGTATGCAGCTGCTTTAGATTTTGGCATGATCAGAGGGACTTGAAGAAGTATTCTTGTGCAATTTATAGGTCAAACGGCCCCGAACTTGAGGAGATGGAGGAGGAGCATTTACTGAATTCAGCGTGCATCAGCTCAAGAACATGAATATCAATAACCCAAAATTTAATAAAGACAACCACCTTCGTTCCCGAATTGACAAGAAAAGAACCTCTAAGCTTGAAATGGAAGAGTAAGTTGTGATCAAATGATATCATTTCATGATAGAAACAACGATGTCCTCCTCTTTTATGACACCGTTTTACCCATCAATTCATTATATGTAGGTCCATCCAAACATGAAGAATAAGCTGTGGGCATGAACTCCTAAAATTATGAAATTTTAGGAATACTCAATAGAAGATGCTTTATCTAGGGAGGACAGTTAGTACGTGCCCGAATAAACGAGTCTTGCTGTAATTACCGACTGAAGCAACAGCTGGGATCAGCATCCATTAGAGAACCTAAGTCACGCGTAATTTATGTCATTGTTCTTTTTAAATAATAAGAGATTTCAGCGGAAAATAAATTAACAGGAATGAGAAAAGGAGTTCGATATAGCCTTCTTAACAAAGCATAATCGAATTCATAAGTTGATTTGAGAGAAAAAAAAGGCGGACGGAAGTGATATGAGGCATGAATTCTTCGCAGCACACGGGAGTTAGACAGAAAGTGGTGTTCAATACGTTGCATGACAAATTTGATCCCAATAGATTAAGTCAGAAGAAACACAAGTAAAAATGAATTGCTTCCCTCTTAATTTATTGGTATAAGCATCAAGACCCGTCCACTTTTTTTTTTTTTTTGAACAGAAGACCCGTCCACTTAGAAATGCATGAAACACATACAAGTCTCAATAATTGGTTAAGTCTATGTCTTTACGTAGTAGGTGGTCTTCATCATAAAGCAGTCTGCACATTGCTACTAAGAGATGAACGAGCCAGAGATGGACGAGCCGTACGAGTTTTTCTGACATGGGTTATATTAATTGAAATTGATATTTATCATTTTACGGAATTTATTTAATAAGGTGAGATATAAATATTTTTAATTAGTCTAATATGAGTGATTAAAAAAAATTGGCTAGTGTATTCTAACCTTGATTAACAAATATCCTCGTACAAGAAGCGGATACTCAATGCTGAGAATGAGGGATAGTCTCATTGAACTAGTAATATAAAGGACAATAAAGAAGGAAGGTTTGACTTTAGATTTTCGTTATTTCGTATTAAGAATGATGGATTCCAAATTAAGTGTACCAATTTTTATTCTCAATTATAGGTGTTTTAGATTCTAATTATTGGAGATTTTAAGGTGTCGTCTTTGTAGCTTACATAAGTTATTTTCGGTTCTTGAATAAACAAGTTTTCCGGCCTCCTCACCAGCCCT
Source organism: Eucalyptus pauciflora (assembly GCA_007663325.1). Lineage (NCBI taxonomy): Eukaryota > Viridiplantae > Streptophyta > Magnoliopsida > Myrtales > Myrtaceae > Eucalyptus > Eucalyptus pauciflora. The sequence goes on from VMYD01000063.1 coordinate 1,284,573, forward strand.
GGTCCCACGGCCCGCCGAGGTGGGGGGGAAGGGTTGTTGGGCGGGGGTCGTTTGGGTTTTCGCTTTGACAGAGGAGTTTCGTCGTGTTTGACGGTGCTTCATGATGCTAAGCACATGGCAATTGAAAAGACCACATAAAATAACCCCATCCCAAAAAGGACGAAGGGCAGAGCTCCATCATTTAGATGAATTTCCAGTAGGGTGAGCATCGGTCTAGAGTCAACCCTGGATCGGCCCAATCCTGTCGGTCCTAGTCCGATTCTCAGGGAGACTGGGTCGGTCCTTGGTCATAGAATTCCTTGATCGGCACTGTGCGGGTCAGTTCTCAATCCTGAGAGTTCTAGGTCGGTCCAACCCGGACCAATCCTAACTATATATTTATATAATTTTTTTATATAGAGAAAACCTTAAAATAAATTACATCAATAACATTAAATAGCTCTTTAATGAGGAGTTCAAGTAATTTTACATTATTATTTAATAACGGCGTTAATAGCTATAATTTACGAAGGAGGAAAATATTTTTGTAAGAAGTCCTCATGGCGTCCAAAAATGCATCTTATGGCATCCTCTCCTTTAGTATTTGTTCTCTTCTGTCTTATTTGTCCTCTTAGTCTTCAATTTTCCAAAATATAAAGAAACAATTTCTCCGCTCGCCACTCGACACTCACCTCACTCGCTTTGGGTCACTCGTGCTACTCGTCGCCCGATGCTCGCTTGGCTTGTTGCTCTCTGCTCGACATTTGATGCTCAGTCTGTTCAACGCTCATCCCACTTTACCCTTATCGCTTGTCTTTCTTAATTGATCTCGCTTATCATCAAACCTATTGGGTCGGTACGATCCCTAGTTGCCCTTTCAAGGAGTACAAAAAATGGAATAAAAAATTATTTGTTGGTCTTGGGTTGACCTTGAAATTGGACCGAACCCATTGGCTCAGTCTGGTCCTCAATCCTTTTTTTTTAAGGAGTATAAAAAATGAAATAAAAAATTATCGGTTGGTCTCGAGTTGACCATTGAATCGGACCGAACTCATTGAGTCGGTTCGGTCCTCGGTCCCAAGCTTAATAGAATTGGTTCTCAGTCTCAAAAATTAAAAACTAATACTATGCGGATTAATCCTATTAGAGAGTGAATTGGCTTAACCTGGATCATTCACCTCAAATTTCCAGCACATGACAATTGAAAAGACAACAGAAAATAACCCCATCCAAAAAGGACGAAGGGCAGAGCTCAATCCTATTGAAAAGACCACAGAAAATAACCCCATCCCAAAAAGGACGAAGGGCAGAGCTCAATCCTTTGGATGAATTTCCAACACATGGCAATTGAAAAGACCACAGAAATAAACCCATCCCAGAAGACGGTCGGTTACTTTTCCAAAAAGTGACTGGGACATGCTGACCACACATGTCAATTGTGGAATTTTGGCAACAGGAATTTAACACTTCCAAAATATAATGATAAAAAATTACCTTTATACTTAAAATTGGGAAATTAGACCTATTAAAGAAAAAATAAATATAATCTACATTGAGCACGTCATTATATATATAGAAAAAGGGAAAATTCCAAATAAGGATCTGGAGTTGATATATTTTCTCAAATAAGGATCCAAAGTGAACTTTGTGTTAAATAGAGACCCAAAGTGGACTCATTGTTTCAAATAAGGACCCGAAGTGATCAAGTTAATCTCTATTTAAGACCTTAGCTCACCGGCAGACATTTTCTAGTGATTAAAATAGGGGCAATTTTGTCAGAATTTTGTGATTGGAAAAAAAGTGAAAATTCTAAATTAATTAAGTTTAGGCTATTCATTTAGATGTTTACGTTTTCTTCTTTCTTCTCCTCCGCTGCTCCTCAACCAAATCGATGCCTGGTCATCGTCGTGACTCGATTCTCGTCGCTCCTCGCCTTGCTTGACTGGCTGAGAATTTGGGTCTCCACAAACAAACAAAGAAGCATATGGTTTTCTTCTTGTTTTTGAGTTCGTGCCTCAATCAGTAGAGAATTTGGGTCTTCGACTTTGCGGATGATGGATACAACGAATGGGGAGAACTTCGGTCTTTGACTTTGTAAATGATGGGTACAAGGAATGGAGAGACCATAAAAAACCTAGGGTTTTTTTTTTTTTTCTATTTTAAGATTTGTTAATTTTCCCTAGACTTTTTTTGGACAAAATTGCCCAACCTCCAGTTGTTGGAAATGTTATATGCTTGATAGCTGGCGAATATTTGGCTGACTAGCAAGCTCAGGTCCTTATTTATAATTGATTCAACCATTTCGGGTCCTTATTTGAGACAATGAGTCCACTTTAAGTCTTTATTTGACACAAAGTTCATTCCGGGTCCTTATTTGAGAAAATTGATCCACTTTGGGTCTTTATTTGGAATTTTCCCTATAGAAAATGAAAGCTTGCTTAAGATTTGTCAGATTAAAATTCTCAAGGTTTGTCTCTTATTTTGTGATATTACTAAAACATCTTAATATGTAAAACTTAATGTCATTATGTCTCCATTAGAGCTTGTCACTAGCGCACAATTATTTACATCAACATATGAAACTGGAGAGAAGACGAGAAATCGAAACATATATTTCTCCCTAAAATATACAACTTTCACTTAAATCTTCTGCTAAGTTTTTCACTCTAGAAAGTAAGATTTATGGAATGTTTTGTCTTATTTTTTAGAACACGATTCTTCATTTGCCATCGTGGGGTGTACTATTCCTATACTTTTTGAAGTCGTTACTTAGCTAGCATTAGGTTCATATTAGATTCATATAATTTTTACTCCATGAACTTAATTAGAAATTTCATTTCCCTTTTGAAAATCGTGCGCCACATTTTACAAATTAATCTTGGTGCAAGGCATGAAATCTAAAATTGACACAAAAGCTCGGTATTGCATTGACTTTTGTTTCCCATCATGCTAAATGATCAGATTCCGTAAATTATTATTCTTGTAATGGCCTTAATTTATTTATTATTATTATTATTATTATTATTATTATTATTATTTGTGGTTTTATAGTATAAGGGGCATTCTTGATAATTGATTTTGGAAGTTCTGTACTCCGGTTGCCAAAATTCCACACTTGAAATGTGTGGTGAGCATTCGCCATCACTTGCTCAATAATAAACACACCTGTCTGATTGTGACTAGTCATCAACTCGGGAATCGCTCTTCAGGACTCCCTCTCTCTCCCTCTCTCTCCGTTCCATCATACATTTTCGTACTTTCAGGAGGTCCCTCTCTCCATTTTTTCTGTCGCCCACGGCGGGAGCTGAATTATTGGAAGTTATCGTCACATGGAGGGGCTCTTCTAGGGTTTATCCGAAGGAACGGTAGGTTCCTGTCCCTTCGACGCGTTGTCGTGAAGGGAGGAACGAGGTGAGAGTGGGATTACAGGGTCCCAGGAGGTGTTGGACCTTGTATTTGTACCTTAGGGGTGATCGGGTCAAGGTTAAATAAGTTTCAGACATGTACTCTATATCCAATTTTGTTATAAGATAATCAATTCTCATTTTTTTTTTAAATTTTGTGTCCGATCTTATTTGCATTTAACCCTATTTTGGAACTGATCTAGTTTCATGATCAATCCTATTTCCACTGAAACTTATTTTGCAACCGTTCGATATCTTATATGATTTCGAATTTTACATTAATACAACATCATTTTTATTGAATCGTTAAGCATATGCAATCAATAAGTATATGAACTTTTTGAACAAACGAAAGTAAATATCCATAAGGCTAATTATCATAAACAAACATTATAAGGCAAAGCAAAAATCCTATGTCATGGACAATGCAACCGTGAGTTGGTGAGGAAGAGAAACGACGAAGGAGGAGCGCCGTGCAGAAGGGAAAAACACAGTTATAAGATTAGAAATCAAGGGAAAAAAAAACTATAGGATTTTGGACTTTTGGGCTAAAAAAATTGGTTCCCAAACCGGTCCGGTTGATCTGGTTATCGAGTGAAGGGTATTCACTCGGGACTGGTTCCTGGACCAATTCAAACCGGTTTCAAATTTTGGGAACTGATTCCCGGACTTATTTCAATGGGAACCGATTCCTAGACCTATTTTTCGGGTAGACCAGTCCAATTTCTAGATAGACTCGGTCCGGTTGCACACGCTCCTATTGCACATTGAAGCAATCTTCATCTGTCCGAACGTGGACAGATGAGGAGTGTTCATTTGGCATTGAGAGCCAAGCAAGTGTTACAGTCGAAGCATTGACGTTTTAGGCCATTCTAGCCCAGACCGTCCATGCCCGTGTGATCATCTTGGGATGAGGCGTGTTGATTAAGGGCTGAAAAAAGGATATTGATCATCGCGAATCTCATTTTCCAGAGTAATAATCTCTGTACATTTTGATAACTTACACCATCTGTATGAGAGTTCATAGGAAAAACCAAATGTTTATATCAGAGAACAAAGGGAACAGTTGACGATGGCTATGCTAGCACTAAAACAAACATATGCTACAACAAAATCAATCGAGAAGAATGGAATTAGATTTTAAAGTGTAGGATTTAATCATGGGCCTAAGTCGGCCCGGCCACGATGGGCCTAAGGGCCCGGCCCACGGGAATTAGGCCCGTGGAAAAGGGCACCTATAAAAGGGATGAGAAAGAGAATGAACACACATTTTCGCATTAGTACGTTCAGATTTCTCTCCCAAGAACCTCTCACTCTCTCCAAGACGAAGAAACGACTCCGTCTTCTCTTGAACGGCGAATCTTCGACATCGGATCGAACGGGACTGAAATCTCTTCCTCAATACGGCATCGGTGTCTAATCTGTGGCCAACAAGGTACGCTCGAATCCGTGGTGTGCTTTTGATCGGTGATACGTGACATTCCAGGGCTTATCTTCCGCATATGATTTAGGGGTTCGGTTTCGGTGCCGAATCCGGTTTTTCGGGGATCCATCGATCCCAACATTGGTATCAGAGCCCGTGTTAGCGTTTTCCCGACTTGTATGATGTTTTATGATGTTGTATGATGTTTCACGATTGATTTTTTCGCAAATGAACTTCGGCCGTACGAATCCGGGCAAGGAATCCCGACACCCGAGAGTTGTTCGCATATTTTTTCGATTTTTCGTAAGTCGAAACCAAAATCTGATGGCATAGGGAGGAAGGCGACGTCGAGACGAGTCCGGGAAGATGTCGTGCGCCGCCGGGGGACGCCGCACGCGCCCACACGCGCGGCCAGAAGCCACTGCGCGTGGGCGCGACGCGCCCAGATGCGCTGGTTCGTCCAGCGCGTGAGGCACACGCGCCGGTGACGAACCGGCGCCTGCGAACCACCGGCCGGCAAACCGGCACGCGCCGGTCCACGGACCGACGCGTGGTGACGTCAGCATGACGTCACCCAACGGTCGGTAACCGCCCGGGTGACATCATCGCTGACGTCATCGCCGACGTCGATTGGCCGGGCGGTCACCGGCAGGCGACCCGTCCGGCAACCCGACCTGACCCGAGGAGGCCAACGCACGTGCGCGGCACGTGCAGGCTGACATCAGCCGGCGCACGCGGGCGGCACGTGCGGTCGGTCCGCCCGACCGGCCCGACCGGCCTACCGGTCCGACGTCCAACGACGGTTGACCGTTGACCGTTGACTCCGATGACCGTTGACCGCGACCGTTGACTTCGTTGACCTTAAAAAAAAAAAATTGTTTTCCTTTTTTTTTTTTTCAATTATGTCTATGTGGATTATATGTAATCCATTTTTTGTTCTGCATTTGTTGCAGGAACAATGCCTCCCCGTAAGCCGCGCGCATCTGTGCGCACGATGTCAGATGAACAAAAGGAAAGGCTTACAAGGTTGATAACCGATTTGAATGGTTATCGATGGGAGAGTGACGACATAATTGATCATGTCATAGAAGTCATTTGGAACCGTTGTCCCATGCCAAATATTCAGATAATGCGATTCTTTATGAACACTCTTCCACTGGAATGGCAAGGAGTGTTGAATCGCCTACGGGAGGTCAAAGGATTTACTAGCTATAAGGAGCTAGTAATGGCATTCATAGATGAATATCATCGGGTAGGAGCCACAAAGACTGCGACCCAAGGAATGACTTCGATTGGGCCAGGACTGAATGTGCATAGGAGAAATCCTAAGGGATATCCGTCTGTTTTTCCGTGGCTGTCAAGAATGCCAGAAAATTTTACAGAGAAAAAGCAAAAGAAATTGAACAATGTAGCTGCTTTCCCTATTAGTTGTATGATGCCTCGTTTATAGATGTTATGGCTTGTTTTTTATTTAATGTTCTTGGTGGACATCTTATGTAAAGTTAACTGCCTGATTGTTGTTGTTGTAGCAACCTATATGTTAGCCATATTATGTGAAAGCATTTTTTTTATTATATTGTATGTCAATTATCATTGCTTTCTGTGATTGCTGGTTGCTGTGGGTAGTTAGCTGTGGGTAGTAATATAAGTTTTTGTAGCTTCATAGAATTGATTTTGCATAGGACAATCATATTAATGATAGTTTTTAAGTTAGGATTTTTGGAGGATGATTGGAAACATAGTGACCTTTTGATTCTGAAACCTTACTTAAAATTATTAATTAATATGATGGGTTTTGTGCAAAATAGATGCATAAGTGATAGACATTAATAACTCGTGCATGTATGTCTGATGTGTTCAGATTAATGGCTTCAGCCACAAAGAGCATAGTTGTCGAGCTGAACAAAGGTGAAAAGCTCAATGATGACAACTATGAAATTTGGCAAATGAAAATTCAATGTGTGCTGGAAAAGCAAAAAGCACTAAAAGCTCTTGACCATGTTATGGAAGATCTAGAGGATGCTGTGCGCCACCTTGAGTTAGTTGATCATCGCCTCAAGGCATTAGAGCAGGAAACAGATATTTTCTGTGTTGCTTTAAGCTCAGAAGGGGCTTCATGCTCTAAGCGCAAGCGCATTGATTCGTTCAATATGTGGAAATGCAAGGGATCAAGTCCTTCTTGCAAGAAACCAATAATTAACCAACAAAAGAGAGGAAAACGTCCTCATGTGAAGAATATCTCAAGGGTGAAATGTTACAACTGTGACCAGAAGGGTCACTATGCCCGCGATTGTCGCGAGCCAAAGAAGGTACACACCCTTGATACAATTGGGAACTTTGCATATGTGTCAAGTTCTGTATTCTTGACTGAATCTAATCCTCTGTGGACTGTGGATTCAGGAGCGACAGACCATGTAGCAAAGGATAGAGGATCCTTCGTGGAATTTCGACGAGTACCTACTGGAACTAAGTGGATCTATGTGGGAAACAACTCCAGAGCTGAAGTAAAAGGAATTGGCACATGCCAACTGAATATGCGTGATGGACGCACTTTGTTCCTTCATGATGTATTGTATGCTCCGGAGATTCGTCGGAATTTAGTGTCTGTTTTAGTGTTGGTTAAATTAGGTTTTAATATGAACTTCCATAATAAAGGTGTAGATTTGTATTTGGATACAAACTACTATGGTCATGGTTATTTTCTGGATGGTTTCATTGTATTGGATATTGATTATGTCAATGTAAATATTTGTTATTCCCTTCTCACGTCTCACAATTCATATGATAATGATGTGAATGTGTGGCATGCTAGACTTGGTCATATTGGCCAACAGCGTATGAATAGACTAGCCAAAGAGGGCTTGTTGGGCAAAATTGAAAAAGTCGATTTGCCTATCTGTAAGCATTGTCTAGAAGGGAAAACGACAAGGAAACCATTTGGAAAAGGTAAAAGAGCTGAATTTCCTCTGCATTTAATCCATTCTGATATCTGTGGTCCAATGAATGTGAGAGGAAGGCATGGGGCTGTTTATTTCATCACTTTTATAGATGATTATACTCGATTCGGATATGTCTATTTGATTTATCACAAATCTGAAGCAATAAGTTGTTTCAAAAGGTTTATGAACCTGGTAGAGAATCAATTAGACAAGAAAATAAAAGCATTGAGATCCGATCGAGATCGAGAATATTTATCTGATGAGTTCAGAAAATTAAGTGATGAAAAAGGAATAGAAAGACAATTGTCTATTCCAAATACTCCTTAACAAAATGGTGTTGCAGTGAGAAGAAACAGAACCCTACTGAAAATGGTTAGATCCATGATGGCGCATGCTAACTTACCTATCACCTTTTTGGAGTGATGCGTTGTTAACTGCTGCCTGTATACTTAACCGAGTGCCTTCCAAATCAGTTACTTCCACTCCATATGAGTTATGGATAGGTAGAAAACCGGACTTAAGTTTTCTTAAGCTATGGGGTTGTGCTGCCTATACACATGAGTCCTCTCACAAGTTTGGGAAATTGGGTCCCAAAGGAAAGAAGAGTATTTTCATAAGATACTCAGAACACTCAAAAGGGTATGTGTTCATAGGTGAGCAGGAAAGTGGGAGTATAACTGAATTTGAATCACGGGATGTCACATTCTTAGAGGATGAATTTCCTAAGAAGAGCGAAATAGGGGAAGACAACACCCTATTTGAAACCTCGGATCAAGATAATGATCTTAGTGGAGTTCGTCCAAGTGGGAGTAATATGAGAAGTGATGAATTGAATTCGACTCATTCTCAATTGCAACCACATGATAAGACGACATCATCATCTAATCCCAGTGGGAGCATAATGGGGAATGATGTGCAAAGAGCACAAACTCCCATACGGCGAACAAGTCGCCAAAGTATTCCCCGTCGACGTTTTGACATTGAAGGGGAAACTTTTATGGTTGCTCCACAAGATGAGGATGAGCCTAGAAATATTAATGAGGCTCTAAATTGCCCTAGTAAGGAAAAATGGATTCATGCAATGGAAGAGGAAATGGAGTCAATGAAATCAAACCAAGTCTGGAAACTGGTTGATCTTCCAAAAGGACACAGAACTATTGGGAACAATTGGGTTCTCAAAGTAAAGCGAAAGGCTGATGGCTCGATAGAAAGGCATAAGGCTCGCCTTGTAGCGAAGGGGTATAATCAACAGGAAGGGATTGATTATGAAGTTACGTTTTCTCCTGTAGTAAGATTTACCTCGATTCGCATTATTCTGGCAATAGTATCTAGTTTGGATCTTGAATTACATCAGATGGATGTAAAGACTGCTTTCCTCAATGAAGAATTAGAGGAAGAAATTTACATGGAACAACCAACTGGTTTCTTGGTAAAAGGCCAAGAAGAAAAGGTGTGTCGACTTTTGAGGTCGATATACGGCCTTAAGCAGTCATCGAGAAAATGGTATATACGTTTTCATAATGCTATAATGGCATATGATTTTACAATGATTGATGATGATCATTGTGTATATATCAAAAGATCCAAGGATCAATTTGTGATCATATCATTATATGTTGATGATATACTGATTGCCGGAAGCAATATGGAGTTTGTTCATACTGTCAAGAGTTGGTTGTCTTCCAACTTTGAAATGAAGGATATGGGCGAGGCTGCATACATTCTTGGAGTTAAGATTTCAAGAGATCGTTCGAAGAGATCGTTGTCTCTTTCGCAAGAAACATATATAAATAAAGTTCTTGAACGATTTCGTATGCAAGATAGTAAACCCATAGACACTCCTATTGCGAAAGGTGAAGGATTGAGCCATAGACTGTGTCCGAGGACTCCACAAGAAAAGGAACAAATGAAACATGTTCCTTATGCTAGTGCAGTTGGGAGCTTGATGTACGCTATGATGTGTACAAGACCCGACATATGTTTTGCAGTTGGAATGATGAGTAGATACCAATCCAATCCAGGTCCAGCACATTGGAAAGCCGTTAAGAGAATACTGAGGTATCTAAAGGGAACTGCTGATTATACGATGAGTTATCAAGGAAAGGATCTGCGACTCAAAGGCTATCCTGAAACTGTTTAGGGAGGAGGTTTAGACGAAAGGAAATCTACCTCTAGGTTTGTTTCCTTATTGAATAATGGCACCATATGTTGGAGCAGTAAGAAACAAACGTGTATAGCCTTGTCCACGATGGAAGATGAGTTCGTGGCATTATCAGCAGTAATATAAGAATGAGTTTGGCTTAAGAGATTTTTTGGATCACTTATGTGTTATTGAGAAAGCTGCAAATCAATTATTAGTTAATTGTGATAGCCAAGCAACTATAGCATACACTAAAGATCCAAAATATCATGGCAAGACCAAAAGTATAGATATCAAGTATAAATTTATCAAAAGATATGGTTGCACGAAAGAATGTGAACTTGCAGTACATATCTACGCATAGAATGGTAGCAGATCCTATGACAAAGCCAATACCTAGAGATGTGATTTGTGGTCATGTAAAATCTCTAGGATTGCGTAGAGTCTGATGTACTGGATTGTATTTTCCCTGAGTTGTTCACATGTATGAACTAGTGTTGTTTCATTATTAATGCCTATGAGTCTTTGTTTGATCTTTATGCATCTTAATGCTTAGTGCATTATATTATGTTGAGAAAGTATGTCGGACAGATAAGAGATTAGCCCTCTCACACGGGTAATCGCCTCTATTTACTATGTGATAAATAGAGATGAGACGATTTTTTAAGCTTATTATCTAGGTGATAATCGAGAGCTCAAGCTTAAAATACGTATGTCGCCTTAACTGAGTGTTAAGATGAGAACATAGTACTTACGATGTCCGAAAGTAAAATAACCCACACATTTTAATTTATCTGTCTAAAGATGCCAGATGTGAGTTCTGATGAATTTTGTGAATGAGTAAATACGTGAACTCAAGTTAGACATTAGGTATGTCTGAACTATCATCTGTACGGTATTGATTGTGTAGACATACGCTCCATGGGAAAGGAGTTAATACCGTAATACGTATTTCATACTACGTATGCATTAGACGACCTATAAGAGTGGCAAAAGTTTGATCTCAACTTTTATGACGTGTGAGACTCTTGAGGAATAGAGTTCCTCATTTTTTAGTGCCCTCATGACTCTTACTTATTCTTAAGATTTCTATTTAGTGTTTGCTATCTTAGAATGTTGCCAATGGTCATGAGTTGATTCGATCTAATGGGACATTTCTATAAAAGCAAGTTGAACTGAAATTGAGAGTTTGAAGGAAAGAGGAAGATCGGATTTGTAGAATCACATTGTGGTTTTGTATTCACAGATCGACCAATTATGATTGTCTTTGGGATAATCATAATTGTGAATACAATATATATATATATATATAATTGTTTAAATGAGATTAAGAGAGATATAAATTTGATCGATCGATCTAGGGTACTGCATACTATTTTTTACTCGGAAAATGATGCCCATTATGAGCTGCTATATATTCCTAACAGATGTATAGCAACGAGCTCTCAAAGTATGCTGGTCGCACGGATTATTCACCGGTATGAATGTAGAAAGAGGAACAGAGGGATTTTCAGTTGATGGGCCTAAGTTGGGCCTATCCGCCCATGCTGGTTTTTTGAACCACCATGTGCGAGTGGGAGATGTAGGATTTAATCATGGGCCTAAGTCGGCCCGGCCACGATGGGCCTAAGGGCCCGGCCCACGGGAATTAGGCCCGTGGAAAAGGGCACCTATAAAAGGGATGAGAAAGAGAATGAACACACCTTTTCGCATTAGTACGTTCAGATTTCTCTCCCAAGAACCTCTCACTCTCTCCAAGACGAAGAAACGACTCCGTCTTCTCTTGAACGGCGAATCTTCGACATCGGATCGAACGGGACTGAAATCTCTTCCTCAATACGGCATCGGTGTCTAATCTGTGGCCAACAAGGTACGCTCGAATCCGTGGTGTGCTTTTGATCGGTGATACGTGACATTCCAGGGCTTATCTTCCGCATATGATTTAGGGGTTCGGTTTCGGTGCCGAATCCGGTTTTTCGGGGATCCGACGATCCCAACATAAAGTATGAATATCCTCTTGAAGGAATTATTTGCTTCGCAATATTATTGATAATTACTGATAAAAATCTTCCAGGATATAATCAATTCTCAAACAAAAATTCTAGTAGCAATTTTGATAATTCGCCGAAAACTCTCAAAAGGAAAATAATCAAAAGCAAAGATTTTATATTTTGAGAAAGGAGAATTGAGAAGTTGGTTATTGTAACTTTTTTGTGAACAAACATACCGTTTCAAAACGACTATTTAAAAAACTATAAATTCGAAATAAAAAAATAAAAATAATTGTCACACATTCATATTTCTTTGATGTGAGACGAAACACCTCTTGAAAAAGATAATTGCTATACATCCATATATTTTTTCTTGTGGGACAATGCACCTTTTTTTATAAACAAACTATCAATAATATGTGTAGACCAAATTGGCACTTGATTAAATGCAAAATTATATTGACTGAATCTGCCGAAGCGGCTTTTCTATTATTTGGCCAATTGTTAAAGATTGGCTTCGTGAGCATGAAATTATGATTATGAACAAGCTAAGGGTTTTACAAGATGCATCGCCGTAACTCATGTATTACGAGTAATAATATATTACTCACCATATATAACAAAATCGAGTTTTTTTTTTTTTTTGGTCGGTAACAAAATCGAGGTTTATGGCAAGAAAACAGAAACTTCATTCTCTGCTGTACAGTGCACCAACCAATAAGTTGCTGTGAGATGTATAAAGAGCTTGCATTCTCATTTATGTGACTTGAATTGATAAACCCTCCACCTAAATTCTGAACAGCATTCAATCCAGTCGTTCCAAACTTCCAAACTAGCAATGATTCTCAACATGAGGATCACCATCTAAACATGCGTAAGAGCTTTGAAAATGCCATGCACGCTTTCCATTCTTTTCCAAAAAGCTTCGCTCCCAAATGGGTTATTAACCACTGGGGTTTGCTCCAGTAACTACCATTCCAATTTAGAAGGTGGAGGTGGGGGTTCGAATCCCCAGCTTTTCAGGGGGTTGGGATAGGGATGCTGTAGTTTTAGGAGTGAGTTTTGACTCCTACGCCCTGTAAGGTGGCAGGGCAAAAATCTGAAAGTGAACGTTAAAATAGGAATATAGTAGGACCGACAAAAAAAAAAAAAGAATGATTATTCAAATAATTTCAAATCCATTAGACCTAAGTGAATGACAAAGAGAGGAAAGGGATCCTCCATGTTTCGACAGGTATGCCCGTCCTACGAATGAAACAAGACTAGGTCAGGCACATTGTCGAAGGTAGAAAAATTATTAAACCATTGAAACGAGTACTCCCCTTATGAATTGCTTTAGTTTTTGCTCGTCCCCTACAAAAGGACGGGAAGTGTTATTTTTTTATTATAGATTGGATCAAGTTTCGAGATGGAATACACCCTTTTTCGCAGAATCAGATGATTTTCAGAATTTCCTTGCCTGTCGTGTCCTCTTTTGCAGTTTTCTGCTTCGTCTAAATTCTTTCTTTTTTATCCACATGCAAGGAAACGAAATGTTATTTCCTGTATTGAATTGGACCAAGATCAGGATCGATGTACATCCCTTTTCAAACTAGGATAATTTCCCTCTGTTTCCGTTTGGCCGTGGTCCTACCCCACTTTGCATTTCAGACGCCTGGTGTCGATGTGGTGCTAAGTGAACTCGACATAAAAAACATGCCAAAAATTAAAAGAAAAAAAATGATTGAAGAAGACGAGTGTTTCACCAGTTTTGACCCCTCTGAAAATCTTTCACCAAACGTTTCATTTTGGTTTTATTATAGGAGACTTGGGTTTTGTGTTGAATTTGGACATATAATGTCAAATGCAAGGGAAAATTTTATTTATCAACTTATATATGCAATCTCGATAATTAATATTTGGATGGCTCGAAGACTAATTGCTCCTAGGCACAAATTACACTAGATTTAATCAATAATGCAATAGCTAAATAGTCTACACTTCGACGGCATATTTTGTTTTAGGTGTAAAGCTAGAATCTAATCAACAACAATATCCCTGGATAAGAAACACAACACCGAAATTTAATCAACGACGTTGGGCTTGTGGAACAACACCGGAATTTAATTGACGATGTTGGACCAGATAGAGATGCAAGCTATAATTTAATTGACGACGGGAATCTTGATAGTTATAACTAAAACGTGATAAAGTAAAGATAAAGTAAATATAATTGTTGTGTTGTTCGGGGGTTTTTCGCTGAACAGGTTGTGGTATTTATAGGACGGGCTAGTAACCATTAGTCGGTTTCTTTTCCTTGGGCGCCACTCTTGATATTCTCCATGTTTTTTATTCTTCTTGGCACCCTTATTCATAAACAACCACTTCGTGACTCGTCGATGATGCTTGCATGGCTTACTCATTAAGTAAATAACTATTTCCCATTTTATGCGCATTTTTGGTAGTAGTTATTTTCACTAGAGTTCTAATACTAATCTCTTTTAATCATCGAATTTGGTGCACTATTCACATAGTGTGACACATGGTAATTAATTACCTGCCCATCGACTCTAGGATTTGCTTTTAGAATTCCATCGAGACTCAGGTTAAGGGTGCATTTGGATGGGCATTTAGAAAGCCCATTCAGCCCCCAAAGCCCCTTCAGCCAAAATGTGGGTGTTTGGCAACCCATCTGAAGGAGCTTTCAAATGAAAGCCGGGCCTTGGAAATGCTGAAAACAATTTTCTTTTCTTAAATTACCCTCATTAATTTTTTATATTTCCTTTCTTACCCTTGTATTTATTTATTTTTTAATTGAAAATTCAGCAGCCCTTTGCCGGACCGGCGAAGGGCGATGGCCGCCGGCAAGCCAGATCTGGCGCCGGCGGCCGTCAGCTGAGGTCGCCCGAGGTCGGGCGACCTCGTGAATCCTATTGCCCCTCTACTGGGTCGCTCGACTCGCGTGGAGGTCGCCCGACCTCGGGCGACCTCATCCGACGGCCGCCGGCGCCAGATCTGGCTCGCCGGCGGCCGCAGCCCTTCGCCGGTCCGGCGAAGGGCTTAGCTAAATTTTCAAAAAAAAAGAAAAGAAAAGAAAAAAATAAAATAAATATATATATACCCATCAAAGCCCCTTGCCAAAGTATTTTTTACCAAACACACATTCAACTTAAAGCCCATTTGGAAATTTTTTTTACCAAACACAATTGCATTTTCCCCAAGTAGCTTTAGGCTTTCAGCCTTTGCATTGGACTGGATGGGCTTTCTAAATGCCCATCCAAACTCACCCTAAGTAACTTTTACGAAAGCTGTTTGTCCTTAACTTTACGAACCAAAATGAGGCGTTTCGCTTATTATTTCCTCATAGTCAGCATGTGGTTCCAGGGTAATTTTGGGTGTCAACAATAAGACAAAGAAATAATACCGTGAACTCGAAGATCTTCTTACTTCAACCTTGAACACACACCAACACTCTAATCATCACATGATATTATCACCTCGGCTTCGTGAATTTTTCACCGAAGAGCATTCAAAATCGCACGATGAAAGAATTCATCTCCATTCTTCGTGTTTGACGGGCCCTCCTCCACCGGTAATTGATGAGTATTGTTCTGCTCTTCATTGCTTTTGCTTTGATTCCTCCATTTTCTGCTGATGAGGATCGTCTGAATGTAGGTCCATTTTTGAGTTCCTAGAGATTTTCTGCAATTTCCAGATCCGGAGCTCCTGATTTCTCTTCTTCTTTATAATTTTTTTTTATTTATTGTTTCCATTTCTTAGGTTTTGGCTAACTCGGTTGATCGAACGGCATCCAAGCTTTGCACTCTCACTGCCAACATCATCCAGCTCAACGCCCATCTCTCTTCGCAGGCCAAGGACTACGGAGCAAGTGACAGACGGTGCCAATGCCTCCACCCCTCCTCAAAATATTTAGGGTCCTGTTTGGTTCGGCTTTTGAAATGCTGAAAGCTCAAAGCATGTGGACTCAAATTGTACTTTCGCGACAATATTTATTGTGTATTTGTCCCTTTGTTTTTAAGATCAAGATGTAAATCTCGCGGCCTTCGATTGGCTTGAAAGCAGGCGTCGTGGCTTTAAGATATCCGCGGCTGCGGTTGCGATTGGAAGGAGACGTTTCGGTGACTCTTAATGGCCAGTCACTGTGGGTCGTCAGGAAGGGTTGAAAAATCCAGGCTCAATTAATTTGATATTCAATGCATTTTGTCACGGACTCAATGTCCCTTTCCCTTACTAAATTTGGGATACATGGTCACGGTTGATCCGTTGGGTCCCGCGTTCGCAAGGCATAGAGAGAAAGATAAAAGCGAGAACTATCATTGAGATTTCATTTGTTTCATGAAAAATCAATGATCTGGACAACGTTTTACTAGTAACAATGGCTTGTGTCATCTATAAATATGAATGAACGAAAAATAGTTTTGCCGTTCACGAAAATGTTTAGATATAAATTGTTATTGATAATAAATACATTTTCATCAACTTCATATTTTAATCAATATAAGAGATCGTTTTTAAAAAAATATATTTTTAAAATCATTCATTTTACGAGAAAAATTGAATGGTTTGGAATTTTCTAATTTTGATAATCTATGTCTCTTTGGAAAAGAGGTAACCTCATCGGTTATCAACAGATATGTTAAGGCCTGAGTTGTTGCTAAAAATGGAAATGCTTTTTTCATCGGCTTATTTTTTTTGTAAGCGATGACAATGACTAAAGTTAAGAAGATATCTTTCAAAGCTATCAATTTTTCTCATACAAACGCAACCTTAGAATAATACCCTTCGAAATTCTTTCCTTGAAATTGGTTTTCCATCCCATTTTCCTCAAAGAGAATTGGGGCACCAATGGGGTTGAATGCTCAAATGAATAGAAAAGTAAAAAGAGAAAGGGAATAAGTAAACAAAGAGTGTTATAACTTTTGCATGACGCTCGCTTGAGGATTATAATTTTTTTTTTCCGCAAACTTGAGTGCCATCCGTGATAAAGACGACATGACATGTCGGAAAAGCAGAAGTCTACACTTGAGAAGGCAAATGACGATTTTGAGTGTCTTATTGAAGGACAACAAAAGTTTCAATAACTTCGTGAGTGATCATTTTAGTGCCACGAATTTTTAGACGTGAATACTTAGGCTCATCAATTTTTATTTTAAAGTGACCATGTAAGTGATAGGAAAAGAAAGAGTTTGAAAACAATGTCGGAAGAGAGGGAATATTAAAACAACGTCGTCTAATTGTGAAAGATTTTGAAGAAACAACAAGAAACGAAGATGTTTGTTATACTCTTGCCATGCTAGACAAAGTTTCCACGTTGAACTTTAGTTTATTTTTAAATGAAAAATTAAGAAAAATATCTATGTGGGACAATTTGCTGGAAATAACACTTAAGTAATTGATAGTTAAGTGAGTGAAAAAAAATTATGATATTTTTAAATAATTGTCATATAAAAGTTATTATTTATCCAAAGAAGAGTAGTTTTTTTTTATTAGTTATATTCTATTCCTATTCAAATTCTCACTTTCAAATTTTTGCCCTACCTTCTTGCAGGACGTGAGAGTCAAAACCCACTCTTGAAATTAATTTGTCCCCACCCCAATCTTCTGAGAATGTGGGGATTCGAACCCCCACCTCCCTCTTCCAAGTTGGAAGGGTGGCTACTGAGTCAGATTTTTATCCAAAAGAAGACTAGTTCAATAGCCCGTTGATTCAAGTCTTTTGGAAGCAAAAAGACACGGGCCTGCATGAAGCCAAAACCCCAGACATTGACTGACAGATGGAGCACTCTCCTCTGATCGACAGCTGGCTTTGCTTTCTTGCCATGTGAAAAATGCTCTCCATTTGAGTTATCTCGAGAAGAGCAACAGCCTACTCATAGGATCGGGCATTGGCTTTGATTCTTCTTTGGCCTGGCTAAGCTATAAATCATCGTTCACTTCATTTCTCTGGCCTGTGCTCCTAGTCCCCTTCTCGCTCTCTTTTTCCTAAATGGCATGGAGAGTTATCCTATCTGTTCTCCTCTTGATCTCATCGAATCTGCAGGGCGGTGCTGCCGGAGCTCCTCAAGTCCCTTGTTATTTCATATTTGGAGACTCGCTATGTGATAACGGGAACAATAACGATCTCGAGACCGATGCGAAAGCGAACTATCCTCCCTATGGGGTCGACTTCCCCGAGGGCGCGACCGGAAGGTTCACCAACGCTCGCACCTTCGCAGACATCATCGGTCCGCTTTCTCACCTTTCTTTCTTTCCATCGACCCTCATGAATATTCACGTCGAATCTTGCAAAAGCACAATGTAATGCGGCTGGAGCACTGTGGAAATTAATGTCTTTCCAAAAAGTTGCTATAAAAAGGCCAAGAAGCAAAAATTCCCATGAGTTTACACGCATGCGGGTGGTCCTATTCGTACTTCTCTCTGATATGAACGTGTGATATGGACGCAAATGGAGATGTTCAACATCCATTGGCTTTCTGGTCAAAATCACAGTGGCTTCGAATCTTAGAGCTAATTATCAGAAACATATATGCTCATGGGCTTGCTGTCCATGTTCTTCTAATTATTATTTCTGTTGACTGTGAGTTACAGCACAACTCCTGGGGTTCGATGAGTTCATTCCATCCTTTGCTACTGCACAAGGTGGCGACATACTCCGCGGCGTGAATTATGCATCTGGTGGAGCTGGCATTCGAGATGAAACAGGACAGCAACTGGTACACAAATTCATAGACACACATACTTACCACCCATTTTAGTATTTGCAGAATGAATAGCAGTTTCTCCGGATTGATTGAATGTTTCTGTGCATGAGTAGGAATTTGTTAAACTATCGTTCCATTTTTTTCTACATTGTTCTCTAAACTACAATCATCTTGAAGATCCTAGGTGAGTTTTTGTGGTCGACTGGTGGTTAAGATCTATGGCCAATAAATTGTCCATGGTTCAAGCACGCAAACAATAGATACAACCGAAGCAAATACTTCCACACGAGCAGATATAATTTGCTGACTATATTGGCCCAAAAGGCCTAAAAGAGGCCTTCACTGCTCACTTCTTACAAACAAAACTAATTTGAAAAACTAAACCCATCCTTATACCCTTGTAATCCTTTCCCGTCCAATGAAAGTTGATCACTTTTCCACCCTTTATCTTGTTTTCCCAGAAACACAAATACACACATTCACTGGAGAACCTATACCAAATACTAACACCAATCTTGCAGAATCTAACACAATTCAATTGATATCAGCCGAAGGCTCTTTTAAAAAGACAACAAATCTCATATATTTACTGTGACGGACACAGAGTTTTACAATATAAGTGAAGCAAGGCAAAAAGGGAAATTGTAAAACCTTGGCACAGGAGGATGATAAAGAAACTTTACAATAAATTTCATGAAAAGACAGTACACCTACACCACTTATGAAGATTGTGCTAAGTATCTGACGGCTAGGATGGACCACACCCGCAGCCCTCCCCCCCTCCTTTCCCTAGGTCTGTCTATTATTATACATATATTCAAACTGATATCTTTTACGTGCTCTTCGGATAGGGCGGTCGCATCAGCTTGAACCATCAGTTGCAAAATCATTTGATCACGATCTTGCGCCTCAGAGAAATGTTGGGAGCGGACGCTGCAACATACTTAAACAAGTGCGCATACACTATATGGATGGGAAGCAATGATTACATCAACAACTACTTGATGCCAGACATATACCCCACCAGCACGCTTTACACACCTGAGGAATACGCCGATGTACTGATTGAGGAATACGAACAACAGTTGAAGGTAAATATTCTATCCTAATACGCATTGGATAGCTCCAATTCGAAGGTAAGTTTTCATCTATTTCATTTTTATCAGTTCCACTTGGTTGTTACTTGGAACATCCACAGTTTCAATGGATCTGATTTTTTTCTATTACCCTTTTCAAACCCCAGACATTGTATTCATATGGAGCAAGGAGGTTGGCAATTTTTGGACTAAGTGAGATAGGTTGCGCCCCAGCAGAAATAGCAGAACATGGGACCAACGGATCTCAGTGCGTCGACAAGATTGACGATTTGGTT
Source organism: Eucalyptus pauciflora (assembly GCA_007663325.1). Lineage (NCBI taxonomy): Eukaryota > Viridiplantae > Streptophyta > Magnoliopsida > Myrtales > Myrtaceae > Eucalyptus > Eucalyptus pauciflora. The sequence goes on from VMYD01000063.1 coordinate 1,304,522, forward strand.
CTGCCATTCAACGACAGGCTCAAGCCCCTCATAAAGGAATTGAATAGCAATCTTACCGGGGCTGAGTTCGTCTATGTAAGCACTTATGGAGTCACCACAAATGCGGTTCCAGGTATCTATGGTCCTCTCTCTCTCTCTCTCTCACTCTGTAACGATCGTTTGTTGAGACAGTCCTTTTCGAGCAATGCTAGGAACATATCAATGACCGGTTCACAAAATGGCAAGAGTTATAAAGTGATGTATGAATATATCGTGGCATAATATCAATGGTTTACATCCTAGCAAGAATGTGGGGGGCGATCCGATCTATTCAAAAAGTCATCTTGTCTCCCCTTTACTTCATTACCTTTTCCTATCATTACTTAACGATGGAATTGATCGCGTTTGTCTAATTTTCAGGCGCCCCACTTCTGAGTCCAACCTGTTGCAAGGTCAAAGAGGACGATGGCCAGTGCATTCCCTTCAGCACTCCATGCCTAAACAGGTCGTTGCACTCATACTACGACGGATTCCACCCTACAGAGATAGGGCATTTGGAAGTTGCTGGAATTGGTTACGCAGCTTTGCTTTCTTCTGATGCTTCCCCTTTCGATATTTATCGTGTCTCCGGAGGCTCTGAAGAAGGATATAGTGAGAGTAAGCGCTGACGTGTGCATGTCAGTCGATATGGATCCAGTTATTCAATAGTATCTCTGATCCATGTCAAGACCTTGTTTATCCAAATAAAACTGTGACATCATGAGGAAGTTTCAAGTTTTGTTTTTGTTGTTGTCGTTGTTCGAGAAGTGAAACGTTTCATTCATTACCCGACAAAGGATAACATAAGTTATGGGTTTCTGAGAATAAAAGATCCCATAAAAGTAAAGGTGATTCTACGAGCCAATCATACGATAGGACTTTCTTGCGATCAGGCTTGGCTATCCAATACGCCATTTAGTTTGATTCGCGTGGGCTATAGACCAGTTGAATAGAATTGGACTGGGCTAGCATATCTTTGCATTCCTCCAACATAACCTGTAATTCCCCTGGGCTTGGGGCTTGATTTAGGAGTGATTGGTTTCCGTTCCGATCCAGTTTCACTTTGGAATTGGGGATCGGACCGGGAGGACCGACCCAATTTTTGGGATCGGGAATCGTACCAGACTGACCGGGCCAATCCAACCGATCCCATGGAACCAATTACTTAGCAATTTTTTTTTTAAAATTAAGAAAAATACAAGAACTATTACTATTTTTAAGTTTTATTGTTAGTTTTAAGAAATTTAAAAATCTATTTTGTTTAAAAAAGGGTCGGTCCGGTCCAGTCCAATTTCCCCCTAGAACCCGGAATCGGACTGACAATCATCGGTTCCATTTTTATGAAATCGAGGATCAAACCGATCTCTTCGGGAATTGGACCAAACTGGCCGATTCAGTTCGGTCCAGGCAGTTCGGATTCGGGTAGTCCGACGTACTCACCCCGTTATAATATTCACAAGTAATAAGCTGTCAGAACACAAGGCCACGTGCAGATCAGCTTTTCTCCATAGATCATGTTCTCTTTTCGATAGATCTGCACCATTTTCTAAGTACAATAGAGCAGCTCGCAAAGCGAGGGTTTCAGTTTCCAGCACCGAGGAGGCGACCATTCTTTCAGCAAAACCTCCAACTATCGGCCCAGTAGAGTCTCGGCAAATCCCAGCAACAGCTCCGACAATCGACCCATCAATATTCAGATTTACGCTGCCAGTCTGTAGAGAGATCCACAAAACCGGTAGCTTCCTATAGAGAGGTCCGACAACCCCTTCTATCGGCTGCCCAGTGCTGTCATACAACATCAAAATTTTTAGTACATTGTCGATTAGGTTGACAATCTTGCCCTTTAGGCGGAGATACTGGTCTAACCTGATTATCCAAATTGGGATTAATTGGCAAATTTGGCCTATAAGGAATATTTCATACATTTGGCAATAAAGCTTACACCGAATGGTCTTACATTATCCATATTTGGTATTAGTCTAACTGGGCTAATATTTTTCTCATTCGACAAAGGTATGCTCCGTTGAACATTTTGATTTGCCAACTTACTACCATCGTTTGTATGATTCTGACCAGTGTTAAGTTGGTTATTTTTGTTATTCTCGCCTTGATTAGAAAACTTAGGCCTCTGTTTTTAACTTCAAATGGGGGTTGCTATTCTGACCAACATTATTAGCATCAATAAATGGAGAGGGAGCATGAGCGGATCCAATTACCATTGGATTTGCTTGTAATTTGGTGGTTGATCATATGATCCTGACCTCGATAGAGTGTCATTGACAGCATCAATTACTATTAGCTTAATCACTCATCAATCAACATCACATATTCATTAACGGGAGTATAGTGGATAGAACGTTGGTTAATCGCTATAATGGAGAGAAAGGATGCCTTACCAGATCTGGAATCAATCACCTCTCTCCTTTGGCATATCTGGAAAGCTAGGAATACCTTCATCTTTCGCCAACAGCTACCAAATGCCGAACATGTGGTGCAAGCGGCCCTGGTATTTGCCAGATCCAACCGATCTTTCAATGATATTCTGAAGAAGAGCGGTTCACAACAGTCAGCAACATATCTATGATGGATTCCATCGAATCAAGGAGTAATCAAGATCAATATCGACGCGGCTTACCAACCTCTTGGCAGCGACGCTTCTGTGGCTTATGTGTGCAGAGATTCCTCAGGCATCTTAGTCGATGGATTTACGAGATTTGTCTCTACATCTTCAGCCTTGCAAGCAGAGGTGATAGCATTTAACCTCACATTGAAATTCGTGATACAGAAAGGACTAGAAATGGATCGAATCGACCTGGAATCGGACTGCTTAAGACTGGTGAACCCCATCTGTAATCCGACTTAGACGCCATGGGAGCTCTGCTCCTTCTTCAACGAAAATGCAGACCTGCTCCTTCGATGCCCTAATCTTAGGGTTTCCCATTGCAAAAGGGAGGCAAATGCTGTCGCGGACCAGACCGCGAAAGCCCATGGAGCTAACCTGCTATCTGCCAACTGGGTTTTTTACCCACCTTCGTTTATGCGAGATCTTTTGTATGCTGACTATATGCATGATGTAATTTCTAAAGTATAATATATCAGTTTCTATTTCGACCAAAAAACAAAATCACACATGTTTTACGTATAATATATCAGTTTCTAATTTCTAAAGTATAATATATCATGATGTAATTAGCCCTAGATTTACTTGTTTTATGTTCATCGTACGAAGCTTGCCCAAAGTGAATTGCATACGTACGAACATCTACTAGACCATACCAATCACATGTCGAACACTTGTGCTACCCCACATCAAGCACAATTAAACACCATTCTCTTCGAAGGGGAAAGCTGAGTTGAATCAGTTGGAACTTGCAAATCTCAAATCAAAGTCATATGATCCAGAGAGTAGTGGAAGCACATATAGAAGTGGTGCACCACGATCATCGTGTCAAAAAATCCAAGGCTTTCACTATCAACATTGGGAAAGTCGTTCCATGCAATAATTTGGTAACTTGCACGCATGTCTCGCCCACCACACCAAAATGTGGACCAAAACGTCAATGCCAAGAATGAATGCATCACCGCACAAGTTTCCTGGCAAAAAAATCTTGGAGAAAAGCTTACCAATTGTTCTCCAGAATGAATGCGAGCTTCCAATTAATACCATGCTATCCTTTTTGAGCTTCCCATAAATGCGACCGTTCAGAAATTAAATTCAAATTTCAGACATATATTAATAATGGAATATACAATTTTTGTACAGCAAGACGGAATCTTTAGCTAGCTCTCTTAAAACAGCTGGCGGATAGTTACTTCATTCCATGGACTTGTATTTTTATGATTTCGAACGGAAATGTTAATTTACAAGACATTTGTGGCTTTCCCATGTTAATATATTATGAAACAAGCTGTTTGTCCAAAATTTTATCGAGAATAAAATATTTTCCTTTCTCTCATCCGTTTTCTCCTCTCTATTCATAGAGAGCTAGATGTGAATTTTTCAAAATTATCTTCTCAATTTCATAAATTTTAGCTTCATTTTTTTTATGGAATTGCCCCTCCAATGCCTAAGCTTATCTTTTGTTTTGGCAAGAATTGATGATTTCTCATCATCCATGACAATCGCAAAATGAATCGTTGAATATCTTCCGAAAATACGCAGTCTTCAAGGATGCATATACATCTAGAATTCCCTTGATCTATCTTCAAAGTAAGAATATCCACAGATTTTTTCCTTTTCTTTTCAAAATTCCGTTACCAACAGTTAGTTGATAAATTTTGCTTGCATCGATGCTTCAAACTAACCAGTTTTACATTGTTTTTTAATTTTAATTTGGTTGTATCATGATTGTTGATTAAGATATTTTTTTTATTTATTCATGTTACAATATTTCATCTTTTAAGTAGACATCCATGCCGCCATGGTGAAATATTGGCAGCTCCATACTTTGCCCTTGTGAGAGTTAATCGATATTAAATTAAAAGTAGTGCGAGACAATGTGAAGAAGTTACAAAAACATTTCAATTAGATACGTCTTAAAGTGCGGTTCAGAATTGAGCTTTTTGTTGTTGTTATCATAGCTATGGAATAGTAATATTAGTTAAACAAAAAAAGTGAAATATATATGTATATATCAATAGTTGCCAATAGATTATTTGAAAAAAAATTTAGTGTGTTGATCGGCATTATATTGATCGCTTTGCAATGTTGATCGAAATTTTCTTACCATTACTTTAAAAAAAATCCAAACACAAACCAATTTTCACCATTTGTTTGTGAAATGATGCGTGATTTTATTTGTCTTGATACGTACATTTGGATAAATGAGAGGTATTCTTTTAATAATCCTCTAATATTATTTATTCATCAAATATGGGTTATCCTGTCGTGTATAGTCTTTCAATGATCGTCTCATTTATTTGTGAAAGTATTTGGTGATGTTATGTATCTTTATATTATGCAACTCCTTAACAATTAGAAGTTATCTTGTTATGTAACTTTTTCAATTATTCTCCACCATCATGTAATTATAAAATATATATTATCATATTATGGCGCTCTTTTAAAAAATAATTTTCTTCAATTAACTCCTTGCGTTGACTGAAATAATTTATTATTGATTTGCCAATTTTCATTTGCACATAAAATATGTATTATGATCTTATTTAGATAGTCTTAAAACATTTGATTGATTACTACATGTGGACTATGATGTCATGAAATATTTTATCAGTATTTTAATATCTTTGATTTGTTAATAGAGCAAAGTGCTTTGTCAAATGGGTATTCATACGTTGTTCTACTTACTTCGTGTTAGCCACCGTATAAGAATCATACCAAATGTAGGACTTTGTTTTTCTGGATGGAAGGTTTTAACCATAAGCATCATCAATTATTTTGCATGTGATTATATTTATTTACGGTGTTTGCAGAACCATGTAATTGCAGAAGCTTGCGTGAAATTTACCGTGTAATTGCTCTCTAGAAAGCTGAACAACGTCACCACACAACTAGCTTGAAAGGACCATAAGATAGAACACTAGCCCCATGAATCAAGGTGGTTGATTCGCCTTGAGTAAACCCTAGATCTTCAAAACATCAATGAGAATGTATTGACGCCTTAACATTGAGTGCACTCCAATCTTCAAATCAAGCGAAAAAACCAAGGAACAAAAGAGAAAAGAAAATCTTCAAAACAGGACAAAATGATCTCATTCCCTTGGACATACAGAACTCCAGCACAATCACCAAAGGGCATGATTGCTACTATGTAGCTACTTTAGGTTCTGGCAATGCACGCTGGGGACAATGTCGACTTTGATTTGACTGAGGAGGAATCCTTGTCAAGTCATGATCAAAGGGAATTGCAGCAGTGTTCTGCAATTTTCAGGCCAAAAGCCCCCAAACTTGTGTAGGAGTTGAGAAACAAAAGAAGAAGAAGAAGCAGCAGCAGCAGCAGTACTGAATTTACCGAATTTAGTGTGCATCAATTCATGAACATGAAGATCAATTGAAAGAAGAAGAAGAGGAGGCAGCATTATCCACTGAATTTAATGTGTATCAATTCAAGAACATGAAGATCAACTACCCTTTGGAAAAATTCCCAGAATTATCAACAACCCTTCATTCTTGAGTGGACGGAGGGTCGATCTTGTATCCACCATAACTCATGCATATTCCTAACTTTAGCACTTGCTCACTATATAGCAACAACGAGGTTTTTCAACTCGAATTGATGAACCTTCACTTAAACCCTAAAACAGAATTCAGTCAAATCATTCCAAACTAAGCATGAACTCTCTCCATCATCTATCTATCTCCCGTCCAAAGCAGGGCGCAGAGAGAGTCCCACCGAAATGAACACCGAACGGCTACAATTTCGCGTGATCGTCTCGCTACATCCGTGTCATACATAATGGCTTTAATCCCCCTCATTGGAGACTTATTTATAAGCTACATATAATCCCTCCAAGATCTATCAAAATGAGGCTATCTACAAATTGGTTACATCAGCAGAGGCCAAGCCCCATCTTCCCGCTTGCCGTCGAAGCAACTCTGCTCCGTCGTCCGTTCTCTCCATCCTCCTTCTGATCGGATCCTACCAGCCAGCAACACCCAGGAAGCTGCAGCCGCAAGAAAGGAAACAAAAGAGGAAGGAAAATTCATCAAGAAAGGTAGAGAATTTCCAGGACATTACAGAAACCGAACCGCACCCGTTTCTCCATTTCCCCCCTTCTAATTCCAGCTGAAAAATTCAAGAGAATCGGACGAGCCAAGATCAGGATCGGGAGGCAGGGGAACGGGAAGAGCGAACCTGAGGGATCGGACGGCCAGCTGTTGGGAGAGGAAGTGGAAGAAGAAGTTGGCCCCGTGGAGGAACACCACGATCCCCGTGCACCCCAGCACGAACAGCTCCACCATCATCTCTTCTTCTCCCTTCTTCCTTCTTCTTGTCGGAGGAGACGGAAAGGCAAAGAAAGCAAGAAGAATCTCCGAAAGTTCGGGACCAAATTCTACAGTCACTGCGCTCTCTTTGTAACGACGACTGCCCTTTCCGCCTCCGGCGGTGGGTGCGAAATTACCTCTGTGGGCTCGAGCGGCGCGCTTCGTGCTCGGTGACGTCAGCGGCGAGGCGTGGGTGAGACGGTAAATCCGCCGCTACCCGCAAGTCCCACCGCCCCTCGGCCGTTGCAAGTGGCTCGTGGGAAATGAGGATGTTTATTGGGCGAGGTTTGCGTGGTGAGAATGGAGATGGATGAGCTTTCGCATCACAAAAAAAAAAAAATAATAATAATAACAACTAAATTTTGGTTAACGATTCAGAAATTATGGAATATTTATGTTTTTTAGGGAAGAATTACGACACGTGAGTCTAAATACGATGTGTCAAGTGATCTCGATTTGGTTAATACCATCGAAAATCCCCAAATTAGTATGTGGTAACAAATTTATCAAATACTAAATTTTTGGCAAAAAAAAAGTAAAAAAATTATCAAAACTCCAAATTGACACATATGTGATAAATTTATCATTCGTTAGTTTCTGTAAAATTGGATTAATATTACAAAAAATCACAAATTGATATATCTGTGACAAACGGAAGATAAAACTTTAAACTCGTATTAAACTCAACAAGTTGACAATAAAATTTTATAAATGATAGAATTGTAACAAGTGTACCGATTTGAGGCTTTAAAATTAGTTCGATATAAATTTGTCATAAATGTATCAATTTGAGATTTTTGTGGTGTTAACCATTTCTTAATAGAGCGTGAAAGTTCTTCGAAATACTCATTTATAGTCTCCCGTTGGATTTTCTATCAATTTAGGTAGTTGTTTTCTCTCACAATTGATGGCGGTGAATTCATGTGTAATGAAAGGAAAGACACTCTTTTGAAATGACTATGACAGCATCGTTCGATATTAACGTGCATGGTATGCATCCTCTGTGGTCGTCCCCATAAGTGTTCCGCATGAGTTACGGAATGTCCGGCTCGAGTCATGATCACTCCATTCCGCCAAAATCCAAAAGAACCCGAGGCCGACGATGCTGTCGCCATAACCGTACCAAAATACCACTGCCAATAAAAAAAAAAAAAAAAAAAAAAGAGGAAAAATCTCTCCCCAAGAGTAGCTTGGGAGATTGAAGTTGAAAGGTGGGTTGTGGTCAGATGAAGAAATGACGTTAAGATGTGCACCTCCCACCCACCTTCCATTCTTTTTTTCTATATTTCCTCCGCCGACCGACCGACCGACCGCCGCGGGCGCTGGGCCCTCCTCCTCCTCCTCCTCCTCTCTTATTCTTTCGGGCATGTCAAAGGTCGAATTTGATCGGTGGCTTACGTTTGATCCTTTCTTTTAATAGTTTCTGCAGAGCGATTCTCTTCCTTATCCCGACATGATTTCGTTAATCTTTTCCCCCTCCCCTTTTTGGGTATTTTTGTCACTTGTGGTTTGGCTGCTTCTCGTGAGTTTGGGAATCCACATCATGCGGGACTCTTCTCGGTTCTTTCCTGATGCAACTTGTGGTGTCCGTGCTTATGGCGACGCATCTGTTGGTGCACGATGCTGTGTGATTAGACTCGGTCGCTGACGGGCGTTTGAAGTTGCAAGGAAACGAGAATCTAGGGTTTCGCTCCCGTAGTTCGTGTGTTGGAAGTATATCCCACGTAGCTTGACTATGGAATTATCGGGCACTGAAGCCAGACTAAATTTTTTTGAGTTGAATCTGGTGTCCGGTTTTATGAACCTATGTCCGACTGATTCGGCTCCTGGTTCCAAGGTTGGAATCGCTAAATTTATCCGACGACCAGTTTAACCTATCTAGTTTCTAAGTTAACCTAGTACTAAATCGGTTTTTGAAGCCTCTTTTAGAGAAAGGAATTGAACCGGAGTTTTGAACATGAACTACTTGACCATCAAATGTTTTTATAGGAATTGGTGTAACTTTTATATTTTATATTATAAGAAATTGGTTTTTTACCCAAAACATAAAATGGCACGAATCAGGCCAGAATCAATCAATTTGATTTGGATCAAGGGCTTACACAATTAGTTCCCAATTCTAGATCGGTAATTGGTTCATTTTGAAATCGATTACTCCTTGTTCATTGGTGATTTCTAAAGAGTAAATTTTATAACACTTATCATTGAATCCATCATTCAAAATTGTTTAATGAACTTATCTCAATTTTCACTCAAACAAATCTCGGAAAAAAATTGAGAAAAATTGTCTAAAAAGTTATAAACATATTCTTTAGTAACCAATCTATTCCTAAACGTTAAATTGGACAAATTTAATCATAAACTTTTTAAAAATTTGCCAATGTAATCATTATGACAAAAATTAATCGAAAATCGCTAATATTGCCACTAGCCATTCTATATGGCATGATTGTGAAGGATAGTCGTAAGATGATTGGTGTTGATATGGATAATTTTTATAATATTTTATAATATTCTAAATTTTTTATCAATTTTTTTTCTTTTCATCATTCACTTCTCGAAAGGGCTAGCAGGTGAGGATCATGGCCCTCGCCCTCGCTTGTGGTGAGATCTGATCGGTGAGGGTCGTCGATCCTTCCGAGAAGTGAATAGTGAAGAAAAAGAAAAAAAAAAGAAAAAAAGGGAAATAAATAGAAAAATTCATAAAATATTTAAAATATTTAAAATATTTAAAAAATTGCAAAAACCGTCACTGTTAGCATTAGGCATACTATATAGGACGACTAGCGGCCGCGTTAGTGATATTCTTTAGAAGGTTTATTTAGATAAATTATCAAAATATTTATGACTAAATTAGCTAAATTTAAAAGTTTAGAACTAAATTAGCCGTTGTACGATAAGTTTATAACATTTTAGATTATTATCCAAAAAATTTGTAATGTGGTCTAAGTGTTAAAGCAGAAATTCTCTTCCCAGGCCTGGGCCATCGCAAGAACAGCAACGAAGAACACATATTTCTTTTGTGGATACCATCTGTGATGGATCCAATCGCGTTCAATGCATAGTTTGACAACATCACGTACACAAGAAACAATCATTTTGGTTTGCTCTTACTTGGGCTCATTCTTACAAGGATGCTTAGTAGTAGCGGAACGCAGATTCCTTGGGCTGCATCAGCTCGGCGCCCTTCAGTTTTCTGAGAGAGAGAGCCCCTTACGAGACTCGTATCCGGTTCTTCATGCTGAATCGAACTCGAGCTGGGGAAGTATAGGCGCCCGCTGTTACCAGGTCTGATCCCGATCAGGCGACCGAGTGACACGCTGCCGTCTTGGAAGAAGGACGCCGACGACTGATCAGTCTCGCAAGAGAAAGAGGCAACATTCCACTCATTACACACAGACCATAACTGAAGTGAGGAAGTCTTTGGTTTAATGCACCAGTCACAAAGCATGTTCTTACATAGCAAGAGAAAGGGCCTATAGATATATTTGAAGGTAGAATTACCTCTGTGTCAAGGGCAGAGGATGAAATTGAGGACAAGTGGGTCGACGGCGCGCGGAAGGACTGGGGATCGATGGTTGCAGATTGTAAGCTCTCGAACAGTCTGAGTCTCAAGTTCATGATCTCGAGCCCCAGTGGCCATCCAATTCGCTCCTCCAAGTCCTTGTACAATAGAGATAAACCTCAGTCTGTTTCAAATATTCATATAAAGTACACTGATCTCATAACAACCACAGAATTCCCATTCCATAAGATTTGCAGAGGAACAGAAGGGTAGAAGGACCGGTTAAATTCACACGAAACATTACTAAGAAGAATGACAGTCCGAGCATCGAGTGTACTGGTTCGAGAAACTGATTTGAAGATGACAAATTGAAGTCGAAAGTCGAAACATGGTTCCTGTTCAACAGCATTGCTATCACGTGAGGGGTATCAAGTCTATGCATGTCTTGAAAATTGCAGTTCGAGGACTGATGAAACTGTTCCGAACTTCTTGAACTGCTGAACTAAGCGGAGGACTGTCTGATATAATTCGATCAGAAGAGGAATTGCCAGATCAAGAAGCATCATGATACCTACTCTCTCTCTCTCTCTCTCTCTCTCTCTCTCTCATATCCAGAAAATATCACTCTCTGAACTGATAGAATCTCCAGAAAGATAGATGAAACATGGACATACCAATGGTCGAAAGAAGATTCATGGAGATAGATCATGAACAGTGCTAGTTACAGTCCTACCGAACCAGCAGGATTTGGCTAGAATAAAGAACAAAACGAAGCGGAAATCGCATAACTGCAAAGCCCGTTACCTCTCTATCCATCTGGTGTGGAAAGCCTCGTACAGGGAGAAGTCAGCGATAATGCAGATCACGGATCAATCGAAACGCATTCAAAGCTTGGCTTTTTCTGGATGGGCCGTCCGAAGACTCAGCGTAGTCTTCCCCCCTCCAAGAAAATTCTATCTTAAGCATTGGTATTTAGTGCATTATGGCCCCACTGATCTTGGTTTTCAGCCTTCAAGTCACAGTTGGTGCAGCTCCCTCACCCCACATCCGTAATGGACATTTGAAAATTACAGTAATCCTGCCCTAAAACAACAGACTAACCGCCCACCCTTTACAGCCCAATCACCAACTAATTAGTGTCGGGAAATCTCGCTAATTTCATGATTAAAGTCGATGGACTGTCTCCGAACATTCGTCCGATTGACAGATATGTAGATCTTACAAGAGACGTTTGATTCATGTTTCGATGGACTAAGCAATACGGGTTTTCGATGACCTCATGATCCCGACCCTCGTGCATTCTCGAACGAATTTCACCTACCCTTCGAGCCATTGATGGAGATTGTACGCAAGAAAATATAATGTTTCTAAGCCACGCCTCGCGTCTAGGCTGAGAGAAAAAGAAGGAAAGTAGAGAAAGAGAAGCGCTGTGAATGTCACCTGTCAGTTCTTGATGGGCGAGACTGAACGTTCAGCCTTTGGTGCATTTGATGTCCTCGACTTATCAATCCTTGTTGATTGAAGACAAAATTGAATGCAAGCATTGATGGATCACCACCAACGTGCATTCGACGTAACGTAAAATCTCTAGAAAACTCCACAGCCGACAGCCCAATTTCAGGAGAAAAGAAAGAAGCAAATGAATAAATAATTAAAAGGGTGTTGTGAGAGAGTCTCTAGGCTTTGAAATTTTTTACAAGTAATGCCAGCGAGGAAATTACTGCAAGTAGTGCCAATTGGCTGATTCCAAAATTACTCAATTAAGAAATGGACATATGACGACTTCATGGTATCTTTAGCATTCAGGTAGATTGGCCCCTTGAAAATTATTATGTCATTGTATTAGCGGTTGGCCTCTCCTACCATAGCTCTCAAGCTAGACCATCATATCAAAGAGAACCATAACTTCATTAGTTTTGCTATGAAGGCATCTTGTAAGATTCAACGGTAGTTTTCAAGTCTGGAAACTTTAACCATTGATTTCTATTTGTCCAAGTTGCAAAGTCTGCCTGACAAAAAAAAAAAAAAAATGCAAAGTTCAAAGTTGCTTATCATAGTTTTACCAAACTCACCCTAAGTCTACCTCTTCAGTATGATCAAAAGCACCATCCATGCAAGTTTTTTTTTTTGTTGTTGTTGTTGTTAGAAATGGTCTATTTTCATTACTTCAAGTGAAATCTATAGTACAAGATACTTGGGCCTCCAAACAAATAAGGTCCCAAAGAACTATAGAAAAATTAATAGTCAAATTAGAATGGAGATTCTTCCTTATGTGGGCTTTAGCAATCCAATTCGCCCCTTGATTTGCTTCTCTTTCGCAATGGGTCATTTGAAGTTACTTAAAACAGCCCATCATTCTCTTGCATTCGGTCACAAGCGGGGCCAACTGCCCTGAGCACAGGTCCTGATTTTTAAGTGCGCTTATTACTTCTAAACAGTCTAACTCCAAAGTGAAAGAGAGTTCAGATCTAGCTTTAAAAAAAATGAAAGGCTTCTAGACTAGCAAGGGTGTCACTATGCATAACTGAACTTGCTCGGACTTCCTTAGCTTAGAATTTGCATAACTTCCCACGGTTTGTCCATCAATAAAAGACCCATCAACGTTGATCTTCAGCCAACCCCTTCTCTGTGGATTCCAGATTCGGGTAAGAGTTCCTGGTGCTGCTTACGATGGATAATACTTTTCCAACAATAAAAAGGGGACATGAGCTAGGAACGGAGTCCTCCTAAAGTTCTTGTAGAATATATTCTCGATTCACATCGGGTACATTTTCGACATTGGTAATTAGTAGAAAGAAAAAGTAACTCGGGAATATATGAAATGAGATTGTTGTCAAATTAATTTGTACTGGGGTGCACACATTAGGAGCGGCATTAGAAAAGTCCCATGTGGGGGATTTCATGTGGAGCGGAGCCGTTGACATGTCTTGCTCGACCTATAATTCATCGGCTTAGGTTTTTGAGTGAGGCAGATTCGACTGAATATCTTGGGTGAGCTCGCCCCTGGAGTTCGCTCCTGCTGATCCCCGGGAAGAACTTCTCAACAATTTGAACGGATCTTGTGAGGTGATGAGATGAGAGCTACCCAATGGGCTCTGGTTCTACTTCTTGCTCCATTGGGCTTCAAATAAACGAACTCACCCTTGGATGGGCTTGGGTAGGCCCAAATAGAAAGACACTTACCAAGGTTTAACGAACTTGGAGCAGCCCAATCTTTGTTCTGAGCCCATCCAGACAATGGATGGATGCAAGACTCAACTTATTTATGCTCATGTGATTCTAGGATTTTTTATTTTATTTTATTTTATTCCGTTGCTTCATAGAAGCACCGGATTTTGAGTTTCAAATTTGAGTAATTAGTTTCAAAAATGGGTAGGTTCGAGATAAATAACCTATAAACTACCATGTTAGAGTCGGCTCTCTAATTTTGGATTCGATCCGAGAACCGAACTGGTTTCATTAAGAACCTATTTAAGAAAAGCATATAGTGTGGATAATTTGTGGTCAAGTGGTTAAGGCATCGACAGATTTCCTAACTTCTTAGGTTTGAAACCCATGTCCAACATATTTATCCCCTCTCTCTCTCTCTTTAAAGCAACGAAAAAAAGAAGCTAAAAACCGGTTCAACCCAAGAACTGGCCTTGAAAATCGTTTCAAAACCAATTCATGGTTTAAAATCGGGAATTGGATCGGTCAAGACCGGTTCCCCAAATTTAACCTAGTAATCTACTCGGTTCCTGCGTGAACTGGCCTATAACTAATTGTGTAAGGCCAATTTGGTTTAGATCTCGGATTGAACTAGCCTGATTTTTTTTGTTAAAAAATAGGTCCGATTGCTTTCCCCTAGTTTAGACATGCTCACTAAACATGGACTGCAAATTACGTTTCCTTTAAACCATAACGATGGACATATCAAGTATTCTTTTGCTATATCTATCCTTTCCCTTTTGGCCCATTATCCAAAAGGGTAATTAAAAGAAAACCTTATCCATTCATGTATGAGCCCGTTGGTGCCGCTATCATGGTTGGACTGGTGACCACATTGCTCTTTTCCGGTGAAGAATATGTATATTTTAGCACTTGTGTAAATTAGGCTTGCATGTGCGAGTGACTAGTGACTCAATGAACAGTCAAATTTGTATACAAGACAACATCGCACATTTTTTTATGAGTGCTTCATGCATACAAATAACTCCTTACCACATTCAAGGAAAAAAAAAATCACGCTCTCATCAATCATCTATCAGTTCATCTCTTGCCTATGCATCGTCCGAATCTAGAAGATTCATCTCTAAGTGCGGTTTTACTTTGTGGTAGCTAATGGCGATTTGGTATGAGCCAAAGAATATATTCTCTATGGGAAAAGTGTTAAAAAAGTGCTAAACATTTTGTATCTGTACCATTTTAGTCATAAACATTTTCATTTGATGCCAATTCAATCATTTTTAACTAATTTTGACTGGATTTTGCTAACCGAGTGCCGATTGGCTGACATGGCATGATCAACACTAACATAGATAATTTTTAATAATATTTTAATATTTTTTCTTCTCCTCCTTATTCCTCTAGTCGGTTGCTGGACCTCAGCGATTAGCCTCGACCTCACTAGCCACTAGTGACCCTTGAGCCTTCGCTAGTGGCTGCGAGGGTGGCCTCGCCGACCATGGGTGACGCTTGACTTCGCTAGATTCAGTGAGGTTGAGCCTTGCTTAGCCTTTGGCGAGGTTGCCTTGTGGCCAAGGCCTCGTCGGATTTGGCGAGGTCGAGCGTTGCTTATGGCCGACAAGGCTGACCCTCACCAGATTGGACGAGGATCACTAGAGGCCGATGAGGTCAATCTCGACCTTGTCAGTTGTTGCCTCTGGTCGATCGCCGAGGTCTAGCGACCAGCTGGAGGAAGGAGGAGGAGAACGAAAAAAGAAAAAAAAGATAAAGAAAATAAAAAAAAATTCAAAAATATTGAAATATTATTAAAAATTGTACACGTTAGTGTCGATCATGCCATGTCAACCAACTAGTATCCAATCAGCAAAATCCGGCCAAAATTAATCGGAAATGACTGAATTGACATCAAGTGAAAAAATTTAGGACTATATTGGTATCAAAAAAAGATTTAGGACTAAATTGACATAAATACTAAATGTTTAGAATTTTTTTGACACTTTCCCCCATCCTTCATTAATTAGGATAAATTCATTGAATTGGGCACATGCACATGCACCCACCATCATCCACAACACGAACAGAGATCGGAACCTGGATCTTGGGCAATCCGAATATTGAGGACCATTTGAGCAGACCACCGAGGAGGGTCCGACCAATTTATTATAGTTGATCAACTTGTGATGCCTCTGCATTATGAAATTCGCCACACTGATGTTATCAGAAAACGTGGTAGGTGGGTGAGGGTGATTATGTCTTCCAGAGGATTTACCTTTTCTCTTCTTCAATTCATAGTACCCATTCCTCTTCCCAACATCATGATTGCCGATTCAATCATAACTCCCCTGCTTTATATAATAATAGCAGTGCCTTTTGTGAAGTTGGGTTCCATGAGCCCACGAAGGGACTGGCAAGTTAAAGCTGCCATCGAAATTTCACAGCTGTTAGTTATCATGGCACTTGCTCAATTCTCATGTTACCTTAGTTTTGGTGGTGACATTGATTGGTTACCTCTGCCCCAAGGCAAGGGCAAAGAGCTTAATCAAGCATATCCACAATTGTTTGCGGTGACCGTCAAATTGTTCCTATTCGATCAATTCTCTTAAGATCAAGTTCGCAGGGAAATAGCTGGCGCCAATCCTCTAGTGTCGAAATGAATGGCGTGCTATCTATCGCACAAAAGTCGACTTGACGGGGGTGGGATTGCGCTTTCGATTCTTCCCCGAACGGTAAGCAACGAGAGAGAACCGCAAGCAGCCCCTCGCTGCAAGTATTTTAGACCCATGTTTGACCAAGACACTAGACAAAACCCTAGAAAACGCCTCCGCTTTCTGAGTCAAAAAGCTTCGGAGACCCTGAAGAGCCTCTAGATTGACAAGCCACATTTGACTCCAATTGTGGCTCCAAACGAGTCATATGTCCGTCAATCAAGGAGATCAATACGCGGTGGGCAGGCCGCTTTCTTTTTCTTTTTTTTTTATAGCCATTCAAAGTCTTTCAGCGGCGATTTTTAATTCATTTTGGTTATATTGTCAGGACCTTTGCTGTTCACTGTTTGGCTTCCACTAATGCAATTAAAGATACAAGGGACCTTATTACTTTACGACCTCGGAACCCAGATGTTAGTTAGGTTCAACCTTCTCGATCAGCCTCTTAAAAAGTGCACGATCCTCGAAGGACACAATTGAGACAGGCAAGCTAGATGTACCTAAACTAGACATTGGAGATATCTAACCATTTTCCATGGCTTAGGTGACCAGGGACGGGTGGTTGAGGTGAGGACCTTGGAATCTTTGCCTCCAATGGCCGTATTTATTATTGTTGCTACCTATGATAACAACTAGGGTGTGACTAATGGGGCGGACTAGCGAATTGATTAGACCGACCCTATTGGAAAGGCAAGGACGATAGACTTGAATCTACCGAAATCTAACTCTCTACATCATTTAGGTTGGGTTGGTTATATATTGTACTTCAGAATAGAAAGGATTGTGAGTGCCTGGAATCCGATGAACGTGAAAAAGTTAACATAGTGAAGAACAAATAGCAGGAGAGTTAGTTTGGCTATCATCATAAGAATGAGAGTGATGTTATGCGAAATTTTGAGAGCATTAGAAGATAATTTTTGTTATAAAGTTCAATCTAAAAGTTTAAATTTAAGAGAACATATAAACCCATAACAACATGTTAAATTTGATAAGGGGCTCATGCACGCGGTAAACTTTGATGGTTCTTGTTAAAAATTCAAATCCGTGGATGAGTGTTGTGGGAAACTTTGACAGTTCTAGAAGGGGTAAATATGGTAGAGAGATATGATGATGGGGTTCTAGAGATGGCAGTGGGTGCAAAATTGATGTGGACATTACTGGTGAAGAGGCAATAGGGGCGCAAAATGTCAAAGAGGAGAGTTCTGCAGCACTTATATTATGTGGTGTACTGGCAATTTGGCAAGGCATGGCACGTTGGGAGTGGATATGGAAGATTGGGTATTAGCTGGAGTCGACAAAGACCAACCCTTTTGTCCTGTTGAGGTGGGCATGCCCTGGTAAATACTAATCACTGAGCTTCACCGAGAGCTTGTAGGTCACAGGGTGCAATGTGGCATTCGAGTTTTATGAAATTGTGAAACTGAGGCGTGTGTGATCACTTCATTACCATAGTAATGATGCCAATTGTCTTAAAATGCCATTCAAAGACTTGGTGGTTAAGCAATGTGTGAGACCTAGAACATCATTTCAGTTTTTCGGTTCAATGTGGGGTGCGGAGGAATTAGATTGATTCGTAATTATTAGTGAAACGGCCACTAATACATTCGGGGACCTGATAACTATATTGGAAATAACGTGATCTTAGGTTAACTTGTTCTTTTATACCTATATTAGAAGGGTTACACCTCGTGAGAGAACCTGGGAAATTTCCGGGTTGGCCCGCTAGAAACTGGTTCGCAAATGGGACATCACAAATGTCACTTCGATTCACGTTGTTCTCCTTAAATGCTTCACGAGGACTTTCTTGTCTTGTTTCCGGACATTTTGGATTGGAATGAGGCAGGCTTCGAGTGGACCACTTTGGAGGGTCCAAGTGAACCCAAAGGCAAAATAAAAAATCGAGAGAGAGAGAGAGAGAGAGAGAGAGATCTTGCAAACCTTATTTCATTCTGCTATTTAATTGGCCAACCACTTCAGCTTTGATTCGAAAACAAGCAACGGATCATAATACATGCATTTGTATTTATAGAAAATATTTCCATATATGAGTAGCCTTTAAGTCATATGTCCATATATGCAGGACAATTTGAATAATAGGCCTTTAAAAAAAAAAAAATTACGCAAGCAAATTGGAAAAGGAAAACTATGTCAATGAAAGAAAAATACATTTTTCGCACAAGATGTTGTGTAACTATATTAGGTGTGACACGAAAGAAAATTTTCGTATAAGGAATTTCTCAAATTTAGCGTAGTCACGAATGGTTGCTTTTATTTTGATAGATTTCAGATCCTCAGTCGAAACTCTTCATTTAAGAGGGTTCAGTACGGTTCTTCAAGGAACTATTATGGAAGTTTGGTAAGTTGTTAGATCAGCAATAAATAGGATCTTGGCGATTAATAGAAAGTACTTTTTTAACATTTGTACATTGCAACATTTTGTACAGAAACTCCCAGGTTTTCGAACTTCAGTGGTCCGATGCTGACAAGTGATTTGCAGGCTATAGTGGGTGCTCTTTCGGTAGTTCGCGGGTGGGGGCATTATCATCTCCGACATTTCTACCCCATCTTCCTTAATCATGGGTTCGTACAAAAGCATCTAAAGTTTTACAAAGACTGTTCAAGGGAACACCACTCACTGAGATAGAGCAGCGTGCGCGCCTTTGCATGTCGATGTAATGAGATCCTTTAATGCGTATAACATACTTAGATTTTGCATTAGACAATGGATGAGTGCTTGCCAAAATGCATGGTAGGCAATGGATATTTGGCTAGGGAGCTCAGTGAGTGTGTCATGTTACCTTCTAAGTTGAACCGAATGGATCTTAATTCATCAATAATTATGTAAAAGTGATATTTCAATAATATTATTAATATGAAAATATTTCTGTGAATACTTGTCGGTGGCGATTGGTCACCTAATGAGCTAATTCTTAAGACAGGAACTCCATAACCGGTTTCATTGGACTCAATTAGGAGTTTTCAAGATTGAGTACTTAAAAATAGGGGTGCACTGAGCTTGTTTAGCTGGTTCAATTGAGGACCCAATTGCATGCATAATCTTTCCTTTACGATTTTGTTGGACCCTGCCGAAAAGAAAGAAAGAATGCATAATTCCTCTTCCATATACACGTTTATTACTATTAAACCCTCAACTTTGATCCAAATACATTTCCACACCACCAAACTTTTTCATCTTTTTAAACACGCAGTCCCAGGGAATACTGCGAAAATAAGGCCACAAATTAAAGTAAAGCTAAAGTGTATAGTTTAACATTTTGCGTCTCTCTCCCCACCACAGAACGCTATAATTCAAACATATCATGAATAATTAAACCACTTCAATTTCATCCTTTCAGAATGCATCAAAGTAATAAGTCTCTCTCTCTCTCTCTCTCTCTCAGGGCACAAACTCATCGTCTTGGCTCTCCTGGAACTGCTCCTGCTCCTGCTCCTGGTATCCTCCCATGGAGTTGTCTTCGACGTTGTTGAACTGTTGCTCG
Source organism: Eucalyptus pauciflora (assembly GCA_007663325.1). Taxonomy (NCBI): domain Eukaryota; kingdom Viridiplantae; phylum Streptophyta; class Magnoliopsida; order Myrtales; family Myrtaceae; genus Eucalyptus; species Eucalyptus pauciflora. The sequence continues at coordinate 1,324,361 of VMYD01000063.1, forward strand.
TAGAGGTTGACGTTCTTGTTGTTGTTGCGGTTGTTATTGACATAATACCCCTGAGTCGAGTACTCGGGCTTCGACGTCTGGTACCTGTTTTGGTTATACTTCTCCTCGTTGTCCACGTCGTAGTAGTACTTCCCGTTCTCCACAAACCTCGTGTCGCTCATCCCTTGTTGCTGCGCGGTGCCGTACCTGACGGTGAACCCAAGATGAATCCATTATGTATTTTCTTGAAGTAGTTTGAAAATTAAAACGTATATGTACATGATAAGCCAAAATGCAGAAGCAGATTGTTCTCTCACTATACTACCCTCACCACATTCAGTTCAAATTGATGCGTCAACCAATTGACGTATCCTAGAACTTCATGCTCTATCCGCTTCGAGCGCATCATTAAATTCTTGCTAAATGGTGTCAAGCTTTAGTGATGCTTTGATATAGGTACAATGAGGTACCGTGTTTAGTTTAATACTACTAGCTCGACCATAACGCCTACCTATTGCCGCCGGTATAGTAGTTGTTGCGGTCGTTCGTGGCACGGGAGCCGGTGGTGGTGGTGGTGGTGTAGCTGCTATCCTGAAGCCGAGTGTTTTCACCAAAGTTTTGCTCCTCCGGCACGTAAGTGTTGCGGGCTTGCTCCCTCTGGTCCGTGACATAAGCATCCTTGTTGTAGTAGTTGTTGCTCCTCTTGTCGTAGCTCCTGTCATTGTAATAGTTGTTGCCGTTCTCGAAATTGCCATTCGGGTAGCTGT